>JAOXNO010000024.1:104876352-104889751 GCA_028565335.1 Limnodromus scolopaceus
CTGCTTTGGCAGGAGAGTTGGACTAGATGATCTCTATGGTCCCTTCCAACTCTAAAAATCAGTGAAATCAGTGAAATCAGTGAAAGGAAAGCACAGGGGCTGGATGGGAGCTAGATGGCTGCAAACCTTGCTGTTGTTGACTCCAGTGCAGCTGTCCTCTCCGTGAGGGGTTAAAAGGGCTGCGGCAGGGCAGGACACTTATAAGTGACAAGCATTGGAGAAAATAATTGGATTTAATTGATTTGACTATACATAAGCGCTGTTTATCAATCTTCCTGAAAGCTCGGATGCTGGTGATGGTAAAGGAAAAACATTCTGGCTATACATGAGATTAGCTGAGCAAATGTGATCATTTACAAAAAAAGGAAGACCTGATCAAAAGGAGACACTGTGGTGTGAGTGGCTTGCTTGGCCGTTATGATATCGCTATGTTTTAATTTCAAATTCAGAAACAATAATAGGGACAATTTTTCTGCACTGGGGGCAGAGATCTATTTTTTATGCTTTCAAGAGCTGTTTGCTTGGCAGGGGATAGACCCCATTGACAGATGATTTAAAAACTCTGATCAAAAGTGTGGCGAACCCTCTCACCTCCCCTTGGCTTTTTGACAACCCTCCAGCCGAGCGAGGCGGCGGGATCATAGGGCAGAGATGGAGAGGTGCTGGTGATGCCACTGCGATGCAGCCCAGACGCTGAGCTGGACACAGACGGGCTTGGACAGGTCACCCTCCACTGTCGGACGTGTGCCCCCCACCCCAGGGTCACCTCTGGAGGGGATCAGCCAGAGAGTGATGCATGGTGTAGCACAGCCTTTGGCTTTGGCTTTGAACCTCATCTCCCAAATTAACAAGCCGGTGGGTTAGTATGCTTCCTGCACTAGCCCCGTGCTTCTTTGCTGCCTGGGCTGACTCTAGAATGAGGATATTAATATTAATATTCATGCAGCATTTATTTCTCTTGTGTTCTTGACATTCAAAAAAGTGAATGTATAATATACAGAGGTCAAAGTAGGCCAGTCCTGCCATTTCAAAGAGAACAGGAGATAAAGGCAGAATTGCTCTGTTTTGTGAGTTCAACATTTCCATAAAGATATTTCTGACTCTATGTATCTACACACACACACGTATACACACATATGTGTGTATATGCATATACACTGCTATAGCTTAGGACAGTATCTAGGTTCACTTGCAGTTCTACGCTCACACACAGACTGTTACATCTTTCTTTCAGTTACTTGATGAAGGAGCAATCACTAACAAAACCCCAAAACTGTCTGAAAGGTCCTAAAATGATAAATCTCTTTTCTCCGGAGATGTGAGGTTTAATTTTGGCCGAAGAAGTCTCCACACACTTGGGTTCCCAATGATCCATTTGTAGCTTATCAATTAATTTTCATATTTCCGCTCTGTGGAGATGTGGAATTCATTTCCTGCTGGAGAGGTTGCTGGAATGATAATGCGCAGGTGGCTTGAGATGTAGCATAAATATATTATGCTTTGGTATGTCTCATTTATTATGTAAATACGCATACGCTCTGTGCAGATGAAACAGCTTGATACCGCAGCAGGGTCGTGCATTGGCTGGCAGTCATTTGCGAGGTTCTTCAATAATGCACGTCCAGCAGTGACCGCAGACGCTGTGGCTTCAAAGAGGGTTCCCTCCCCGCGGAGGCTGGAGGATACGAGGCTGTTCTCATCATTTTGTTTTGATGGCATTTACCAGGGCTTGCAAGCAGTGAATGAAATGCAAGGGAAAGGATGCAAGAGCTCCCTTATTGCGAGGGCTGTGATGGCGATATATTCATGCTGTCCTTGGAAAGGTCCTGTATTTCCTGATTTTAATATGGCAGCCCTCATCTGATAATCTTGGAGGAGCAGGGCATCACAATTCAGTGCCTGCATTACTGTATTTGAATACAGCATTTGAATAGCTGTCTACTCACTAGTTATGGGACCTTTAAGATGTTTTTATAAGACAAGTGGCCTTTCTCAGTTTCTGTTGGCTGTATTTTGGAATAGACATTCTCACTGTTATGGTAATTGAACCCAAAGAAGTCCTAGCTCCATCCAGAAGACTTTGGAGAACAAGTCTCTGTTATTTGTCCTGAGGTCATTGTTTCAGATGGGCTGTGTCTGCTGGTCCCTGTATCCTGCAGCTGTGGTATCATGAAAGAGTCACTGTTATATCTAGGGCAGGCATTGGGCTTGGTCATCATTTTACAAGCAGGAAGCCTCAAAAAAGGCATTAAGGAAAAAAAAGGCAAGTGGAAAAAAATTTTGTCTTGTGGTTCATGTGCTTCACAATGCTGTGCCCAGGAGGGGTAAGGGGAACTGGCTTGTCCCCCCATCCTGAGTGATGCTCAGGTCCCACAGGAGCCCTGGCTTTGGGTCCCAGGAGTGGCGCCTACTCCGGATGCTGACACTGGGCTGTCAGTGGGTTTGAATTGTAATGACCATGTTTGCAGGAAATGTTTTATACCGCCATGACAGCTGGGTTCCCAACCTTTTTAGGTAAGTGCAGTAATAAACCAGGCACTTCCATGGGAGCTACTCTTTGCACAGGCCCTCCCGTTTTGCCGTTTCTTTCCAAAGCCCTCTGCTTTGCATTCGGCTATGCTCAACAAAAACAGCTGAGGCAAATCTGCCGCTGCTGCTCACTTCACAACAATTTGCAAAACAGATCTGAGCCTGAACAGTTGTTACACAAATTGGGACTCAATGCTCAAACGAAAACTAGAAAACAAACAAACAGAACGCGGCACGTTGTTGCACCGTGTGCCTCTCCAGGAGGTGGGCTCGAGGAGGGATGTTTGCTCTTTCTTTCCGCAGAAAGGCGAGCAGGTTGCCAGCTGCTTTCCCTGTTGACAGAGCAGCGGAGCCCGGGAGAGGCTCGCTCTGCCACCAGACAAGCGGGAGCGCTTCCTATTGCCATCCTGAGTGGCAAAGTGCAAGGGCAGAGTTTGGCATCGTTATAACGAACTCCTGAAATTTTTTTCCTCCGCTTGCATTTGACAAGATGTTAGAGATTAACCTGCGTACTTGCCTAAAGCTTTGAGGGGGTCCATAAATAAATAAATATTCCTCTGCAAAGAAAATACCTTCCAGACATCACTACAGCAGGGGATGCTCTGAATACGTGCAAGAAAGGGAGGAAGGGGCCATGTGATGAGCAGATGGAGGATTGTTATTACAATGGCTTTATCTCCTTTATACTTAAAAAAAAAAAAGTTTCCAATGAGCTTCTCCTCTCTTGCATGCCATGGAAACAGTAGTATCTGCCAGAACAAACACTGCACAACCTAATGACCATTCTCTTGAAAATACCACTATAAAAAATTCAGCACCTGTGAGCAGTTTAAGAAGTCCTGGTACAGCCTGACCTAAAAATTCAAATCAAAATAGTTTTTTGCCTATTCACTTTGACTGAAAGGCTGATGCATAGCTGTTGGTTTGGAAACTGGGTGGTTTTTCAGCTCTTTTAGTTAATGACCAAAACCAAACATAGCCAAATGACTATCTGAGTCAAAAGCCTCAAGCCATGAGCTCCCCTGGACAGCCTTGATCTTGGTGAGGGAAAAAAATCTTTGCTCTTCCGTGGCCTGACTCAGCCAGATTTTCTCTGGGGAATGCTCCCAAGAAGTGTCAATCACAGCTTAAATCGAGCTTTGCTTCTGCAACACCCTGTCCTTGCGGCTGGATGGTGGAAACACGAATGAGGTGCTGCAGGAGGGAGAGGGAGCGAACTGGTTCCTGGTGAATCACACCCAAACCCAGCGACACGGCTGCAGGTTACAACAGCTTTTGTGGTTCCCTACCCTCAGGTGGAAACAGCAGGTGATGCAGAGCAAACCAAAGGGCTGACGGCTGCAGTGCCAGGTGAGTCCGTACGGAAAAAGCCTGGCCTGGAAGAAGCGGCAGCAACTGTTGTGTCAGTGCATGAACCTAATGCGGGAGCTACTCCCAGCTTTGTACGGGGCAGGTCTCAGCCCCATTCTGTGCCTCAGCTTCCCAGCATGGACAGTGTGTGCCAAGCTGGCTGATCAGCTCATGTAGCTCTTCACTTACTACTGTTGTACCCGCTTTTGACGAGCTTCTCCTCTGTGAAGTACGCTGCTTAAGTAAAACTGCTGTTTCACTTGAGCGCTCATGTTGGGTCCTGGGAATTTGCTGGGGTAGGATGAAAACTGTTCTTTAAGTCCCCAGGGATTAAACTGCCATTGAAATAACAAGTAGAAATAGTGTAAAACAAATTCCCTTACTCTTTTAGTTCATCTGTGCTGCACTCTTGCGCTCATCTGGAAGCACTAAACTTTAGGAGAGAAGCTTTCTTACAATACTGTTGTTGCAGGTTTGTACAGGCAGGTTTAGGTGGACTGGTATATGCAAAGGTTACAATTTCCACTTTGGTTTTAGAGTCATAGAATCATAAAATTACTTAGACTGAAAAAGACCCTTAAGATCATTGAGTTCAATGGTAAGCCTAACACTACCAAGTCCACCAAAAAACCATGTCCCTAAGTCCCCATTCTACATGTCTTTTAAACAAAAACAATGGGAAAAGCACCCAAACATGGATTCTCAGTGAGTTTGTGCATTTTGAAAATGCCTGCGCTGGGAGAGGAGTGTGTACAAGTGCAATTTTCAAATGAAAATCAGAATTATTCATGAGTTTGTAATAATCACTCGTGCCTCTCATCTAGAGCTAGTGCTTCTCTGGTGGCCTTCCATCCATCTGCATAGAACAGTTGTGGCAGAAAGTGCTATTACTGTGTGCTAGCTTTCTATTAATAATGCATGTATTAAAAGTGCTTTTTCTGAGGTCTGCATGTCTTTTCCATACAGTAGGAAAGTGATGACAAACATAATTTATGCCTGCTCTTGTAGATCTTTGCTCTTTGTCCCGTGGCAGAGAATTGCCTGAGCTTCCTATGCTTCTCCCTTCCCCCAGAGCCTGACGGACCCAGGGAGGACAAGTGCCTTCTTGGCTGCCACTAGTCTCAAAGAGCCTCTTATGTGGAACAGCTGGGAACGTTGGAGGGAATGGATGGGATTTCAATATTTTGAGTGCAGACAGCACAGGAAAAGAAAACAGCTTATGGAACCAGCAGGCTGGCCTTTCACCAGGCTCTGCCACTACCAGCAGGTTGCTCATATTGAAGGAGTGAATAGTAAAACAATGAATGCACTTTAGTCATTACTGGTGGTCCCACTGGTGTTGAAGTATTTGTCTCCTGGTTTCAGGCACCCCTGCAGTGTAGAATCTCTCTGTTATCAGATTAGCTTTTGTGATACGGTTGGTTTGGAAAAAAAGATTTTGTTGCTACAGAAAATTGCAACTTTTGGAAGAAATATCAAAACCTGAAGTATTTCAAATCAAAACGGCACATTTCTACAACTAACAATCCAGGGCAATAAACTTCAGTCCCTATCTAAGGAATGGGATAGACAGCATTTTCTGAAAAGGCAGCCCTTTCTCTTTCTTTCCTGGGGAGATGTGTGGTGTATCCAGGGGTATCAGGATTGCAACAGGTGCAGATTTTAACTTCCATATGGCACAGCAGTACCTCCGTGGTGATTGGGAGAGGTTCCTGAGGACAGGAGGGAACAAACACCACTCCTGTCTTCAAGAAGGGCAAGAAGAAAGGTCCAGGTGAAGCCAGTCAACCTCACCTCAGTCCTCGCAAAGGTGAAGAAGAAAGTGGTCCTGGAAACCATTTTCCAGGTTGAAGAACATGAAGAACATGAAGAAAAAGAAGGTTAACAGGAGTAGTCAGCTTGAGTTTTCAAAGGTGAAATCATGTGTGACCAACCCAATAGCCTTCTAAAATGATATGACTAGTCTGGTGGATGAGGAGAGGGCAGTGGATACTGTTTACCTTTGCTTTGGTAAGGCTTTTGACAGTGTCTCCCATAACACCCTCATAGACAAGCTGACAAAGTACAGACTAGACAACTGGGCAGTGAGGCAAACCAAAATCTGGTTGAAAGCTGGGCCCAGAGAGTAGTGATCAGCCACACAAAGTCCAGTTGAAGGCCAGTCATTAGTGGTGGACCCCAGGGCTCAATATTAGGACTAGTACTATTTAACATCTTTATTAATGACCTGGCAGATGGGATGGAGTTCACCCTTAGCAACTTGGCAGAAGGCATTGGTGCCATCCAGAGAGACCTCAGAGGGCTGAAGAACTGCGTACAGACGAACCTTGTGAAGTTCAACAAGGGGAAATACCAAGTCTTGCACCTGGGGAGGAACACCCCCATGCACCAGTACATGCTGGGGGCTGATCAGCTGGAAAGCAGCTCCACAGAGAAGGTCATGGGTGGAGGTCCTGAGGGACAACAAGCTGACAATGATCCAGCAATGCATCTTTGTGGCAAAGGCCAACAATCTTCAGGGATGCCTTAGGAGGAGTGTTGCCAGTAGGTCGAGGGAAAGGATTTTTCCTCTCTGCTCAGCACTGGTGAGGACACGTCAGGGTCAGGAGTGCTCAGAACAGTTCTGGGCTGCCCAGTAAAGAGGAGAAATGGACACACTGCAGCAAGTCCAGCACAGGGCCATGAAGATGAGGAAGAGACTGGAACATCTATTCTATGAGGAAAAGCTGAGAGAGATGGGACTGTACAGCCTAGAGAAGAGAAGGCTCAAGGGGAGATCTCATCAGTGTGCATAAGTACCTGATGGGAGGGAGTGAAGAAGAGGAAGACAGACTCTTCTCAGTAGTGTCCACTGACACTGGTCACAAATTTAAAAATAGAGAAAATCTAATCTGAGCTCATGAAAACACTTCTTTCCTGTGAGGGTGGTCAAACATGAGCACAGGATGCCCAGAGAGGTTCTGGAGTCTCCATCCTTGGAGATATCCAAAACCAAACTTTACACAGTCCTGGGAAACCTGCTTTAGCTGACCCTGCTTGGGCTGGGGAGTTTGACTAGATGATCTCAAGAGGTTGCTGCCGACCTAACTGTTCAGTGATTTTGTGATGTTTTAGTTGTGAACGTTTGCTTGCATCTGATAAATAAAAAAATGCTTTCAGGGAAATGATTACTTTGAGTGAAAAACTTGAAATACAGATAAGACAGAAACCCTTAATGTAGCCCCAATATATTGGTCCAATATTCACCAGTGATGAGACCTGCCAGTTTTTAACGTTTTTTAAATTGCTACTTGGCAGATAGCAGAGATCCTCATCCGAAAGCAGGGGCTTTCAAATGAGTTTTCTGTGTTGTTTACACTATGATAAATGGAAGCCTGACATACCTCCACATGCAAGAAAACGTGTTATTCCCCAGATAAAATGTCTGTCCTTATTATTTTCTGAAAGCAGCACAGGACAGATATGTATATGCAAAGCTTAGGAGACAAAGGAATTTTCCTGATTATTTGTCAAGCACCACCTTGTTTCTAACACATTATAAATGAACAAATCTGTCACTGAGCTGAGATAAATTGCTTGAAGTTCCTGGGAACTTACTGCTGGCAACCCTTGCTTCACAGATCTGACCTGCCCTTGTTAAAGTTTTCTTGTTCATCGCTGACGTGCAGTGCTCGGGTCCTTCCTGGACGCCTTCTCCGTGTGCTGCAGCATTAAGCTCAGAGTTGGATGCCACATTTTTCTCACTCTAGCTTGCATATGAGAGATGTATAGCTCTTTAAAAGCAGTTGTTATTTCATAGATTAACTTTATAGAGTCCACCTATACAAGAGGTGTCTTTTCCTTCCCCGCCCCCTTATTGCAGTCTCATTTATAATATTCCTTGGACCATCAGCAGTCACATTTTTTATTTTTTAGTATCAGTTGTTCCATCACGTAGCCAGGGAGGCACTTAAGTGGTTATTCTTTATTTGCTTGGTTTTTCTCCCCCTGCAGTTATTTGCGTAGCCATACAAAAGGTATAGGATTATGCACCAACAATAGTGACAGCCAAGGCACTATTTCTCAAGCCTTAGTCTTGCTAGAGTAATTATTGGAGGAACGTTGGCACCCTCCTGTTGTTTCCATTGAAATCTAGGGTGTCACGTGTGGGCATAAGACAGCCCTTGTGTTTACTAGCTTGCAGAAGACAAGTCTCACATTTCCAGTTCTGTGGGACTGACTCATGTATCTACAAAAGCTTCACACTGCCCAGAATGGAGCAGCAGAAACAATGTGAGTCAATGGAGATTAAGAGCAGGATATTTGGAATTATCCAAGTCCTGCTTCAAAAGGTGAAACAGACTGTTCAGCATTCAACTCTCACTATCCCTCAGCCTCAGTTAGCCTTGGAGATGTTTAGATCACCTTTGAAAATGGACCTTAGGCACCGAAAGAACTGATATGTTGTTGAAAATACTGCCTTTGGTGTTTAAAGAGGAGGTCCCCTATATTCACCTGCAAAGTGTGCAAGTCAACCAAGTCAGTGCACATATAAAGCCTTTACAGGAAAATGGATTCAGTACTGTTGTGCTTACTCCTCCAGTGCAAATGAATTTCCTTAATTGTATTTATAGATATGTCCTGAAGATGAAACTCAGTCATCTCTGGTTTTGAAAATTTGTCCCAACTCATCATGGTATGAAAAGTCTCTCAATATGTTTCTCCTTTTAAAAAACTAAATTATATTTTAAGCCAATTGATCTTCCTTCTCATCTCTCAAAAAAGCCTAATTGAGATGTTATTTCAAAATCCATCCCACTGTTTCATGCTTGCTTTCACCTTTAAACACCACATTTCTGCTTTCAAACTGTTACATACATAACCTCTATGAAGACTCCAAGGTACCTTGCATTTGAGGGGCAGCAGAGCCAGCTGGTGCATCTCACAAATAGCATCTATACACCTACATCTGTTTGATGATATTTTGTACCATGTATACATAAGAATATGCAAAACTTGTTTCTCTGTTATTGATAAGAAGACATAATCAGCTCTGAACAGTTCAGCAAAACTAAATAACTATTATTTGTTAAGTATAATGGGAAAGGAGACTTTCAAACAGTGTGTAGAACGTTCACATGTCTGACTCGGGTCGAAAGTCAGTAAGAATTGAGGGCTGACTTTCTCTGCTAACCCTTTAGTCACAGCTCCCTGTGTTGAAAGCTGTTCTGTCTCTGTTGGCCATGTGAATATCCTCAGAAGGGTATTTGGTGAGACGTGGTAAGACCTACATCCCTGACTTCTCAGGTGTGGCTGTCTGGGCAGCTGAGTTCCTCCACATGGTCTTCTGGGTGCTACCTCTATTTGCCTCCTTGGTAGCAAACAGGTTGCATCAGTAAATGTCTGATGGATAAAGCCACTTGTGCCTCCATCCAAATAGGCATGTAGGGTTCAAGTCTGTCCCTCTGCTCCATGCTGTGGGGCACCTCACTCCAGGAGTGGCCTGCTGGTGGCCATGAGAGGAGCAAGCCCTTGGTCTGAATGGGGTAGACCCTGCTACTTCGTCCTTGTGGTGCAGAACAGGATGTGAATGCAAGACAAGGAGAGGGCTCTCACCTGCAGTGGCTGATAATGATTGTCTTCACCTGCCCTTTGGGGGTTTGTGGGGCACCGGGGAGCAGCAGGCAGTCACTCTTCCTGTGGATGCTTGCTGTTCTGTTCCAAATAAAAACAGACAAGCAAATACCTGGTATCTCTGAAAGGTCACCTGAAAGGACTGACCCATCCAATGAATTTCCTCTGATGTATCCCACTGTTTCCATAGAGATCCTCAGTTTTACATCTTGGTGATGCCAAAGGAATCAGAAATAGCTGGGTTGCACTGTTGTGCTTTTCTGGCCTTTCGTCACTTGATAAAACTGAATGTTACTGTCGACATGTCTGTATCTCAATAGTGAATTTCTCATGGCCTGGTTGGGACAGGGCAGTTTCCAGGATACTGATCCTTGTGATGAAACAGCTTCTGTCTCTCACCCTACAAAGATCTGCAATTTGTTAGTTCGGAATACTGGCACCTTAGCGATCACTCAGTGTGCCCCACAGCCCGAAACTGCCTACCCCTGTGCTGACCCCACTATGGATACAACACCTCATGATGAGGTTTCATGTGATGATGTTGCCTGACTGTTTCCACCAAGCTACATGATCATACTGCTGCTCTGCTTTGGGTGGCATCTTCTAGAGAATAATCATTATGAAACACCCTCTTGCCTCATGGCTGGCAGGTGAGGACCTTTGCTGGCCCCAGGAAGGTCCTGCCAGCCATCCAGAGCCCGGGTGCTTAGCGAGGCTATCTGACCATGTCACTGACTAACACTAATATCTGCACTGACGTAGTCAAGGTCTCAGTCAGATAAACTTGTGTGGTTGCCCAGAAATGCTGGGAAGGAGCTAATCTAGTTGGCAGTAAAGGACACTTCTGCAACTGGAACTGCTACCAACCAGCTGGCCAGACCCCTGGGAAAAATCACATAAGATGACAAACTTGTCCTTTATTAATAAATGTTGGGTGACAGCTAGATAGCGAGACAGAAGCTTGCTTAATTTCTTGGTCATGTTTCCTCTTGAAAGTGACAGCAACTTCTTTCTCTGGCATGAAACAACCATGAACTGAAGGTTAAAGCATCTGATCAAATTTCTTTGTTTATTTTCCCTGGTTTAGGGCCAATACTAACCTTGAAATGCTCAGATTTAGCTAATTAGGGGTACTGAGCAGGGAATGGGAGAACGGGAACTGGAGCAGCCTAGATCCGAGCCAGCTGCCGGCCTGGTTGGCTCCTTGCCTCTGCCAGACTCCCACCGCTGAACATGAGATGGACAGGACTCCTTCCTCCCCGATCTCTTTCCTCTGCCTCACCAGCTCCAGCACACGGGACGTCTCTGCATGCCCAGAGCCACAGACGTGGATCTGGCTGGAGGCAGCTCAGCTTCTCCTCCCAAGGTAACTCCCAAGGCCATGGAGATGGAAGAAGAATTCTGCATGCAAGGGTTTTAGACCAAGCACAAGCCCAGAAGTCCTCCCAGCTACTGCAAATGCTGGGGGGGGAAAACAAAAAAAAGGAAGGGGAAAACAAAAAAAAGGAAGGGGAAAAAAAAAAAAAGGAAGGGGAAAAAAAAAAAAGGAAGGTAAAAAAAAGCTACATTTCCCAAAACCTGTGAAGCTTTGTTCCTTCCATCCTCCGCCTTTAGCCCAGCTGGCACTGGGCTCAATTCAGGTAGTAGAGAGAAAACCAGGAACCTTAAAAAGAAAATGAACATTTTTGTCTTTGCTATTCTTTGGCATGGAAAAATCTGAAATTCTGAGAAAAAGTTTTATGTGATTTTTTCCTATGAATTAGCAGAGAAAGATTTCATTTTTTTCTCTGTTGTTAATAAGTATTTTAGGATGTCTTTTATTAGTTAATTATAGTCTCTATAAACATAACCTTCTTTCTGCTTAAATGTCATTTACTTCCAGAATTTGAATTTGTCCTCCACACTTTAGAGATACATCAGAAGGCAAAAAATGCATTTATTGTTTGTGCAGCGTACCTTAATCTCTACCAAATATCTATTTAAGACATTAAGGACATTACTTGAAACTAAATAATGTGTTTTCATTTATTTAATAATATTCTTAGTAGTATTTTCTGCCAACCATGTTATTTTATGTGCTTTCTATTCAAGCAGGGATCTAAGACCACAGAAATCAGCTTAGGTGAGAACTAAAATCATTGCCACAACATCAATAAGGCACATGAGGATAAAAGATGCTGTAGAAATATGTGGTATTGTTTGGAGCATGATATATCCAGTGTCTGGAGATCTACCTGTAATTTGACAGCTCTTCTGCCTAAACTCTTGTGGTTTCCCCAGATTTCAAGACCTTGCATGCTGGAGTTTGGGCACAGATTTATGGAGGGTATTAGTAAGTTGAAACAGAACCTGCCAGAAAATGTTTGTGCTGTGATATTTATGAAACATGGATAATCTCAAAGGCTCAGGAACTGTCATGCCAGCCTCAGTGTTCTAATCATAAACATCTTCAAGTTAATTGATCTGCTGCTGTATTTTCCATATGCTCTCCTTGTAAACTAGTCTACCGTCACCATAAAGTCACATAATTGCATTATACAGTGATAGCACCTTTCTTGAAAATACCTGGTAATAACTAAGTTTTATAGGGAAGCAAATTTTCGCATTCGCAAAGGTCACTGCCTCTGCCATTTTTGTTTCTTGCATTTTTGGAGCTAAAAATGAAGCAGTGCATGATGACATTCTTTACAATGCCTCAGGGAGAAATTTTAAATGACGGCTCTGCCTGTGACGTAGTAAATATTAGAGCTGGTTGGGAAAAAATTTTTCCCCATCATGAAATTTATGGCTGAGACTTTTATTTAGCAGAAATTTATCTGTAGTCAACTAATTATTTTTCACTGGAAAGTACAATCAGAATTTTTTCAAGGATACTCATGAAAAAGGCAGGGCAGGATGTAAACAACGTATTCCGCTGAATGACACAGGATTCTGGTGTAAACACATCTGATGCATGCTTGGATGAGCATGTATAGATTTTTGGACATGTAGGAGGGAATGTTTGTTATTATTTTTATTTATACACTGACATTACTCTGTGATGTGTAGTTCTGTAATCTAACAGTCAACAAGGAAGATGTGGTGCATCAGTAAAACCAAAGAAGGGAATAATTAGTGTGTTTCCTATTTCTTCTTTTCATCTTAATGAACTCTGTTGTTTCTGCTAATGTGGGACACCTGTGGACTACCTACATGAGGCAATGGTGATGAGTGATGAGTTCACATCACCCCAGAAAGGTCCTTAAGGCTGCTGGTCTGGCTCCTTCCAAGGGTGGTGATGGGGAGTTAACTTCTTTGGGAAGAAATTCCCAAGGTAAATCCCCCTATGTCCTTCTGGAAGGGCCCATCTCTTTCCAGTAACCTCCAAGAGGAACTTAGGAGAACCACCCACACGGCTGAGCTGGTGAAATCAGGTTGCATAGGTTGATTGGGATGAATAACTCTTTGTCTTCTCCCTCCTTCACCTCTGTGGTTCTCCCTGAAGAGCTAGTGGAGAGGTCAGTGTCTCCGATGTTGTGAACATCAGGCTCAAGGAAGGAGGGTGTCTGCAGGTAAGGAAGGATCTCATCATTTGGCTTTGACTGCCCTCCAGGTGGTACCACAGTGTCCTCTTTCACTGCTGCAGCAGCAAGTGTCTTAAAAGAGAGAAAGAAAGAGGTGCTGGTAATGGCAGAGTTAATTATTAGGCAAATCAGCCACATGTCAGGTGTACATAGGGGGCTTGTGATGTGCAGTAACTTGACTGGGAGTCAATAGTCCCAGTCTGGGAGTGTGGGAGTCTATAGTCAAGCGCTGAGCAGGAGACTGAAGTCCAAGACCTTCAAGTAGTGTTTGCACAATTGCTATCAATAAGGGAGGCAGGCTGTTGGATGTGTCCAATATTAAGTGACAGAGTGAAGACACAATT
>JAOXNO010000024.1:104889851-104904115 GCA_028565335.1 Limnodromus scolopaceus
TGGCAGAGTTAATTATTAGGCAAATCAGCCACATGTCAGGTGTACATAGGGGGCTTGTGATGTGCAGTAACTTGACTTCTGGGTACAAAAGACAGCTAGATGGGTTACCCACAAAAGTCAGCAGTTGTGGTCTGTATTGGTACCAGTTGTATGTGAAAGTGTGGGAGTCTATAGTCAAGCGCTGGGCAGGAGACTGAAGTCCAAGCCCTTCAATTTGCACAATTGCTATCAATAAGGGAGGCAGGCTGTTGGATGTGTCCAATATTAAGTGACAGAGTGAAGACACAATTTGCAAGTGTTTTCACACCAGTGCTAGAAGCTTCAAAAAATAAGATGAAGGAATTAAGAAGCCTGGCAGCCCTGACACTGCAGGGATTTCAGGGACATGGTAGAAGGGAGGTAAACAATGAGGCAGAGTTTCCCAAGCCATAAGGTTCATAGAAATGTTAATGGTAGATGTACAGGTTGAGGACTGGCACACTATGTGAAGGACTATATGAAGTAAAACAACATAAAATTATTATTGGAAAAGAGAAGCACAATAGGATCATTGTTGGTGGAAATCCCATACTCCAACAACAAATGTGCAACAAAGCCATCAGTCGGATCTGGTCTTCAGTGATGCTCAGGGTCTTACCTGGGAGTCATTAGTGGGAGAGATAATTATAGCAACATCCACAGTACAAATAGTTTTAACACTGTGGCAGGAGAGAGCAGGCCAAATTAATCCAACATGCAGATATTAAATTCAGAAACAGGGAGCAACACTAAAAGGCAGCAATTAGTCAAAAACCCACACAGAATAAGCTAAAAGAAACAGTCTGAAAAGCTAGAAGCCTAGGTGAAATGTGTGCCACAAATAAAAAAGAAACCAAGTAGTCCAATAAAGCGCAGCGTGGACAATAAAAAGTCAGGGTGACTCTCAGAAGAATAGGCAAGTTTCCAAGAAGAACAACTGTTTTCCAAGTAAGGGTAATAACAAAGCCCAGAAAATATGTGAGATTGAATGTAAACAGGAAAATTACAGGGCTGAAAAAGTAACTTGGAAATCACCTCATAAAAGATGCTCAAGCTGAGAGCAGAAAGTTAATTGGGTACATTAAAGAAAGCTAAGGAATTAGTGGGAAAATATAAAAGGGACCTCATTGCTTCATGGGGCTTCAGGGATCGTAAGGCATAGCAGAACAGCTCAGTGAATTCTTGATGAACTCATTGCTGAAGATGTTGGAGACATTCCCACATTGGCTACATACCTAAGGGCCCATGGGAGGAGTGAAATTAATGTCAAGGAAGTACATGGGAAGTATTAGATCAAATAGATGAATTATATATTGCTGGCCATGGTTTGTAAGCTCTCTTTAAAAAGTGCCATCATGTCAGAGAACTGGTGAACTGCAGTGTAATTCCCAGCAACCCAAGAGACTGTAGAGGGGCTCACGGGGGTGAATCAGTGAACTAGACTTCTATCCTTTGTAAGATGCTGGACTTCATAACAAAGAATAAGTTTACTGAGAAATCCTTTGAATCTGGGAAGGAGTTGTCATGCTTTCTGCGAGGGGAATCCTGCCCCACCATCCTGCTGCAGTTTTGGAATAGTGTCAGGAAGCATGTGGGTAGAGGGGATCCAGTGGATGTAGGGCACTTAGTTGGGTGGCTACTTTGAAGTACTCCAAATGTTGCTCAAGGAAGTAAGTTGCCACAGGACTGGAAGAAAGTCCTGTTACAGACTGAAAGCTGGTTAACAAGTGGAAAGGACAGGACAGGATTTAGTGGTCACTTTCCAGGATGGAGAAGAGTTAGTGCTGGGCAGTGATGAAGGCAGTGGTTAAAGTGAGGAGAGAACTACCGTTCACCAGCTCCATCAGCCAATAGAGGACATTCAGTAGGGTAGGGCTTTACTGTTTAAAATCCCTAATACAACATTTGTGGATACTGGGAGTAGTACAAGGAGAATGCATCAGAGTAAATGGCCGGATTTCCATGCTCTCCCTAAACAGCATGTACTATTGGGGTCATTTGACCTACCCAGCATGGCCCCCCTGTTGTTTCTACACGCTGCCTAGAGACAGGCACACTGGGAATATGGCCTTGCAGCATCCTAGGGTCTACTTGGGCTTTTGAACACCTTTTCAGCTACTGAGATGAGCAGGCCCTGGTTAGGGAGAGAGTATGGTGGAGAGCCAGGCTATGCCTTCTTCTCCTAAGCTGGAGATGTTGCCATGCTTGAGAGATGGTGGTCTTACCCCCTGAGGTTCAGCCCTGGGGCATTGCATTGTGTAGAGGAGTAGGATGCTAGGAGCCTTATCTGCCATAGGCAGAGACACAAGAACGAAGTTAACCCAGAAATACTGGAGTGAATCACAAGGTAGAGGACTGTGGGGCAGGAGGAAAGAAGGCACAGCGCCCTCCTGGGTGATAAGCAGAGCTCCTTGGTGCCACAGACGGACAGACAATAAATTATAGATCCTCACAGCCTCTGCTGGATGTACGAAGCAGGAGAGTGAGGTATCTGAACTACTTGTATTTGTATAACGCTGTGTGGGTCTGACAGAGACTCATTAAAGAAATGCCACTTGCTTGCGAGCCGTATGCCATCAACAGCCTCTTCTGCTCATTTACCGTGCAGGCAGGCAGAGCCGGGCGAGGAACTCACACGGCTCGCCTTTAGCTATGGCTAATGACAAATTTATAAGCCCGCGATGCTCGGTTTTCTGATCTGAGGGGGGAAACAATAAGGATGAACTTCTTCCTGACATTTAATCTATTACTGTGTTTGCTGCAGTTTGGAGGCCAGACTAGTAAATCTGAGCACGCTGATAAGGATTTTTTGGCTGATATCATTTGTTTGGTATGTATCCTGACATCTCTGGAGAAAGGGCTGCAGGCTTCAATAGAAGGGTCCAGTGAAATCATGTACATTTATTTTCCTGGTAATGCACTGAATTCCTCCAGTTGGAAATAAATTGTCTATTTTTCTTGATTTAAGTCAAAGTAGGGAAGGAGAGATGTGAGATACTGGTTAGAAGAGTTCAGAAACATAGAAATTGAGGTGGTGTATAAATTAATGATGACTCCATTTTGAATAGTTTGGAAAATGTTGGTTTCGTGGGTCAAGAAGACACGTAAGTGGTTTTAGAACATACATAAGGATCATACTAAAAATGAGCCTTTTGTTAGCAGAAGTGTTTTTTAAAAAATAGCTAAAAATATGACTGGAAGAATAGATGTACTTCTTGACATTCAGCTATTGAAATGGATTCCTGCTCTTTGGAGCATATGAATACAGTGTCTAGCAGTCTTTTTCGACATTATTCAGTTAGCTGTGGGTTGTATTTGAAACTCATTTCTTTTGCTGTGTATTGTAAATACACCCATTTGGCTCCTAATTGGAGAAAAGCTGAGCACCTTGGTTGAGGTTGCATGTCTCTTGTCCCTTGGCAACGACTGCATCGTGTTCTTTGGTGAGCTCCTTTCCTAATGGTGTCACAACAAGCTGCATATGGCTCTACAATAAAAGTAATTATTGTATTAGCGGAAAGCGCTGGACTATGCGTTAGGTATCAAAAAAGGGTCAGCCTAAGGTAGGAAATGCTGTACCATTTTGTTTCCAAATAGTTGCTAATGATTGATTATAAAGAAACAAACAAATGAGTGTTCCGTGTATTCACACTCAAATTGTCAAAGGAAAGGGCCCAAGCTACCATTAATCATAGATATTCCAGTAAATCAGCTTCCTTTCCCATAATGAGGTATATTTTGTTTATATTCATTTAAGAATGTTATTCTTAAATATTTTTTAAAGGATGCACTGTGGAGGTTTTACAGAATAAGAAACAGCACAAGTAAACAGGGTAGTTTAGTGGCCTTAAGCCTCACATCTGATCTAATTGAAGCCCATCGGAGCCCAGACCAGAGCCCCAGCAGGATCACTTCAGCTTTTCAAGACCCACCATGAGAACAAAACACAAATGGGAGTTGATTTTGTCTTTTGACTTTGATCTGTCATACACGGGCATTAAACATCCCCTTGGGCTTTCAGGTGATCTCCATTACCTACCCCACTGCCTTCCTTCTCCTTCGGAGCCGGTGCACCAAGGACTCACAAATGCAAGTTAGTAGTAGTGCTGCGTCCAAAGTTCATTGAAAGCAACAACTGTGTGCAGAATATAAACCAGCCCAAGCTGGTTTATATGGCAAGCTCTGAGGTCCTGATCTCTCGATCATTTCTATCAGGCTGAAACATGTCCGTGCAATCTGATTTTCCTCCTATTGAAGCCTGCTCGTGGGAGGGTGATTCAGAGCCCATCTGTATTTCATCCTGATGTCGGATGCGGATGTAGAGGGGCTCCTGGGTCTTGCTGTTCACAGCGTGCAAAGCTGCCTGACCGCTCTGACGGCGTTTGGGTCAGGAGCCTCGTTTTAAAAGCATCCTGGGATGAAAGGCACTTTACCGTGATCACAAAGGCGGTGTCAGAGAGGGAGATGTCAGCTGTGGTTGTAGATCAGTCTCTCTCTCGGAGAAAGGAGCCGGTAGTAATAGCCCTGCTGTGTACATTATCAGCACTTAACATTTACGTACAAAGTAATCTGAATAGTGCTAAATGCTATCAGGGAGGAAATCAGGGAGAGAGAGAAAGAAAGAGGTAGGAAATACTAATCAGTGCAACGATTAATGCAATGCATACACTTTAAGATGGTTTGAGGGACTTCATATAGCTGGGAAATGCATCTTAATAGTGCCAAGCATGGTCAGGTATTTGAAAGATGAGATGCCTAAGTAGCTGTGTTGGACACAGGGGTCAGACCATTTTAGTGATGGCCTGAATAGCATTAATAATACAGAATAGCCTTAAATGACAGAGACCAGTCCTCTGAGAAGACCTCTCCCCAGATAAAATCGGTTCCCAAAATGAGGGAGTTCAGTTGCTGTTCCCATATCGGGGTAGTTTTGTAAAATTTCTGCTTGTCAAGAGGTGGTTGAGCTAAAACTATGAGTAATGCTTTGGAGTTTCATATTTATCATTTTTCAAGGCAAAGGGGAGATGGACATTACACATGTATGTGGTTTTTTTTTCAATTGATCTTATAATTCTCCTGTCACAAAGATGAAGATAAACATTCTGTTGCAGCTGTAAGACAGATGTGTGCTGTGAATCTTCAAGTAAGTCAGATTAAGAACAGCCTTTTACCTAGCCCTGCAGCTTGTCCCTCAAAGCCATTTAAATCAGTGGAATTAGAAGCTGCTTAGTCCAGTTGAGGGCATATTACAAGAAAATTCCTGGCATCAACTCTTCCTCCTGTAGCTTGCTTTATTATTTTTTTCTTTTAGTTATACACTGGATAGCACAAATCTGCTCCACTATAAGCAGTTTTAGATAACATTTTTGTGACTCTCATGACTACACTCACAGGGAAGAAGGACTCCTTTCCTTGGAAGGGCCCCATTTCCCAAAGGGCTTGCAGCCATACAAGAAATACCCAGTATACACCTTCAGGAATACCATGTTCTCATAACCAGAGTTATTTCAAATGGACATTTTGGTAGCACCTAGCAGCCCTAGTGACAGAGGATGCTGGTTATATCGGCTATAATCAACAGACAATCCCAGGCACAAGGGCACAACTCAAAGGCCCATCTGCACTGCAGTCAGTAAAGGCATATACAAATACGTTATCCCCTAGCCAGCTCAGACACCCACCCAGGTATTTCTCCCCAGACTCTCCAGGGAGACAGCAGGGGAATTCAGGATGGTGATGTTTAGACAGCCTGTCCAAGATCAGGACATGACTGGAGACTTGCTGGCCTCTCAGTTTACCGGCCTGATCTCCCAACTTTTGGTGCACAGCCCATGCCCCACCCCACCCCCCCTTTTTTTTTTTTTTTAATTTTTCCTTGAGTCACTGAGACTTGCAGGTATTTCACTAGCAAGTAGCCTCAAAGACCCCTACAAAGAAGTTACCCTGGGAGGATGCTCTCCATAACCATGTAGGTCACTGATGGATCCTGCTTGCAGGAACCTGGGAAGCCTTGAAGAACAAGAACCAGAGCCACCCATCCCGGTCTAAGCCTTCCTGTAGTACTCCTCTGTTAAACTTGGCGTAAACAGCTTGCTCAAGACTCATAGGACATCTGTGAGACACAAGAAAACAACACTCAACCATCAAGGCAGACCTTTCTTTTCTAAACCACCAGTACCTGTTGGTGAGCTCTTTTCTCTCCTTACTTTCCTCTACAGTAAGTAATGGGTAAGAACGTAAATATAGCTCTCTTTCCTGTACAATACATATATCTCCCTTGAAATCACACTAGTGTCGATGTGTGCTTAACACCAGAGCATTCTGCAAGTTGCCGAGAGTGCTGGGTGATTGCTCTCCTTATTTGACTCTGGTGCTGATGAGTCCCATGATTGCCGGAGCACAAAAATGTCAGCAACTGTATCTCTTCGGTGGCTTTTGCCAGCGATGACCCTTTGAACAGATGATGCCCAGAAACAGGAGATGTGAGATGACTGTCTGGGTTTGGGGATGTGAATGGCTTTTCTATCACACGGTGTTTTGGAAATGTCAGCTGTAATTGAAACTTAATCTTCCAACAAGTTTCAGCGGGCTGCTATTTGCAGACAATGTGAATGTTGCATTTTAGTAAATGGCATCTGAACTAAAAGGTTCCGTTGATTTATCCTGGTTTTTTTTTGTCCCCAAAGGACACTGACAGCTAGGGTGAGGGTCCTAGATTAATTTGACTTTCACAAATCAGATACTTCCTGTTCTCCAAGTATAATTTTTCAAGAATTAGCCTGGATAGTGAAAAACAGCATCCCAAAACTTTGACCTGCTGTAGCAGGACCTGCAATACTGCTGCTATTTGTGAACTGGCAGAGCTGAAGAGTACGAACTAAAAGATGGATCTAAACCTGTGTCTGAAGCTCGCTGGTGGATAGTACACAAAAGCAGGGTGCAAGTAACTTTAGGTCAATGTAATCGGCACTTATGCAACACCTAACTATGAGAGAAATAAATTGTGTTTATAAAGGGAGGTCTACCACCAGAAAAGACTGCTGTGATACTCGGTGCTTAAGGGGTTTCAGAAGGTCTTTGATCATGTATGCTGATTGATAAGGACAGGGATTTCTCCTTTCCCTCTCTCTATCTGCCAGCCCTGCAAACTGAACCTCACTTGTTTTGGGAGCCAGGGTAGATTCTGTTTGGTGCCAGGGATAACAGACCCCAGCTGGTGTGGGTGCAGGTGACCCCCTGTGGCAGGTCTCCACGAACATGATGGTTTAGGCTTCTGTTTTCAGTTTTGTGAGTCAGTTGCAAGCATGAGTTGTTCAAATGCAAAAGAGACCTTCTGTTCTGTTGAACAAGCTTTGTGTGAAGCTGGAGAAGTTTCTGCTCACTGTGGTCATGCTGGTAGATAAAGTCGGGGACTACTGCCAGGTTTGAACATAATAAGTCCCATGTCCTGTATGCTTTTTTCCCTTGCTGTGAGCGTGTATGGAGGATATACATGGCTGGGGTGCACAGTGTCCACACTGAACCAAAACCAGGAAAAATTCAGCAAAGCTGCGGTGGGTTTCACTTCTGTGACTGCAGCTCCTTGCTGACCAAGTTTGAGCCCTGCAACCTCTCCTCTCCACACAGCTCAGGAAATCTGCCAACTAACTTGGATCTGCAGGGACACTGGAGAGGCCGGACCTCACGCTGGGCTGGG
Organism: Limnodromus scolopaceus; assembly: GCA_028565335.1. Classification (NCBI taxonomy): domain Eukaryota; kingdom Metazoa; phylum Chordata; class Aves; order Charadriiformes; family Scolopacidae; genus Limnodromus; species Limnodromus scolopaceus. Next base: position 104,897,566 of record JAOXNO010000024.1, read on the forward strand.
ACTGAGCGTCAGCCCACAGCAGAGATGAGTGCCATATGTCCTGGACCCACAGGAGTACCCAGCCAAACAGTCAACATTTATCTTTGCCTTTGAAGTCAGCAGCTGCAGTCTGGAACGTGTCCAGGAAGGAGATCCGTGAAACAAGAAGGCATTTATTTTTAGGGAGTAAGTCCTGATGTTAAACAAACTCATCTTCTCAGAAGTGATATGGCTCCTTTTTGGTAAATTACCTGCAGGAATTCCTGATAAAGGATCCTTCTCAAAAATCCATCTCAAAGATGTATTTGATTTGTCATACCGATGATTTTTTTGAGTCAAGCTTTCAAAACTGGTCTCTACATTTTGCCCATGGAAAAATGTACCCCCACACAATGGCCCTCAGTTACTACTCAGAGCGTGAGCCCCATTTTCAACTAATTTGAGAACTTGGCTGTATTCAGACTTTCTTTAATATGCTGGGTTTTATAGTTTACATAATAAGAAAGGAAAAGACAACAGCCAAAGGCATCATTCCACATTATAAATCCATGGGATACTGTGTACATCCTAGTCACTCCGTTTTGAACAAAGGTACAGTAGAACATTAAAAGTTGCAGAGAAAGGCGTTAACCAGAAATATCAAACAGTTTCTATAGCAGGAAGTACTTAATATACTAAACTTTCAACACCAAGAAGAGATGACTGAGGGATGATGTCAGATAGGCAGAGGATGTGAATAAAGGATACTTATTCACTTTTTTTTTATAATGCAGGTATCACTGGGATACAAGGGTTTATTAGTAGAAAATTTGGACAAGAAACAGGAAGAACTTTTCATACATGCATAAGATTAAATCATGGAAATTGTGAAAAAATGTTGTAGTGGTAAAAAGCACAGAGAAGCCGGAAGTTTCATTCAGTTTTGTCAGTCAAGCACAAAAGTCAGGTGTATCCTCAAAGCCACAAAGTCTCCACACTGCTGGTTGCTGGAGGAGCTGGAGGGGTGGGAACAGTGCATGCTTCCTGTATTTCTTATGCCTTCTCATTGCCACCTATTGCTGGTCAGTATCAGAGACCTAGACAACCGCTCTGCATTTAATAATATCTGTCTTTAACTGTATTTTGAGTACCATCCAAGAAAGAACTCCTTCTGTCATCTTGGCGGGCTTCCCACCACTCTGAACCAAATCCAAGCCTCAGACAAACCTGTCCCTCTGCTTTCCAGGGTTTCCTGGACACATCTCTGTCCTCAGCCTAGAAGCTCCTTGGGTAACTGTAACATTATTTGTTCAGGTGTGTATAAATGTACCTGTTTTCAAGAGCAGGTTGCCTCAAAGGCTTTTGTGGTCCAGGGTTGGGCAAAGAGCCACCTGAACTGACCCCAGAGAAGCCTAAATAGTTAGATGAGCTTGTGTAGTTGGACTGTAGTTGGATTTAGGGTGGTGATGGGTATCAGTCTAGCACTTGAGGCATTCCTCCAGGGACTTCATTTGTGGCAAAGTTATATAACATTGTACCTACATCAATACTTTTTAATTGTCCTAACTGCTCGGTCATGGAGTGCCCTGGGTGATTGCACTTGCCACGGCTCCTGCCAAAACTGAGCCACTTTGTAGCCACCTCACTAGTCCAAGTGAGGAGTAGATTAGAAGACACCTCAGTCCTCACGTCCTGGGGTTAGGCACCCTCCTAGGAGGATGGGAGCTGGGCTGCTATACCCTGCTTTGGTTGTGGCTACCTTTGAACAAACAAATAAATGGGCCAGGGACCATTCTTTTGTGTTGAGCACAACTGGCACAGCACAGCTTGCATCTGTACAGCTTTATTCCCTTACTCTCCAAAACACGATGGCTGTACCCCACCCTGGCTCATGCCAGCCCCAAGCCATGCCTGGGGGCTGACAAAGTGCTAGCTGTCCCAAGCTGAAGCTGTGCCAGAGGAAACACAGTGAGAATCTGGTGGTGGGACACGCTCTGGCCATGTGAAGTGTGCAGGGTTAGTCAGCTGCCCTTAGAGACCTCCCCTGTGCGGGCTCTGGGAAGGAAGGTGGCCCCAGCTCCCTGCCTTTGCCCTGGAGGAGCTGGGTCCTGTTGAGGCTGCGTGCTGCCCACCCTCCTGGTTGTGGCAATCTCCTGGGTGGTCTCTCAACCTGCTGGGCCGTGGTGTGGCAGGACTGGGTCTCCCTGCCCCGTGCAGCCAGGAGAGGCACTGGTGCAGGGCTGCCCGCATCCCCCTGCACATCTTCAGCGGCACCCGCCCCGCTCCGCTGGCTCCAGGAGAAGACTCCAGAGGGGTGTACCCGCCTGCCTGAACTGTCTTCTTCCCCCTCCCCTCCTGGGCCAGATGCCTGAAATTGCAGTGGAGCTTTGCCTAAATTACTCACCTAAATGAGACTGACTGGAGCCTGTCCAACGTGTCTGTTCTAACGGGTGGTTTTATTGCCTCAGCTACAATTGTTTTGAAATGTGCTTTGTTTATAGCAATAATTGATCATGCTTTGTTACAAGTGAATTAGTGGCAGCTGGAAGATCTAAGCTCTAATTTTCCTTCGAAGAGGGAGAAATTTTATAACTTCCATTGCTCACGTATAAGAAAACCTCTTTTTTCCTTCCTTTTCCCCCCTTATTTTTGGAAATGTATTTGCAGTGTGCAACTCACAGTAGGAGCCCATTAAATGTACTATGGTGAGTTTGGTGCTCAGGAGAAGTTTACCATTTGTCTTTTTGATTTAAAAAGATTGTTTGACAGTGCACTTAATCAGATAGAGTCTAAGAAAATGCTTTACAAATATTACTCATAATTTAGCTTTCGTAAGGAAGCTAAAGGGGAGCATTCCCAGACGCCACAACAAGAAGAGAAGCCTCTGTGCTCATTACCACTAGCAAGAGCAATCTTGTATGCACACAGGAAAGGTTGTTGAGGGTACCAGGAGGTCTGACCTGCTGAAAGCATACCCGCTTGGGCTCATCAAGGTCTGCAGGACAGCTAGAGTTGCTGTGAGATGAATGAAAACCTCCAAATAACAAGCCCCTGCCATTTGGAATAGAATATTTTAATGCTGGCTTCCTGTTTAATGGTCACAGAAAAGCAAAGTGAACAGTCCAGCAAAATAATGTGGCATTTTAAAAGCCACTTCAGGCCGTGTTCAACTCTGCCATAATTCCCCAGGTTCAAACGCTTTAACAAGGGCCATCAGTGAAGCACCTCACCTGCTTCTGGCTCTGTGTGTGGTGATGGAAAGAGATGGGCACTTCCCAAGGTGGCCTGTGCCTTGAGAGAGCTGAATTGTGCTGTGAAGGTCTTGGTTTCCCTCCACTTGTTAGAGAAGGCAACTAGTGCTCTGATGTGGGTGGGATAAGGCTGGGCTCAACCACCCCTACAGGCTTGCGTGTAGCTGTTTTGCTTTCCTGCCTCCGTTTCTCTGCCTTAGAAAGTCAGCTTAACAGAAGATGCTGGCTGTACAATTCTGCCATGATAATTAAAGTCTATGTAAAGGGCTCAGACAAAGAGAACATGGTTTAAATGACGGACGTTTTTTAGAGCATTGTCTGATGTTTCTGGTAATGAGGGATATTCACTTTAATTCAGGGAGGGTCAGCTGCAGATCTGATTTTAGGTCTGAAGCATTTGAACTGATTTCTCTTCCTAAGCAGTCATAAAAACTTGTTTTTCTGGGCAGGAGCAGGAAACAAGTAGAAGCCAATGACAACACAAGCCAACCCCCAGTTTCCATCAGCTATAGGGAATGAGCAGGTGTCATATATTTCCTGCTCTTTGATCACTTTTCTTTGAATGTTTCACACCAAAAAAATGTTTAAAAGCTGTTGAAGGCTTTTGCTGTGTTACATGATATGCCAAGACAGGAATGCTGCTACGCTTTTCTCTGCTTGAAGTAAAATATTAGACAAAACAGCTATTCTGGTGGCTGTTACCATGAGTTTAAAAACATTGTGTTGACTAGTTTGACATCTTACACTCATATTTTCATGTGCAGCAACAGGGATTAATAAGCCTGGTGTAAAAGAGTTTTTTTATAAAGCAGTAAGTTCAAGTACATACCCCAAGCTTATCAACAATGGCCTTTTCAACTTTAGAGACCTTGCAGTTTCCTGGCAGAGTCCTCTCTGCTCTCTGTCTGTGCTGCTCAGAAACCTTCCCCAGAAACCCAAGCTGTCATTTCAGGGACCTATAAAAGTGTTTCAAAGCCTCAAGAAAGCCTGGGCTTTTGTGCACCTCTTGGCTGGCTGTCCAAGTCCGATGTCATTGCCTGCCCCATTGACGTGAGCAGAGCACTGACAATTTGCAGCAGTCCGTGTCCAACCCCATGCACTGAGCTCTTTAAAACACGGAGCTTTTACTTGTTGGTAAGCTTTTAAAAATAGCCCGAGTGACTTAGAAGCCTGAGAGACAAGGTCCACCTTGAAAATGTGTGTTTAGTTGTGAAACCAAACCTAACCCAAAATTTCCACCTTGTCTGGTTGGAAGTTATCTGATTGCTCTGGCCCCAGTTCCTGACAATCTGGCCAAATGCTCTTTTAAGAGTTGGTCACAGCTGGGAAAAAGTTTAGCACACATGAGAGGATATTTATACAGCTGATTGAAGGGTTTAACCCCGGGCACCTAATGCCAGTCAGGGGAAGAAAGGGCTCTGCAGAAGATGCGCTGGAGCAGGGGAGTTTGGCTCTTGTTCTGAATGGCTCTGCTGAGAAGATGTCTTCCTCAGAGACCATGACCTCTAATCACAGAGAGTCCAGCTTGGCCAATTGGGCAGGTGGTTCTTTTGGGCTGATTCTGCTTGGTCCTGAGGCATTTGTGTTCTCGGTTAGTCTGCAACAGGGTTTCTCCCTTTCTTTTGCAGTTGGGATTAAACCAAATGAAAGAAACAGTTCTTTAACCTTGCAAAATTGAAGGCGAGGGTGGATTTTGAAAAATGAGTTCTTTGCATTTTTTAATAGAACCTTTTTTATTCAAGTTTAATGAAGGTAAAAGGAAGAGCTCTGAAAAATGCAGCCAACCATGACAAAACATATAAAGCCCCAGAGAAGCCGCGTCTGCATGTTGGAATCCCACTGTGTAGTGGTATATAGAAAATGCGGGAGGAAAGGAGGCAATTTTATCACTATTGACAGGTCAGAGAGACACAGAGAACAGGCTTAACCCTTTCAGAGCAGATGCTGAGGTTTTGAAGCCATACCTTTAAATTTTTCTTGCCATTAACTCTCTCTCTGTGCTTCTGCCAGGCAGCACGGTTGCATTGCCAGAGTTTGGGGACGCTTGGCTGCCTCCACCAGCACCGCTGGTGTTCACTGCTGTGGAGTGCATCCCACCACGTGGGACAGGAGGAGAAGGCATTTACAGCATGAGGCTCTCTGAGTGATGGTGTTGAGAGCTGGGGTTCCCCTCTCCTTCCTACCTCCATCATGCTGTGCAGAGACGGCTGCTTTCCAAACACTGGGAAGGATGTTTTTCTGGCTTAAATTTTATCTGGTCAGAGAAAATCAGCAGGGTAATACCTGGCTCCACAATTTGTAGCTCTCCCAGTTGAGAAATAGAAGGTGAAATAAAAGTGTGTTGGGCATGTGGGTACCTGCATGAAGACGTTTGAATCTGAATCCCGCTCTGTTTTGGTGCAATCTGTAATATTAAACCCAAGCCTGCATGAGATGAGCTTGGTCTTGCCTAACTTCAGGTGCTCAGTTCACATATCCTTGTGTCCTACTGCACCAGGCAGTTAAGTGAAGACCTGGACTTGTCTCTCAGTGCTGATCCTGACTTTACAGGTTGATTTGTTCAAAGCCCCTTCAGTGTGTGCTTGAGTTGAGATGCATTTCTCTCCCTTGACTCTTAGTCAAGTTTGTGGTGCCTACTGCAGGAAACAATGTCTGCATTTGGCCAGTTCCATCCCATCCATGCAAAGTCCCTGGTCCCCACTGGCACCACCGTCCTGGGATCTTCCTGGAAGGGAGAAAGTCCTTGAAGGCAGCCTACGTCGGACGCGCCTTTCACTCCCTGTTGTGGCTTTGTCTTTCAGCAGCTCGGGAGGCTGTGTCTCACGAAGAGTGAATGATCATAATAATAACAAGCAAAGAACCAGGGAAATGGCAGGATTGATGTGATAGGTGTGAAAAGTCCCTGGAGTAAGTCCCTTAAAAGCAGTTCGGATCCCATACGTGGAGAGCTGGGCATCTTTCCAGACAGCTTGCTTTGGGAAAGCTGTGCTGCTGCTCACACAATGAGGGCTTCTAACCGAGCACTTGGGCATGGACTTAATTTTAAAACTGCGAGCTTGTCCTAATGACCCCTTGTCCAGGTGGGCTGGGACAGGGAAGTTGACACTTCCTTCTTAACTGCATATACCTTCTTTCCCCATGTGGAAATCTTGCTCACGGGGTGGGTTTCGAGGTGCTGCTGTGTGTGCACAGATTTCTGCCCGTGTACACACCCTGCATTGCTTGAGGGGCACAAGCAGCAGCGTCACCCTGCTGTCAGAGGTGGCAGAGGTCATTCCTACCCATGTGGGGCAGGTTTAGCAATCGGGGGGGGGGGGGGCACACCCTGCAGATGTGCCCCC
>JAOXNO010000024.1:104904125-104927988 GCA_028565335.1 Limnodromus scolopaceus
CCCCCCCCCCCCACTCCCGGAAGATGGGCCCCCCACCAGAGGCATGGAATGCCTGTGGTGAAGCGGCCAGTAAGGTTCCTGGGCAGCCTGCACCAGTGGGTCGCAGTTGGAGTTCAATGCTCATCAGCATTAAACCCTTTGCACCCAAGTCTGAATGTGGATTTCTGCTCTGGCACTTGGTAGACACCTCTTAAATAGAGGCTAAAATGCCCCTTTACAACTCACACAAACATAGGGGCTCATCTCATGTCTGGCTCACGTCAGGCTCTCCTTGTGACTAGGACCTGTGTGTTTGCCTAAAGTCTTACTGGAAAAGTTATCTTCATAAGGAAATGTAGGATTTCCTCTATTCCTGTGTGCATTTCTCACCGAGTAGCACCATTGTTTATCCATTTTATGCTCCATTTCCCAGCGTGATCTTATCAAGTTTCAAGCGGGAGGGAAAGGAAGCAGTCAGACGCGGCAGCACAGCAATACAGCCCCGGCACAACGCCCGAGCAATACAACCTCATTTTGAAAAATATCCTGACTCCCGGCAGGATTTTGACTATTGATAGCATTGTATAACGAGCTGTGAGAAATGACGGCAGAGACTTTTAACCATGACTTTGCTTCCAAAGGATCGGGAGCCTTCTTGTTCACATGCCCTGAACGCTCATCACGGTGTACAGACATTCCTGGAAAATGTGGTTTGCGCCTGCAGCAGAGTTTTGTTTCAGCGTGAAACCAGAGCTGGAAGTGGTGAGCGACACTCATAGTGTGAGGGGGCTGTTCAGTCTGCGGGATGGGTTACTGAATCACAGCTCTGGGCTGCTTCGGGGCTGCTCTGTGAGCAATTCTTGAACTGGTGTTTTAAGGGGTAAAAATTAGGGAAAGCAAAAATTCCCAGGTATTTGTTGTTTAAGTAAGACGAAATGCCCAAACAGAAAAAGTTAGATGATTTTCAAATGTAAAAAGCAACAAAATTTTGCTTCAAACTGTGTTTAAAAAAGATTTAAAAACCAGACACTTCCAGTTGAGCCTTTTTTGTTGAAGTCAATTGTTTCCATAGAAGCCCTCTCAAGACTTGGTCGCATTTGTCGATAATATTTTTGGTAAGAGGCATCATGCTAATCATGGATACTACCTTTACTACCAAACAACAGTATATACCTCCCTGCATATAGCTTTGATGTTATTACTGAACTTATGATACAGGTGTATATGTATGTATTTTTGTATTCCCATTCATTCCAAAGATGTAAATCATTGGTGTTACAATTTCCCACCTTATTTGATTTACTACAATGAAATGCAAGTGCTTCTTTTGCTGTTACCAGGTGTCATTCCAGAGTAGATGTTAGGAAAATATTTTTTTATTAATATAACCCTTTTATTTTGGCTCTTCTAACAACTTTAAGATCAACTAATAAGAATGTTTTGCTGGACATGCTAGCTGCTGGTAGGCTATAGTCCTAAGAGATGAATTTCAATTTACGCTTAGCCAGTTGGAAAATATAATCTGTCTCTGAGTAGCAAAATAATTTACTTTTCTATTGAGTTAAGGAGTTTTTTGGAGGCAGGACTGGTTTTGGGTAGTCTCTGTGGATACATCCCTACTACTGAATAAGAGAGCCAAGGGCTGATTTTCGGGTGGGAGGCCAAGGAGCACAGACTGGTTCATGTCCGTTCTGCTCCCTCCGGAGAAGACTGACTGCATCTACACTAAACAGCGCTTGGCCCTGGCTCTCCACTGGGCCCCACGAGGGGGACACTGGCCATAAAAACATGCTTGTTATTTTTACTGTGTTTTTCCAGTTCCACTTGTCTAAAGGAAAATGAGTAAAGTGCTGCAGCCCACCACAGCAGTGGTTTTTTCACATGATCCTGGTGGAGTGTTTTGCTGATATTTAGCGTGAGGGCATGTGAGGTTGCAAAGTCGCCCGGGAAAGTGCTGGAGAATTTGTGGGGTGGAGGGAGCCAAACGCCGTGCAGTCTAGTCGAATCAGTCTAACAGTCACATTAGGGAAAAGTCCTGCCATGAACCATCTCAGCATGCGTGCCCAAAGTCTGTTTTGCAGACAGCTGGTGGGGAAGGTCCAGGACAGAGCCAGAAATTATCTGGCTGAAGCATCGCTGGTTGGTCAGGGGCTTAGTGCAGGATTTTCTCCCCTGTTCTCTTTGCTTAAGATGTAGATGTATTCCTTATGATAAGCACCTTGCCAGGGAGCTTTTTGTAGGAGGGTATGGCTGGGGAGGGTTGAAGGGCTTGATTTTCCCCTCCTCCAACACCAGCACCACTTGCTGCAGTCTGGACCCCTTCCCTTCCCACGCTATGGGATCTGTAGTAGAGATGATTGCTTTGGGGATTGCAGCTCAGGGGTGCCAGCTCACTGGGAATGAAAGGACTCACCCTAAAGTCATGTCAGAGCGTGGCAAGAACATTTTAATGGGTTTTTCTGTCCAAGGACTCAGAGGATGCACCTTCTTACCAGCCCTTACCTCAGTGGCCAACGGGGTCTAGGTGAGCCTGACCTGGAGAAAGGTTCTCTCACCCTTCTCACCTGCAGCGGGCAGCAGGCTATGGAGAGAGGAGGACTTGTCTGGGACAGCCCAGGCAGGAGAACCACGTGTCAGCGTGGGAGTAACTGTAAAGCTCTGGGCTTGCCGTGGGAGTTGGGTTAAAATCTAGATGACATTTCCTACTGCTGGCCAAGTTGATGCTGAAACGGTGCTGCAAATGGCAAAGGGCTAGGATGCAATGGAGCTGAACGCTGCTGTAGGAGTGACTGAGCTGCATGCAGAAGTCTATTATTTTTGCAGATTTGGTGGCTTCTGCTTTGTCTCCATCATCTGAGAAGGCAACTCCTGGCATTCTAATAAAACTATGGAGTTAATTTTAATTACTGACAACTGCAGCTTGGGTTGCTATGGAAACAAAAAGAGCTGCCACTTCTTCAAGTTTCGTCTGTAACTTGCTCTCTGGAAATGTCATATGGGGTCTGATTCCTCTCCCCTGGCTAGCAGTAGCAAAACAGACATGGCCACTGCATCAACCAGGTTTAAACAGTGCACAACCAGCTTAGGTAAGAGTAAAACCTCCATCTTTTTTCTTATCTATGCCATTTCTCTGTGATTCTGCAATAAAATTGGTATGTTCCTAGTTTCCTAATGACTTGAAAAACAGTCCCCAGTCAGTTGATGAAGGAAACTAGAGCACAAAATCACTGATATTAGAGTTGAAAAGCAGCTATTAGGTCACGCAGTCCCCATACAAAATTGTTCCTATGCTATTTTTTCCTACTACTTTTCACTGTCTAATTATAAATGCAGCTGCATTTGTAATAAAATCTCCTTCAGCTTTAGTTTCAGGGCCAGAATATTATACCTAGAGCACGAGTTGTTGGACAAAGAAGGTTTTCCAAGTGTTTCCATTCTGAACTCCCTTTTCAGTCTGCTGCTGCTTTCTTAGAGTGAAATGTCTCATTTTTACTCTCTTTTGTCTGGGAGCAAATAGCTTTGGAAAGCCAGAACCTGGATACTTTATCTTCCTGAAAGCTGTACAAAAGGCTTGTTTATTTTCTGCACCTAATCCACTGAAAAATATAGTGGGTTACAGTCACTGTAATTTATTGAAATTAATGGAGTTACACCCGTTAACACCTGGTATTCCTTTCCCTCTTTAGTTATGCATTAGTGTTAAAAGTTATGCAAAGTGTCTGAGTTGCCAGAGGTCCTAGAGGAGCTGGACTCTCCTCACATGACTCAAAGATCTTAGTACTCTTTGTATAACAGGTTTATGAAAACAAATACAGATGCACTTTTATAAAAAAGAATGGTGAGTAGGATTGGAGTTGTGCCTTCAGATTCCTCATGGTAAATACATTATAGATTTCTACCATGCCTGTAATTTTTCATCCCCGCACTGCAGTACTCAAGCACAATTCCCACTGATTTTAGCTGATTGTCCCATTTTGATGGCCAAGAATAGGCTTTCTCTCATACTGGCCTAAATCACCATGTGCAAATTTCACCGCAGTTGTATATTTCTCTACAGGAGTACAGAACTGGTCTTAGGTCACCAGCAAAGCTTTTGACATGGTCTTGTGAACCATTTTGAAATGCAGTTAGTTCCACTGCGTTGAGGTCTGAAAGCGCTCCTTCCTAGCAAAACAATGTTTGGTGGAAGTGCATAAGATGACAGTGAAGAGTTCTCGAGCCACAGGGCAGGGGAAGCAGCACAGCTCCGTAGCTGTCCATGGCATGGGATTTCAGGGTTGTTTGTGTTTTACAGTCTTTAATCCCTGCCTAGTCTGGGACAATGAGCAGGTAGCTAAAGAATGAAGTAGAGAACTTATCTTGATTTTTGTAAGCCTGTAATTACTTTACTTTTTTTTTTTTTTTAATTGCTGGAATCTGATTATCTTGTAAGAGTCACGGTTACGCTGGATTCACAGAGCCTTACTTGGAAAATTCAAACACTGAACTCAGCAGAGCTCCACAAAGAGAGTCTGGCAGGTGCAGGAGGACATGAAGAAGACCAGTGTTGGTGGAATTGTTTAAACCCACTATGGCGCCAGCTTCTAATATAATTTCACACCGTATGAGAGATTGGCTCCATGTTTGGACACCTGTGGTTTTACTCAGCCACCTGAACATACTGGTAGCTAAGATGCCCTGGGATATTCTGGCTGGCCTCCAGCTGCCTGTCCGGGTGGGCACTGGTCTTCCACAGGTCCTAAGTCAGATCTGCCACCTCACTGGCACCAGACACCAATGCTTACATGTCTACAGTACCATAATAGAAACTAGCTGCCTGCAGAGGCTGCAGATCCTCAACCTCAACAGTCAACTGACAAGACCCTCAACAATCAACTTGTTATGGCTGTCCCTGCTCTGAGAAGGAGGCCAGAGTAGGTCCCTCCAGCACGGGGCGTTTTATGATTCAGCGGTTCTAACAGAAAGAGCGAAGCCTGTGGTGGACTCAAGGCTGCAGTTCGGTTGATAAAACATGTATCTACCCTGGGATGGGCTGCGTGCTTCTCAGGGCTCTACTGACCACACACGCTGTATATCCAGTGACTGCAATGGGTGCCTAGGATCTCTTAGCACCTGACCCACCAGCTGCTTGCTGAACAAATGGGCTAACTCAGCCTGGGACACCAGTTAAGTACAAGTACCTAGGGTCTAGGCTCACAGGCACCCCATGTGCCTGTTGAGTGTCCATCTACTGTGTGGCCTTGGAAAGATTCCCCATGGACTGCTGGTGCACCAGAACTGCTCACACTACTCTCCTTTATCTTCAGGCTCCATTGCAGGGCCTCTCTCTCTGCTCAAGTGGGATGTCTCCAACAGCTGCTTCTCTTTCAGACCCTTGTTGAGGATGGTTCACTCGTCCCCTTTCCTGGAGGCCATTCCAGTTGAAGAAGTTACCCTGGCCAGCTGCTTGCAACCAATTTCCTCTTCTGTGTTTCCAGTCCCTCCAAACTGGGTTTGGATATGTGTGTAGCTGAACCTAATAACCTGGCAAAGTCTTATGCTCACCTTCATCTTGTTCACCTCCTCCTAAGATGTCCATCTCAAGAGTGCAGCTGCCTCAGACTCTACAGGGCAAAGGGAGAAGCAGGCATGTGCAGACTTGGACCTTAGGAGCCTGAGCTGCCCTACAGGAAAGTTTTCCTCTCTGTTGGAGCCTGGGCTATTGAATCCCAGGTCTCACTATTTAAGCTGTTTGATCTAACACAGAGTGATTTGACCAAAACGGGACGGGGAGAATGCTTAAGAACAGATCAGCCAGCAGATCTGAGCAGGCCCTGACTTGTGCTGGGGATAGGCTCAGGGAGGGAGGGACAGTGGCTCCCATGGGGGATGCCATCAGGAGACATGTTCCCACAGCTTCACACCTGGCAGTGCCAGCTTGCTGCTACCCTCCTCCTCATGAGACACAGGACCTCCTCGATTTCAATGCTCCACCTTTTTTCCCCAAAAAGGCCATAAACCCACATGCCCCTCATCCACGAGTAGGATATCTAAAAATGATGAGGACCTGGATCTATCTTAAAGGTCTTCTTCATTCCCTGATTATGTTCCAGCTAATAGTTTTGATCTAAAATTGGAGGATGTATAACTGATGCTCCAGACAGAAGCTTTAGAGGTCTCTGGTGCTTCAGAGACCGGGAAGTGGCCTGGGTTTGAGCTCAGGGAAAGACGGAGGCAGGGTCTCAGTGGGTATCTTGAATGAGAGACAATCATTCTCCTTTTATGTTTTACAGTATGTCCTACTTTGAACTGGAGGTTTACAAGAATGCAAGAAGGTTAATTAATTTCACTGAATTTCACTGAATTTTTAGAGTTGGAAGGGACCATAGAGATCATCTAGTCCAACTCCCCTGCTGGAGCAGGATTGCCTAGAGCTAGAGCATGTTCATGCTCTAATGTTCAGTTATATCTAGAACTTTCTTGCAGTTTGTCAAATTATGCAGAAAGTTTTAATAAATGAAATAAGACCCACCCAGTCAGTGGGTCTGACACATCTCTGCTGCTATAGTTGGAGAATTGATAAAGAGCACAGACTCTGTGACAACTCTCATCTGAGCTGATGAATGACTCAAAAAAGAGCTCAGCTCTTGATCTCACTGTTGTTACCCACAAGGAATCAAATTCCAGATGTGTCCTTTGTAATTAGGAAATCCATAACTTTCCCCCATGATCAGCTGTTGGGAGATCACAGGAAGGGGCATGTAAATACATCCCCTGCCGAGCCATGTCTGGCTTTTGAGGGAACTTGCCCAGGACACAAGAGAGCTGGATATGGTCTACCTCTCCATGCTTCTTCAAGCAGTTTCTGTGGCTAGGCTGGCTGTTCCCCTCCTCTGACAAGGCAAGTGGCCTCTTCTCTCACATCCATGTCTTTGGGCTTTCGATAGGTAAATTTGAGGCAAACCCCCTTATTGGCTACTTCTTGACTTTCTTTTGTAAATGTATATGGTTCTTTCATGCTGGGGGATCAAAAGCCACAATGATCACAGATAGTATGTCACTTGTACTAATTGGGGGTTTTGTTGTGGGGTGATGGAGGTAAACTTCCACCTGCAGGACCAGATGTGATGTTTTCCACTGTGATGAACTGTTCAGCCAGAGCTTGTTCCTTTCCTCCAATTTTTCTGTTTTCTAGACTCTTGTACAAATTGTCTGTTTAAGACCTGTTTAAACTGAAGATGCCAAACTAAATCAAACTGCTTTTGCCTGGATGCTTTTCGTACAGATGCTACTTTCACAGGGGCTGGGTTGTCTCTGGATAAGTTTTGCAGCGCTCTTCCCTGTGTCATTATGAAGCAGGCCAATTTTTTCAAATGACCACGAAGATGGTAAGAGGCTAGCTAAGTTTTTTAGTACTTCCAAAGGAAAGATCAGCACAGGAAGCTCATAATTAAATACTAATTAGCACATGTTCTTTAGCTAATCAAGGACTTTCATTGCAAAGTCCTTAAAGTGAACAAGTGAAAAATGTTCCCTTAAGGGAAGAGGTTAACGGTAAGAATATTCAGCTGCTTTGTTTGCAAGCAAAACACGATCCTGACTTCTAAAAGTGGAGGGGAAAAAATCCCCAGCAATTTCCCAGTCTGATTATGAAAAAAAAAAAAAAAAGGTATAAAGAAAATCACAGCTTTTGAAATTGTGGAGGATTTTTCTGAGGAAGACTTCAAGACAGTCTTAGAATAAATAACAGCTGTCTGCAACAAAGGGCATGTGATGCACAGTGACAGGAAGGGGTCATGAATTGCACTGAATTATGCCATATAACCACACCTCAGTGGATGCAGCTGCACCAGCGATGGAAGATTACATGGGGTAAGCTGGGTGTACTTGCTGCTGTAGGAAGTCTTTGGCCTGTTGTTCTCCTAGAGGACTTCTGTGTTTGGGGCCACTGGGCTATGAAGGGTTAAGGGTATTAGTTGAGACATACCAGGAAAAAGGGACCACCAAATGAGCATCAGCTGTTCATTTGGGTCAGTAGGTGCCGTTTTGAGTGCGCTGTTTCTGGTGAGGTCCAGAAACAAGAGCTTCAGATGGAGAAGTTTCAAGTTCCCAGCCTGGCAATGAGTGAGGTTAGAAGGTCCTTATGTGCAGTGAACATGCCAGGAGGGTTGGGGACTCCACACCAGGTGGAAAAGATAGATTTACACCCACCTGATCAGAGGGAGGATTTATGCAGACCTGGACAGACAGACTGGGGAACACCTCCGTGAAGAAACCATGACATTGGTGTGAGCTGCCTTGCCTGGTCTCCAGGTATCAATGTGTCCAGCAGCAATTTTATCCAGACAGTCGACTTGCCTTTATGTTGATGTTGAGGGATTGGTATGCCCTTGCCCAACACCCTCTGCAGACAGTTACATCTTTGTAGGGGGATCTAAAATGGCCCTAAATGAGATACACAAGTGCCCTTCTCTGCCATGAGTTGGTGGGTACCAGAAAGAGCAGAGCAGTCCTGTAAAATCCCCCTTTTTTTAAAATAAGTTAAGCTACAATATAAGGGTCCTGTTACTACAGCAATTGGGTTTACAGAGTGCATTTATCCAAGAGATACTACAAACGATGTCCCTATGTCTCCTCCTTCCCACCTGGAATGGGTGTCCTATGGAGATGTGTCAGCAGCACCTCCTCACTGTGGCCCGTACCACGTACCAAGTTAAAGGCATTATGGCAGTTGATATTTGCCAACGTCACACTGTTGTCACACATCAGAAACTCTCCCTCTCGCTTTGGGTCCTGTATTTGTGGCTTCTCAGTGTGTTTCACGGTACATTTTGTGCCCATTTCCTTGCAGAGATGACTCATGTGATGGAACGTCATGTTTCTCAGTGAGTGATGGCAGTAACTGAATAATTTTAATGCTTCTGAATGCCAAATTTTTTCAAATACATTTCTGTTTTATGTGTAGCTTCTGAGTAGATTGTGATCTTGGTATTTTTTCTTATTTCTTGTTTAAAGTTCTTAAATCCAGACTCAATGAAAAGACTGAAGCTGTCATGTGTTTTAAAAATTCAGCCTCAGTAACTGATTTACTTTTTCCTGATTTTTCCTCTTTTCTGATTTCTTCCTGGAGCTTGTAACATTTCAGATATGTTTGAGTGATGATTTCTTTGGTAATAGTTCTTCCTTATATTTAAAATATAACATGTGCATTTTAGGGGGCTTTCTAAAACCCAAGATTTTCTAAAATTGATTTTCCTGGGTAAGATGCCTTGCCTTTGTTTATTCCTTTCTTCAGTGTGTTTAATTTAGGGCCTATTCAATACAGTGTTTTTGTTCTCTCCATGGTTTACACAGTGCTCAGGGAATTCATGGAAGAAGAAATTTTCCCGTTTCATAAGATTTTACCATTTAATTCTATACCAATATATACTACTCAAAAATAGCTGTCAAGTAGCATGGGAGATAAGTTGAAGTCAAGTGAGACATAAGCAAAGTATCTTTCTCACATTCGTACTTAACAGTTTTGCAATCTTCAGTTCACTATTTCATGTCTCTGAACTAATGAGAAACTTCTAAATTGAATTTGTACAAAGCAAATCCACCAAGTTAGTGACTTTAATATGTCTTGAGTGGACTGTTGGGGGAGCAGCAGAGCAGGCAACTGACAATCTGAGGGGTATTGCACCATCTACCTTAAACATCCAACTACTGATGCCTGGGCAAGGAGTATGATTTTGCCTATGCATCCTATATAGCACAGGGAAAGAAATAACATCCTCCAGAAGGTGACAAAAAAGTAGGGGCTGAGCTTCTGCCCTGACGTGTGCTCTCCTTGCAGCACAGAAAACGCCAGAGGAGACGAGAGAGAGCAGAGCTTGCAGCGGGCAGAGAGCTCCCCAAAGCACCCAGTGTTGGTCTGTGCTTAGATGTAGATGTTCATGTCCCTGGGGAATAGGTGGAGCTATGGGTGGTGTCAGATCTCCAATGCAAGGCTTGGGCAGCCATGAAGGCTGCTTCCCTTGGTAACAGCATAGCTTGGAAAGATTTCCTGCTTTCAGGCTCTTTGTGACCATCATTATTTTCTGCAAGGAGCCTTTCTTGGGTGCTGCTGCGTGCCTTGCACCGCTTGGGGTGCTCCCAATAGCCTTGCATCTGGGAGCAGATGGATCTCCCCAAGCCTAAGGTTGGGTTCCACTCTGTTTTGACATCTGCTTGGTGGGGCAGCCCCCTTCACAGGTGCCTGCCACTGACCCTATATGTGTTCTACAGCCAGCTCTGCTTTCCTCTCCCTCTGCATTTTGTCCTTTTCTTTGAGGGACTCTACTTTGTTAAGGCTCTGCAGATGGAGGGGACTCTGTATGCTCAAGCTTATGCTTATTTGCTTACTTTTATTTCCATATCCTTTTTGAGCACGTACTAAAGTTGAATCCATTACTCCCATTCTGAACCCAAATCACACCTGTGTTTGACTAAGACACACCGTTTTAGAAAGGACATCACAAAATGGAGAATTTACAGTAATGTGCTCTCAGGTTTCATCTCTCTCAGCATGAAATGTATGTGCCTTTTTCTTTTAGCTTCCCACCACTCCCATTTATTATGCTTTTCTCTGCTTGTCACACCTTCCTCTTCTTTCCTTCCTTTTCTTCATGTTCCTTAATTTCTTCTAAAATTGTTCATCCATTTTTTTCGCTTTCTTGCTTTTTGTCTGGTAAGAGCAATCACAGATCATCATCAAACAGCTGTATGAGGTCTAGTAACTGTTTGTATCTCTGGAGATTTTAAACTTTGTCAGAATATCCTGATAATATGCTGATTGAAATTCCCCTCTGAAGTCTCAATTTTATACATACTGTTGTTTCCCCTGTACCTCTTTGCAGACAGATACTTAGTGATGTTTTTGTTTAACCTCTGGAGAAGACACAAAATGGAAAACAAGCAAGTAACAAGCATTTCCAAATCCCAGTGCTATAAATCTGTTTTGCTTCCCTTCTGCTTACAAAAGTGGCAAATTATTTATTTTATTATCTGATATCACACCAATAACAAGAGGAGTCTGTTCCATGCAGTCCAATTATGAAAATTTGCCTGAGATAAAATGACTCACAGTGGACCTGTTTTTCATGGCCCTGTTGCAAGGAAATATTTACCTGCCTGAAGTGAGGAGAATTTACACTTGTGTTGGCAGCTGAAAACCTCCAATCAGAAAAAAAAATATTGTAAGATAAAATATTGGTCAATCCCAGTTGTTTGGACCATTTTGTTGATGCATGAAACCTAGTTTGATTCTAACCATGGAATTTTTCTAACTTTGGCCAGCGGTAGAGCTTAGGGGTTTGGGATAGGCTGGAGAGTCCTCTGAATTCCCTTCCAAACCAGTTTTCTGAAAAACTGAGGACAGCTTTCTCCATTTTACTCAAATGCTTTCTGTCCAGATATGAGAATGAATTGGCTCGAGTGGATTTGATTCTTCCTGGTTTGGTATTTTTATTGGTTAGTAGTAAATTACCTAAAAAACCGCATCATTCCCCAGGTGTATGTGAACTGTTGGTGGAAGGGAAATGTTAGTAATGTACGTCAGTAATAAGGTTACTGCCTCAGTTATTTTATTCGGTTATGTCCAACTCCAAATGGCTGGATCCCGTCTTGTGCAGCAATACAAAATGGAAGTATATGGAAGAAACAGAGATCCGCCTTCTTTGCCAGAAAGTCACGTAAAAGAGGGTTACATATTTTTCAAATTTTCCCCCAAAATTGCTAATATCTCAATGTCATTTAGAGGTATGCAGCCTGCAGAGCCTTGAGGCTTTAGGGATGGCTGATGAAATGCACGGGTCCCATTCAGCAGACTTTCACATCAGAGTGGAAATATTCTGAGCATACATGGGCGTACAGGCAAGTGTACGGAGAGAATGGCTGTGTCAGCCTGCAGCTACTTTGAAACGCTCTGTCCCATCCTGACCTCACTCCTCCACCTCCCACAAACCACAGAAGCTGAATTTTCTGCGTGCTCCTGGCTGCGCCGGCTGGATGTCCTGAGCAGAGAGGGAGGGTGGTCGGCAAGGGCACAAAATGCTGAAAAGCATTTCCATTGGTTCAGCAGGATGTTGGTTAAGATTTAATGCTCAGTCACTGAGGAAACAATATATTTATTTTCTTAATCACGTTTATGTGACACGGGGGATAAGGCTGTCATTTTAGACGCAGAGCAAGTGTATGGTTTTTCTTTTCACCTGAATGGTGGCACATGCAATTAGCCCTGAGGGTGCCGCACATCATTTTCCACTCCCCAGCCCTGCCCAACAGCCTGCTAATGACTCTGCAGCCATTCCAGGCAGTGAGTATGAACAGGGAGCCAGGTCATTGCATTACTGGGGCTTTCACTAACAAGCAAAGCAAGTTTTGCTTGGCTTTTTTCTCTCCCCTTTGTCAGTTAGTACGTTCCTGAGAGAGAAAGTCCTTTACTTTCAGCTCAAGTGGTTAATGTTAATGATTAATAGCAGAGGAACATGAAGATGCCTTACCAGGATAGGCTTCTGTGGTGATTAACGAAGGGGCAGGCTCTGCCAAAACATCGCGGTGGGAATCACATATACATGTTTATGTATTTATATGTACTATGTTTGTGTGTGTTTGTGTGCATATGTTGGTGGAATTTTATACTAAAAATATCTTCTTTGAAGTCAGAAAATTGACTTTTTTGTCTCCTTTGTGTCTTAGAGAACAGCAGTAGACACATTCCATCCTCCTGAAAAATTCATGCTTGTTCTGGGAATTTCTTTGGCCTCAAGGCAGCACATTTAGAAATGTACTTGTAAAAGTGAAATAAGAAAGATTTGCTGAGCCACTGCTGATCCTTGCAGAGGTTCCTGCCCTGAGATGGTCCTCTTCCCCCTGGCTTAACTCCACAAGCCCAGGCTTCCTGCTCTGCTCAGGCCAACCTTCCCCTTGCTGTGGCGCAGAGGGCTTTGCTGGAGAGGAAGCCTTGATGTTTGATGCGACCGAGTGGGGATGGTTTGCCATGCACTGCAGTTTGCCACATGCCATGGCAAAAAAGAAATGAGTAAAACAATTCCTGCTCTGCAAGTTGTAAACCTGCTTTGAGGCAGACACAGACACAAGAAGGTCTCACAGCCTGTGAGGATGAAGAGAAGACCGGCTAATGACAGCAAGAGAGTGCAGCTAGGATCATTATTGCCTGGAGCAATTATAAATCAATGGAGAGATTTAAAAAGAAAAAAAAAAAAGTGCTTCAGCAGTGATGGAGTGCCTCCGGGTGCCTCTGGGTCTTGAAGATGTCCTGCAGCCCAGGATGGTATCCACCTCAGAGGAACAGCTGCAGGGACCTTAACCTTTGGGAGTCCCATGGGGATGAAGCAGCAGGGCTGACCCATGCTGGGAGCTGCACTGCCAATGCACTGGGATGGGCAGATATAAATGAAACAGTTAGAACCTGTTGAGCTGGGGTCCTTCAAGTAAGAGAAACACGGTTTTACATAATTACAAAAAGTGGTATTTCTTGACACATATTGGGCTTGACCAAGAGGTCAAAGTGGTGTCCAAGGCACTGCTCCTTTGAGCAGCAGAGCACTGACATGTTTGAAGCCTTGCACAAGCTGCTACTACAATTCTCTCCGATATTCCCATAAGTAGTTGTACGTGTTCGCAGTGCCGGTTGCCATCAGTGCAGTCTGATTCCTGTCTGGGTGATTTCCTCCTCTGTGTAAACTTTGCTTTCCATGAATCCTCACGCATTTCCAAAGTTTGCTTTCTGTGAGAATCTGTGCGACCAGAACTGGATTATTTGCCTATTTGAGAGAAGCAAACACAGCTGGAGCAAATTCATTTTTTTAATCAGCATTGAGTATTTGTGAAAATAATTGTGGTCATGTTCCCTCTGCTCTGCCTTTTCTGACTGATACTTGCACAGAAATGCAGAAAAAATCCATTTTATTCTTTTGATAAGGCCACTACATGTCTCAGCTTCTAATTGTGATAAAAAATCTCCTTTGGCAGGCCTGCCAATTTAAAAGTCAACCTCAGTTTATTGAAATGAAAGAAAGGAATTGAACTTCAGTTCTCCCAGAGAATCATTCTTCTCATATCCCGAGCACACATTAGTTCTGGATCTCTGTGGAATACAATAGGAGAGAGGTTATTGAATTGAAGTTTCAAGCACAGAAGCAGAGCTCTGGCCAATTATATTTTGCCAGGGCTGAAATTGGACTAGTCAAAAAAAAAGGATATCAAACTGCAAACCAATGCGATGCAGAATCAAATCTCTTCTGAGATTAAATGCTTCTTTGTCTAGAAAGGTGAGAGAAGTAATGCTGTATTTTTGTCTTTAATATCTGTCTGCTCTTCATGCCTTGCTCCCTGACTTTGTATCCTTTTTCTATCATAATCTCCACTATGGGGCTGCTTAGAATTCAGCGATAGTACTGAGTAGTAGATGTCAGAGTGCTTTTACCTTATAATTACTGGGCTAGTTGAAGGTGTGCTGGACAGTAGATGTGAAAGCTCAAACCATGTATTCCTTCAGGATCTCAGGAGGTCAGCTCCCAAGCAGTTACCAGCACAGGACAGGGGAGGAGAGACTGCCTATCGAATGTCCCATTTGCTGCAGTGAGATGAAGTTTCATGATCAGCTGTTATGGAGTCGGGGCTGACTTTCCATTACATTCCCGTTCCTGTTGGAAAGGCAGCTATTCTCTGCGCTTTGTATGAGATGTCTAGCTACATTTTTGTTCAAATATTTAATTTTGTGGCAAGTTTTACTACATTTGCTTCCCTTCACATCATACCTTCCCCCAGGCATCCTGTGCACATCTACAGAAGACTCAGATGCACCATCTGGGAAGCAGTCTGTAGGTGGTCGTGGAACCCACACGTATAGCTATTAGCTTCAAGATGCTAATGCCTGCATTAATCATCAGATTGACTCCCTTGTGTTGCATTTTTTAAGAAAGTCTAAATTGCTTAATTTGTCTAATTATTTACAGTCCCATTTATATCAAGTTTTCTTACACAAATTATTTCTTCTGATGCAAAGTAAATGACTCAGTTTTTACAGACCTTTGGGTATGGTGCCATCTGCGTTTCTCTTATCTCAGGAAATTTTCGTTTTCTGATTCTATTCACGTACACACCACAAATGTGAAATATGTGATGCAAGAAGTCATCACTGGGTCAAAACTAACAAGATACAGGCAACCTGAACATGCTGAGATAAAATGTTCTGAAAAAAATGACTCAATGACTTGCAGAAACAACTGTAGCTTCAGAGAGAGTATCTTTGCTCTTTGTATTAGGCAACTGAGAATTCAGATAGTGCAAGTTCTCTACAAGTAGTATTTGCTAATTCAAATGAGATACAAGACTAATATGTCTGGGTAGTTTATACATTGTTAAAAAGTAATTTCAACGTTCGATTAATTGAATGATTTTGGATGGACCCAATGCTGAGGACCCAATATTCAAACTATAGACATTTTAAAGAGGTTTACTTCAGACTAGGTTTTGTCTGTTCTCATGGATTGGAAAGCCACTAGCAGTTGAGGCCCACCTTCTGGTTAGCTTCATCCAGAAGGAGACCAGTTTGCATGGTCCACTATCACTCAGTGATGGAAATCAAAACATGGTTAAGTACGGGTCAACAAAAGATTTAGCTTCAAAAGCAGGCTCTTGATCTTAGCCAAAATCCTACTGTAGATGCACTGAGATGCTGCTTGTAATGACAACTGGAACAAAATTTTCTGTCAAAATAATTTCTTCATGGAATGCAGGAATTCAGATAAAATTAAATGATCTTGTGAAAGTGTCTCCTTTCTATACAAAACATCATTCTCCTTCCCTGTCAAATGTTTTCAACTAATACCGGCAAATTTCAACTCATACCTTTTCTGGCAGCCCCAGCCTAGGGCATCAGGCAACTCCAAGGGGATGGGGACAGGCTGAGGCCAGGTGGGACATCAACTGGTGGGTGGGGGTCAGGATCAGGCACAGGCAGAGCTGCAGCAAACCTGTGGAGTAGGTCAGGCAGAGATCTAGGGCAGGAGCTCAGATCAAGGGCAGCTCCAGGGAAGAGGGGTGACCTAGCCCAGGCTTCAACAGCCCTTTTACCGACGCCACCAGCTCAGCTGACCCCAAGCCCAGGCTGCCAAACCTCCAGCAGCATGGAGAAACATGTTCAGGACTTTGACATATGTGGTGTAATTCCAAAAATGCATCTTAAAAATCAAATGCTTAGCTTACACTGATAAATGAGGTAGAGACTTTCAAAATTATAACAGGGCATGGATCTCCCACTTGGCAACTTTCTGTATTATTGCCTTAATCTGGAAGGATTTTAACTGCAGAGGAACAGATGTCACATATTGCCCTGGAAAACGCTGCATATTGCATCAAGGAATATTGTGTGGGGGAGCTGGCTTTTAATATGCTTTCCAAAGGAAAACTCCCACTCTGAGAGTCCGTGCTTTAGGAAATACTGGAAACTTCAGCCCAGAGAGCTGGAGGTTCTTTGTGGGTGATGGACAACAGACAGCAAAAAGGTGGGATGGTGAAAGAGTAACTTTTTTTCTGTGGTTTTGCATTGAAACAGTAAAAAGAATGAGTTGATAGGCTCCAAAGAAGGTGGCCAGGGTGTAGTTTGAACTTACTGTTTTCTGTGAACTGAGTTACTGTTACTATTTTAGCCAGAAAATTACTTGCCCGGGGCATGCAGAGAGCCTTAAAAGTCAGGGAGCAATGGGAATAGTTTCTCAGACATTTGGCTAATTGAGATGTTTCCCATGATTGTTAGAAAATAAAATAAAACTGATTTTCTGTAAATGCTAGTCAGCTGGGAAAGTAGCTGATCAAGATTGCTTACAAAACCAACAAGATTTTGTTTGGAAAAAATAATGAAATTAAAAACACGGGTCATCTGTTTTGTTTTCTCACCCTTTATATTAAACTTGGGTGACATTTTTCAATTAGGGTTCTGGTTTTTTTTAGATAAGAAAGAAACTTTTCTTTTAAGGGAGCACAAAAGAGAAAGCAGCCAAAACCCCACAATCCCATGACTCTAGAAACTGAAGCTTTTCGAACCAGTTACTGTAAGATTTACAATGAAGCTGTGAGGAGCAGCAGTGACGGACAAGAAACAGGATATGGTGTTCTCCTAAATTAGCTCATCGCCTCTGCACTAGAGCACAAGTCTTTACCATCGACTATTAGCAGGAATTTATTACCAGGATAAATGGGGCATGTTTATTTCTTTCAGCATCTTAATTAGTTATGATGCCCCCTTCCTAAAGACATTACAGGATCCGAAACAGTCTCTGCGCTAGGAAATGTGTTATCTCATATCCTGAATCCCCAGGGCAGGATGCTGAGCAGATTCAGTCAGCGCAATGTTAAATGTGCCACATCCTTGTTTACACCATTGGCTTTTTACAGGGTTGATGGGCACATGTACGGAAGTTTTTTTCTAATATTGAGGGAGGACTGATGAAGAACATCCAGTCCAGAGTCCTGAAAAAAAGTGCGAAATGGTGAATAAAGCTTTGGGCATCTTTAGGGCACGGGATAGCATCTCCCCCAGGCAGGTGAGGAGCGAGGGGCAGCAGGGCTGTCCCGGGTGTGTGGAAAAAAACCCCAACAACAGGGAAGAGGCAGGTGTCTGCATACAGCTTGGCTAGAAGGGGGAACATGTTTGGGCTGCAGTGCTGGCGGGGCCGGGAGCAGAGCCAACGTGGAGGAGCACTGCAGCAGTGCTCCATGCAGCAGGTTTGGAACCACTGTAACCATCAGCAGTCAGAAAACGGTGTAAAACCTACTCGGTCCATAATCTGGGTGCATCCATACCACTATAGACGGGTGGTCTATGCATGTATGCATTTTATTAACCATAAACACCGCTTTTCAGCTAAGTCAGTTTACAGACCAGGAGAACAAAGTGTGTAACAAAGCCGGGAGCAGGCGTCCCGCAGAAGTGGCTGTCCCTGGGTCTGTCAGGAAGGCAGAGCCGTGCACTGGCCCATGCAGTCAATATGTTTAGCAGCTCAAGAGGATTAAAACGAACTCATTGGATTTGCCACTTGCAGAGCTTTATCCAGCAGTCACATTTAATTTCCCAGCTCTCAATGCCTGTAACCTAATTTCTACATCTGTACGAGGTGTTGCGGGAAGCAGGGAGGGATGGGGGGAAGCATCAGACTTGGAAAGAGCCACTGTCAACTTCAACATCGTTCAAACTCTTGGGGCTGAAATGACAACAGGATGGTGAGGTGAATAACACCAGCTGAGTGCTAACAGGAGGACCAGCACTCACTGGTTATGGTGCTCTCCTTCCTTGCCTTGCACCCTGGTCTGAGACGTGACCTGCTGTTTTGTTCCATCTGCTGCACAGAGGAGGGTAGAGCTGCCGTTTCATCCCTTCCCCCGCCCAGATAGTCTCACCTCCAGTTCACTTTCTCTGCTGTGAGAGTTTTGGGTTTCGCAGCCTCGGCTGAGGTTTACAGTCCGCTTGCTCATGCTGCCCACATCTCCCAGCATCATTTCTGTCCTGGTTCAACCTCTGCACGTGCCCTCACCCCCCAGACGGGGATTTAGCCTTTCAAGTTTATGGAAGTGCTTCTCTTCTCTGCAGTTATCTCTTTGCCAAGTTATCCAGATTTAATTGCTTTAATAATCCCTCAACTCCTTCCAGACACCCAAGTCATTATTGTTTGATTTTTGTTTTTAATTGCTTCCAATTTGTCAATGTTCTAGCTTTGTTTTGTGCTGCAGGCATGTCCAGAGACCTCAGAGCTGGTGAAGGCTTTTCTAATCTTGCAACTGGACTTCTTGGTTAGCCCAGGCACAGGGTGCACCAAGTGATTCTCCCTCCAGCTGAGCCACCCCAGAGTGCAGAGCAAGGACTGACATGCCCCCAGTTTAATGGCTGGGTGAACAGGTAAAAGCTAAAGAGGAGTTTGGGCTGGAGATAAGACAGTTATGCAAGGGAAACTGCCCCAAAACAGGATGGTCCTTGAGACCTGCTAGGTGTCCCCAGCCCCCAGTGATGTTGGGATCACGTCTAAGGCTGTCATTGCTCCATGCGTGGATGCTGGGAAGTATTCTGAACCAATGTTTTGAATCATTTTATCGCATGTTGCAGCATATCTTCAGGGTTTTTTGAAGCTTTCAATCCCAGAGCCATATCATTTGTTTTGTGTTTATTTTTTGTCTATTGTTTCTAACTCTTTGGGGTTGTAGAAAATATCTTAAAAGCAGAGTCTGATGGCTCCAACATGAGTGCTCAGTTTCAGAACCTCTCCTCAGCTTGAAGCCGACACCACAGGCTTCCTGGGGGAAGAGGATGATGAAGTTCAACTCTGGAACTTCATACTTTTTATTGTCAGTACTCCCCAAATTGTAAATTAAAGTGCAACCCCAGCCTGTGCAGAAAGTATGGGATCGCTTAACATGTAGTGAGAGATATTTCCGTGCAGAACAGGAAAGACATGGGGTGAGCACTTCTTATTTTATATTTCTTTGCTTCCATCTTTTAATTTATTAAATATTAATAATTTATTGCATCTGGAAATTGACATTAGGTAGAAGAAATAGAATCAATTTTTAATAAATATGAGCAATAAATAAAACATTTAATAAATTATGCATGACAAAAGATTACTGAAAGATTAAATAATGATCTTGTATACATACTCAAGCTATTATTTATTAATAGGTTTTTGCAGTGCAGCATTCATGACACTCAGGGAAAGTATAGTTTCACCTGAAAAGTAAGCCAAGAGAGAGGGGAGCTGCAAGTTTCTTTGTACTTCAGTGTTTTTCAGACCAAATATCTCGCATTGATGAGGGAAAAACTGTTTCCTTTCCCTCATCCTGGCCCTGGAAACATTGTGTGCCCCAAACCCCAGTTTTTCCTCCCTACCTGCTGCCAGGCTGAGGCTTTCTGCAGGCTAACTCTTGTGATCCTGTTACTTCTTCCTAAAACATGTAACATAAAAAAAAAATTAAAAAGAAAGTGTTGAAAAGTTTAGTACCTGGGACTTTGGTTTCCAGTCCTCTAAATACATTGCTTTTTCCATTACCACCTTTTACATGCTTAGGGACACAGGTGGTTGTACCAAACACTCTGTCCATCAGACCTGGCTCCCCACAGGCCAAACTCTGTTATGAGACAACAGCCTTACTAGAGGTAACCAATATATTTGCAACTAAACTTCTTTCTCATTACAAAGTTTTGGCTTTCAGCAAAGAGGATGCAAATACAGTTCAGTGGAAAAAACAACCCAAAAATGCTTTCTGATGTACAGAAAAAAAGATTTTGGTTTCTAAAACTGAAACAATCAGTTTAAAAGCAGATTTATACATTTGTTAATGAATATCTGATAGAAAATTTGGGCAAAAATTTTTTTTTGTTTAGTTTTAACATATGTAGGCTGAGTTTTTCAACAGAGACCAGAGGAGTGGGAGTAAAAAAATCCCATTGATTTTTTTTCAGGAACAATTGTGTGGCAAGAAATTGTGTACCCTTTTAACAATTTTTTCAGATTCCAATTGCTTAACTGTGTGTCTTTTTTCACATCTCGCTGTGGTGCTCAGTGGCAAAACAGTCTGGAGCAACAGATTGGGACCTGCTTTGGGCCTCCCAGAAAGTGGCCATGTCTGCCTGCAGTCTGGCACCTCATTTCCTTCCACTCACAATTAGCCTGGTGATAAATATAACTACTAATTATATTTTAACCTACATAATTTTATGGTTTTTTTTCTCATGTACTCCTTCTGAGAGCGTTTAATTGCCAGTGGAAGACTTAAAGGAGGTGTTTCATGCAGTTTGTGTTTAAGTACGCAGAGATCAGTAATATTACTTTTTGATATCTCAGTGGAAAAAAAAGCTTAAACAATGCAAAGGTCAACTGGTGGCCAAACCTGACCAGCTGGTTTCTAAACCGCACCAAACCGCGTGTTGTTTTCACATGGTGCTGGGGTGAAGGAAGGCTCTTTGCCACCCAGCTTGTCCCCCTGCTCCACCCCGAGGAAAGCTCAGCTGGAGCATCATCGCCAACAAAAGACCAAGGGCTGATCCCACTTTGCCTGGTCTCACCCACACTTTAATGTGAGTGCGATTTAAAGGCTATCTCTCTGCATTTCCCGTCAGAGGGGTGGACAGGATTACACGCATAAAATCAGATTATGAGCCTGGATACAATAACATGTAAGAGAGGGACCTGGGGAATTGGACCCTGCGTCAGAAGCTCGCCTTGTTGACGATTCTGGGATTGCTCACCAGCTGAAAAGAAATCTCCCCACAGTCTTTTTTGTTATTACAATCCTGAAGGAAACCAAACTGATATCAAAGCAAAGTTTTTGAGAGGCAAAGAGATTATTTCCCAGGCTGTTCAGGTTCCACACTGCCGCTGCGACATTACTGAGCCCACAGCTCACTCACGTCGAAATTAAGCAGATGACTGTGCTGAACTTGCAAACGGAGATGGCCAAGACAGCGCGGTGCTGGCCGTATCGACTACAGCTTTCTGCTGAAATACAATGTCCGAGTCTCCTCAGCAAGCAGCTGGAAGCGATCGCCCCGTGGTGCGCGCCAGGCAATTTCAATAATGCTTCTTCTGGGAAGAAAGGCGGAGAACAAATAGGGGCACCGATAGTCATTTTGCCTTTTTCCCTCAGTGCCAGTAACGCTTAGTGCTGATCCATCCCTAGCAGGTATCTGGCACTACAGCCTGTGTCTGACTGACAGAGCAACAGTGCTTTACACACTTCTGCCCGTGGATTTCTTTATGACATAAGATTTGGTTTCTGCTCTGTGAGCAAGTACACCCAAACACAAAGCCTGAGGACCACCTTTCTGATCTCGAGACAGCCTTTGTCCAAACCTCAATATGAATTTTGTCAATAAGGCTTATTTTTCTTATGGATGAGTCCAGCTGTTGTGAGCAGCTAGAAGGACTAAGCAACCTCCCAGTGTCCCTCAGGGCAGTGTTTTGTGAGCTTCACACCACACCTTGGGAGGTGTAAAGTCTAGGGGAGCTCAGCTTGAGATCCCCTCCTAACGTTTGGGTAGAAATGGTAACACATGCTGACTTGATCCTGTATGCCCTGGAGAACCCAGAAGCTGCTTCTCCTGGGACAGCTGCCGGCAACACCCTCTCCTTCCCCTTCCTACGGCTGTCAGCTGGGGAACAGATCCGAGAGGGCAGCAACACATCTGCTGTGAAACGTGAAAGGGGTTTACCTCAACATCTGGACTTTCCACTGGGAACAGTGATGTGATTAGGTTGTAAACATACGTTGCAGATGACATTTAGAGTAGAGATGGATGCTAAGGAAAGGAGGTGTTTAAAAACCCTCTTACGCTTTTCGTGTTTTTCCATCTGTACATGAAAGAATTATATGCAAAATGAGATGCAGGAGAAATGATAAACTTGGCACCTCTGAAATGACCATTTAGATTAACAATTGCATTTTTAAACTCTTGGCAGCACAAAACATCTTCTTATATTATACATAATATAATACTTAATTCCCAAAGGTAGGTTTTTTTGATAAGAAGTACTACAGTGCAGGACCTGAAATAATGACATTTTCTGAGACTTTACCCTCTAACAGTGAAAAAAGAAGTTAAAAGGGTGCTGTGGGAGAGCATAAACAAGCGTGTTTGTTTGTGCTTGTGTAGATTTAAAGATACAGAGAGAGACACACTAGCAGTGTCTGAGAGAGCATTTAATGGTTTAACAACTGTTAGAAAAATGCAGGGTGAAATGTTGCCCTCACTTAAGGCAATGGGCTCTTTGATTCTAATGGGAGAAGGACTTTGCCGCTGGTGCTACTTAGATCCCCAGTGAGAGAGGGAGTTGTGTTTAGCTTTACTTGCCAGCTTTCAGCTATGAGAATGCTTGCAAAACCATTATTTATTTATTTTTTTCATTTTTAAAATTGAGAGAGACTGGATTATGCTGCTGTTGCAACATGAAAATATATTTCCCCTAGGACAGATACTCACGGACCAATGGCAGCAACTGCTCTTACTGTTCAAAAGATTTGTTTTGAGATTATGAGCTGTGATGACTTCGCAAGGCAATTCAATTCTTGAAGACCATCCTAATTTAAAAGTGAAGGTAGTAATAAAAAATGCAGATGAGTATAGCTTAGATTAAAGTTTTGGTGAGCATTCTCTATGTAGGAAGTTCAAGAAGGGTTCAAACTTACAAATTTTGCATGAAAGGGTTGAGTTATTCATGCTCTGAGTCAGTAAATGAGGTTACAATGCCACGGGTGCATTGGCCCTCACATGAGAATTATAATAAATGGCTATTATAAATTTTCCTAGATTTGTTCAAGGGTAAGGCAGCTCAGCAGATTTTTAAAACTTCAGCTTTTGTGATGAGAAGTTAAAGTTTGCCCTCCTGGAAGCTACTAAATAGTCACAGGAATGATAGGGAAGATTTTAAAAGTTGACTACTGGTTGTGATACGAGTATTGAAAGCTTCGCAAGGACAAAGGGTATTTGGCGGGTCTTCCAGAACTGGATGGTCCTTGGGTCCTGGAAAACAGCCTGTGTCCTGGCCTGCAGTAACAGCCCGCTCACACCCAAGTTGCCTGAGTGGCAACTTTCAGGTCTGAAATCTCCATGTCCCACCACAATCTTAGCTTGCTATGAGGAGTTCGGCCCGACTCATGTCATGGTTACATCCCCACGATCAGCAGTCACATGGGAACTGCTGGAGAGGGTACAGCAAAGGGCCACAAAGATGATTAAGGGCCTGGAGCACCTCTCCTATGAGGAAAGGCTGAGGGACTTGGGTCTTTTTAGTCTCGAGAAGAGAAGACTTAGGGGGGATCTGATCAATGCTTACAAATACTTAAAGGGAGGGTGTCAGGAGGACAGGGCTGG
>JAOXNO010000024.1:104928088-104943769 GCA_028565335.1 Limnodromus scolopaceus
TTCCTGTGCAACGTGCTCTAGGTAGACCCGCTCTGGCAGGGGGGGTTGGACTAGATGATCTCCAGAGGTCCCTTCCAACCCCATATGATTCTATGATTCTATGAGAGGTGAGAAGCAAGAAGGCAGAGGAAACGAAGGGAAATAAAGACTTTTAGGCAGACTTCAGAGTGCCAGGGCTGTTGTCACAGGTGCATTAATTTTTTCACAAGGAACACACATTTTCAGGTGAAAAAATGGCAATGAAATGAGATAGTGAGGGAAAAAAAAAACCCATCCATTTGTGGGATCAAAAGTTACACTGATGTTTGTAGCCCATACCGGCCACATCCTCATTTCTGGATTATTATCCTGAGCATTCTCTGGCCACATAGCCACTTTCAAGCACTGACACCAAGGGCTTGGCTATAGGAGAACTACACAGACATGTAAGTACACATTGCTGCTCCGGTTTGACGTCACCAAGTCCATTGGATAACCCTGTTTCTGCAGTAAACCCATATCAGCCAGCTGTGATTTAAGCAGCTTTACTCTCCTTTTGCTGTGACTACCGTTTGTGGGTGTGAGCGTCTCCTTTCCCTGGAAACATGTGTGGGAATGGCTGAGCTTAGGCACTTGGTCCAGCAGGGCAGATGTCCACAGCTGGACTCCAAACTAATGGTGGCGTCTGTGTGACTATTCTGCTTTGGACTTTGCCTAGATCGTGGTGGTGATTTCTCCTGTCATCTTTTTTAAGGTGAAACATTAGTTAAATGTTTCTGTGTGGTGACTGTCAGCTTGTGTTTCTGTTCTGCTTCTGTTTGCAAGCACTGATGTGGACACCATTAAACTATAAAAGAGGCAAGGCTTAGAAATGGAAGGATTTTAATGTGTTAAGAGAAAGGCACTTTGCTGATAATAGTTTTGAAGAGCCTACCACTTGTGTGAGCTATACAGAGAAAAATAAATTGCTACCATAAAATGCAGAAGGCTAAAAGGTGCTTTTAGTCCAGAAATCAGATTCACATAAAGGAATATTATCCTTTGGTTGTCTGTGCCAAGTCTTTGTCCTCATACTCATTTTGCTGAGGCATGAGGCATTAGCTAGTGAACCTGAGCCTGGAGACTCTGCCAGTCTCATCCATCAACAGCAGCAGATACACGACAGGGTGAGACCAGCCCAGAGAAGTCGTTTGCAGGCTGAGTATGGGCACCCTGGCACCTCGGCTGGATTTCAGTCTTCAGTAGTGCAGGACCCTACAAGTGCAGGGATATCTAAGTCCTGCTACAGTCAGTGGGACTCCAGCCAATGTATATGGTGCCGCCTGGAGAGCAATTCAGCTGAGCAGTGGGACAGTGTCCATTTTAGGATATATTACCTCAGGGGCTGACTGTCCACAGGCTATGGTGAGACCTTAAACACCTATTGTGCCTGTAGGAACCTGCTGTGGTATCCTGAATGCCACCTCCGGGATGCACACGTGTAATTTGTTACTCCCCCTTCCCATCTGTGCTGGAGCTGTGTCCTGCAGCCTGTTTCATTGTGTGGAGGAGAAGGCTGGATCCAAACTGCTCAGTGTGCAGCCAGTTTGGTGTGTGAGAATAGCTGAGAGAGATGCTGCTGGCAAGACCTCTGCTCCTGGGCAATGTGAAATGCACACAGGCTCTTCATGTCTCAAACAGTTCCAGTTGTTGCCCTGGCAAACAACTTCTCCTTCCCTGCTCCAGGCACAGAGCATCTAGTGATGCCCACCTTCCAAACCTGCATCTTGAGAAAGGAAAGTGCCGGGCTGCCCAGCCGCATCCCCGACGTGGCAGTGGCACACGGGATGGCACAGGCAGGAGGCAGGTTCCTGAGCTCACTGCTAGGACACTGTGGGCAGACACTTCTCCTTTCTGTCTTCAAAAGTGAAGGTCCAAGTGCTCTGTGTTTATACAGCTTGCAGGAGAAACTCAGTATGGACAAATTTGTAGGTCTCTCTGCTCTCTTGCCTCACAGTAAACCTACTGCTGCAGTTGGGAGGGTGGATTGATGCAAGCAGCAGCTTTATTCTCTGTCCTACCAAATCTGAGATGCTGTCTGGTCCATTGAGAAGTCATGAGAATTTTCTCAGTGGTCTTTGGTGAGTTTTGGACTATTCCCTTTCTCCTGATGCTCACTACTTTGGTAAGAGGGTTGCTCCGCAAGTGAAAGAATAACCAAATTTCCATTTTTGCACCTGTTCATGTCTTGGCATTGGCTTGTATTGGTTTTCACTGATATGGGTGTTTTAATTACTTCTTTTTCCCTTACTTCTTCTTACCTTTAAGGGAAAACAAAAAAACTGAAATGCAAACACCATGACAGAGATTTTAAATGAAGAGGGTGTTCAAAGCTGAATAAGTCAATGGATAATTACATGTGGCAATTCCAACACATAGATTTCCTTGTGAATTGACTAACATTACCTGTGGGAGGGAGAGAGGGACAAGGGGAAAAGAAGACAGATGCACAATCATACAGGGATTTGGACAATGGATGAGACAGTCCAGGTGAGATAAGGTAATATCAGTCAAAATACTTCCGAAAGCTACAGTGAAGTCGATGTGATTCATAGCTGATGAAGACAAAGTTGAGAACGAGATACCAGCCCACTCCTTTTGCTGATGCACAGAGTTGGCTGAAAGTGGTACGTGTCTCACACCTTTCTGTCTATTGCTGTTAAGGACCAGGAGTAGCTTTGGGAGCAGCTATCTGGTTTTCTGGCAGGGAGTATACAGGCAGGAAGGACAGAAATGGAGAGGAGGTATGGAACACATTATTATTATGGAATCATAGAGTGGTTGGAGTTGAATCCTTAAAGATCATCTAGTTCCAAACCTCCCTCCCATGGTCATCTTCCTCTAGAGCAGGTTGCTCAAAGCCCCATCCAGCCTGGCCTTAAACACCTCCAGGGATGGGGCATCCACAGCTTCTCTGGGCAACCTGTTCCTGTGTCTCACCACCCCACAGGAAAGGATTTCTTCCTGATATCTAATCTAAACCTCCCCTCTTCCAGTTTAAAACCATTACCCCTTGTCTTGTCGCTACACTCCCTGATCCCCTTCATGTCTGTCCTGTAGGCCCCCTTTAGGTATTGCAAGGGGCTATAGGGTCTCCCCGGAGCCT
Organism: Limnodromus scolopaceus; assembly: GCA_028565335.1. Taxonomy (NCBI): domain Eukaryota; kingdom Metazoa; phylum Chordata; class Aves; order Charadriiformes; family Scolopacidae; genus Limnodromus; species Limnodromus scolopaceus. Next base: position 104,931,213 of record JAOXNO010000024.1, read on the forward strand.
TCTCTTCTCCGGTATGAATAACCCCAACTTTCTCTGTCTGTCCTCACAGGAGAAGTGCTCCAGCCCTCTGATCATCTTTGTGGCCCTCCTCTGGACTCGCTCCAACAGGTCTGTGTCCTTCTTACACTGGGGGCCCTGGGGCTGGGCACAGTACTCCAGGTGAGGTCTCAGGAGAGGAGAGTAGAGGAGCAGAATCACCTTCCTCGACCTGCTGGCCACGCTTCTTTTGACACAGCCCAGGGCTCTGGAATGAGAGCTCACATTGCTGGTGTTTCTCAAAAAAACTCAAAAACTTCTCAAAGCTTCTCAAAAGCCTTAGATGTCTGCAGCTTATATGTGAGTCCTTGTGGTCTTTGTTCTGCTGTAACTGATAAATGTTGACCTGAAATGTCTATACTTCCAACTCCAAAGCTGCTCTCGCTAGTAGTTAAGTGCACACTCCAATTATCTGTCTCAGAGGAAGCTGAAGAAACAGCTGTGGGTACAAAACCTCCACTGCACAGTCTGTAACAGTGATCACAAGTGGTAAGTAGAATGGTAGAACATCAAAGCCCTGATGCAAAGACTGAAACTCAGTAGCCATGCAGGGCTCTTCAAAATGCTTCCGAGCTTTTCAGAAATGCTTCAGAAGACTGACAGCTTCAACCAGCATGCTATGTTTTTTAGGATTCAGAAACTGTGATCAAAATTGAAAAAATATAAAAGATTCCCCATCTTTAATGCTATTCATAGGTAGATTGCCAGGACTAAAGAACTAGGTATCAGAAACTAGGTATTGGAGCAAATTTGTGTGTTAACCTTTGCATCAATGTGAGGCTGAAACATCTTTCTTCTTCTTTTGAGCTCTCATCATCACAATGTCCAAGTGTCCCTTGGAAGCATTAATGAATATATCCTCACAGAAGTACTCTAATAATGTGTTGTGGATGGGGAACTGAGGCAAAGAGACTAAGTGATTTAATAAAGGACATGGAGACAGTGGATGGAAGCCCTGGAATTGAAACTTGGATTGACTAAAGATCATTAATGCATCTATACCAGCATGTTAGTTCAGCTCAGAAGTATACTTCTGAGCGAATCTCCTGCTTGCCCCCACCTCCAGGGACTTGGTTGCCATCAAGGGTTCGTAATGAATTGCACAGACTATACTCCTTTCGCATGGACTGAACTAGGAGCGTGTATTCCTGCTGCTGGTGGGTGTTCAGCCCTCAGGACGGGAATAAAGCTGGACTGAAGAAAACACCCTGAATATGCTCCTCCTGCATTTGCACTGTTTGCTAATGGATACAGCCCCATTGTCCCCCTGCCCCAACGCCGTAAGTGCAAGCTCAGGCTTTGAGGATGAAAAGCCAGTCAGACGTAATGAAATCACTGTGAAATACAACAGTTTCCCCTCAACTAATGGCTGATTATTGGAAGCACCCACTCCTTTGATCTTGCTGAGAGATCACCAGCAAGCAAGTCTGCACTCAGAGAGTGGCAGTGCCATTCCTGCCCAAGCATGAGTTTCATGCTGGCAGCTATGCAGAACCAGCTGATCCAGTGAATTTGCTTGAACAGACCTTAAACCACAAAGTACACAAATGAAATTAGAATGTGTTTCCTGGGTAAATGCCGCTTAATCAGTATGGAAACCAAAGCTCTGGTGAGTTAATAGGATGCAGAAAGCTGATTTGCTTTGGGTAGCTTGGAGCTGTGGTCAGGAAGTCTGGGTTTTAGCCATGTTTCTGACGGTGAATACTTGGTCAAAAGAAACCCAATAAAATTCCATTGATATACTTTTGAGTATTTTAGCACGTTGTACCCAGATGTAATACGCTAGGTACTTATATATGATATAGTATGATATGATATGATATATGATATGATATGGTATGTCTCTGAGGAAAGAAAAACGTAAATTTTACCCATCTCCTTGATATCGCTTACCTTGTCTAATTCCTAAGTCCTGTTGAATGAATGGTGGATAAAGAAACTTAATTACTAAAGCAGAGTGCGCAAGAGCAGACCTGCTCTGTGTTTGGTGGGCTGGTGGCATGCAGTGTCCTTAGCACGATGCATCATCTCTTCTTTATAAAGTTTATGAGCAGGGGTGGGATGGGGGGAGAAGAGTTACTGCCATTGGCCTGGAGTTGAAACCTGGGAGCGGCGGCTTTACTTGTCCTGCTCATCATTTTTTCTCCATTTATAATGACTGTGTGATCAGGAAAATGGCTGATGCACATTTGCTAAGCAGTAGCTGTAAGGAAAAGAAAGTGGCTGAAAAGAGCCAAAGTGACTCTTTTCTGCAGCCAAAATGCCAGCGTTAACAAAGAGAACAAGATTTCCGAAGCCAGACTGCAAAATTAAGGCCTCATTGACAACCTTGGCAAAGTTCCTGCTGACTTCAGAAAAACTGAATTTCACCCAAAACTTCTAATACAAATGGGAACTTCTCGAGCAAAGAGTATTTAATACTGGCTGTGCCTCTGCTGAGTGGACTTTCAGATCATGAGATTATGCTCTTTATTTGTCTGTCAGCAACTGCTCTAATTTGTGTCCACACCTTCAATTTCATTGTGATTTAAGCCTGTCCATGCAGCAATGTGAACAGCGTTGCTGGGAGAGAAGCCATGGTAAGTCAGTGTGTCTGAAAGGCTCCTCATAGCGCACTGAAAACGCTGCACCCTGTGATGCAAAGTGCTGATCCAGTGCGAACATGCTGTCCCGGTTCAAAGTTATTCAAGAAAGGCTGACAAGCCGGTGTTTACACAAGGAGGATGTGTGTAGGATTGAGTACCCTGCCCTTTCGCTGCTCGCGTGAAGTCAGAGTTTAAGCACAATGTCAGTGTGAACCCCATCCCGTAGGCTGACTGATTTGATGGAGGTGTCTTTCTGAGTCATCTCCTGATCAGGGTCAAATCTGAATTGCTGGAGTGGACTGGCAGTGTCCGGGATTGGTGGCCAAAGATCATGACACCATGGCAATAGCAGATATGAGCAGGACACTGCTGGTGGCAATGTTTTATTCTTTTCTCTTGTTTTGCTGCCACTAACAGCAGTTGCGGACATAGTCCCCTTAGTATGTTCTCAACTAAGTGTCCTCATGTAATTGTCCTATTGAATTCATGTGTGTGAATTTAAAATTAAGACATTAGCATTCTACCAGCCCCCCAGTAGGTTACCAGTCCATGTACAGAGGTGATTCCGGTGAGGTACAGTGTAATTCTGGTGCACAAATGGTTGCTTTACACTGAACAAATCTGCAAACTGTCTGACTAGAGGCGAGCACGGATGTGGTACCCATTTACTTTTACTTTAATTTTTGCTGCCATTCAAAGCTAATCTATTTCACAAAAACCTGCCGAGTGCAAAGGTGTGCATTACTGTAGGGACATGCATTATTAGAGGGACTCCAGCATTTCCAGCAGTACCTCTGGAATCATCTTGCATCACAAGCTGTCTTTTACACGTGATGAGTAACATATTCCACCGCACCTTTACAAGTGAGGGAGCCTTCCTTTAAATTTTGACAAATGGGTGGGAGGGAAGTACAAAAATATTGACTAGAACCATTTTATTCCTCCTTAGTTGCAAGCTTTGTAATAAGGTGACAAGAAAGCACAAAATATTTAGTCAGCTCGGTGCCCGTGTCCAAGTACCACAGCACGTTGAAACATTTTGGATCATCCAGCGAGGAATCATTAAGCCAAAACCCCACTCTCATCATGGAGTTTGTTTTGTATTTTCATTAAATACATAGGAAATGTCTTCTGTGCAGCTTTCAGCGCAAGACCAGATTCCTGACTGGGTACAGAACTGCAATAACACCACCAGCTAATCTCAAGGTCTCTTGCCTTTCCTTTGCTGCTTTCCCTCTCTAAAAAGGAAGCTCAGGAGCGGGACATCATCTTACTCTCTTGCTCTACTCTGTTGACCAAGTTTCAACAAAACCAACAAAGCAGATACTATTATTCCTGAAGGTATTGTTTAGGTCTGTACCCTTATGTTCTCCCTTCTCCACGCTTGCCTCCCTCAGCTGCTGTGGCATTGCAACACCCAGTCCTGTGAGTGAGCATACATGTCTGTGAGTAAGGCCACAGTCCTACCAGGATCTGCTGTCACAAGCTATAGCTTGATTGCTTATTGCCATTTGACTCATAGAGAGTTTCTCTTCCATCAGCTATCCTCTGGAACAATGATGCCAGACAACTGTGAGAAAAGCACAATGTATTGCGGGCTGTCCTGTGGCACAAAGAACCAGAAACCCCGTGCTGTTGTGCTTCTTCCACCTGTGCTCATGTTAATTCACCACTCAGGGATACGGAGGGCAGTCATTGCTCTTGATAGTCCAGGATTGTTGACCAGGACCTCATGTTGATAGCCTCTGAATGCTCCCATCAGTCACCAAGTCATATAGAGGAACAAATCTGTATCCATTTATATTGGGTCTGGCTGAGGTGGAGTTAATTTTCCCCATAGGAGCCCTCACAGCGCTGTGCTTTGTATTGGTATCTATAAAGGTGCTGGTAACACCTTGGTGTTTTGGCTACTGCTGAGCATCACTCGCACAGCATCAAGGCTGTCTCTCCAACATTCCCCACTGCCCTGATAGGCTGGGGGTGGGCAAGATCTTGGGAGGGGGCACTGCCAGGACAGCTGACCCAAACTGACCAAGGGGATATTCCATTCCATACCATATGATGTCTGCTCAGCAATAAAAGCTAAGAGAAAGGAGGAGGAAGGGGAGCATTCGTTATTTACGATGTTGTCTTCCGGAGCAACCACTATGCCTGCTGAAGCCCTGCTTCCCAGGAAGTGGCTGGACATTGCCTGCTGATGGGAAGTAGAGAATAAATCTTTTGCTTTCTTTTGCTTCTGCATGCAGCCTTCCCCTTTGCTTTATTAAACTGCCTTTATGTTGACCCACAAGTTTTCTTCTATCTTATTTTCTCCCCATTCCATCCTGCTGAGAAGGGGAGTGATAGAGTAGCTTGGTGGGCACCTGGTATCCAGCCAAGGTCAACCCACCACACCATTTCATCTCTAACTGATTGCCTGACTCCAGCTGCACATCACACCAGGTTTAAAAAGAGAGCTGGGCTGTGAAGATTAACTTGTGCATGCTGCAGCATATTTCTCACAGAAGTAAATCTTACTTTTCTGCAGTGAGCAAGGTTGTTTTTGAAGATTTCAGGCATAAAATGTCAATAGTTTTATCCTCCCTGCTAGGTCTTACAATGCCAGCACAGCTCAGATAAAGTGAAAGGAGAATGATAAAGATGCTGCAATAGTAAAGACACTGGCATCAGCCTGAATTTAAATCTCCTTCTTGCTAGATTCAAATTAAGTCTTTTGAGATATCCAGATTATTAATTCGTCTTGAAAATATTGTGTAAAATAAAAGCTTAGAAAATTATATTACATGCTTACAATGGCTTTGATATTTTCTTTAAGCTTCTTGAAAATTAGCCTGTATTTTGAGGAGAAATTGTGAAATTGTGCTTATTTTCACTTGAAAAATAGGATCCATTAAAAACATTGATTGCCTCATTTTAATTCAAAAATGGCTCTCTGTGTGAATGAAAGCCAGTTTTAAATGGAGTGTTCTGAAACATTAAAGTAATTATTGACACGAGAAAATAAATATTCACATATTGAAATATAAACACGAAAGAGGAGCATTCATTCTTCCCCATGAAATGGTTTAGCATATTCTTGCATGGTAATTGGCCGCACGAGCCAGTGGTAAGACTGCACGTACTGGGATTTCTTTGTAGAATGATTTTTGAAACCATCAGCTCCGAAGCAAACTCTGAAGTGCAGGGTGTGGAGTCAGGCAGAGGGGGGATCATAGAGATGGTGTATACACAGAGTATATTTTTGCCTCCGTGCAGGAACTCTGGAGCATGTGTTCAGTGGGCTGCAAAATCACTCAACAAAAACATGAAATTTTTTCATACATTTTGGGAAGCGACACTAGTTCCTTTAGTCTGAATGAGGAAGCTGTGCTTATCCTACTGAAATTCTACTCTCTAGACCTTTCAAATGGATGAATCATATCCACATATGGGGTTTCTGCCTCGGCACGGTGCTTCACTTCATTAATAGCTCCATTATCTTGCTAGCACATGGACTTTTTTCAATGTTAAAATAAGTCAGGAGTCATAGTTTTTCTGTCAAGCTGCCTGAGGTGTCTGCTTGACTTGTGTCGTTTACCTGCCTCAGGCTCCTAAGATGACACAGGACTAGGACAGAGGGGGTCAGGGACCCTCTGGAGGTAGCCAAGGGTTAATGATAGACCGGGGGTCAACATGGATGAAGGTGCTTCTGCGGCTGCACTGCAGGTGGAGAGGGCCTTACCATTACCAGAAGAGCTTGTGCCTTTCCAGCCACCCAAAACTAGTACATGGAGGAGCATGCTTACTGGGGCTCTTTGCTCAGAACAGATTTTTCGGTTCTTCTTTTTTCTGGGTTTTTTTGTTTGGTTGGTTGGGTTTTGTTTGCTTGTTTGTTTGGTTTGGTTTGGTTTTTTTTTTTGGCATTTTTGTTTGTTTGTTTGGGTTTTTTTTTTTTAAAGAGTTCCAATGGTTTACTGGGAATTTTTCCACCTGGCCAAAATAGAGCCATTTTGCAGAACTGAGCAAATCTTGGTGTAAACTTGTAGAGTCTAGAGCAGGATCTCTGCGGCCCGGTGGCTAAGGATTTCTGTGGACATAAACTTCTTTGTCTTCTTTACCTCAATGATTTGAATATAGATCTTTCATGTCTTAGGCTGACCATCTGAACTGGGTGGCTACTGAGGTATCAGAACTTGTCTGTCCTTCTCTGTGTCTTGCAGAGGCGTACCTAATAAAAGAATAAAAGCAAAAGGTGTCAGGTTTGTCTCAATGTGGATGAGATCTAAATGCTGGTCGTTTCCGTTGGAAACTGGAACTGTATTTACTGAACACTTTTATTGCCCACTAGATTTGAGCTCTTCAGTCTGGAATTTCATTAAGTCACCCATCAGCAAAGCAATTAAGCAGACAATCTCATTGAAGTTCATCTTTGATAAATCCATGGGCTAGAATACCCTTGTCTACGGTGTATTTAAAAATAATTTTAAAAATAGCTTTAATAGAAAGGTAACTTTGCATCACTTTGCATCACTTTACTGTTTATTAAGTGTCAGGTTATTCCACAACTGAACACACAAAGACACTTGTCTCCTTAGGAAGGCTGTCTCCTGCTGTGTACTCGCATCCTCCTGCTTTGGCAGGACCTCATGGAAGATCTGCTTGTCTGCTGGCAGCCTGATAACCACACTGGCAGTTTCAGCTGAGTCAGCTGCTGCTGGCACACAGCAATCAACAGCGTTAGACTTAAGGACATACCTAACAAAAGACGTCTGAAAATCTCACCCCTCCTGCAAAGCTTTTGCTTCTCATAGAGCTAGGAAGACAAAACAGAACTAACTTACATACAGATTTGGGATTTTTTTTGCCATCACCTGGCCACAATTTTTCACATCAAAAATGATAGACACCCCCTGCCCTTGACTTTCATGAGGTTGCTGTACCAAAGGGATGTCACTCAGAGGTGCTAGCAGTGGTGGCCCGTCTGCTCTAGCTGGCTCATGTAACCCTCAGTCTCTCAAAATAAGGGCTTAGAGACTCAACAGATGGATGCCATGCAATTACTTAGACACAGACACAGCTTTTTGGATGCTCTGCGCAGCGACGGGCGGATGAGGGTCTAGCAGAAGGCAGCGCTGCCAGCCTTCACTTTCTCAAGTACTTGTTTAACAACAACTGAAGTTGTTTTCTCACTTGCACAGAAAGAATCGGTGTGGTTTTGGATAGGCTGGGTTTGGGTAGACTTGAAGGGAAACTTTTCACATGTTTGAAAGGCTCTGGCTGGGACAAGCTGAAACCACTTAAAGTCCCCAGACGTGGGAGAGTTGGCAGGGACCTCACTTTGTTGACACATCGGATTATATAAGCAGTCGGCAGCCCTTCTGCATGCGCATGGGTGTGCTGTGTGTGTGTAGGAGAAGAATAGCGGTGGTCCAGACCAGAGACCATGATGCACAGGCATCCCACAATAACTTCCATACGCTGAACCGTCATGTTACACTGCATGAGACAGGGGGGCGGAGGAGGGAGGCACAGCTTGATTTTTACCTCCAGCAAAATTCCACTTTGGTGTGAGTGGGTAGACTTGCCATTCAGTTAAATGCAACAGGGTCAAACTTGGTCCCCTCGGCTCCTGGGTGGTATCTCACCATCTAGCTGGTCCTGGTGATAATGCTTAATGGGAACAGGATTTATACTAGCAGAGCCAGGAATACAGCTTCAGAGATTGTGCCTCCTGTCCACGTCTGTGGCCTTTCAGGTAAGTAAGGAAGGCAATTCCTGTCTGGATGCCGAAACAGAAGGGTGAGCCCTCTCAGCCATGTGCATGTGCTGGGTCTACAGGTTCATAGGGAGGCTGAAGCATGGGGCATGGGGGAATCCAGGTTGGGCACCACACCTGACCTTGGACTTCTTGGGCTCATTTTCTATGCAACTAAATTGTGATTTCTACTCATCTGTCTCCCAGGCACATTGTGATTAAATGGCTTTGAAGTTTTTTAAAGGATTAAAGCATTTCCAAATTGGAAATTGCCATATTTGATTAATTCTCTGACAAAATGTTTGAGGATCAAGTGTATGAATGACTTGGGAAGTTCCTGTAGTGCTCTGAGAAGCAAACCAAAGCAATGAGACAGGAGCCTGGAAAATCAAGAACATAGATCTTGGGAAGAACCTTTTTGTGAAATCTCTTAGCTCTTCTGTGGCAACATAAGCGAAACCAAAGGGGTGGCCTTGCCCCAACAGGTATGATGACATGGGTTGGGGTTGAAGCTCATTCTCACATGACAGTATACAACTCAGAAGGGCACCTCTGCTTAGACTTGTGTTTATCAGCCAGGATGTGCATTTAGGGCCTGACTTTCAGAGTTGGGAGCAATCACAGAGGTAGTTCATGGCCGAGGTGCCATATCCTGAAAACCAGGCCCTTACCAGCTGAGCCCAAAGTTCCTGGGGCTAGTTGGTGACTGCAATGGGCCTTGGATGTTAACCTCTGTGCTCTAAATGGTTGGACTTTATGATCTTAAAGGCATTTTCCAACCTAAATGATGCTATAAATGATTCTATGATTCTAAAGGAAAAAGAGACATTTAATCAAGAGCTATTCTCTGTTTGGTCACTACAACACAGGAGCCAGGAGAGATGCTTTTGGATCTCCTCCCAGGCAGCCTGGTGGCATTGCTTTCCTCTGCACTGAGCCCTGGGATGGTTGGCATTGTTTGAGCATCTGTCCATCCTGCTCAGCACACAACCCTGGTTCCCTCACAGCTCTACAGAAGTAAAGAAAGCTGTCCTACCCTTCATCACTGTGACATGATTCCCTTGAAAATTAAATGTATCTTGAGAAAGATAGGTACCTCCTGAGAGTAATTCATCCTATACCAAGAGAAGTGTTTCAGGTAGTTGATCATATTGCCTGATTTTCTCTCCACTGTTGCAGAAGGAACCTATATGATCATTTTAGGCCTAAGAATGGACTTTTTAGTCCAGAACTAGCTGAGATGAATTGCCTGAAATGCCTGGCCCTGAGTCTGGCTGTTCAGGTGGATAAGAGGTAGATGAAGAGTCCTCAACGAGTTTAAGATCTTTTCCAGTACTCTTAGACTATCTTCACATACATTGGTGGCCCACTGATTAATCTTTCACTTGGATTTATGTTAATCACTTTGTCAGTCCTTGGGTTCAGTGGGCCACAGAAGACTGCAGTTGGTTCAAAGACCTTCTACAAGCTTGTGTAGGGGACTTTTATTGTAAACTTGACTTTCCATTTGTAAAAATATCTACAGCATTTATTCACAACAGAAAAAAACGTTGGGAGAAAAAAAAAGTTTTGGATTGCAGGTGTATTTGTGCACAGTTCTCATGGACTTCCTAATTTGAAAAAGATGCCAGAGGTCCTTAGGTTACACAGATATAATGTTGTGTAGAGGAGGCTGAAGGTATGCAGCTATTCAAGGCACAGACCCCTCCCTCAGTCACACTTCTAGATTCCTGAAAAACAGTCTCCTGCTTTACCCTTGCACACAAGACAGAGAAACATCAAAGTATTTTGGCTTCCCTACTGCTGGGGAGTAGTTTAGATGCTCTTTGTGACCACAGGTTTTATGGAGGATGCTGGTTACAAATATTTTTTGTAACTCTCACTGATTCCAACTACCAATAAAACCCTGTCAGCCTGACAGATTCTGCTTTAAGGTGATTCAAGAAGACATAACTCATGGTATGGCCCTTACAGCCTTCTTCATCTTTCTCTCTCCCTCCTTGTGAAATAGACATTATGAAAAGCTCAGAGTCCAGGAAAACCCCCATAATTGTTCTGCACTCAAGAGGTTTGCAGCAGACTTTCTCTGTCTTGCCTACTGCACATCATACACATAAGAGATGCTATCCCTCTGCAACTCAGTGTCATCTTAGATTGTGGTTGGTATTGATTATATTTCACATTGTGTTCTACTTTAATAATCCTCTTTCTTCAGGATCTTGTGATTGTACAACAGCAGAGTTTATCCAGTCCTTTTTTTTTTTCAGCACAGAACAGGGATTTTCTTGTCATATTGTGCTGTGCCCAAGAGAGCTGAGCAAAGGGATCTAATCTCCATAATATTAATTTGTCTGCGCATTGAGGAAACAAAAGAAGCAATAAATCTGCACGTTTGAGTTTTTGTTTGGTTTGGGTTTTTTTTATTTGGCAATCCCAATGATTTATGTAAGGAGTTCCTGGGCAGGGGGGTGGGAGAGGCAGCCAGTGGTCTCAAGTTAACAGTGTCATAATATATTTAGCAAGGGATAATGCAAATGCCAGAAAAATAGAGGAGGAGGCAAGACAGAGAAAAGTGTTTTCCCTGGTAGGAAAGCTATTAAACATTTAACTCAAGAGAAAAGACAGTGTGCGTGCAGCTTCCCCAGCCTTTTCAGTAGAAGCAGAAGTCCCAGAAGATCAAGAGTAAGAAAAGAGAGGGGGGAATAAAGAGGATGCTAAGGGCTTGAAAGGGAAAGTATACCTAGCTGAGGTCTGGAAAGCAAACTGAATGCAGATGTGTGCCCTAGAAAGCAAGACCTGGGAACAGAGTACCTCTCCCTACCTGGTGCAAACCCCTTTGGTTTCCAGACCTCTTCTGTTAAGGAAAATTGCTGCTCCCAATTCCTCATACAAACCTCTCCTAATTCACTGGAGGGAAAGGTAGGTGACAGCTGCTGCCTGGGAGGATGCCAGGAATTGAATCAGGGGCTGCCAGAGCTGAAGGCATCCATGCTTAGGGCTTGTGCTAATTGTGTTTTTCTGTCTCATTCCCTCTGGTACGGATGAGGCTAGACACATAACCCACCCCGAGCACTGGTTTACTGGTGCTCAGTGCACGTCCTCCTTCCCAGAGCGAGTGTGAATCCAAGGACACACTGCAGCTTGTGCTGTGGTCAAGGGCATCAAGGGGTGCTGCTGCAGGAGTTTGAAGCCGTGTTGTCCCTCCTATAGGGTCTCTGGGCACAGGCAGGCATTTGCCGGCGCTGCAGGATCCCCTGGTGTCCTTCCCCTTCTACCTGCAGATATGTCACCTGCTCTGCTGTCCCCCCACCCTGCTCCACTGTGAACAGGGCAGCCTGTCTGTGGTGAGGAGAGCAGCTCAGGCTTTTGGGTATCTCAGCTCTGTAATGATGAGCAAGGACAGGAGACGTGCTAATGCAGGGCAGGGACTCAGGTATGCTCTGAGCTGCACGCAGCTGTCCAAAGCTCCTTGGTCTGGGCTTTAGGTTTCTTGACTACATCTCCTGGGATGAAGGTCACTCTGACTCTGTTAGCTTTGCCCGTGGGAGCAGGTCATTTTCTTACCCACAGCGTAGGAGGTTCACCTTTGTCATTTCCCCAAAATACCCACAGAGTGCCCAGTGTTTATGGAGAGACTATTGTTGATTCAGCTGCAGAGTCAGGGTGGCTGGTGTTTTGTATGATGGGAAAAGATCTTGGTTCTTTTGTCTTATTTAAATTTTACATAAATAGTTGTATGTGCTTTTTCTTTTCCTTTAAGGGGGGTACATTTTCACATATATGACCTTTGTCGTATCTACTCCCCCATGCTGTGCAAGCAAAGGATGGTAGATCCAGAGGGTCTTGTAGATCCAGTGGTGAATGTGTGTGAGAAAAACCAGCAGGAAAGCTCAGATCTCACTGTCTCAGAGTAGCAGTCACTGCTCACTCACTCTTTGGAGCATCTCCTCGGTATGAGGGGCATACAGGTGCACATCCCATGTTTTTCTGGAGCGGGAAACCACATGTGCCTAAAGGAACTGCCGCTGCCTCTGTGGTAGCTGCTGTATCTCACCAGCAACGAGAGAGCTAACAGGCCAGTGATTCATTTCCAAAGGACAGGTGTTGAGAATAAGCTACTGAATTGACCTTATCAATGCCTATAAGTATCTAAAGGGTGGTTTGAAGGAGGAGGGAGCCAGACTCTTTTCAGTGGTTGCCAG
>JAOXNO010000024.1:104943869-104965876 GCA_028565335.1 Limnodromus scolopaceus
GCTTTGGCAGGGGAGTTGGACTAGATGATCTCTATGGTCCCTTCCAACTCTAAAAAATTCAGTGAAATTCAGTGAAAGGAGCTGAAGAGGAGGCTTGATGTGGTTGTGGATGCTGCAATTAATAATGCAACAGAGAGATGGATCTGAGACATCTGAAAGAAATCTATCACGACAGGCCCATGGCTTTGTGACTAGAGCCTAGTCATGAGACATCGCTGCTGCAAGTCTGTGTGCTAACATCACTGCCCTGTCTTTTCAGGACACCCACAAAGAGCTGGACAAGAACCAGCCCCACAGCCCATGGTGTGTAAAACCAGCATGATGGGAAACCATGGAGTGTGACAGCAGGAAAAAGGTAGGAAGTTCTTGTGGTACAGCTCTCCTATCCATGCAGACTTGTTTTAGAGTGATCCAGTGTCACCTGTAAGCTCAGAGGTGTCCACTGAAGTGATGAGGCTCTCTGCCTGCAAGAAGATAGGACTGATGGTCTGTGTGCAAGACATGGCCAGAATCCTCTTGGGATTTCTCTTCTGAAGAACAGTGCAGCCATGGTTTGGGGTTCCACATCACCCCTTCTCACACCAGAGATACCAAAGTGACATACTGCTGGCCTAATGGTTCTGGCCGCCATCAAGAACCAGCAGATAAAACTCGGGGAATGTATAGGAGTTATCTCTGGTTTGAGAGGACTAGCTGCCCTTTTTATGACACCTGTGATGATTTTGTGGTGGTTTTTTTTTTTTAAAGTTCCAAAGGTCTCAACTGCTTTGAGTGACTGGCAATTTCATATTCAACGCAATTATTAATGGTTTTCCTAATGCACTACCTGTGCTGCCTTGATATATTTTAAAACTTCCTTATGTCCTCATGAAATACTTTGCTGCTGTGTAATGCTGATGGCTATCAGACTGGTGTAAATAGACTAAAACTGGATTTAAAGCAACAGCTAATCTGAGATTACAGTAAAAGCAGAATGTGTCCTTCTCTTCAAATGATGCTGATGCTGAAGAGACCGTTTGGACAAAAGCTGAGGAGACTTAGCTATATCAGGCACTCTTAATATTCCTACAGAGCTGAACAGATCGGCACTGACACGGATCAGAAGGCAGAAGAGAGTGGCACCTTTGAGGAGCCGTTTTAATTACTTGGGGATTACACAGCTGTGCTAAAATAATGGGGAGAAGCACGTCCACAGAAATAAAACTAAATTGCTTTTAGTACCACTTGTTCAGAAGTCAGATATTTGGCGGCTTTTTTCTTGGCTTTAGAATGAAAAAGTGCTATTTGAAGGAGACGTCACTGCAGCAAAGCCAAGCCTGATTAACCAAGAAAGGGCCATCTGACATTTATTTTTATAGCTCTTACAATGAGTCCCTGATGTCTTTGTGAGGAGCTGACCTGTGGAAATGCATGTTCCTCTCACTGTCTCCTATTCTCTCTCCTCTCCCTCTCTCTGCTGTTACATCCAGCAGCGATTTCATGGGACACCATGCTGGACACAACTTGTTTGGGTGGCCCCTGAGCTCTGGATGGTGCACAGCAGGATGTGGTCCCCAGCTCCTCAGGGACTACTGGAGGTCTCTTGTTCAGAGCATGGCAACGCCCAGGGACCAGCCCAGTGCTGGCTGGGGTTTGCATCACTGACAGTTCATGGGGGACACCCCGTGCCCCATCCCCAGTAGGGCGGCAGGACTCTTCCGAGCAGGAGGAGTGGGGGTGGATTGACTAGTTGGTTAAATACAGCAAGAGAAGGGTAAGCCTGCTCACAGGGAGAGCCTGTGGTGAGTGAAGGGCATCACTTCTTCTGGGGTGTCTGAAGTATTGCTGGTGGTATCAGCTGAGGACTTGGCCTGGAGGATACATGGTGTCGTGAAAGAGCAAGACAGAACAGCCGGCACCAGCTCCACATGGTGAGGTCTGGGGAACCTTCAGTACCACAGCAAGCTTGTTCAGGGCTTGCCGATACCTCTACACAGCACTTTGGTTTTCAGACTGCCTACGTGGCCTGTTCTCAAGAGTCAAAGGGGTGTCAGCTCCAAAGTGCAGAAATCTCTTCTGAAAATGAGAATCAGTGGGGACGGAGACCCAAGACATAAGCTTGAAATGTTTAAAAAAAAAGCTGAACCTGTACTGAGGGATAAGCATCTGTGAGGCTAGCTGGGCAGGGGAGTAGCTAAAGTGGCTGGGGTATTTCTTTATTGAGCAGAGTAAGTCCCAGCTGTCTTTGCAGATCAAGGCCATAGATCAAAGCATGTGAGTTGCTTCAGGGATACCAACAGATCAAGGATTTGCTTAAAAAATTTCCCAAGAATATCCTCTCCCTCTGTAGTAAGGGTTAAGATGATTGACAACTACTGTTTCACCTGGGTGCTAAACCTCAGTAAGACCGGGGATTCAATCACAAGATTGATCCCAGTGAAATTTTCAGTTTGGATGATAGATTTTCCATTTGCAAATAAAACTGGGTTTTTTTACAAGAACTTACTAAAATCTCATATCTTCCTATTTCCAGAAACTTTTGTCATCATCACCCTTCACTACTACTTTCTGTAACACACAGTCCTGCCTCTGACCCTTCCCAGCACCCCGATGCTGATACCAGCTCAGAACACGTAGCAGCACGTGCCCACATCTCTGTACAGGGTCACTGTTTGCAATTAGTGTTGTGTCTTTTATGTCCAAGCTGTTGCGTCAGGCACAGCCTGGCAAAATGGCAGTGTTGGCTCATAAGTGGCAGCAGATTAAACTGGGACAACTGGAGCAGGTCCTGCTTGTGCTCTGGAGGTCATCACAAGGACACCTGGACGGGATGTTCAGCAGCTCCTGAATGACTGCAGCTGACGGCAAGTTGAATTAACCCCACACCCACCTCTGTGTATTTTTGAGTGCTGTGTTGACCCTGCTGTGGGACTCAGGAAGGGAGTGGTGGAAGAAAACGCTCTTGTCTTCCCTGTTTAATCTGCAGCCACATGTAGGTCAACATCCGGAATAAGTTCCTTTGACCTTGGCCAGGACCTTTCTGTACGTTGCTCTGCCTTCCCCTCCAAAGAGAGTTATATCCCCACTATATTATTGCTTGCTGTGAGGCAATTTGAGATTCTTCAGAGAACAAATAGCGTATGAAAATACTGTCTTGTGTGGGACTGTCAGCTCGCCTGAGAACATCACCTTTATCACTGTGGTAAATCTGAGCTGACAGACTGATATGGGCTTCACTGCCATCCTGAGGAGGGGACTTCCAAAAAGACAAGTTCACCCCAAACTTAAAACACAACTGCAGAGGTTATGGGAAATTTATTTTTATGAAAAGCAAGAATATTTCCTTACTGATTTCAGTGCTGTGATCTTTTAGGACAGGAAGATTAGTCTCATTTCTGGGACAGGGAAAGAAGAGCTAGATGTTATTCCCAGTGGGAATGGATGAAATATCAAGAGCTGTCAACAGCTGAACAGAGTTATCTTGGAGAAATGATGGAAAACCTGTGGTCAGATATGGGCTTTTAATGATGGGCAGCCAAGGCAAACAGAGTGATACAAACTCAGCTACGTGCTGCTGAGATGACTGCAATCCTGCTGGAGACCAAAGGGACACAAGGAACATTGCTGGCATGAGCTTGTGTGCATATTTTGCTTTGCTATTCTAACATGAGAACCCAAAAATGCTCTATTCCACTTGAAAGCTGCCTTCTTTCAGAAGTCTGCCCAGTGTCATTGCAAGCATCATCTGGTTGTGCGTGAATAAAGTCCATAGCAAGAAAGCAAGTGTTAAGTGAGAACACAATAATGCAGAAGACAATCTGCTTTTGTGGAATGGAATTCCGGGGCTCTTCCTTTAAAAAAGGGGACATAATATTAATGGGACTCTATATACAGAGCACAAGGAAGCTAGGCTGGGAGTTCACAGCAATACTAAATACCTTGCAGTGCACGAGATATTTTTACATGGGAGACCAGTAGCTCTGATTAGCGTTAAAAGCCTGTTATCTTATGGTAGATGCAAAACAAAGAAAGATAACATGAAGCCAGCCCTCAAAAATGACTGTTTATTCTGATAAAATGAGAGGTTTATAGACAGCCGGTGGACCTGCAGTTAATCAAATCTCACAAATTACACGCACATGTACCCACACAGGTGCAGCATCGCTTGCATGTTTCATCAAATGTGGTGGTTGTTAAGGAAAAGGATTAATGTAAGGCTTTGTATTGTTGGAGGGTGCCACTGTAAGCCAAACCTCTATCTTCTCTGGGAGCGGAGTCCCAGTAATTGTGTTTTAAGGATCAATAATTAACACTTCAGATATCAGGAGGCATTATGGAAAGAGCCTGACTCAATTGCAGAGTATATATACCTTGGCAGAATGACACACAAATGCCACGAATACAAAGTTCTGTGGTTGAACCTACCCCCACAACTGATTGTGAATTGCCAGCACCTCGCTTCCGTCTTTCAGGGGAGAGCAGGATAACACAGCTGCTTTTACAACCTTCTCCATTCGTGACAGCTTCATTCTTTTTATTTGCAGTCTTTGATGGGGATGGGGAATTCACCCATGGGCAGTACAAACGGTGAACGTTTCCCGATGGCATCATGCCCTGACAGTGGGAAGCCTGCCGCTGGGCAGAGATTAACCACGGCAGCTCCTTCGCCGCACAGGACCGGTTGCATGGTGGACAAGGAGGACACAAACACCTGGTCCAGCGCAGGGAGAGATCGTTCAACTTTTCCTTTTGCCCTGCTAACACAAGCCAGTCCCCAGAGTGGAGGATGTGAACGAGAGTCCAGGGCAGCTTTGACGTAGTCATGCTTTATGCTCTGCCATCTTTCCTGGCAAGGCGCCCTGCGGCTTGGAGAGAGTTGCTGGAGAGCCTTACCTTGCTTTGCTCGTTGGGCCTGAGTCCGCCAAGAGGCTATCGATCAGCAGTGAGTCCCACTTCTGTGCTGCAGAGAGCCAGAGCTGTCACTGAGGCTGATGTATTTGGGTTTCCTTTGCTGGTGACGGGCAGTGTGTGGCAGCGTGCTGCGCCTGCTCCAGCGCTCCCCTCATCCCCTGCCCTGGCTCTCAGCTGTGCTGCTGGACCGGTGGGAGCCCGGCTCCTGCGTGGAGTTACGAGCAAAAAGGAGGAGCCTCCCATTCCTGGGCAATCAGGGATGGAAAAAAACATTCATTGAGACTGAGTGTCGGGGACAGAGTGATTAACTTCACTTCCTAGAGAGAAGCAGTGAAATATTTATAAATATAAAATAGTGATTTAACAAAGTTTGATAGTGAATGCGAGTGTTTTATGAGATTTGAGGGCAAGGGTTCACTTCGTTATTTGCTTCACAGAGGACAGAGTCAGACAGAATTGTTAGGGAGACCCTCCCGTTGAGTCACGAGGTTTGGAAAGGACCCCCTTGCTTTCTAAACTCCTTCTCAAAGAGGAGTCCAAGTGTGGCTTGACCCAATCCTAGTCCCAGACTTGGTGAACTGTTTATGTCTAAAAAATTATATATGTGCAATCAATTCTTTATATCACTTAGGTAAGATTTCAAAGTTTAGCGTGCTATTAACCACTTACTGAGGTTTTATTGTGGCAAGGAATCTCTAAACCTTGAGGAGTAACCTTGAGGTCATCCTGCAGGTGTCCCTGCTCAAGAGGAGGTCCTGTTGTGCAGCTCGCTGCTGTGCAGGAGAGCTCAAAGGGCTCTTGGGCTGTCCACTATTTATAGAGTAAGATAGTTGACCTATAGTCATATTTGCATAGCAACAGATGTCTAGGTCCCTATTATGGACAGCGTTTGGCTATGTTGCCATCCATCCCCCAAAGTCTAGGTGCAACACATCACAGTTCCCACTGATGGTTATGGCTTGAGCAGGAGCCAGGGAGGTGAGAAAGGGGGGAGCACACCGCCACACTGGGGCATCTGCAGGTCCAGCACCAGTCCAAGGCTCTGAGCCTTTGGCAACCTGAGACCCTTGGTAATGCTGAAGTTAGAAAAGCCCCAGCTCAACTGGTAGCACTGTGCTAAACACCACCTTTCAGGATCCCTTCTGTCTGACTCAGAGCTCCCTGTTGTTCTGGTGGTCTCTCACAGGCACTAAATACCTCAGTGATGCTCCGGACTTCCACTCTTGACAGTTAGATAGAGGATGAAATTTTCAGAAGCATCTATTATAGATTTCCACTAGGAAATTAAACATGTATTAAACTGTATTCAGGCACTGAACTGGTACACACACATGCTGTCACAATTCAGCCTCCAAAATAGGAAGGCCATAATCAGAGCAGCCTCTGGTCTGTGTTAGCAATTGCTCTGTGCTTGGGAAGGGTTTTGGTGAGTGCTATGGTGTTTGCACAGACTGAAACCATGGCAGGACCCTTCTAACAGTTTGAGAGTACAGATTATTGATTTCCTGTATCTGCCTGTGTTGCTTGATTTATCAGTATAGAAGCTGTCTGTGTGAGTTTAGAGCCTGAATCCAGCTTAAAAACCTGAATTATGGCAGCCCCTCTCAAAGCATTGCCCTTTATGAGTGTCCCAGTAAGAAGTACCAAACTTAGAAATTGGTGCTGGGACAGAGCTCCTTTGAAAAAACTAACCCAGAGTGTTGTAAATACATAAGGATGAGAATGTGTTCTGTCTTATTATCCTTAATTCAGGAATACTTCGGGGTGATGTTGGGGATTTTGTCCATACCTTCAGTGGCACCACCAGAGCTGGAACGACATGTTCAGTAAAGCAAGCTACAGAGTTCTGGCTTCTGAAGTTGTTCAGCAATGGCTAACATGTTTGTGTGAAAGATTCTCAGTTAATGCTTATATTTGTCAGCCAGCTCCACTCTTCAAGGACTTGGTTCTTAAGGAACCCCAAACTGATTAGTTACCCATCTAAAGAGGATTTAAATTCCAGATGGGCTCTTTAACTCAAATGACACAAGGTCATTACGTTGTTAACATTATTATTACATCCCTGGATAGCAAGGCCTCCATGTGAAGCAGTGGAACAGCGATCACATTTATGAGAAAATATGTTCCTACAAACACCTGCTGATTTAAAGCCACCTGCAATTACCAGGGATCCAGACTGGCTGAGTTAAATTGCTACACTTAACTGAGGACATGCAAACTTCCAGCAGACAGTTACATTTATATTTTCTATATAATATTCTCCCTTGCCTTCTACTTCTTTTAACCTCTATCTGTCACTGCAAGTTAGTTGCCATAGGATACGTATCTGTGATGGACCTGAGTTCAGAGGACAAACGTGAAGCGAGAGTGTTGGAGGATATAGCAGTGCTTTTTCAACAGGAAAATCTTCCAGCACAGACATTGTGCTTTAAAAGGGTGGAATGTTTTGCTGCAGCCTGTGCATTTCTGATGAGCTAGAAAACTAAATTGTCACTAAATGTGGTCATAAATGATCCCAAGACATTTCTACAAATGCCCTCCATTAATGCAGCTTTCTGCTCAAGTTCCAGCCCATAAATCCTATTCTGCCATCTTCAGCACTTGCAATTGCAGGTGTAGAGATTATTCAATCACTGCTCTCACTTGCTATGTAGGGTTTTCAGTCCTGTTAAATCACCACTTAATGTTTCTAAGTGCATGTTGAAGCCAACTGTAGCTGCATAATCCCTACACAGGCTTCACCACTCATCTTTACTAATGCCCTGGCCTTTTACAAGACGATTTTTTCCTTTTCTAGCCATTGCTGAAAATGAGTTGAGCATCTGTGGCCTGGGCATGTGGATGACACCCTAAAATTCATTTTCCCATGTGACCTTTTGGACTGGAACACAACTTGCTGGAATGAAACATTAATGCATGGCTGAACCTCCAACAAATTTTCTGTGACACCGAAGTGTATTATTGAGCTGGTTTTCTTGACCTCTTTTCAAAGGTAGGTTTCAGAAAAGCATGACACTGTGACGGTGTAATTTTCCTTTTGCCACATTGAGCCTGTGACTGAATTGTGCTGCTTTTATATGTTGCTCTTGTTTTCCCTGATATTTCACTCCCGGGCTCTTTGGGGAAACAGGGCTAGGAATAGAAGTTGCAGTTTGCAAAGACAAAAGCTTGGAAGCAAAGTCTGAGAACATGGCTGAACTTTTGACTCACTGTTGCTTCCTGAAGATTTCCGATTTATTGGTTATATCTGCTAAGGCAAATCTGACCTGCAAGGCCAATACATTATTGTGCTGCAATCACCAGTTCTTTACTCAATTTTAAAGACACCCCGTTGCCAGCATTGCCTTTTAGCCAATTTCCCCTTCTTTTTGAATTCCCAAGCCCTTAGTATTTATCCTTTTCTGATAGGTAGAGTGGGAGAAAGATGAAGAAAAATACATTCCAGAATAGTGTACAGTAGGTGTCCCACGATGAATCATCCTTCCTGCCTATCTACCTCTCTTAAAGTGAGTCATTATAAGAAGAACACGAGTCCTCTTAAGGGTTAGGCTTTTCTTAGTAAGACAATCATTCGCTGTATTCTCATGTATAAGAAGATCCATCCTAGTTAAGCTATTATTGTGCCAACATGAAATAATTGCTGAGATATTTTAAGTGTTTGTCTAGTGCAAATATAAGGAGGATCCATAATGCTGGTGCTCTGAGAAAAGGAGGCTTATGGTTCAGTAAAATATCATCAATTTATTCAATAGTCCAATCTTCAGTTGGTTGTTTATTCATTTGTTAAGAAGCTGAAGTGTTCTGACTTTTCCTTAGATGCACAAAGAATACTGGGAAGTAGCAGGTGGCCATCTTTCTTGAGATCCCATTGATTCTTCAAGCCAGAGATAGCTTCTGTCCACACTGAGAGCTTCCTGATATCATTTGTGTCCAAATACAAAGACAGAGGGTATCATTCCTGTTTCTGTGTGACAGCATCATATCTACCTTTGTATCGTTTCCCTTGCTACCCAGAAAAATCAAGAGCCACATTCAAGTAATCTGAGAGCCTGGATGACCCACTGCAGTTAGTAGGGCAATGAAGTCTTGAGTCCAATGAGCCATTCAGACCATTTTAGATGCAGGACTTCCGGATCATATAATGGTCAATGGAGACAAGGTATCACACATCATAGTTCAAACTGGCACCCATAGCTGAAGGCCTGAATGTTGCCCATGTTATACATTTCCTCCCACCTTCTTTCCTTCCTTCTTTTAATGTGTCACGTAGAAGTCAATGATCTCCCTGATGTCCTTATGCCTCCTCCATAATGCAGTCATTAACAAACCATATCTTGAAAAATATTTGAGCAGGGGAATGCTTGCATTGAAAGAGCATCAACTGTGAGTAAACAAACCATTGTGAAACAGCTGAGAGAACAGCAAGAACTGACCTTTGCATAAGGTGTAGAACTGCATGGTGGCACCTTTAAAAGTCTCTGTCTTCCATCTCTTCCCTTCTTCAGCTGCTACAGTAATCAGAAGATAAATCCATATTCATAAAAACACGATGCTATCATGTACAATGAATTCATTAAAGTGAAATGACATACTCTTGAAGGAGCTCAGATGAGAAATGAGAATTCTTAATGAGCTGAACCCTTTCAATCTGCAAGCCTTGGCCATGGTGGCTCTGACCATAGCGCCATGGCTGCCAGAGATCATAACTGCACAAATGAGCTAGCAAGGCTGGAGACATGGGTTAAATTAATCTTCACGTCTTAAACTCGCAATTCCATCAACAACCACCTGCTTAACTCTATTCTCCCCCAAGGTAAAGGTGAAACACCCAGCTGAGTGGTGGAGTTCAACTGCAACAAATGCATGATGGTGGCATTCACTAGCAAATAAGTCAAGTGGGAAGCTTTTGGTGTTATGTTTGTTGAGGTTTCGGGGATATAGGTAATACTGCTTTAGCAGGGGAGTTGGACTAGATGATCTTTACAGGTCCCTTCCAACTCTGACAGTTATGTGATTCCGTGATGGATCCTAAAATTGTTTTAGCTCTTCACACTTCTTTAAGATAATCTAACTGAACATTAAAGAAAACTGTGTGACATTTTATTTTTTGTCAAGTTGCTGTGGTAATACTGCATGCTCCTGTAGCAGGCAGTGAGAGGAATATTAAAATATTTTGCCATGATTTCCCCAAATATTTCTAAATCCCTGAGGTATTGTCAGCTTTTGGCACAGGAGAGTTAGGCATGAAAAGCTGTCGACTTTCTACCTACTGTGGTAGAGCCTTGGAAAAGAAGGCTGAGGGTTGGAGACTACACATGTGTAGCAGCAGATATGGATCAATATTGTCCTCCTTGTGACTGATCCCCAGCTGTACAATTCCTGTCTGCAGCACAAGCCAGATCCTGACTCTGCAGGACACTTCTACTCCTATGACTGGTCTACAACTGCAGAGGAGTACCGATGAGCCTCCTGGTTAGTAAGAACCATCCTTTAGAACTGTATCCACATTTTTCAAAGTTTTCTCACTTGCAGAGTACTACTTCCAAAGAAATATGAAAAAAAATCCTGTCTTATAGGACCATGCATCTACAGCTCAGGCCCTTTTCAGAGTCAGTTCTTCAGTATATGATTATTCTTTATACAGGATAGATTTAAAAATATTCCTTTGACATTATTTCAAAGACAATTCAATTCAAAGTGAAGAAAGGCTCTAATGGAAAATATATAAATGCCTCTTGAAAGTGTTTGTGGCTTTTTTCCTGTCCTTCATCTTTTCCTGTGCAGTAAAGAATGTTTCTATTTGCAGTTTTTGGAAACGAAAATCTTGTTGATTTCTTTTTATAACCAAAATAATTGTATGTCTGATATGCCAATAATGTAAAAAATTCCAGGCAGCTCTCTGTATTTATGTCACCATAGCACCAGTAGTCCTGGCAGGGGCTGGGAATTTTTACAGTATGTGCTGTACAAGCAGAGCCTTCGAAAAGGATCTGCTCTGGGGCTTGTTTCTCTACCACTGAAACCCGGTTTTCTGGCATATTTCCTCCACAATGAGAAAAGATGAGATACTGAGACAGCTGTCATCATACAATTAGCGAAGACCAGTCTTAAATCACCAGGTGAAGGCTTAACTTGTCCAGTTACAGTAAGGTAAAACCAACAGGATCTTGTTTCTGCTAGGATTATATGTAGAGATAGGAGGGTGCATTGAAGGTAGCTACTGATGTAAAAACACATCCTTTTTGAAGTACCAATGTAGGAGCAATGTAATTCCTCAGTAGAAGAGCTATTGTCATGTAAAGTTGAACCAGTCAGTGGATGCTTGGGTGACAGGAGATGACAACATCTAGACAGGAGATGAAAGCCTTTGTGGGAGGAAAAGGGAGTTCATTGCTGGATTCACAGGGAGCTCAAAGCAGCTCTGCTTTTGAACTCTTTCCACTTATCCAGATATTGCACAAGCTTCACCTTAAAAAAGAAAGACACTATAAATCTAATACTTCAACATTCTGGAGGTGAGTATGGTATAACAGCACAGGGGACCACACCAAACGGGCACAGTGAAGCCCCCCCTCTGCCCCAGACTTCTCATCACTGGTCAATGAAATGCCAGAAAAGAATCCCCTGATGACAGAAGAGAGTGTGAGAAGAAATTGCCACTGTCCTGTGTTTGGTGCTTTATTTTACCTCACCTCCATGTTCCTGTAAGTCTTCTTTAAGACCCTGACTAGCACACAGTGGGCAAAGTGGCCCGTCTCCTTTTTTCTTTTTTCCATATAGATGAAGCCTAATTTCTAACACAACATCTTTGTCTGAGAATTTTCATTGCCAGGCTCCTCATGTGGCATTACTAAAATCTTTTCATTTGGATTAATTTAGTTTGTGTTTAACTTTGCCGTATATGCTTAAGTAACAAGCTGAGCAGAACGTTTGTTACCTTGGGCAACCCAGAACTGACTGCTGGTAATTTGTTTTTATTCTTTAGCATTTTGTTCCTAAACAGAGCTAAGCAAACAATTAGCAGTAGACAATTCCTCCATTTAATTTAGTTGGTGTTGTTTTTTTTTTCCTATTTTCCGATTTCTTTTTTTTACAGGCTTGGATCTGATTCACAGTTGACCTGAATTACTGTTACACGGCTGCTGCTTTAGCGATACAGATTTATCTCATCTAGACTAGAGATGCTGTCTTTCACTAATATGTGAGTTACCTGGAAAAGTTCACTCTCCACGAAAGCAAACATTTGCACCTATTAGCTCATTAGGGTCTACTCTTTCCATGAATGATTTTGAGCTGTAACTGTTCCTTATTTTTTCATGGTGCTTGTGGATGGTCGCTGAAATAGCAGCATTATTTCTGATCCTGACTGAATGTCTGCATCTATGTAAATACAGGGCTCACACGTCTGGTGACATATGCACATTTTTTGCATGTGCAAGTATGCATATTTGAGTTTGAGTGTTGATAACCATTGGATAACTTTCATGACAACACCATCCCACTTGCAATGATTTTTATAGAAAAATAGACAAATATTGCTGAAGAATTAGGTGGGATGCCTGCATTCACATCCAGTCTCCCCATCCAAAAGCCCCATCACATTTGTTTCCATGTAGGAACTAGGGAAGCACTATGACATGGACCACATCAGGTCATATCCAAGTCACTCCAGTCGTCTGATGTCCTCAAGATCTCAGAGCCAACTGCTGGTTTCATCTTGTAACCTAAAGAGGTTGCTTTTGTGAAGGGGAAGTGCCTGGGCTCTGGCCCCGATTCTCCTGCAGAGATGCTGTGGCGTCAGGCAAATTTAATGTTCAGTTTCTGATGAGATGAAAATCCCAATTCTCCATCATTTCACAAGAATGTGCTGCTCAATTCATGTCTAAAGAACATTTGCAGAGCTTTTACCTGACGATGTTTAGCAGTGAAACTTGTAGCTGCTGTTGTGACTAAGCTGGAGAGACAAGTCTATTCCTGGAGACCTGGAGCTGCTATCTTTAGAAGGCTTTTCTGAAATAATCCAGTATTTCTCTTATTGTTTACCAGCTATCCCTTTCTCCCTTTGTCTCTTGACCAGATAAGCCTGGACTCAGTCTCAGTTTTAATTTATATATTATTTGACGTGCCCCCTTTCATTGCACACACCAGCCATTGGGATATACTTGCTTAACAAAACGAAAAGAAATAGAAGTGAAACAGGGAAAACATTTAAGCTGAAGTTCAAATGTTCAACTAGACCCTATTTAATAAAAAAAAAAAGGCCTATTTACCTAAAAGGTCTGCATTTATTTCAGAACTGTCAGTCATTAACCATTTACATGGGATTTAATAACACTATTTACTAATCAATAGTGATAACCATGGCAACCCTGGCGCTACAAGCCTGATGTCTTGTGGGAACATTGCTAAAGAAACACAAACTCTTAATCTTTAATACCTGGTTCTTTTGTCCCAGGTTTCAGAGGAAGGTAAATTTTCCATTTTCCATCTTAAAGTTTTCCTTTAAAGAAAGGAAAAGATTAAGCCCTTGGCCGCTGTGCCTTGTCTTTCCTTTAACACCTGCAGTGTGTTACAAGGGAAATGCTGCAGAGGGACCAGGAGAGGAATAATGCAAAGTGCAGAGGCTGGAGGGTCATTAGGCTGCCCCTGTATCCCAAATATCTGCATCTGGATCTCTAGCATTTTATGGCCTCGGAATTGAACCCTGTACAGAGTAAAAGCACTACTTGGATACCATTTATTTTTCCAGGAGCGTGTCACTGCCTGTAATACATTTTAACCTACCTTTTACTGGTTTTATTCTGTTGCAGAAAAGCATCCAACCTCTTGCTCCTTCTATTCAAATTTCTGTTGTTGTTATTTTAATTGTAAAATCATGAAGGCTGTCGTCAAATGGTTTTTGGACCTCCCATCAAATGACATCACCTAGTTCTGCTGCAGCCCTGATTTTGTTAATATACTGATGGAATTTTAGATAGATTACTAAGCCATGATTTTCTTCGCAAAAGCCTTTCTGCTTAGTCCTTATGGCATTTGTACTTGAACATTCTATTATTCTATTTTTAGTTAGCATTTCAGTCAGTTTCCTGGTATTAAAATGATGGTCTGGCACAAACTCTCGGGGAGATCCTTACAGACCTGCTGGTAGGTATGATTAAGGCTGGCTGAAAATTTTCCATCAAAACTCTCAGTTAATGAAAACTGGTCCATGACTCAGAGATGCTAACATAAGTGGGTTTTTTCCACAGAATTTTTCATTGAAAGAAAAACAAATGCCTGTAGAGCCATTTCCATTGGTGAGTAACAACCCCAAACACTTTTGCTTGCAGGGGCTTTCCAGGAGATGAAGGGGGGCAGGTTTCCAGCACCCTCCCTTCTGTAGTAATTGCAGAACTTGAGCAGGCTGCAGTGCACCAAAGGAGGAAGCACACCTATGCCTGACTGAGGAAGATGAGAGTGGTACCTACCTGAGGGTCAGCACGTAAGAGTCCCACAGGGTACTTATAGGCAAGAACATTTTGTTTGGACCTGAATCCCCTGGAATCTGACCTTTTTTTTGGTGTGTGTGCATGTGTCCAGAAGATCTAGGAACTCGGGATACAGGTGAAATTGCTATAGATGAAAACATCAAATAATATTTGTCTTAAGACTTAAAGTAGAAGAAACTGTACGATGTCTTAAAAATGTTCTTTCTCATGGATGGAGTCCCCTGTGGAACCTGCTACCGCTGTGGCTGGGCGTAAATGGAGTCAAAACATATCTGTGAATAATAAAGCATAGCTATGAGCCCAAGTTGTCTTACAGAAACCCGAGTGACTCCATGGGTCTAGGGGGTGAGACTTTGTGACGTAAAATAACCTTTGAGAAATGGAGATAAGGAAGAAAAAACAAGTCTGACTTAATTACTGCAGCATCTCCTTTCAGGATCTGGATACTGATACTAACCCCCAGAAATGAGTTGGAGGAAGCTAGAGGTTTGATCCCTCATGGAAATTATCTGTGTTTGTGGGCTAATATTTGTGTAGTGAGGCGGATACCCATTTTCCACCAGCCTGCTGCCATGTAACATCTTTTTCTCCTTTTCCCATGAGCTTACTGCAAATGGTAAAAAGTGCTACTAGCAGAAGGGTAGGCTCAGAGAGATTTAGGTGTCTAATTAACAATTCCACAGACACAAGTCAAAGTGTATATCTGAACTCTGGAGGTGGATAAACATCTTGTAGACTAATTATTACAAAGAAGAATGTGCCTAACTTTTCCTAACTCCAGGAGTGTACAGGCCGTAGCTTTTCCCTGGGTGTAAAGAGAGTGAATTCCCTACAATGTCATATGCAGAGACCTGACACTTGAGGCAGCCAGAAGAAGAGTCCAAAAAGAGCAGGGATTATGGGCTGCCATAATAGTGGAGAACTAAGAATTTTTTATGTGAATTATTTGTATCTTGCTTGACTCCAAGTGAGGCACTTAAATCAGCTAAAGAGCATGGGTGGAAGTGACGCTCCTTACCCAACAGTCCACTGACTGCCATTCTCAACCAAGACATGAAAGACTCGTGATCATCCTCTTGACTGCCTGATACCATGCGTACCCTCAATTTCAAGATCAAGATTTCTACAGAAGGATAAAGTAGGGCTGGAGGAACCCGTATATTATATCAACAAACATGATCTGATGGATATTATCTTTACCTGGAAGAGATGGATACCCACTTCCACCTTAAATGGAAGTGTCTTTGCAAGAGAAACATTTGAAAGTCCCATCTCAAAATACATATAACCTAAAGGTAGAGTTGATGCAAGCAAGTCAGGTGAAGCAGAAACCTGAAACTAGGTTTCATATCTGGCTGGTAAATGGCCTAGTAAAGGCCCCGCAAGACACAGAGTTGGTCAAAGGAAGATCTTCCAAGTTTCTGAGAGGACCTAACCTGACCCAAACACTAAACTCCAAAACCAGGATTTTTGCTCTGGGTGTGGGTCAAATGGAGATGCCTAGCCATTGGGCGGGGAACCTGGGTCTCCTCTTCATATCTTCTAATGCTGTTTAAGCAGTTGCCTACTACATCTGGCAGCTTCTGTAGTCTTGTTCTCCAGCTCCTAGCTCTCCTCATGAGTTGCAGGCAGAAGCCCCAGTTCCTGACGTGGTGGAAAACTGTCAAGCACTGAAGTTTCAGCTCTGTAGATTTAATCCAAAGGAACTTTTTCTCTGGTCCAGTGACTAAAGAGTTACCTACTCGGTTCACAATTAGCTAGCCGACTAACGTTGGTAAAATGCTCTGGAATTAATTTGAAATGCTGGCATGTTTATTCATAATGTAGCTCATTTTGCTGCCAAATATTGCTAGAGATATTTTGGCAATGGTTTGAATGTCTAGAAAAACTTGATTTTTTCATTAAAGAAAACAAACACTGTATTTTCAAGTTTGGGGTTCTTGGGCTAATGTTTTTAATGAAAACTCAGAACTAACACAGAAGAGGAGTAGGGTTTTTGCCACCAATTATATTGCAATGGAAATAATTTTTTTGGAAAAGTTTTTTTTTTTCTTCAACCAGCCCTAATTAGTCTATCAAACAAGGATGAGCTAATTATCAGAAGTCATCTCATCCTACAAAAGTAGGATAAGAAAGTAAATTAGAAATGCCACTGAAACTAAGAGTAGCAAGGGAATTTGATAGAGTGGAAGCCTGAAAAGCAGGGAATATTTTATTATGGGCAAAATAATGTCCATATATTCTTCTATGGTAAACCAAGAGCCTTGATATTATTATTTTTTTTTAAGTTTTTGGAAGTTTACCAACAATATGAATTTTTGTTTATTTTAATATGCTGCAGCTAGACTTTTGCCAAATAATGACCCCGATCTCTCAACTCAAGCTAAGATGTTACTTATCTCTCACAGCACATGATTTACCACTACCTTACCTTACCAATGAATTAAAACAGAACTGCAATGGGAACTATGTTCATAGATGGACAAACTCAGACTGGATATGACATCTCTGTATATTTTGTACTTACTTTTAGGCCATATATATGATCTGCAAGTGTAAATTTTACAGAATTAAATATAATTATTTCCTGTCTATTAATATTTGCTTTTTCAAATGTTCTGCTGTCTATTGGACACTAATGGACTAATAGAGGACAGCTCAACCTCAGCTGAAATTTATAATGGAACATGGAGCAAAAATACATCTGGACATACACTCAAACTGTATTTGATAAGAATAAAACAACAAACAATATATGCTGATCAGAGAACTGATTGAAATGATATGTTATTAATATGGATTTCAAAAGACAGTGGCTTCTATAAATGCAAGGTCTTTGCTGCAGGGATCTAGTGACATGATGGAGGAGGACTCCTGAAGTCCTTCTCTCCAGAAACTTCAGCAACAGCTGGAGCTCATGATCCTGTAGCAGAAGAGTTTCCAAAAACACAAGACTCCTTTTTTTCCATCTGAGTGTTGGGACAGCTGGCTGCTTTCAGGTGTCCTCTGGAACTTTTAAGAAATGCCCAGTTCCTATTTCAACATTGACTTCAGAGGTGTCTAGACTCCTAGAACCTTTAAAAACCTGCTAGGTACCTTTGGGCACTTATGTATATTAAAACTTTGTCCTTTGCTGTTGATACATCTCAGCACTTGCTGAAGCCAAAGGCACATTTCTTATTCCCTTTCATAAAATTAAGCCACTGCTTTAAGCATTCTGGAAAGATCAGAGTTTTGATTTGGTTCCAATACACATCTGAGGATGGATAAGTACCCCACGATGCAGTGACATGTAGCAACACCTGAATTCAGCTCTGTTACTTGAGAATGCAAATACATTCACCAAGATATAGCTGTCTGCTTTTACCTTCTTTTGCAAGAAGGCACAGATTTGGGGAAAAAAATAATCATATGTTTGTTTCGTTTCTTTCATTTTTAGAAAAGCTAGAAAGACTAACTTTTCAGCTTGCAGCCCCCTCACATAGCAGTGATCTACCAGATGAACAGAGATGAATGGCTGATCAGTATGCTCTTGTTATAAAAATTCAAAAATGTGGGATAAACAAATGTTTAGTAAAAACAGTGAAATGTTAAAGAAAGAGCAAGAGCAGCGTAAAGCTCAACTGGTACAAAAAAGTAGAGGCACAATAATGCTCTTTTGTTAAAGGAACAAAAGATGAAATGGTTTCATGCTATATGAGGAGGGAATGCCAAATTCTCTTGAAGTACCTGTAATCATGGGCCAGATTCCTAGGTTATGTTTTTCATCCTTCAAATTTTGTTCAGACCTTCATCCAAGTTCCAAGTGTCTGGGAAATTGGTAGCTGTTGGTTCTTTTTGACTGTGAGAGAGAATCTCCAGGGTGATATTTAATTAACACAGCAGCTATCACCATGATGTCCAAATGCTAACTGAGCCTTTCCTAGTTTCACCTACAGATCAAGCATGTTGTGGTAGAACTTGCACTTGCTTTCTCCTTTGTTCTCCTCTGTTCTTTTCCTTGCTGGATGTGTTGTGTGTGAAACATTAGTAGTTTCCAGTTCCTCTATACAAGAAATGATGTGGTGAATGCGTAGGCAGTGGCAAAATGCCCACTGACTTTGATGGGGCCAGAATTCCACCCAAGAAGTTCTGGCCCCAGTCCATTCCAGATGAACAGTTTGTTTCCAGTAAACATATGCAAACTGGAAGTCATCTGTCCTCTTAAAATAAGCCTTTATTACCTCCTGGATCCAAGTGAGGTTTTGGTATTAGAAAAGAATCCTTCAAGCAATGAGCGATCCCGACATCTGAAAGCTTAGTGGGATGCGTCTCTGAGACACAGAAAAAAAGGCAGGAGGAAAGGAAAGGTGTCCTGTTCACACATGTATGTGTACGGCAACCTCCTGACTGTCATCTTAGCTAATGTGCTGTGTGTGATTTTGATAGTGCATTGCACTGCTGTCCCATATGTATCTAATAGAGGTACACAGAAATACACAGATGACCCCAGCTTGCCTGGGGAGCTTGGTGTGAGAAGGCCAGGCTGGACAGATCTGTTCACCAGGAGATGTGAAATGGAGAAATGCCCTCGGGTTTTGGAGGCATTAGTGGTAGGGAAGGCCCTCATCAGGGACCTGCGTTGTGTGATCTGATGTGATCAGAGCCCACAGTGCCAGATTCCAGATACATTCCCCAGCAGCACTGCTATCCAAATCCTAACCACAACAGAAAAGCAGCCAAAGAGGGACCCTCCAAGAGGAGTTGTCACCTGGGAGGTAAAATAACACTGTTCATGCTGTTTTTTCCATCTGCATGTCTAGGTTGGGAGCAAAGCATTTGAAGAAATGAAGCCAGGGTTATGTTTATTCCCAAAGGTGTTTTTAAAAATTTTTAATATTTTCCTTGCACCTTAAAATATTTGTCCTTACTCTCTCCTACTGTTTTCTCCAGTTCTGCTGTGAGACCGGTCTGATATTTTAGGGTAAGAAAAATGCGATTGAAACACCAAAGTTAGGGTGTTCTGTTTTCTGCAGTGAAAGACACCCCCAGGTACTGGTATTTTAGGAAATAACAATATATTTCCTCTTAGGAAGGAGGAAATACATTCTGCCAGTCATTGGAGAGTTAGTGTTGGAGTTTATGCTGACAGGTGCTGGCTTTTGGAAGGGAGCAGATGGCAGAGAGACATCCAGCAGATCTAATTAAACCATGAGGCATCACAATAACTATGAAGGAAATGTATTTAAGTCCAGCCCTGTCACACTTGGAAGAAGTTCTGTCAGGGTTGCTTGGAGCTTTGGGAAAAAATTGTGTGTTATTATTATTTATTTTAATCAGCTCTGGGTCTTCTCAGGTATATTGACGAGGGGGTTAGCCGCTCCAGTGCACGCTCGTCTGTGCCATCTCCTCTTCAGACTGGGGAGGTTTCGTTGCCAACAGCAGCTGGTAGGACTTCAGGAGGAACCAATACGAAAAGTACAGGAGGCAGGAAAAGCAAGATGCTAAACTGTAGCATGCAGGATAGGAGGATGCCTTCTGCAATGACCCATTGTTTAGACTTCATTCTCTGCTGATTTTCTTTCTTTTTTTCCTGCCCTTTTGCTGAAACTATCTGTGGTCAAGAGGTTACTGCCTCTGTTCTCTTTCGCCCATAATATGAATGTAAAAGATTCAGTAAATGTAAAAGTCTCATTTTGCAAGTGCTACACTGTGAATGCTTGGAAAATGCTAATTCTCGCATAATAAAGAGGGGTTGTATAAATTATGTGATTTTTTTTTTCCTCCCAGAAAAATCTATTTTTTGTTGGAATCTTCTTTCTTTTACTTTGAAGGTGCAAACCATTAGGAACTGTATGTGGATAGTGCGTAGACAGATAGTATGTTCATAACCAAGATAGAATGATTAAAACACCACTTACTAAACAAAGCTTGAAGCTTTTTGTGTAAAAACCATTAGGATCACACACATGCACAAGTACCAATTCACAACATGGTAGGATAATGAGCAATCTAAGGCACACATTAAAGTGCAGATAATGAGACTCCTACTTATTCACATTTCATTAGCAGTATAAAGGATCTAAATCAGCTCTGTTGCTACTCATTCCATAAAGCATTGTCATCACTTTCATTTAAAAAAACTGATCTTAGTTCGCTATAATTACTGTATAAATGCCCTAGATATTGTTTCCAACAGATCAGGTTTACTTTCCTGAACGAAAATGGGTATGGACATCATAATGAGCTACGTATCAATTAGTCAGGTTTATTCACCCCTACAATGGCTCATCTTACTCTGAAAAAAAAGGGACCGCTGGCTGACCTTGTGTTTCAGGGTTCATGGGCAGGGAACTTATTTTAAGGCATATTTGACCTCCACCTAGGAGCTACAGCAGCTGTTAGCTTCAGACAAAATACATTGAGATAAAATTCTCCATGTGCAAATGCCTCAGCAGCTCCTGGGGACAGGGAGGTCCCCTGAAGTGCTGAGGGTGTGAGGAAGAGGAGGTCTTCACCTCTCTGGGACCTCAGCCCAGGGCCATGAGACTGTCCCTGTGTTGCAACACCTGTACCCTGCAACGCTCATCGCTACAGCTGCAGAGCGAAATGATACCATGTCTGCACCGTGATGCTCTGGACCAGCTTTTTTGGTGCCTTAAATCATTACCAGGCAGCTCAGTTACAGGGAGACAGTGGCAGATGGAGGATCTCTTGGTAGCACTCAAAACTGAGGAAAGGTTTAGTTGAGGGCTTTGGCTGCAGGTCCAGAAATGTTTAATCCTGCTGTGCTTCTCGGATGTGCAGGTGATGGAGTGTTTCTTCCCTCTGGGGTGTCACCAGCCTGGGTGGGCTCTGACAACTCTCTGCCAGGATCCTCCCCAGTCCCCTGGGTTGCATTAACCACAGGCAGTGTCCAGGGTTGGCTGGTCTCAGTGGCAGAACGTGCTACAGTGAGCAACAATAATAATGCTGACTGCTTGACATGCCCTGGGACTCAAATGACCATGGCTCATGGTCTGCACATGGCCCATGGACTGGTAAGAGAAAGCAGGGACCCATGCGTAAGAGAGTGATTATCGTCTCACAGGCATTTTTAATTTATGAAGTACTGAAAAGCTGAAGTACACAGCCACGAGCAGCACTGTGTGTTCAGTTCATGCTGTGTGTATTTAAGCATGTATCCTGGGACAATTTGGTTCAGTATGTCCTGCCTATGCAACATAGCAAGTGTCTTCTGTCAACTTGAATTAATTCCTTGACGGATTATGGACACATGCTGCTTCTTGGAGCAAGTAGTTATTAGTACTCCATACACCATACTCCATACTCCATACACCTACCTCCAATGCCTAGATTTAAAAAAACAAATGAACAAACCAAAAATAGACATCTCACTGTTGGGTCTGCAGAGATAAAATAGATTTGCTCTGTCTCTGGCATGCATAGCCTGGGCAAGTCAGTTAGCATCCTGGTTTTATCATCCTGAAGTAAAATTCATAGAACCATAGAATCATAGAATCATTAGGGTTGGAAGGGACCTTAAAGATCATTGAGTTTCAACCCCCCTGCTATGGGCAGGGACACCTTCCACTAGAGCAGGTTGCTCAAAGCCCCATCCAGCCTGGCCTTGAACACTTCCAGGGATGG
>JAOXNO010000024.1:104965976-105004266 GCA_028565335.1 Limnodromus scolopaceus
TTCTCCTCAGGGCTGCTTTCCAGCCATTCTCCACCCAACCTGTATTTGTGCCTGGGATTGCCACGTCCCAGGTGCAATTATGGGAAATAATCTGTAAGAAATTAATCTCTCAGTGTTGTGAGGATGAAATAGTTGCTGTGTGAGATACTCTAAGGTGCTCAGCACATCCCTCAAGGAAAGTGTGGGCTTTTGGTGAAGGCACTGAGTCAGAAACCAGGACCTCCATGTCCTGAAGAGGGTCTCTTATGATGCCAAATGGCTCATGTAAGGTTCATGTGGTTACTACACTGAGTCTCATAATATTTAATGCAAGCCATATTTGCACCCTACTACTACAGGCCTTGTCCTGACTGTTTTCTACCATGAGTATTATTGGTTTGTCCCAATAGCATGGTCTTGCTAGCTCAATTGCCTATCTCCTACTTAAGACACTGTAATACTTACATAAAAGTAACCTTAATGTTTTAATCCTTTGTCAAATCCATAGTTCTCAAATCTTTTGAGTGTAAAAATCTAGAGCAGACTCTTCTGAACACTGCCAGCCTGACATTTAATAACTTTTATACACTTTCCTGCCTAAATATGCTCTATTTAAAAGCAGGGTAGCTTTTGCTTATTTTCATACAGCATGATAGTCAATTAATGTTTGGAACATTTGGTTCACTGGTATTCTTCATCCTGAACCTGCAACTCATCATAGATATGAATTATTAAGATTCACTGTATTTATGTGAGAGACATACTTGAAGTGTAGTAACTTTACTTTTGCATGAAGGTTGCTCCAAGTAATGAGTGAAGGATTGAATTGTCCAGAGTCTTCCAGCAGGACTGTGACCAAGACAGACAGAAGACACCATTCTGGGCTTTTTGTGAAGCTCTGTGTGACCCACTGCTCTGAAAAATATAATAAATGCCTTTTATTTAAAATTCACTGAATTGATCAACAGAACATTGCTGCAGAAAGATTAATTTTGGGTCACAATCCTTCTTGGAAAATATTCATCATGACTGAATAATTGCTTTACAGTACAAAAGAAAATGGAAAATTTTGGTTATTTAAGCACATTCTTATTATGTAACAACCACTTTATTTAATAATTGAGTATTATTTTTAAAATCACGTTAGTAAGAAATAGAGCATTTTTGAGTTTAGTAGCAAAAATTGAAAATAGGAATAAATTTTCTTTTTTACAGTACCACTGGCCCATTCCTTGATTAGGTAGATTTTTTTCTTATTGTTTTAAGGTTTTATTTATTTATTCTGTTTGCATAGGATTAAGGAGGTTACACATTTGTGACATGATTTCATTCAAAATTCATCCGTGTATCACTGCACCGAGCATGAAAATACTTGGGTCATGGTCCTCAGGTGGTACAGACAGGAGTACCTTCTCAGGCTTCACCAGCACTACCATGGCTTATACCAGTTTGATGTACTGGTAGCTTCAGTCAGAGAGGCTTTGGTAGAAATCGTGTTGATTCATCAAAACACAGCTTCTGTGCATGAAACTGGTAGTCAGAGTCCAGTTCATTAAAGAAAGCAGACAAAATATCCTGTATATTCTTAGAGAGATGGGCCTCTAAGAATATTTAAAAACTCCCAATGAGCCCCCTTTTGGATCTTGAAGAGCTAGATCTAAATATTTCTAAGTGCATTTCCAAGGAGGAAAAGACAGGAGCTTTTCCTCCCGTGCTTTGCAATTTATCCCTTTAAACCTGTCCAAAAATAGATACAAAATGCTGCTGGATCTACATGGGAAGGCTTTTTCCCTCCCGCTTTGCACCAGTGAAAATAGCGGCTTTCCAAAACGCTGTAGTTAGTAGGTTTGTTCTGATGTTCCTATCTTCTATGCCAAATTTCAGACAAGAAACAAATGTTTGCATCCAATTTTCCATTGAGCTTGTTACATCAATGCGATCTCTGAGCAGTCCCCAAAGGTGTGATGCCAGACAGTGTTTTCTTTTCCAAACCGAACACTAATCAGGCTGGTAGGGATGCAGTAGGAGCCCTCGGGAGGGAAGGTATAGCCAGTCTCTGCTGTTCCCTCTCCCTGCAGGATGTAATGGCTTTCAGCCCTCCTATTGAAGCCCAGATATTACTGGTCTTTGATACCCAAGGAGTTTGTACTGCCGATGTGTTTTACGCCGTACCCATCAGGCTGGAATCCAACTGACTCATTCAGTGCTGGGAAGAGGTTTGAACTGATAGGAGTGGGTTGTACTGCAAATGATGATGATGATGACCCCGAATCCACACTAGCTGCATTTCAGTGTGTGCTTATGAGGCTTACTCTGTCCTGGTTCCATGCACTGAACACCTCGTAGGAGCTGCAGTGCTGCTTCCCACCTAGTTTGACCCCAAACTGATCCAGCTTGGGCACTCAAGTCCGTGCTGTGATATGAACCATAGTACTGTAAGTGGAGATGACAGGGAGCTTCCTTTCAAAAGCATACTCACGATCCAAAGCATTGATATGGGTAGAAATTTCAAGAGGAAAAATAATGGAAAAACATCCTGGTGACTTCAGTTGCCCTAGAATTTCACTGAGGGTTGTTTTGAGAAGAAAGCAAGCCTAGGGATGTAAGAGAGAATGAATGGGAGGACAGAGAAATTTCTGAGAGGTAAATGAATGATAATAGCAAAATCCCAGGGAGAAGTTCCCAGAGGTTTTGCTTTTAGTTGTTATTTTTAGTTATAAAATAGATATACAAAAGAAATTCAAATGAGCAAAGTGAAAAACAGGCTATTATTTGGAAAGTTAACTTTCCCTGTACCTCTTGTGTTCAGCAAAAGCCCATCAAAAGGATCAGAGATGAACCTCCTAGACTTTGTCTTGAAATGCAAACTGTATTTAGACAATAGATTTTATTAATACCATCTTCATATAAGGTATTGTAATGACTGATATTTTGCATTATTTGTGTGCTGCTCACTCCCTTAGGATCCTCAGTGATATACACGACCCAATCTGTCTTTCCCTTTTCCTTCTTTCTTAAGCAAAAATGACCTCTCTCCCTGCCCTGGTTTCCAAGTGTCCTACCAAGCCAGAAAACATAGCAAGTCATTGTCATCTGTTTGAGTGGAGAAAGGACGTGCAATGTAGGCTATACAGAGGGGTGTCTCCAGGGAAGAAACACAATGTTGATGAAATTCTGAACGAACCAAAGGTACAGACTAAAAGGACTACAAAGGGAAAAAAAAGGAACAGGCATTTAAGCAAATGTACATTAAAGCACCTGAGCCTTCATGGTCTGTTTAGAAACTTCTTGCCAAATATAACATTTAATTTCCATACCAGTGTCAGCCTGAGATAATATCTCTTCTACTTGATGCCAAGAGTTGTTATTAATTGCTGTCTCAATGCTCACCTCTACGCAGCATTGTGGAGACAGACTAATGTAGCTTTCAGGGACTTTTAGTCAATAAATGTGAGCCAAGGACTATTGCAGGCAGCTTCTATAGAAGGCATGGGAGTGGATTTAAAATTTATTTGCTGGGAAGATATTAGGCAATCATCCCTTCTTTTACTGTGCAAGATCGTGTCTGGGTCAGAATCTGAACTAAGATTACATGATCGTTATTATTCTGACTGTTTCCATAGTTTAGTAGAGAATGAATTAAAAAATGTAATTTCCATTTGGAAAATGTAAAGATAGTGTCAATACTTCTCCCCTATTTAGCTTATTCTAGTTACTGCCTACTAATCTCTGCTTTTCATAGTAAATTATAATTGCTCTTTGCAAATCCTTTCCTTCTTATCTGCTAATTTTTAAGGGTGAGTTATATTGGCAGATAGATTCCAGCAAATTCTTTACTCTGAGCTATTTTCAGTTCTGCTTATGGTTTTTATGATAGATTGATTGTTATGCTTACATACATAGTGAAATCTTGAAAGCCTGCTGTTTCTTTCTGAAAGAAAACAGGAAATGAAATACCCCAAATAATAAAGAAAATAATTCCTTCCTATCCTGTGTCTCTGACTTCACTCAATCTTTTTTGCTTATGCTAAATAAAGCTTTTTCTATCAAGGTGTAGGAAAATTAGGAGTTTATTTTTCTCCAGGTCTGAATGCATTCTTCTCTAGTCAGCTGATGACTCAATTTCTTTGGAAATCTTTAAATACATCTTAATCTGAAAAGGTACACTGATTAGAGTGCTCCTTCTCTTGTTTGCAATCAGCCTGTGTTTTGTTCCCTGAACTTCAAAGAGTTGATTATATTGTGTCCTGGCTTCTTCTAGGTCTGGATTTTGATCTTGTTGACAATAGTGTAAATAGAAAAAACTTGCTTGAAATCACTGTGTCCTGTCAACAAAAATAAGATCTGACTTGGATCTTATTAAGAGAGAACTATATTTCCTCCATGCCTCACACTCCAATTCTCCATCAGTTTTCTGTCTACCTCCAAATCCTCATTGCAGACTACCAATCTAGTGTGCAAACTCCTCACAAGCTCCAAACCTTAGCTCTAAGTCTTTTATTTTTCACACTTCTAATTCTTGTTTCTGGTGCTCCTGCCTCAGGCTTGCTCTGTCACCTCTCCATGCCACTACAGGTTTTTAATCATCTCTTCTTCTCACTTATCCCTTTGTTGGAGCTGTTTGATTCACTAGAAATGACTACAGATATACATCTTTCTCGCGCTCATTGAGTCTTCTTGCTGTGACTAACCAAGATATCATCTGCTGTATGAAATGATGGCTTGCAATAGTTTCATCCTCATGGGTCACAACAGTGGACAAATAATCCAAAAGCAGCACTAGACTTTCCTCTTGTTTGCTCCAGATTCATTTTTTTGATACCCTGTGGGGAGAGGCAACACCAAGTGAGATAATACAGATTTCAAAGACTTGATCCTGATATAACTTTGTGTTTGTGAATTTTGTGCCCATAAACACTGTGTGACCAGATTATGTCATAGGACTTGGGTGTTTTAGCTAATTTGTTTTCCTGACCTGCTCCATGAGCAGTTCCACTCCGCAATGCAAAGAGATCTCTGATGTGTTGGATGTGGCCTTGGCTTTGGTCATTTACTGAGGTCAGATTCTTTTAGCTCTCTGGAGAAAAATGTTCCTTCTGTGAATCTTCACTGATCATGACAGTAACCAAACGATCATTTCCTGGACAGAGCTGCACGATACTTTTCTACCTGCCTTTTCCAAGAGCACAGGTCTAAAAATTCTCCTCTATGTAGATTGTTGCTACCATCACCTCATCACTCAGCCCAACTGCTCACCACCTTCTAACACAGGTGACTTTCGTCTGACCAGTCACTGCAATTGTTGGTGTGGAAAGGCTGCACCAAGAAGTATTAATATTTTTTGTTGCCTCTTAATGGCATTTGGCAGCTGAAAGTGAGAAGTAGCCAGCATCATGACATTAACAAGCAGGATCAAGAGAGCAGTGGAGAACCCTCAGAGAACTTTAACACAGAACAGTGTGGGATAGTGTCTGTTTTCTGGAGATGTTGCGTTAAATAAAAAGCGTTATGAGAAAAAAATTAATTATCTACTGAGAATCAGAAATCATTCAGAGAACACAGAGTAATGTGATTTACCTATGCTTTTATAAAAGAAGTGAGCAGTGGAGATATCTTCTTAGCGCCATGAGAAATTCAAGTGCATTCATGTATGTTACTGGGTTAATGGCATTTCATGCGTCCCTGAGGGTGCCTTGGCCTCATTCCATGCTTGGCAAAGCTATGGAGACTTTCAATTATCCAAGCACAAGGAAAAGGTTTTTTAAGTAATGAGTAGCATGAGGCCAGTTCTGTAGAGTTCTTTAGAGCATTATCTTCCAAGACCATTTGTTTTTTAATGGCATTCAGCTTAGGTGTTCAGAGATCAACCTTGTGGGACAGTAAACACGTTTGGGATCTACATTCACCTGCAGCTGCTGGAGAGGAGTGATAGGTCTGGAAGGACTGTGGAGAAAACTGGCAGTTGGGAGTTTTGAAGGTTTGTAAGTACTCTGAATATTACCGTGTACAACTTGACTGTTCAAAGCAAAGCAAAAAATGCTGCCATTGCTGATCAATGAAACTGTATTTACAAAGTTTCTGCTCCCCTTTTCTTTCTTCTGGAAGAATGACAGTAAGAAGTACTTGGAAAACTCTAGGGGAAGAAGTGGGAGTCCTCCCAATGGCTTCATCTTTATGGTGAAACTGCATCTTCTCTAACACCAGTGGTCCAAAAGCCTGGTGCCTGGTCCAGGTGGGTCCCCCAGGATGTGCTTTAGATGTCTCCCTGCAGTGGGGACTGATGCCCCATGGAGGTGCACATCCTCCCACTGACTGTAGAGGGCCAGCTCGGACTAGGCACCTAATGGTTGAATGGTAGATGGGTGAGAGGGTCCTGCTTTCACCATCTGGGGCCAGACCTTCAAAACAGATCTATTCCATATGCCTGGGGGATTTTCACAATTGCCTAAGCAGGTTAAAAGCCTGTGCTCCTTTGAAATCAAAGAACCTATACAGCTATTTTTGAAAAT
The DNA here is from genome assembly GCA_028565335.1 of Limnodromus scolopaceus. Classification (NCBI taxonomy): domain Eukaryota; kingdom Metazoa; phylum Chordata; class Aves; order Charadriiformes; family Scolopacidae; genus Limnodromus; species Limnodromus scolopaceus. The sequence goes on from JAOXNO010000024.1 coordinate 104,972,465, forward strand.
TCACTGATTTCCAATCAGCACTGTATGGATCTGCAAGTTTTGTGTTGGTTTTTGGGGTTTTTTTTTTGTTTGGTTGGTTGGTTTGGGTTGGGTTTTTTTTTTACATCTGGTTTTAAATGATTATTCCAGCCATGAAGCAGAGGGCAACATTTCCTCTCAAGAAATTTATCCCCAATTCCACTGTTATTAACTTCTCCAAGTGGTCATTTGCCTTACTAGGAACCTCTCTCTTGATGGCGTTGATTGGTCTTTGGCTGGGAAGTATAAAATTAAACAGAGAAAACACTGAAGGGAACTAATGTCTGAATTTGCAGGGGTAGAAGCAGGAACAATTCTCTGTTCTTAACCCATGTCACTAGATTAGCTTGATGTTGAGGACCCTTCCCTCAAAAAAATAAAAAACAACCCCCAAAAAACCACCAAAACTCAAACCCCCGAAAATCTGAAACTGTATTATGAATGGTGGCCACCTGGTTCAATTCTGAGTCTCTTCTATATAACTACAAATAATTATTTTGTTACTTTCTGAGAGAAATCACCCAAAACACGTGATTACTGTTGCTGATTTTAGTCTCACCGCAGATGGCTGGGACATAGAGATCCACATTTGGTCATATCCAGATGACAGACTCCTGAATATCTTGGAAATTTTTGGAAAATGTTGGCTAAATCACTCAAGTGCCGTAAGAAAATTTACGAGGTTTGGTTTGGGGACGCAAGGGGGAAGACCTTCCCATAACTGTTCCTAGCCATACCTGTCCTATGAATTAACTAATGTCCTTCCCCTAGCCCTTTTCAGGTTTGGAGTTTTTTTGGTTTTTTTGTTTAGGGATTTTGGGCTTTCTCCTCACTTTCCTCCTGCTCTAAAAGAGGAGCCGTGAGCTTCTGGTCTGTCCCACAGCCCTGGAGGAAGGATCCCCACTAACTTCTTGCACAGCAGGGGCAGCACATCCCCATCCACTCAGGCATACGCAGAACAGGCAGTCTGAGAGCTGAGCCAAATTTTTCACAGGTTTGTCTCCCAGTAGTTTTCTGTGAATATACGTTGAACCGTTTGTAATAAACTACTGGAAAGATCAGTTAGCTGCAAAAATGCACTGTTAGTGACCTGTTTGATGGGATAATTCTGCTCAGATGATGTGTGTACATTTCCAAGTGTGGGACCTCGGCTCACCTGATGACTGGCAGATGTTGGTTTGGTCAGGAGATGTGGTGGGGCTTTCAGGTGCTGGTCCGGGCAGTGATTTATGGTGTGGCACACAAGCAGCTGATGTAGCCGAGTAGAGGGCTCTGCATGTCACTGCTCGGCCTGAACCCTGGCCACTCCTGCACCTGGGCATTGCTGTTCTGTTCAGACACCGCTGTAAATCTGGCTGCTACCTTTGCTCATTCCTTAGCAGACACTCTCCTCGTGAACAAGTTGTACTGTCTCTGGTTTCTTGGCCAAATTACAGCCCAAACAATTCCCATGATGTTTTCAAATAAGTAAGTTTTCCTCCATCCCATCTCAAAATTTGCCACATAGTCTTTTTCCTTCTGGTAGCTTTGTCCTTCTGAGCTGTCTGAGTTTCAGCAGTGGATGAACAAAGTTTTTCTGCAACAGGTGACCAGCCAGTATCAGCCAAAGCAGCTCTGCTCATTATAATGGAGTTTTTTCTTGCACCAGTGAATGATCTTACCCAGGCTCCCTATAAGCACTTCGGACGGAGATGATGAGAATACAGTATTAGCTCAGTGCTCACTGGTGCTTGAGAAGATCCCCACCAGAGCCATCGTGATAATTTTTGCGAGCAGAAAACCCCTCGGCAAGGCTTTGCCCTATGGGACAAATTGGTCAGGACAGTCTCCAGCTGCAGCCCTGGTATCGGTGCTGGGCCAGCTGCTGGAGTACGACAGAGCTGCCTGTGCAGGTTCACTTAGATTGAAAGGTAATTATCACTGGTGCTCAAAACTGTCTCTGAGTGTACAGCCTTAATGGTTATTTGTATTGTAATAGTGCCTTCAGGTTCACAGAGCCGTTAAGGGCCTCGCTCTGTTATACTCTCTTCATACAACTACTAGGAGACCATCCCTGCCCCAGGAGTTGCCAGAATAAAGACAAACGGGTCATTCTGTGAGCTGTGCAGTTAATGGAGCCTAGGCTCATACAGATTTGAAGCCTATATATCTATACTTTTCCCAAATGCTCCCTCCACTTCCCAGATCATTACAATCCCTCCTGCTCTTGCTACAGGAACACCAATTTCTGCGTACAGTGACTTTCTCTCCCTTCCTCAACCCCAGCCACCGGTTGAGCCAGAGGCAGAACCTACCCTCACTGTGTTGGGGATGAAGGCATGTAACCTGGCTGTTTCAGAGCTGCGTGCATGATTTGCTCAAGAAGCATGCACCTGCTAAATGCCTAGCAAAAGGCCATACTGAAGAGGGAGCTTCAAATCTTGCCTCTGGTGGGGGCACTAGTTTGGCTTTCTTGCCTTAAGCTCGCAGAAACATGATGCTAGCAGCCCTTCTGCCAGGGAGAGGGTTTGATGGCATTAAAAATGATAAGGTTCAATATAGTTTGATATCTAATTAATATCTAAGCTGCCTCCACCCAGCTTTTGCAGCAAACAATCGCTCTGTGCCTCTGACCTTCTGATTTGCAAGTACTGCAGGACTGCAATAGGAACTCTGTACTGTAGGAAATGGAGCACTCCTAATCTGTGGAAAGCACAACAGCAAAGTATGTGCAATTAGTACATGTAACAGTATCCCTTCTAGGTACCTTTATCATCATGTATCTAATCACTTTCTCTGCTACAGCTGCAGAAGTACTGTAGTCTCTTAAGAATATAAATTAAATAATTCACCAATGAATCTGTTGCACAGATCTAGCCTGTTGATGAAGAGGATTTCAGGTGCATCACAGAAACATTTTTCTTACAGTATACATCTGGTCCATTACTGAGTCTTGGCGAGGAAAGCCTCTATGGTGGGATCTCTTCATGAACACAAGCTCCCTCTCACTGTCTTTACCTGCATTCAATTTAGCTGTAGTCTAAGGATCAAACATTGTGCCCAGCCCCAACAGGGACACCAGGGGTCTATGCACGTGTGTATTACAACAAGCACTCTGTGGTTTCTAAATGTCTGAAGCAGCGTAGTCTCACTTGGAAAGATGAGTTCAAGAGCCATTTGATCTTTGATTCCTACTGGATCTTCTCTGACTCTAGTCCATATCTTTTGAGTTGTGATATTTTTCTGCCTACCTGTAGGTGCTGTCTGGTAAGAATTGGATTTCCTAATCTTCCTGCATAGTTACAGGAATAAGAAAAGACTTGACTCTCCTTCTGAAATTGCTTGTCTCTCTGTTGTGAGCCTAGAGCAACTGCAATTCTAGCTTAGGTACCTAGGCATTGGGTGCCTTTAGACTTGGCTTTCATTCTCTCTTTAGTTACAACATTTCATCTCTAATGAACAAAAGACTTTACTGTGCTACAGTACTAATTCCGTAGCACATCCTTTAGGAGACGAAAGGCAGAGGAGAGCAACAGGGATCAGAGAATGAAAAGGGAAAGCATGGTTGGTAACAGCAGAAAAATAACTTCCTCTCCCCATCCTGGGCTGTCAGCATGCCACCAGACTTTCCTACCCACTCACTCCTGCCTCCCTGGCTGGGCTGGGCAGCAGTTGTCCCCTCTTTTTTCAGTGGGGTTATAGAAATCAATCCAAGTAAGACAAGGAAGAGAGCTAACAAAACAATGAGGAGACACTGGTGACAGTTAGGGGGCAGAAGAGAAAGTATGGGTGTGAATGATAGAATGAGAAAAAGAGAAAGATTGCCTTTTAAAAACAGGAAAGAGCTGATAAATAACCCTGAGTAAGAAAATGACTATAGGAAAGAGCAGCGTAGAGATGGATAGCACAGTTCAAATGCAGAAGAAAATAAATGTAAATGAAGAATGAATAGTAAGAGTAAGAAAACAAATCTGACTTTGGATGAGTTAATTTTATTTATACTCTTTGAAGTATAAAGAAATCTTTCCCTGGAGACATTCTACATCACAGTTAAAAAAAAAAAAAAAAAAAACAAAACCACAAACAAAACGAAAAAAAGTGATGTCATTCAGATAAGAATGACAACTTGCGCTGCCTGCCTTCAAACCTCATGACAAACATATGCAAACATCTCCAAGTCTGGAAATTCTACTGTAGAAATCCACTTCTGCCAGAAGTCCTGCAGGTGCAGTAGAGAGACTGCAGCAATGATAAACAACTCTTCTAGGGACACCAGGCACGCATCCCACTTCGTCTTGCACTACTTGCCTCCTTTTTCAGGTAGACCTATAGAAATGTTTCAGAGGAACACGAGGGAAGACGCACACAAGAAATCAGTCCTTTAATAGAAAGCAGTGGTTTGAGGTTGGGTGTGTTTATCTCAGCTCCCTGGGGTTTCAAAGGGCTCCCTCCTCCCCTGCTCTAACCCTCTCTTCCTGCTGTTCGTCCCTTGAATGAGTGTTAAGATCCTGCTACAGATCTTTTTAAATACTGATATAAAACATTCTGCCTCTGTCACTATTGCCTAGTTTAAGCTTTTCCTAGGACCCTTTGAATTAGCCTGAGCAGAGCCATCTGAGGCTTAGTGGCAATTACTCTGAGGGAAGGATTGATTGCTTCCCCAATCTGCTGTCACTCCAAATCAAGCTGGGCAGGGGGAAGAGAGGCTATTTTCTCATCAGGTAACAGTGTTTGACTGAAGATAAGCAGAAACAATCAAAACTAAGCCATAGCTTTTCTGTTTCATGAAAAGAAAGTAGCCTTTCCTACCAACTTTTGCTAACTGCAGGAGTTCTGCTCCACACTATTACCTCCTTAATTACCTGCTCCAGAGAGATTGTGAGCATCTGCAGATCCCACAGAAAAAGGAAACAATAGCAGAGAAGAGGGAAGGAAATGGCACCTTCTTTCCTCTGAAGGAATGAAGAGAATGGGTAGAATTTTGCAGCTCTTGGTGAGATTGTGTGGGAAAGATTAAAACTAAATACTATCCATAAAAATAAGCAAAATGAACATAGAAGTACAAATTAATAGCTCCATGACTCTGACCTTGCAAAGGGCCTCTTGTTTAGCGGTTTTTAGCTTTAGAAAACTGGAGGGAGTCCAGTCCTCCTCTAGAAAAGGAGGATAAGCCAATCCAGCAAGCATACAGCATCTCTCCTGACATCAGCAGAAGATGATCTGCTCTAAGGTATGTCCCAGGTTTACCTACTGTGGTGAGCTGATGGTGGGAACCTAGCTAGATGTCTGTTTGGTCTGGTGGTAATGTGTTAAAACCCCTGACTGTGGCAGGGGAACTCTGCTGTTGTTGTCAGCAAGCTGCTGGTCCTCTCCTAGGTAAGGAGCACACATTTCAGTGTGTGGTCATCCTTAAAATGTATTATATGGTATGTCTCCTAGGAATTAAAAAGCAAGCTACTAGCAGGCACGTGTCTACCCACTAGATCCTCACCCTTCTTGAATCTTACTTGTCCAATTTAAAAGATTGTCCCTACACCTTCTGAATTAGCCTGGTGAAAAGAGTGTGACTACTAAGTATAATTGCTTTGGTTGGTGTAACTGATCAATACCTTTCAAAAAGATGGGAATTTCAGATTAGTTGTGTGTGTGATATGAATGGGAGCATATTGGCAAGTTCCTTGTACTTGGCTTCAGTCCTGCTTCTCGCAGTAAAAATGCGTGATAATTTGTTGTTAAGACTCTCCCCATAGAGCTGGAGGCTTGGGGTCCTGGATTCGGGTAGATGTGCTCAACGTACACGAGCCATTTGGAGAGGATGGTCCGTAGGTCGTTGTGAAATAAAGTGTGAAACTGAGCAAGTGCCAGCCCTAAGGCTGGTGGGAGTCTGCTATTCTGGAATTCCCAGACGCTCATTTTGTGGGCCAGTGTCCTCTGAAAATATCCTCACAGATCCATGTTGATGCCATATTGATGTATCTTGCATCCTAGCTCAACATATCAGATGGTGTTGTAGGCTACGCAGTCCAGGGAGACAGCCGTGGTTTTATTTTCTCCCTCTCTTTCCCCCACCTCTTCCTCATTAAATAGTATTCTTTGCCTATCTTTGCTACAGTCCTCCCCTTTGCTTTTCACCATGCCTTATCTATCGTGCCTTTCAGTGTAAGAAACCATGAGGACAAGTAGCTAACATTGGCTTTTATTTTCATGAGCTGTAAGAGATTCTTCTCTTACAATCCTTTGGATTGTACTATGGAAATTTTGTGCTTATGCCACGTTTCTTTTTTTCCTTATGATTTCTCTAGTCTTTATTTTTGTCCTCTTCAGTGGGGATGAGCAGTGAGCCCTTCTGTCAACGTGCATCTGGCTTTCTGCTGCACCAAACTTCTTTGCGAGGGTCCCTGCTTCCATACTATTTCAGCATGCATGTTATTTAGCAGACTTATCTCCAAGCTGCAATTTGTGCTGCATTTGACTATGTTTGTTTCTGGGTTGTGTGTGCAGATAAGGAGCTGTCTGCATTTTTCTAGATACATATATATAGTTACTTTTCTGACCGCAGATGGCTGACTGGGAGATTTCTGTAGAGATTGCTTCAGTAAAGTTTGCATGTGGTCTGTGGTGAGACTGCATAAGATGCAGACAACATACTGAGCCCTAACAGAGCTGCTGCAGCCTCCACAACTGCAATTACTAAGTAGTCTTGGCGTGTTAGTCACCGTAAGTAGGGTAAGCTTGGTGTGGATGAGACCAAAGTGAAGTCTAACTTCTGATGGGCACACTAAAGTGCACCCGTGTGCTGTATTTACATCACTTCTGCTGTAATTACCAGCTAGGGAGAATCGAAACTGTTGAGAGTGAACCAAATCACCTGAATACTGATAATTGTGGACATGGATATAGCTGCGTATTATAAATGTTGGCCTCGGAGCTGGTGCTGAAAATTGAGGTGCAACTCAACTTTTGAAAATATTGAGCTTTTGAAAATACTGTCTGTGACATGAGGCTGACAATAAGGGAGCAAATTCTGAGTTCCTGAAGGTAGGTGACAATTGGTATCTGACACCTAGTTTCAATCTCCTAAATTACTACCGACAGAAATGCTGTAGCTGAACCAGTTGTGCAAAGCCTGACTTCTCTGGTACATAGAAATAGTCTGTGTCTGGCTGTTGTGATGGCAGTCACAGCCTTGTCCTGTGGGTCACCCCAGCATGCCTCTACCTATGCTGGGAACTTTAGCCACTCCTCCTGAAGTCTATAAAATCTATACAAACTCAGCTTCTCGTGATGAGCTGTCTTTCTTTCTCATGACCCTGCATCCCCATCGGCTGGGTGCTTTGCCCACTGAAATCACAGCTGCACCTCTGGGGCATGTCTGTGGGGAGACAGTCCCACCACCCAACGGATGCCTGTGGTCTTCTCTGCCACAGCCACCACTCTGAATACAGAGTGTGCATGCAAAGAGGAGCATCCCTGCCCAGGTACGGAGCTTCCCTCATGGGAGGTCTGACAAAGCCAAGGGAATGGCAAACTCATGACGTTTTCCTTGTGGAGAGCAAGAAAAGTAATACCTGACAAACCGAAGAATAGTACTAATAATAAGAAGAACAAGCAAGTAAAATAGATGTTTATGAAACAATAACACTTTATCCTATGCCAACAGGAGAACCAAACCTCTTCTGTGTCAAAAAGCAGTGACACTGACCCTGGTAGAAAATGAGATTTTGTCCCCTTCCCTGTTACTTGCTGTAGGGAAGGAGAAAGAGATGTACACAGCAAGCCAAACCAGGGGGAGAGCTAAGCTGTTGTCTGCCAGCTGCTGGAGGGAAGGTCTTGAGCTGATGAAACACAATAGTCTTCACCTCACGGCTATTAAACTGCAACAGTCTCTAATTACCACAGTATCACTGTCTGCCTCCACATGGTATTTGGGTTTTTGAAAATCGAAAGCTAAAGTCTAAGTACTAAAAAAGGCTGTGTTAACAATACTGAGCTACTGTGCTGGGCAAGCCCATGTACTTAAAACAGTGCAGGTATTTCTGCTGCCATAGGATTGCTAGATAAGGATTTTTCCAGTGCAATGCAAGTTATCAAAAATCAGGAAAGTGGCTTCCTAGTGTAGAAGTAGAGCACGTCTCAGACTGGCTTTCTTTGGGGCAGAAGAAGTGACAAGTTTAAATTAATTGTGTGATGTCAAAGACCACATTTTTTGACCTGACAGGCTCAAAAAATAAGGGAAAATAGGGGAAGTGTCTGGTTGCCACAGGAGTAATCACTGCAGTGTTGCTAATGTCATGAGAAGAAACTAAACCTGCTGGTATGCTGGGCGTAGGTGTTTCAATCAATGGGGAGTTACATGCTGTCAGCACCGGGGTGAGGTGTGCTCTGTGACTGACGGATGTTGAGAAGGATAATTCTCTAGCAGCTTCCAAGTAAACAGAGGTGAAATGGAAGTTTGCACTGGGAGATCAAACTGTATTAAGCAATAAAATTCGCTTTGGCTTGCACCTCCCATCGCTTCCCTTCTGCCGTCACTGGCACTGGCTGGCAGATCAGGGAGTTTCGTTATGGCAAGTGTGTGCTGGGGCTGCGTGGGTGCCAGTACTGGGTATTATTTGTTTCTGTCACAATTCATCTCTTTTTCCAAGCACCAAAGCTAACAGCGTATTAACAACGAGTGACAAAAAAAAAAAAAAAAAAAAAAAAAAGGAAAATCTATCTGGCATATCTCCAAATCCCTCCCACCAGCCGTAACTCATTGTGACTTTGGTTTGGGCCAATATTTCCTTCTTGTTGAAAAATTGCCCTACCATTCTCTTTAGTTCTTTGACCTATGACTTGAAAAACAGAAACCTTGGCACACCGCTTGTTTGTATCAGCCCTGGCACTTGATGCAGGGCTCTCCAAACAAAACCCTGTGCCTACATAGACAAATGGTATGAGTCCAATTAAATCCTCTCCTGCTGCCCTTCTTCATTTTGTTGATGAGGTTTATTTAAAATGTAGTGTCTATTGATTTCTCTTCATGTTAATTAGTTTAAAATGTAGTGGGTGTTTTCGTCTTTTTTATTTTTAATGGAAACTTCACCTAGATAATATTCTTGTCTGCTCAGTTCTTCTTCCTATATTGGCTAGAATTTTTCACCTCCTGTGTGTTGTAGATTGCTGCACTCTCTGGTGACTCCTGCGTTTCACTCTGAGTGGTTGCAACAAGTGTCTGAAAGCATATGCAGAGAAATATTTGTGCTTCAGTGAACTTGATTGCTGCTCAAACATCAACCAACCACACTGTTTGTTTTAAGACACTATTGTTAGCATGACCCCATTAACTACAAATTTGCTTGTTATGTTCTCAGAAATCTGAACAGTCAATAAGCAAGGACCATGAACTCTGGAAATGTGCACCCTCTTCACTTCAGATAGGGAGGGAAAACTGAAAACAGAGTACTCCAGGAATGGAGAAGGTCCCCCTCTACCAAATAATTTTCTGAAAATCTTTTTTGGAAGGTGTTAAAACTCCACCACCACCACCCAGGAAACTGGAAAAAGGAAAAAAAACATAATATGATTTAATATCAAATGCAATAGAGGGAGAGAAAGGGAACCATAGGAGAAAGCAACAAAGGGGATTGATGAAGAAACCAGGAAAACGCACCATCTTAAAAGATGAAAAGAAAAAATGTAGGCATGGGGTCAGAGGTTTCCAAGCATGTGAAAATTTTTCTGTGAGTAGCTAAAGGTAGGGAGGAGCAAGCTGTCTTTATTCCCCCCTTTGTTTTTTCTTTACTGAACACAGTAATAGTGAGACTTAGGAACCTGAGTGAAAAAATACAGCAATGCTTTCCATGAGAACCATTTTTATTACAATTTATTTTTTTAAAAGTTCTGTTGACCTGGCCTGCACAGTTGGTGGCTGGTGGAAAACCAGAAAGGCTCCTCACAATCCTCCCAAAAAGCTATCAAGAGCCCAAAAATTTCAGAAGCAACATTGGTGGTGATGTCAATGTGGTAACTCGCACCATCCAGATGGGTCTTTCTAAATACATTTATGCTGCATACATCGCTGTAGCCGCTGCACGTGTTCTCATTCTGCTCTAGACATGTTCATATGCTGCAGCTTCTTATAATAACTGTGTGCTATTTGTGATTGTGTTAAGTGACTTATATGTGTCACACATCAGTGGTTCTTCTGTTCTTTTCCACAGCAAGACACTTAGACAGTGGGAGATTTTGCATGTATGTGTTACATACATAGCATAAGGCTGTTGGAAAACCTCTCACAGATAGTGCAGACTGTGGAGTTGATGATTCAACAAAGGCTTTGTTTTGTCCTAAGCTAGCCCCAGAAATTTCCCTCTCCTCAACAGACAAGGCTGCCCTGATGAGAAGCTCTTTGGGCTGGAGGAACAAGGCTATTAATGTTCTGCAGCTCAGAGCCTTACAGAAGCTGCTCAGGTGCCCTGAAGCACCTGCAGCATGAGAGAATAGGTTTTCTTTTTTCTTTTTTCCTTTTTTTGTTTTTCTCATCCAGCAAATATTGCAGAATGAAATTCTGTCTCAGTTGTGGCCACAGCAAAAATTAATTGTGCTGTAGACAGTGTTGAAAGCCATCCTTAGCCTGACTACTATAAACTACCTGAATATATCTATCCAGTTTATCTATTGAGATATACTGAGAAGCCTCAGAGATTTGATATGATCCTTCAGCATCATTCCTTGTTATCTGGGTTATGTGTATTCTTTATGATCTTGCAGTTTTCCTGTGCTGTTGCATATATCGGTATAAACTGTTACACTATGAGATGTCTGGAATGATAGTCCCATGAATAAATTAACAGCGCTTTTTATGAAATACACAAGGAAAGGTGTTTGTGGAGAACTTGCCTTGCACCAGTCAAAAATATCATGTAGCACAGTGCTGGGAAGAGGTAGCAAGATGTCGGTAATATAGTTAGAGCAAGCCTAGTCCAATTCAGAATTTTTCTCAGGTAGAAAAGAGAAGTCACAGGGATGGTTTGGCCTGGAAATGAGTGTGGTCATAATATGGGTCCATTCTAGAACTATAACTGTAAAGGCACTTCTTCTTACCACTGAAGCTTTGTTGAATATTGCAAATGTAGTATAGAGTCGAAACTGCAGAATTTGTGCTTCCTTTCTATGAAGACACAGATTCCATCATCGCAAAATAAGTGTAAAATAAGGTAAACTTCAAGTTGGAAATATATAATCTGCATGTCTTAAAGCCTGCCACCTATCCCAGTCTGAATAAGACAATTATGTCCTTTTTAGTCAAATATCCAAACTATTTAACCCACCTTTGGCCTCAGTAAAGCACCTGTATCTTATGATATTGACTTTGTCTGCATTACTGTGATGCTACTGCATTGAATAACATCAGACAGGATTTTCAAACTTTCTTTCTTTAAGACTTTTGTCCTGAACTCTATCTCTGGTTAATAGCTGATCAACAAATATTATTAATAGGGGATTAGTTGGAAACAGTCCAACAGATATATATCATCTTCTTAGATCACTTCAGTGGTTAAAGTTAACTTTCTGTTCTGCAGCATTTAAAGGATTTTCACAGTCCACTTCTTCTAAGCATGCCCAGTCCCTTTTCTTATCTTTATACAACAGTGGTTATAAATTGTACAAGTCAGATCAATAAAAGGGGATTTTGAAGCAGGGTGAAAATAAATGTCATGCTTCATAATTTCTTTCAAGACTTCGCTATCTTTATTATTGTCACGCCTACACCTTGCTAAAAATAAGCACAGGTTAGAAGCCAGAGTCAAATTCATTTTCAGAAACGTCCTTTTCAGGTGTTCCCAAAGAATTATTTGAGGCTGATATTATGCACCACCACTATGCCAAGTTACACGCCTTCAGAAACTCAGAGGAGGCGAATCTTCTCAAGGCTTCCAGCCCAAAGGGTTCATGACATTGTCACTCACTGTGAAATCCTGTGTGAGCCTTTCATGTAGTGAAGCCCTCTCAGTGGAGGAAAGTTTCCTGATGATTAATTTTTGGGGTAAAATTGCCAGTGTTTTCATTGAATTTTCATGTGCATAAATACCTGCTGGGGAGGATGCCAGGGGAGAGTAAGGCAGAGAGAGCCAGACATTTCTGCAGAGCGCCCACTAACAGTGCAAGAGGCACTGAGCAGAAGTTAAAACACGCAAAATTCCATCTGAAAACAGGGAAAAACATCTTTCTTTTTTCTGAGGGTGGTCAAACACTGGTACAGGTTGGCCAGAGAGGCTGTGGAGTCTCCATCAGTGGAGGTACCTAAAACCTGACTGGACGTGGTCCTGGGCAACCTGCTCTGAAAAGGTGAGGTTGGATAAGATGGTCTCCGAATGAGACCCAATTACAAGGGACTGAGGACCCTTCCAGCCTCATCCATTTTGTGAATTTGCAGTTTCACACTGGACTCCAGGAGCTGCATGTAACTTGTAGATACCTCAACACATTGAAGGGGATGGTGCATTTCGGCATCCCTAAAGCTATGTTATTGCTGTATCACAAGGAAATTTCCCATCTACCTGGGAGTCTCCTTTCACTTGTGCACGGAAACTTTTTTTCCTTGGAATATGCAGTATATAGACCGTAACACTTGCAGGGCTCATGTTTGAATGCACAAGTATAAAAGCAGGGAGGGAAAGGAAAGTCTTGCTGGGCTGCAAGCTTTACTGAGAGCTATAGTCTCCTGCAGCGATCAATGAAAGTAGAGGGAAGCCTCTTCCTGTTACGAATTACCAGGTCAAACCCTTCATCTGTGAAGACTAAAGCTGTTGAGAGAACCTGCAGAGGTTATATTAGAGTTATGGATTGAAATCCCTTGTGTGACAGCTTGATACCTTTAGGTTTACAGAGGCAGCTAATTTATTACATCAGGATTACATTCCTTTGAATGCTCTTTGCGATCCAACTGTTGAGATGTAGTGCAAACGCATGCTTTAAAACCTTCTATGAAAGATCTTAGCTCATTTAAGTGCTCTCTTGGTAGTTCCTCTATCTTTTAGGGAAGATAGATTGCTGTATGTATGTGGAGACTTTTGTTTTTGATGTGCCCTTGCTATACCTTTGTTACAGGCTTTATTATGGTTTTATATGTGATGTGATAAAATAAAGTTTAATCAGTCTGAAAGAAAAATGAAGGCTACAGAAACAGTGTTTACTGGTACCTCCTTTGTGGGGTGATGCCTGCAGCTCTGGAGCACTGCTGTTTTCAGCAGCCCCAAGGGACTGTTCCCAGCCCAGAGGCTGCTTGTACAATGCCAGGGCTGCGGGGATGCGGAGAGCGGCCCCCGTGATGCAGAGGGTGGTTTGGAAATGCTTAGGGAACTCTCCCTTCTTTAGCCTTAGCATTCACCTTCTCTGCCCCAGCTAAGCTGCTCTCTCTGGAGCATTTCCAGCAGCCTTACTTCAGCCCTAGAAGTTCTCCTCCCTGGGCTGCAGTCCAAGGGGCTGTACCCTCCTCCCTGCCCTGGGCTAGGGGGAGCACCAATCCCTTACACCCCACACTGCAATGGCAACTTCTGCATTCTCACACACAGGTTCAGGTCATCTGAACCTTGCCATGTATGACAGGCCTTAAAAACAAGCCTTCACATAACATTATCAGGCAACTTGCCTTAATGATTTTTTTTTTTTTTTTTTTTTTTTGGGGAGAATCTGATGTATGAGGACTACTAATAAGGAGAAATGAAGACAGACACAGGGAAACGAGGGGTGCATCAGAGAGAGAGACAGACTGGGGGAGGAGGATGGCTCCAAAGAAAACCTATGCCACCCACGCTGCCAAATTGTTTGCTTTAAAGAGAGGCTGGAGCTTAGCATGCATGAAAACGTAATACTCCTGTCCACCTCAATAAAGAGCACTGTTGTCTCAAGTAAACAAAGTTGGAGGGAGTTCAGCATGCAGCAAGCCCCCCAGATTGTCTGAAAATTAAACATGGGTGGAAGAGCCCAGAAAGACAGGATTGATCAGAGCAGACTGAGCTTAGATAAAAGTGCCCGAGCGGAGATGCGATGGCTGCAGGTACACAACAGGAAGCCGTAAAAAGGTCAGGGATGGAGTATCACTGCTAATGAGTGAGGACAGAAGAAGGAATAATGGGCTCAGCGTGCGTCCGGACTCAAGACGTGACAATGAAAACGGCACCGTATCCAGGAGTTCTCTTTTTTTTTTGTTCGTGATGTTCAAATGACTTTCACAGGCAAACCACTGCAGTGCAGGCTTTAACAGCGAGCTCATGCAGTCCTTCTTTCTTGTCTGGGAGGATGTATATGCATCAGAGAATCCCTCTGCAGGGGAACTTCCCCGCTTTTCTCCTTTTGCTGGCACACTGGAGCTGCAAGAGGGCCCAGCGTAGGGAAGGGCCATGCACCTGATATGCCCAATGTAGTGAAGAAGCATGTAACTGAGATGCCTCAGGGGAGAGGGGGTGCCATGTTCCCCAAATCAGCACATCACAGGGGTGTATCAGAGGAAAATTGTAGAGGCTGTGGTAAGAAGAAACACCCTGGTATCATCAGCAAACTGATGTACAGTACCTGTGGAGGACTAGAAGCAACTGTCTGTCCTCAAGGAGGTGGAAGAATCTGGGATGAGAAACACTTCTTTTGTCAGGCTTACCCATTGATGCATTTCAGCATTAGTTCAGGAATGCATTACTGTGGTGGGTTGACCTTAGCTGGATGCCAGGTGCCCACCAAGCTGCTCTGTCACTCCCTCCTCAGCAGGGTGGGGTGGGAAGAAAACAAGATGGAAAAAAACTCAGGGGTCAAGATAAAGGCAGTTTAATAAAGTGAAAGGGAAGCCTGTGTGCAGAAGCAAAGGAAAACAAAAGATTTATTCTCTACTTCCCATCAGCAGGCAGTGTCCAGCCACTTCCTGGGAAGCAGGGCTTCAGCAGGCACAGCGGTTGCTCTGGAAGACAAATGTAATAATGAATGCCCCCCTTCCTCCTCCTTTCTCTTTGTTTTTATTGGTGAGCAGACATCATACGGTATGGAATATCCCTTTGGTCAGTTTGGGTCAGCTGTCCTGGCAGTGCCCCCTCCCAAGATCTTGCCCACCCCAACCTACCAGGGTGGGGGGAATGTTGGAGAGACAGCCTTGATGCTGTGCGAGTGATGCTCAGCAGTAGCCAAAGCCCTGGTGTGTTACCAGCACCTTTACAGACACCAATACAAAGCACAGCGCTATGATGGCTCCTATGGGGAAAATTAACTCCACCTCAACCAGGCCCAAGACAACCTCTTTTTTCTGATTGTCACAATTAACCTTTTCTGTCTTTAAAAGAACTGTTCCTTCTTGGGAGAGTATTCTTACTTGCTATATTTCCCAGTAAGGTTGTATCTGGTCCTTATTTTAAGTCATTCTCAGGAGTGCTGGATCAAACAAACTACCTTCTGCAAAGCATGACTAAGCGATGTAGCTTGTTGAAATTTTATTTAGACTGAAAAGCTATCTTGAGGAAAACTAGACCTTTAATAAAGGACAGAAGAGCTTGAAAAAGAGGGTATAAGAAAAGATATTCTCTTTTTGACCTTGCCTTGGATTGTCTTGCACTGCACATCCACAAAAAATTCAGGGTATGGTTTCAGGTGGGAAACATGACTGGGCAGGGAATCCTTTTCTGGCATGTATATGTGTTTTGCTTACCTGAATTAGAAGGAAAGACACTATTAAAGAGGTCCATTAATTATGTGCAAAAGTCAAAGGCTTGCTACTAGTAAATGGTTGTGTTTTCACTGCAAAGATTTAGTGGTCACTGTGTGTTGGACAGGACCTTGAGTAAAGGTAGGCAGTCAGGTCCTCCTGGTGCGGCCAGGACTTTAGGCAAAGGCATTAATGGAGCTGCACAAACTTTCATCCCATCTGAGCACCCCATGGATGGGGACCCCAGAGATGGTCCATGGTGGCTCCATCGCAGACAAGGGGTTTGCAGCAGAAAGGTGGCACAGCCTTGAGAAGGAGCTCCCATGGGCCTGGGATGAGGACTGAAAGACAAGGGACGTGAAAGTCTCAGGCATTGAATGAAAACCAAGGCACACTAGGGAAGAGATTTGGCAAAGCTCTGCTAAGGCTGCCTCTATGGCATCCTAAGGATGAGGAACATGATCAGATTCACGTAAAGATCAGGGAATGACTGATATGCCCCTGGGAGAGGAAATACTCATTTCTGAATGACTCAGTCTGTAATATTGTTGCCCATGGCTGCTCTATTTCCTCAAACAACAGTTTGCGCTTATGCAGTGCATTTAAAATCAGCTTTATGCAGAGATTATTTTATCAGCCGCCAAAAGGCAAAAGGGTACACCTAAAATGTTTTTACAGGGTGAGTCATCTGCCTGTAAGGCTGTAGCAGGATGACCACGTCAGCATGACCATTTGATATCTGAAGGTGTTATTGATTCATAACCTTGTTTCACATCCTGGAAGATGGCTGTACAGGCTCCAGGATCTCCTGGTCTGGAATGAAGGAAGTGCAGAACAGAGAGAGCAATCATGATCCAGGGGTGAATCCCAGTGTTATTTATATATTCCTATTCCTTGAAATTACGGCTCTACCTAAATGATGACCATGACACTTGTGGTTGTCTCAGCATTTGAAGACACACCTCCTGAAAGGAGAGCAGATTTGCACTTTTCAGTGAGTTGTGAAATCTTGTACAGACCTGTAATTAGAGCAATAATACTGTTTATGCAAATTTTACATACAGATTTGCATCATTATGGACTGTCAACTGGGAAAGTGTGCAAAAGGGACAGATGATAATTCCGTTACCATCTGAGAACTAAACTCATAAATCTTTTTTGCCAAGAAATGTGAATGTACAAAAACTAATGACTTGAAGAAGCAGTGAAAGGATGCCACAGAATTTTTCACTGTTTTTTATGTAGATCACTTGATTGTGACAGTAAATTTAAAATTTGCCTTCCTATATTCGCCACAGCTTGAACCACACATCTCAGCACGACCAAAACTTCAAAATTACAGAAGGGAGTTAATTTTGGCAGTACTTGAACATGTGGAAACGTTAAGGCATGTCCAGCTGAAAGGCTGTTAAATGTTTTCTCTCAGACATGGTTTTAGGTGAAGCTTACTCACTGCAATATTAAGTTCTTCAAAGATTTTCTTCCTTCCCTAAGCTTGAACAAAACAATAGGGATGATGGACAGATACTTTATTACTGAGTGCTATTAGCTTTTTCACAATATCCTGAGTGCGTTCCTGTTACCATGTTAAATTTAGAAAAAAAAAACCTGATCGTATGTGCTGGAATTTGACATGAAAATTAAGTTGAATCAAAGATATTGGAAAAATATTCATTTAATGAGGCTTATATTAGCTCTCAAATACTGACTTCACATTTTCATTTCAACAGTGTTCATATGTTTCAGGAATCTTTGGGTTAGAAGTGATTTGATATTTTTATCTTCAGCTCCTGCCTGTCTCCACTTCTTAGAACTAATAGAAGTTGCTGCTTTCATTTCTGCTTGAAATTCAACAATGGAGAATGTGTGTGTGTGTTAACAGACTTGGACAGATTATATAAACCTGCTAAATATTGATTCTGCAATTGCTGAGTGTCAAATTAATTTGAATTATCCCTTTAAAGAGCTTAAGCACTGATTAAATATACTAAATGCCATTTTAAATAATAAATCGATGCTTTGGATAATTATATATATTAATATAACTGCATATTTTATGATGGTAGAAAAGCATACATGGCAGTAAAAATGCACACTGTTAAGAGTAATGGTTTGGCTTTTAATTTTAAGAGGCGTTCCTCATTTCCACCCTAGAGACATAACGATGTTACTAGTGAATGATCCATTTAAGATTTTGGACAAGGAGAGGGATAGGAAGTCCAAACCCTCATTCAGCTCTCAGCTGCAGGGGTCTAGCTCTCCCTGCCTCTGCCCCGGCCCCTCTTCATGAAGGTCTCCACTGCTGCAGAGTTACTCAGCTGAACCTTTGAACCACTAAAGGGATAATTCAAATTAATATGAATTTGTCCTTTGAAGGACAGGGTCCTTTCTATAAAACAGTAAGAAACACTGCCACAATTACATTTTACTAATGCAAAAATGTACGTTTTACTGAACAGCTGCATAAAAATGCCTTGAGTAGCTGCGCTGAGGTAGCTCCAGTTGCCCTTGATGTGAGCCACTGGAGCTGGGTGCTCCAGCCTGTGGGGCAGCAGAGCTGCCGGGATGCACCTGAGCTGAGCTGGAGAGCACAGCTGGCACTTTTGGGCATGGGGTCAGGCTTTGCTTTCCGCTGCGAGGGCATGACTGCTGCCCTTCCAAGTGCACTGTTTGCACGTGTTGGCACCCGTGTGCGGTAGCAGGCAAAATGGGCTAGAACTGCCCAGAGACTGACATCTCCCCAGTCTGCACAGATGGTGTAGTGACAGTGTGATGGGAACTGCGTCAGCTCACAGGTCTCAGAGGGTCCTGGCTCTGGCTGGCCCAACACCAACTCTGCGTGACAGGAACCTCCAACAGACCCTGAAACCCCTCTTGCGCTCTGTGCAAGAGACCTGATGCTTCTCAGTGAGTGATCCTGCAGTAGGGAAACCTAGGAGTAGCCAAGGACAGGAGCAGTCTGAATTATTTTCTTGGTAGCTTTGTAATAAAGCTCAGGGCAAGGGGTAAACATGAATGCTCTGTGATGGACATTTATTCAAGCCAGTGGAGCTACGTCTTCTTACTGGTATTGTCCCTCTGAAGAGCTATTCCTCTTTTGTGATCATGATGTGCACTTGTACAATGGTTTCTGTCTGGTGCTGAGGTCTTTGTGCTCTTTAAAATTCTCAAGTGGGTCTTTAATAAGTAGGAGCAAATGTCAAATATTCTGCTGACCAGACTGGCGATATGTTTCTGCCACTGGAGTTTACCCACTGGCTTTTTTGCCTCATGCAGAGGTGCTGGGACGTTAGCTCACTGGCTGGTCTGGCAAACAGCAGTGATGCTCTGGTCTGAACCAATGTGCTGGTACAGAATGTCCTGTCAACATGGAGTGGAGGAGATGAATTTAGATTATGTGGAAATCTACCAAAAAATACACCTTCTTTTTGTGCCCTTTCTAGCTTTCACTTCTTTGCTATACATTCTTCCATTTCTAGCCCTCATCTCTACCCAGTGCCTGTTTTTCTATCTACCTACTATACAATTCTTCCTTAAGTAAATACGAAGATTTAATGAAGTGATATCTCAGAGCAGTTTCTTTCCCTTTGAAGCCACACTG
Source organism: Limnodromus scolopaceus (assembly GCA_028565335.1). Lineage (NCBI taxonomy): Eukaryota > Metazoa > Chordata > Aves > Charadriiformes > Scolopacidae > Limnodromus > Limnodromus scolopaceus. The sequence goes on from JAOXNO010000024.1 coordinate 104,991,730, forward strand.
GAGTTTTCTTACGCAAACCATATTATCAGGACAAATAATATTTTTCTGACTCCTTCACATATGACATGTTGAGACAATACCAAGTTCATGGCACGTAAGATGCCCCTTAGAGTCAGTACTGGAGTCAAGTGAAGGAGATATAATAAATTATTCAGTGTGGTTCAGATTTGTTCATGCAAGTGAGTGAGCTCAGAGCTCTTGATCCAAGGCTCTGAAGTGCAGCAGCAGCAGCCAGAAGTTCTGCTGCCAGCCTTTCTCCCAGAAAATCACCTTGTTGTTCCTCCCTGTATTCAATGTTGCATATAATGTGCACTGGCTGGCAATAAAACGCTGCATGCAAGGCTAGAAATAGAGCACCGTGTGCACTAAAGTGCTTACTGAGCACTTTAAGAAGCTTTTAGGTTCCTGCCTTTTAGAGATCGTCTGTGGGAACTGGGTGTTCAATTCCCATGTTTCCTCTCCAGAGATGGGGGAGGACCCTTGAAAAGTCTTATATTTATTCTTGCTAAAGCTGTCTTAGATGCTTTTCCAAGTGATAGACTCTGGGAGAAGAAAAAAAATAGGTCTGCTGCTCTCAGTAGAGATAAGGACACCTGCAGTGAGTGGACACCTCCGTCCTGGAGTCCAGGCTTGAAGGAAATGCAAATCCCCTATAGTATAACCAGGCATCTAGGGGAGACAAGGTCAGGAATGGTGCACAGGTGGCTGGCAAGGAATGAGCAATTTACCAGTCCCTAATTAGAGCTTCGAGTAGAGGAAAAATTAAGGTTCTTGCATATGGATTCCAAGGAAGCTGGTTAGCAGGGTGTGAAAGATGGAGGAGGACTTCGAAGTCAAATCACAGATTCAGTAGAAAGTTGCTTAATTTTTACTGTATTACAGTTACTTCTCTTTGCTTACTCTTGCTAAAGAGTGAAGAGACATCCTTTGAGTTGATTAGAAGAGCCAGCCATTTTCAGGAGCACTCTGATGAAGCTCTCCAAGAGCAGGGGCCTGAAGTGTCTGGACCTTAATGGCTGGCAAGGGGAGACACCGGCTCAGATGAGAAGAAAAATGAGATATGGTGCAATGGACTCAAACACAGTAAAGTTCTCAAATCTCACACTTACAGCCCTTACAGTGACTTTAACCACTGCTCAGTGGCAGTTGAGCAGCCACATCTGTTCTGACGATGAGGGCCAAACAAAACATAACGTTTCGTTACGTTTCTACCACCTCTTGCAGATGAAATTCTGGTTTAATTCCAGTCTCATTCCAATTTAAGAGGCAGAGAATCACAGCTGTAACTGCTGACATTTACTCTTCTCCACAGAGAAGCCAAGTACAAGGACCTAATTCAGTGTAGCAGTTAAGTCCAAAGTTTGTCTTCTACTGAAGTTTGCCGAGCCTCGAGACAAATATGTGTGTGTGAGAAGGGGTGCGTTAAGTGTGTGTTTAATCATGAACCAGCATAGGATGAACACTTGACTTGCCACCCCAGGCTAGCTGGTCCAAGGCATGCTGGTTTGGTGATGCTGAGAAAGATATGGCAGCTTGGCCCCCTCCATAGAAAAGAAGGTATCTTCAGTCTCCAGGGGTGGTGCCTCAGTACTTTTTGTAACATTTAAATCATTTTAAAAGGTCTTTAAGAATTTACAGTAAGCCCTTGAATTCTTCCACAGGCCACAAATTAATTAGCTTGCTCCTTAAATTCCAGCAAGCTAAGTGGAAGTGCTTCAGAGGTTCCTTCCCTGGAAAATGTAAAACATCCTTTGATTAACTCCCCACTTCATGATAATGAAGGCCTGGATATTTTTAAAGAGCTTGATGTGATTTTTAAATTTGTTTAAAAGTCAGAGTAGGCTTCCAGTCAGAGTGTTAGAGATTAAAAACCAAAGTTAGAGGGGAAAAAATTTAGTTGGTCACCAACAAAGAGAGACCCTTCTGTCATGAGGGAAGGAGCATCCATCTCTGCCTGCTGACTGAGGCAGTCTGAAAAAACAAGCAACATTTTACTTCAAGTTGCAGATGGAGATGAACAAAAGGCTGGGTGACCCAGAGCAAAGAAATCATACTGTCATTTACCTGGAGATAAAACAGTCAGGGGAAAGGTGGGTTTTCTTGCAGGTCTAGTTTCAACTGGGCAGCTGGGGTAGGTTAGTTGCCAGCTCCTGGGAGGACGTCCTCTGGGGCTTAGACCATGGAGCTGCAGAAATGGAGAAATCAGATGCTCCCCCAGTCCTGACGTTGAAACCTCCTGAGACGAGGCCTTGGAAGAGCTCTGTGAGGGTGCATTGCAGTAAGGAATTACCAGCAGGTGCAGGTCTGGTGTATCTGTGCCAAAATACACAGCTTTACTGTGAGACAGGCAGCTGAGAGCCGTATCTGGTCCTTGAGCCAGGGAGTGGCTTCACACAAGATCTGGAGGAGCTGGCACAGACAGCACAGTTTAAAAATCAACTTTTCCCCATTACAGCACAGAATTCCCTGTTCTTGGATCCTCCGTGCAGTGAGAGTCAGGAGTGGAGAGACATCCCCGTGGACTTGGATCACCTGAAAACTGATAGCCCCAGCCCTGAGGTTCCTGGTTCACTTTCACTAAATTCTGGACAAGAAAACACTCTCACTGGGTTAACTGACATTTTTCCCCTGTAAATCCTGAAATCCTTCATGACTGAGAAATATTACACCTCCAAACCCGTGGTATTTATTTTGTGCCAGTGCTGGTAAGCTCTGACTGTAGATGATGCCACAGATCTAGGTGTTGTGCCATTCTGACCAGCTAGTTGAACTCATGAAATAGCAGATTATCCTGTAGTTCCTGAAATGCTTAACATTTCTGCTTCCCCACAGGATCCAAATTGACAGTGTCCCTGGGACAGGAGAGGGCTTGTGCCTGCTGTCTGAGATGTGGTTGCCTCCCAGCCCACCACACTGTTCACCTCTCAGTAGGGTCCTGGGTGATATGTCCCCTCTCTCCTCCCTGCCCTTTTCTACTTGATCTTCACCCTAGATCCTACTTTTTTCTCTGCCTGCAGCTGTAGAGAGGGCTCACACCCACATTTGTGCAAACTCACTGAAATGCTATATTTGCCTCAGGTTCCCAACCTTGGCAACACCTTTCAAACAACGGGTGGACCCTCAACGGTAAATTTTAGCTGCCTGCCAATAACCTTGTTTTAGTTACCTGGTTTAATTTGGGCAAGGCAAATCTTGGCCTTGGTTTGTTAACTGTTTATGAATTCTTGCACTCTGTGTAGAGTGCAAAAACCCCTACAAACTCTACTGCTGGTGGTATCCTTAATGTACAAGTTGCTGAAGTACAGTTGACAAAGAGGTTATGTTTTTGTGTCATTTGCTACTCAACACCAAGTCTCGTTCCTGTAGTGGGATGATTTGGTTGAGTAAAGCAGCTAAACAACTAAACTTAACTAAAGAGGCTTTCTATTTACCTCATATGTTGCAGAATTAACAATTTTCTGATAATCTGGGTCATAAGAAACCTTTTCTACCTGATCCTTTTTAATAGCTAAGTAACTCTTGATTTTGTTTTCCAGAGAAAGCAAAATATGCAGCTGCCACAGGTGAAAGATCTGGGCAGAAGACAGTTGAGGGGAAAGATGACAATGTAATAAACTGAAGCTTTATGAATTAGAGGGTAAACAGAACAATTACTTGGGCAGCAGGTCATGAAAATCTAGGGAAAACGACCAGCCCAGCAAAACACTTTATTGCCACAGGATGGTTGTTTCCATATTAGAACTATTTAAATGTTTCCATCCATTTTGCAAGTAACAATAATGTAAAAATTCTTTCATAATCTCAAGTCAAAAGGTACTACTTTATTTTTCCTTCAGTGGAGACATTGTGGAAAGTTATGAAGGAGAAGACATTGCTGTGCTGCTGAAGGAGAACCGAGTTCCTCTCCCTCTAATGACAGTTTTGTGCTCTAAGATGCCTGTGTTTCTGGACCAGCATACTGCTCCTCTTGCTTTGGTCGTAACATAAGGCAGGATACAGATTGTGTACTTCAACGAGTGTAGTAGTATTTAAGGAGATAACAAAAGCCAAAGTAGCTGAAAGCAAACTACTCAACCTTTTTATAAAGGAAAACTTGCAAAGCAAGCGTGCTACGAGGAAAGGCAGCTCAGAAAGTAGGTTAGAGTACCCAAGAGACAATTTAAATGAGCTAGTAAAGAAAAGCAGATCTGGGACTATTGTAAGACATTCCTCTCTGTTAATATTGTAGAAATGAGTAAATCCAAGGGTAAAAAAAAAAAATCACATTTCATATATACGGTTGCATGTTGTGCTGATTTCTTAAGAATGAATCGTCTATATCTAAACTCTGTGGGAAAAGAGGACGCCAGGAGGAGACTAACATTTGTGAACTGCTGTAATAATGTTATGGCAAAATTTATGAGGGAAGACTGGGTTTTGTCTTCCATGACTAAATGCAGGGGAACACTTGGGGGTCTTTGCTTTTGTTGTGCATGTTGTGTATGCCTGCTAAACTGTTACCATTGCTGTCAACAAGCAAGAATAAAAGCCTGCCCTGACTGGGATGCCACTGTTTAGCAAGATATACAACCGGAGTTAACATGGCTGTGTGGGAAGGGTGAAGGACAGGAAAGAATCATGACACAAGCGAGGGGAGGAACATGAATGGTGGCACATGGGCTGGGAAAGGCTCTTGCTAAGGCTGCTCTGAGCACCATACCTGTGGTTTCAGCAGCAGCCTCTTGATATAAAAACTCACTGGGTGCAAATAACAATCAAAAATCAAAAAGTGAACCACTGCCAAAAGCCAGCCATCAGTTTTGGCTCTTGCTAGCCAAAAGCAAATCTTTATGTCTGAGGCTGCCAATGGAGGGGGCTGCAGCCAGCCCCTGCTGCAGTTTCCATGGCTCTGAGCACCTCTTGGGGTCTGGTGCTCTGGATGCTCTCATTCAGCCATCCCAAGAGGAGTCCACAATAGGGTCAAGCCTCAAATTTTTTCACTTGGCAAGCTGGTAACCTCCTTTCCTAATGTAGAAAGGATCCTCCATTTTAAACACACTAAATTACTGACAGGCAGAGTATCCAGTGGTCCTAGATCAGCTTTTATGCCTTTGCTCAGTTACGCTCCAGTTGTTCTTTCAGCTGAGAACTTGCCATAGGGGAAAAAGCCACTTATGCCCTGTCCTTATACCTTCCTAGCATCCCCAGGTGAACAACGCAGTTTAAAAAAAACCCTCGCTATTACCTTCTATCTTCTTTATGACTTGGGTCACCCACCTGAAAATAAGATCTTATTTGCTGGTAAAATTAGAAACCTTTGTGTGAAGTCAAACTTATTTCTGTAGCATCTTGTAACTACACTTATTTCATTTGGGATTAAATTCTGCAATTTCCAAAGCAGTAACTGTGAATGCTGGTGAATCTCATGCAGCAGAACTGCAATTCTGACCCCATTATAGTCTATGGTAAAACTCCCAACTCAGCTGGAGTCAGTATTACAACACAGGAACAAGAACAACATACAGATTTTTATCCAGATGTTCCCAGTTTTAACTTTCTGGTAATATGACTAGAGCGAAAGAAAGGCTACATGTATGCAAGGTTGCTTGAAAAATTTTATATTGATATAGAAAACAGAATTCCAAAATTCAAATAAAAATCTCGAGGAAAAGAAGGGATTAAAAACAGAGGAGAAACCCTGTCCAGTAGCAGCAAATAAAGACAATCAGCCTCATCTTTCATCCCTCAGGATTTCCAGAATTGAGTGCTATTTACATTTCTACCTTTTGGAAGGGAAGAAAGAACAAGCAATTTTGTATGCACAGGTACTGATGAGGTCTGTTTTCCAGTGGATTTGTCTGCCAGTTGACCACTGACCCAGTGGATGTCTTCTTCATAGGGAACAGGGGGACCTCATAAAATGGCTCATGTAGCTGGTGTTAATGTGTGAGCTTGGGCTACAGCTTTTCCATTTGTTAAGGCACTTACAGTATGCTTTCTCTCCCCATTACTCACTCAATCCCTGTGCTCATGAAGCTTGAAGAACTTGATTATCTCTGAGTTTTGTTCTTCTTCTTCTGTCAACTTCTGGCTGGGATGAACCGAAGGGTTCAGAAGTTATTAGGAGGAGACCAGGAGACAGTGTGGCTGCGTTAAGCCTCGTTCCCATAGAAACGTATCTGAAAAGTGTATTCGCCGTCAAATGGCAGGAAGGGAGAGCTGCAGGGGACAGCTCGCTGTTCCCGAGCTTGGCCGTGGGCAGGGGGACGTGAGGCAGCTGTCTGCTTGGCATCTTCCCGTGCTCCGTCCTGTGGGCTCTCAGCAGGGCATGGACAGGCACCAGGGAGGAAGATGCTCCCCCGGTTGCCTTGTTCTGGCTGCTGATCCTAGGTGAGGTGAGGAGCCTGTTTTGGAAAAGGGACTGCGTGCCTGCACCCAGGGAAGGCACGTTTTCAACACAGCCTCCCAGAAAGCCAGGCAGCGGGCAAAGACCAGAAAACTCCTGAGAAAAATGTGTTCTCAGCTGGATTGTTGAGAAGAGGGAAAGACAGACTTTTTTCCTCAAGGCTCAGGGGGACTGCACAGGGCTCACTGCAAAATAGGAGCCTCGTTGAACTTTCTGAAAATTAGCTCAGAGGCTGGGTCTGCCTTGCAAGGCCATGGATGGCAAGGAAGAGGTCTTCTTACACCTTATCTGCAATAGCTGAGATTGTAGAGAGTTGAGATCTCTACATAAAAAGATTATTTTGCGTGTAAAACATAGCCTTAGAGAGTTGAGACTCTCGGTGCTTTTGAGTGTTCATGTTAGACCCACCTCTCAGTCTGCACTGGTTTGTGGTGAACCAGCTGTCATGGGCACGGTGGTTTGCCATCGTGGGGTTTCACCACAGCGCACAGCTTTGCTATAGCACAAAGATGCACAGCAGCAGAGAACGGCTGCACTGAGCTGAGAGAGGGAGTGATTTGCCTCGAGTTCCTCCATTCCTAGTACACACATTCTACACGGGTGTCCTGTGGTTCTTATGTCCTTCGCTGGGAACCTGGGGACTTTTCTCACCGTTTATTGAGGGGCACCAGGTAAAAGTTGGCCAGAATGAACAGGGTTTCTGGAAATTTGAGCTGGACTTGCATATTTGTTCAATATACTTTGTAGTAATGTACAATACTACTTTGTAGTAAATGGTATTCCGGTGTCCAAGTTATCGTATTGTACGGGGCAGCATGCCGCAGCGTTACAGAGCAGCAACTTTTGCAACCAGGGTCCTACAGTATTTCTCCACGCCAAGTACAATACATCCTAAAGCATCTTGACTTGTTCTGCACACTAAGGGTGTCCCTTGAACTCCTGACCAGCTGCTGGCTCGCCGAGCTGAGGAACAACACGATGATGAGCTGTTGAAGATGCAGGTTGTCAATTCAGTGGACCAGACGCTACTGGGTGTGCATGAAAGGTACTTTCTGGTGTAAGGTCTTCCCTGAGCCATTTAATAATGGGTGTGGGGAAGAAAGGGATACAAAAAACAGACAAAATCCCCATGAGGAACACCACATTTTGGACTTACTCCATTACTTTTGCTGAAGATCTCTTTCCAAGTAGTTACTAAACCCTTCTGGGACCACATCCTGCTCAGTAGAGCTCCTCTTTTTGACATCTTCAGCAGAATTTCAGCCCTTAAATGGACTGCACTTAATATAAGTTGGCATTCTTGTATAAATGTAAGTTGACATTCCTGTATAGGAATGCTTACAGTGGTCATCTGAGCTCCTTTTGAAATCAATCATTGTTCTTAAAGAACAGAGCAACTGAAGCCTGGGAAATATGGAAAAGAGATGTAGAAGAATAATTAAAATGATAATAGGAAATCATGCCAACCCAGTTCATGGCTTGAAGTAACCCTTGTTTCAATTTTGACAGTGCAGTTCTGTTAGAAATGTTCCTTTTCTCTACACTGGGATGATGTCGCAGCCGGTGACGATCCAAGCTGGCAGCATTGAAATGCCAGCCATTTTAACCCTCCTTAGTTGCAAGATTGCATCAAAGAAGATGAAAAATCTTCTGTATATCTATGTGGAGATGTGGCTGAGGGGTGAGCAGTTAGTATTCTGGTAAAGGCCCAATAATGCTGAGCCAATTAAAGATAATTCCAGGATATTTAGGTTCTGATTCAGTAACTGCAGGCTGAAAATAGTTTTTGCAGAAAATGAATACATTTTCTTCCTCAACTGTTTGGAGTTGTTGGAGAATTTTCTTTTCTTTTTAAAACAACTTTTTAAAGCATTGATCTTTTCTTCCCTCGGTGTCACTTGAATCTGGTAACTGCATATTTATTAGGGTGAGATAAACTCTTTCTTATTTACCCTGAAGTTCTTGTAACTTATTTTCTGTTGAAATCCTGAGGTTTTTTGTAACCAGCCTAAACTTGAGGAACTGATGAAGACAACCAATTTAAATGTGCTTAGAGAAGGACTGGATCAAAAGTTTTGGCCTAAAATGCGTGGCTACTTTTTTTTTAACCCATTTTCCCTTTGTTAAATCCTCTGAAACATTGGAATGGAAATCTTCAGGCTTTCACAGAATGGCATTTTGTGTGCACAATGCTTTTTTTAACGTCAACAGTTGTTTGTGGGAGTAGCTCACAGTTTTTGGAAAACTAGCTCACTCTCTTACATCAGAAAATGTCTTTAATATTACCTATGTTAAATTTAGCAAACTGCACCTTCTGTGACAATGTAGGCTGATGTGAGACCTTTCCCAGACTATATCCAACTACCTTTCTGCGCAAGGTTTGTTTATTTCTCGTTTGTCAAATGTACCTTTTCTGCCATGCCCCTGAAATTACATATATAGACATGTAGCCATTTTACAGAGTTCACACTTCTCTTTAGTTTGTCTCAGTATTCTGGGTTCACCCCAGAGATTTTCACCTAATGTGTGCTCTTAGTTTCCCGGATAAGTTACTTTGCAACTGAGCATCCCTTCTAGCATCCCTTCTAAAGATGTGTTTGGTTTTTTTTAAATCTGTAAAAGAAAGATTTGTCTACACTGATTTTTCTAAATAATGTCAATCTCTTCATTGCATCCTCAACCAACCCATGACAACAAAGCTGTTCTTCCTTCATTTAGTCAGCATTTTGCAATCTACATTAGTACCGTGGCTCTTGCCTCCTGGGGTATGTGCGTCCCGTGTCCTCTGAAGCACAGGCCTTCAGGAAGCAGCCTGAGGTTTGCCTGTCTCTTGCTTTGGTTGGTTTTTGCTTCTGCCCAGCAGAGAGAAATGTGGTGCTGTCGGTATCCAGAGCAAGGGCATTGCTGCTGGCCATGCTTCAGAAGCAGGTCCCAAGGCAAACACTGAAAGGGAAGGGCTTGAAGGCAAAATCAGACACGAGGCAACCTTTGATGCAGAAACCAGGAGCTCCTGCTGTTGGTCTGCATTTGTCTTAGAGGCTGAATTTTGTATTGCAGAGAGTTTGGACCTCAAGTTTTCCCTATCAGCACAGCTGCAGCTTTCATAGCAAATGCTTTCACATAACCCTCCTCTCCTATGCAATTTAATAATGTTCAATAGCAAGAAATGAAGGACTTGGACTGTGTAAGACCTCCTTGCATTTCATTTACATGTGCCCATTGGAATTGCCTCTGAATGATAATTTAATAAAGTGCAAACCTGGATGAACAACTATTCCCACATTTACGAAGACCGCAGTCTGTCATCCACACTCAAACAAGACGGGAACAAAATGCTCTCTGCTCTAGAATACAAACTTTTTGGCGAAACCACAGAGCTTCCACTGTATACTCTTTGGAGAACTGGGCCAAAGCTCAGCAAATGAAGTTTTGGGTGATAAGAAACCATAACCGGAAACTCAAAAGTACTGCTGATACAAGTTCTATAGAAAAAAAACCAAATACTTCAAATATTGTTTTTTAAAGCAGGCTCATTGGAAAGAAGCTTAGAATCCTTTTGTATCTTTAAAGTACTTGTGAGGAATAAATCCCCACTCTTCACAAACTGTCACTTCAGTTTTAAAGGAAAATCACCATTCTCTAACATTTTTACAGCTGGACAATTTTGAGGTACCATTGCAGAATCTTTAACCTCTCTTAACCCCAAAATTTTGCTTTTGTGGAAATGAGAACAGGACATAAAAGCTATAAGTATTAAATTTTTTTGTTGTTAGAAGGAGTTCAAGTTTGCTGTAGGGACAAGTTTTCCTGTTCTTTTCATTTTCCATTTTCTTTTCTCCCTTCATAACAAATGAAGCATTTCCAGAGGCACAGAACAGGCTTAGAAAACCAAGGCTGATTTAATTAGTCCCTGTATTTGTTAGACTGTAGGTGGAGATGTAGTTTGACCAGTTTATCTCAGGGTCTACTTGCCTTACTGTAATTGTTTGGTCTCTCACTTTCTTATATGAAGTCAAATAAGAAGGAAAGCATTTTCTTCCTTTGCTGCCACAGCGAATAAACTCTGAGGGAAAGTGCAATAAAAGCTTCAAAGAAATAGATGGCAGAAATATCTTAGTTCTGCAAATGCATACAACACCATGTTATTATTATTCCTGAAACAAATTCAGGCACTAAATTTGTGAGGTCCAGGGATGGTGTTCCCTGACTTCTAGCAGTAAAAATTTGAAAGCATCATAAATTATCTGATGGGAATGAGGGAAGAAAAGCATCTTAGAGATGGGTTAGTGAGGAAATAGCAGAAAGCTATAGAAAGCCGGGGCCTGAGGGGGAAAGATAGGGCTGCAATTAGGCAGCATGTTGAGACTCCAATCTCAAATCAGTTCTTGGCTCTGTCATGGGCTTTTTTTAAGCTTGGGCAAATTAATTGGTTTCTGTCCCTCATTTTTCAATCCATAATATTTCCCCAGAATGTTTGGCAGGAATTCAAGCTCTATTGTTACAGGCTCTCTGTAGAAACTGAGATATTTGGCGTTTAGGCTGTTTTTGACAATGCAGAAATCTTACCAATCAGTAGCTCCTGCATTACTGTTACTTCAAATGGTGCCAGAAAACAGCCTCATCTTTTCCTATATATTTCAGGAATTTAATTTGGATGCTTTCTCACTAGCAAGAACTAACAAAGCTTGAATTTTAAAGTTCTAATTTTAGTTCATCTCTATTACAAAGTCAAGGGTTTCTGTTTGTTTGGGTTTTTTTTTTCCTTTTGTTTTGTTTTTAATGGAAATTCTTCCCAAAATATGTTAGTGATTAAGAGAGTCAGATGCGATATACAGTGTGAAGGATGTGACAGCAGCAGCTCTCAGTGCAGGCAGAGACACTCAGCTCCTCCAGTAGCTGGTTACTGCAAAGTGATTAATAAAGCACAGATAGCAAGTGACTGGGACGATCGAGGGCAGGGATACAGGGTGGGAACACAGCTATGTCAAATGAAAAAACAAAAACCAAAGCAGCAGGTTTCTTGTCTTCCTTCAGGCACAGTCCCACAGGATTTTGCACTTGGGGTATCTGTTTTTCTTCTGTAAGTAACTTGGATTAAAAGAGTCTTTGCAAAAGTCGTAATTTTAACAGTTTGTAAAGAACTGGGGTGCAAAGAGAGGGGATGGGAAAGAGGGCAAAGATTGGATCTACTGTCTGCTGAAATGGCATGTGGTGGGTTAGGTATGTCTATGGGATGGGAGGTTACTGTGTTATGAATTTCATTTCATATATGCATGGTAAAAAGTTATTGCTAAGAATTCTCTAAGCAATAAATCTCCCAGCATCCCAGATCACCAAGGACTTGAGCTTTTCCATCCTTTCTCTGGAGCTCTTAGCATGAGTCATCTGTTAGGAACAGGTATCTGAATCCCAGATAATTAATCTCTTGTGATTACTGTGGTGTCATTGCATCTTCACTTGTCTTCTGTTTCTCGTGTGAAACAAAGCTTTGGTTATTAAAGTAGCCAGCAGAAGGGAAGAGGCTGGGGGCAATGGCAACAGGAAGCAGAGGAGTGAGTTAAAGTTTTTTATATATATGTATGTATACACATTGTTTTTTATCAAGCAAGTCCTTTGCCTTGGAGAACAGAAAAGGCCTGGATTAGATTTTGGCATGATGGTAATGATCAGCCATTAATGATGGTAGGATGGATGCAAGAGAAGAGAGTGGACAGAAATATGTGAGCTCTAGAGAGTAGGATTCTGGTTTCAAGGATTAACAAGGATTTCCAGTTGCTAAAATCAAGAAGAAAGCTGCTATGAAAAGGTATCATCTGCCTGCTCTGCATTTTTTCCTAATGAATTTGCTGTTATGCTGAGATGTCAGGCACAACCACTGAACTTTCTTCTCTTCCTTTTTTTCTGTTTTTACTGTATTTTTTATGGCTTATCACCTTTTGTACCTGAAGTTCTCTTTTTTAATCATAGGTAAAGTTTTCTTGGCCTGCAGTGTGAGCAGCTGACAGGGAGTGACTTTATCATGACCTTATCATGCTTTATAACTACCTGAAGGGGGGGTGTAGAGAGGCCGGGGTTGGTCTCATCTCCCAAGTCACAGGAGATAGGACAAGGGGCAATGGCCTCAAGTTGCGCCAGGGGAGGTTTAGATTGGA
>JAOXNO010000024.1:105004366-105033505 GCA_028565335.1 Limnodromus scolopaceus
TTAGGTTGATGGTTGGACTAGATGATCTTTAAGGTCCCTTCCAACCTAGACAATTCTATGATTCTATGATTCTATAAGAAGGACTAGAAGACCCACTGACAGATCTAGGATAAACATTTATGGCACAGCACAGCTGCCTGCAATTGCCAGAGCTGAAGATGATAAGCCCAATGATCCCTTCTGCCCTGTGTTCCTGGTAGTGAGTTAGAAAAGATAGGAACTGATGTCCTTGTCCTCCTGCTCATGGGAAAGTGACAACAGCAGCTGAAGAGTAGACTGAACAAAGAAGTCCTATGAAGAAACAGGAGTTGCAAATTGTTGGCCATGCTATCAAAGTGAAGACAGCTAGTCTGGGTGTAACAGTTGTGCACTTTTTGGAGCATTGCTGTTCTTTGTCATCCAGTCTTACCTAGAAAAAACTGATGATGGAGTTCAGCTCTAGTTTGTGCCAGTGACTTTGTAGTCACTACTCAAAACTGGCTTCAGTTTCCTCATGCAATGAAATGTGAGGCAAATACTGGAGAGGAAACTCTTGCACAAGGAGATGAAGTGAGTCACTTGTGGTCATGCTATCAGTCAGCTGCAGAGCTGGAACCAGCGCTTGGCTCTGGAGGGTCCCACCAAGGCAGCTCAGTCTTGTTCCTAGCTTGAATTGACTGGTTTTAACTATAACTTCCAGCTGGAAAAAAAGCGGTTGGTTGTATCCTGTTGTGCTTCTTGGGATGGTGGCAACTTGGCAGGGCTGAGGGCAATGTCCTTCTAATGCAAAGTTTGAGGGTGTCATCCTTTAGTGGCTTAAAACTGCCTTCCTGTTAAGGGGTGTGCTGTGTGTTCCATGTGTTTCTGGCTGAACATAGCCAGAGAGACCCATCTTATTATCATTTCTACCCACAAACATCTTTAGTCTTTACTCACAAATGGGAACTATTTTAAAAACAGGCTGTGAATACAGATTCAATGATGTTGTTATAATTACTGTAGCAGACAAGATGGCTCATTTTAGGAAGGGAAAAGTAGTTACAAATACAGCATCTCATAAAAGACACTTTAATTAAGTCAAGAGGCAAAATATAATAACAGTGTTTTTAATGTAGACATGCAGACATGCTCTATCAAAGATCCCTGGACTGACAGGAAGATTAAGCTGGTTATGGTTTCTACGTCAGCATAACTGTTGAATTCAGCATTTGCCAAAATAAAACCTGGATCATAAAATAGGCAAGTTCCCATATAGCAAACTATGGAAAGTTTTCAGGATTCTTTTTCTTTTAATTTGGATGAAACAGTTTTATCCACAGTGAATGGTTTAATACCATATGCATTTGTGTAATGAGAGACTGATGATCCTTAAATTAATGAAAATTGCACAGATTCTACCTCAGTTCTTCCCAACACAATTAAACACTGGGCACATCTATTCATATGTACAGTGCTCCCAATAAAGCACTGCCAGTCCTGGCAGCAGCTTCAATGGCTTTTCCCATGTCCCTCAGGAGTCCTTCCGTGGTGGTTCTGTGATGCTCCCTACTGAAACTCTCAATGACCTTCCCAAAGCTCCCCAGCCCTTGTGCCTCCCTGGAGGTGACTCTGCTTCCTACCCCAGCTTGTCTGTGTTTGCACTCTTTTCCCACTCTGTGTTGCTACTTATTCTCCATCCCTGCAAGGTGGCAGGACTTCTCTTTAGGTTGGGCTTGGGATGTAGGAATAATTCCAGCAGAAGCAAGTTAGACATTTTTCATATCCTTATTCTCTGAATAAGAAACGGCTTCCTTGTGTGATTTGGAAAGTCAGGCCGTATTGGCTTGATCCCTAGCACTGCCTTTCAAGTGGAAGGTCCACCTGTGGTGGCTTCTGGGTGTCCCTCCTGCTTCCATGCCATGGTTAAAGCCCTGGGTTTGGCTGCTGCAGCAGCAGATGGGACTCTCAGATGACTCTCTCAGGGACTAACTCTGAAGCTTGTACCCCAGGAAGGAAAGGGTGAACTTTTCTGACAAAATAAGCATCAAGTACCTCTTGCAATGTAGGCTTGTGCTGTCAAGTCCTTAAGACTTTGGATTGAAATCAGAGGCATCAGTTCCTACCTTTGCTATAGACTCTTTTTTCCAAGTCAGGTAGGTCCATGTCAATAAAGATAAATTTAGGAGCCTGACTCCACTTGGAATGTTATTTATTTGTGGTTAGATTCAGTGTGACTTAAGCACTTGGATCTAGATCTTCTCTGTTTATGAGATGTGGATCCTTTGCCTCTTATTTGCCAAAGCTAGTAAGTGTGTTCCCCAAAGAGCTAACTCTGTGCATGTGAAATAATTTGTATAATAGAACACTGCTACAGAAATACTATTAATTGATAGTGAAATTCTGGCACAGAAGTGGTAAATGAAAGTTGAGAATCACTATCTGCTTATACAACTTCATTGGGACTTTAAAATGGGGAGCAAAGCAAGGATGCGGTGCTGTAGGCTAGACTGTAAATTCCTGGTAATTTTATTTATAATGGTTCTTTTGAATGAAAGGTATTTTGTGAATGTCATTTGAAATCACTCAATACTTCAGAGCTACCCTGCTATTGCTGACTGCCATTATTGGGAAAAAGCAGGCTTACTGGAATTCAAATGAGATGCAGAGAGCATCATTCACTGGACTGACTCCACTTTTGTTGGCAATCTATCAAATACGCTGCCAGCGGGAGTCCGATTCTCTAAGATGAAGAACAGTGAAATCCACTGGCCCCACTGCACCCCATGCTGGTTTTCAGCCAGGTTTGAAGATGGGTTACTAAACATCCATTCCCAGCCACAGCTGGTGGCAGGGTTGATCGTGGCTGCTTGAAATTCTCTCAAAGGTGGGAATGTTTCACTGGCAACAGGAAAGACGCTGCTCTTGTTGCAACAGCATCAGCATTTTAATCAAAAAGGTCCTCAGAAAAGCATTGCCTCTACTCAGATTTTTGTTGCTTGGGTTTTTTCACTCCTCAGGCTTGTTGGCAGATTTTAATGATGATATAAATGGCATCTGTTTTCACTAGTAGAACATGCACAGCATTCTCGAGAGACAAGTAACCCTTGTCTGGCTAAGGGTTTGGTTTGATGGTTTCTTCCATCCAACTTCGCTTCCTCTTAACTAAGAAATTGCAGGGAGGTGCTGGCTTGGTTTGGAGCCAGGAAGAAGGTTTCCCAGAGCCCAGGTTATCTGCCTGCGTGTTTGGGTCAGTTCTCCAGGCACAGTCCCACAGGCCGGGGGAACTCTCTCGGGATGTCTGAGCAAAGCTGCTGTAGCTGTTGTACTTCTGCTGTTTTGTGTAAAGGCTACTCTGAACCACTCCATCCTGGGCTGCCTGGGAGATTCCTCCTCATTCAGAGGTGTCCTTCAGCTGCTTGGCTTCTGCTCTGGGACCAGGCATGCCACGAGCATCCCTCTCCTGCCCTCCTTGCAGGGCCACTCATACTTCCAACTCACTCATACTTCCAACTCACTCATACTTCCCTGCTGCCCCAGGGCTCCCTGCCTTTCATCCCGTGCTTTATTGCAAGCAAAATTCCTATCAACAACTGAAGGCTTCAACCCAGAATAGGAAAAGAACACATTGGAGGGTAGTTCCTGAAGCTAAGACTTCATTCTTCCTTCCACCTTTGAAGATGAAGAGATGTGAGGACCATGACGGATGGATGAGGTATTCGGAAATCCAGGAGCATGTAGGTATACTGAAGAGAAAGAGGGAGAAAAGATCCATGGATGAGTCAGCTGAAGGTACCACCTCCTACCCAAAAAACAATAGACTGTTGGAAAGCACCTGGCAGGACTAAGTAAGACAGGTAGCAGCAGATACAACCTGGTCTTTTAAATGCCCAGGTATTTTCTCTTTATAGTTAGATAAAAACCAATGTGCTCAAGAGAGAAACAGGTACCAGAAACACTGCCCTCAGGTTTTGGATGTTACATGTGAATACCCCATCTGACCAGGAATGGAAACACGATCTGGCTGAACCTACCACGACACAGGTGTAAGGTTAGTGGATAACAGTGTATGAAGGGTGGTAATCATTCACTTCAAAAGGAAATGAGTTGCCTTTGGACATTGCTGCATCCATCCTGGATGCAGTTTTGCTTTGTGCTCTTCAATGATTACCTGGATGATGGACCAAGGTAGTCTGAGCTTGTTAACCTGCAGACAACATGTAACCAGGAGTATCTGTGAGTGTGTCGGTGGGCAGAGTGAGAATTCAAGATAATCTTAAAAAAATGGACTAAAACTGTAGGAGGTGAGTCAGTGAAGGCAAATGCAAGGTGCTGACGTGGGGGGGAAGGTAGGAAACATGAGGGTGGGTGGGAAACCCCCTCTGCGGGAGGGCTGAGGCAGGCAGCAGGCTCTTGGTGACCCCAGCGTGGGGCTGCTGGGAGAGAGAGAGAAGAAAGGAAAAACCAGTTCTTTGTGCCTTTGGTAGACAGGATAAGAAATGAGAGGCTTAAATTTGCAGGAAGAAACATTCAGGTTTTGTATTATTGAGAAACTCTCAAAACTCCAGGAAAGCAAGGTTGTGGCAAAGCAGGGGGAAGGAATGTTTTCTTTTCTTATGTCTCCCTTCTCTCAACTGCCACATTATTGGCAGCTGAACTGTTTCCAGTGGTGGACAGTCTAGTTCATCGGAATTGGTTTCAGGCAACTGCTTCTTGTATTTCAGACCAAAGTGCAGAGATCAGCTCTCAGTTGTCTGTCTCCATGACAGCAACACACTAATTTTGTAGGGAGGGGAACACTCGGGGAGATTTAAATCAGGAACCTTTTGGCTTTTGAAATATGGTGTATAAACACTAGTTTTGCTTCTGGTGGATGTCCATAGCATGACTTTTAAAGAAAATAAGATGTGAAGTTGGGCTGTGACCGAATGCACTGGCGATGCAGGGCGATGTGCTGGCACAAAAAGGGGTGGAGGAGAGATGGCTCTGTCTCTCTTCACAGAGTGCCTGAGAATTGGTGAAACGAAGGGATAAATATGACCCTGGCATAGCTGTTAATGTTATAATGATACGTCAAGCCAGAAAAAAAAATGGACAGACTTAGTAATTCCATTTTGTCCCTTACCCTCTCTACTTGCCATCTTTAGCTTTTGTCTTCTCATCGTGCCCTCTTCTCATTTCCATCAGCCAGCCACAGGCTTTGGCAGGTTTCCGAGCTCTCCTCCACAGTCTGGCCACTGAATCTGAAGACAGAAAGCTCTGCTGCTGGCCATACTATCCCGAGAGGGTGGATGAAGATGCTTTTCCTCAATCCGGCACTACAGGATAACATTCTTTAAAAACAACGGGTCCTAGATTTAGAAAGGATCCTGTTGCGCCTCCAGCTGTCCTTACTCCTCTATGAATCATTATGCACCAGGCGTCCCAGTGCTTGTTGTGGTAAGGTGTAGAAATAGCTCTCTTATTTAAAAATGCGAAACAGTGATAACTTTGCTGGGTTATATTCCTATGGCTAATTCTCTTTCTTCTCTCTCTCTCTTCACTGCTGCCCATTCGCTTACTGTGAACGCCCAGGTAGGTGAAAGGCAGTGTTGAGTTTCTGTTGTTTTACGTTCCTTTTAAGTTGCTGTCAAATTGGAAATCTAAATAACTTACGTGGACAGAGTTCCAGTCAAGCAGTAGAAGCCCCATTTGGATGCTGAGTGCCAGGGTTATATTCTGACCCTTAGAGATGTTGAAATGTGTTTTGTGAGATGGAGTCAGGCGGTGGTCACTTGAATCTTTCATGACTTCTTTGATAAATGAGTCTTTTATTGCTACTGTAACAATCAGGCTTATAGATTGAGTTTTCTGATTGCTTTCTGGTATCATTTAGCAATTCCAAATGCTTAAGCACCTTCATAGGTGTTGTTATCTGCAATACCAGAATTAAACATATTAATTACAAATGAAACTAAATCTTGCTTGTTTCTCCATGAGAAGAATTTCCTGTTTAATTTTGGAGGTGTTACGTGTATCTGCATGATACTGGTATCGTGCTTAGGGAATGGCTTTACCTAACAACTATTAGCACATTATTGGTTATGGTTTTAGGCACAAGGAATTGCTCAAGTGCATAATCCTGCCTAGATGACAATCCAGCTCTTCCCAGAAATACGGTAATTTTAAGAGTTATAGAAGAGTGAAGGAACAGAGGAACAGAGTGTCAACATGTTCACACCTTCTTTCCATCTGCATCTCCAACCTGTTGAAAGCCAGCCACAGGTGGTATTTCTTCCACGTTGATACTCTTCACTGGGGTCCCATCCTCCTCCAGATTTGTGTAACTCCACTTTTTGCACCCAAAAGCTTTTTGTGATCAGCTGCAAGGAACTCTAAGATGTTTCATAACCAAGTATTTTCTGCATATTCACCATTTTGTCCAGTTGGAGAGCATTAAAGAAAACTGGTTGGTGCCCCGTTAAGAAACAATCATCCTGCTTGTCCTCCCTGTCCCACTTAGACTTTGTGGCTCTCTGTGGTGCCTCCGATCCGTTGTCTCTGCTGGCCTGAAGACTGGTGTGTTGGGCCTTCATTGCCCTTCTCCAGTTGATGCTGCTGTGGTGTTGCCCACGCACCACATGCTAGAGGTAGATGTTCCCTGCATGGTCCCAGTCCCACAAGGAAAATTTCTTTTCTGTTCTTTGTTTCTCTCTTTATTTTTATGTTCCCACTTTTAACAGCTACTGTGTTGAATTTTTCAAAAACTATCCTGTCCATTAACCATAAATTAACTACCAGCTTGCTGCCCAGTTGCTTCCCAGTGAGGTCCTTCTGAAATTCCTCTGTCATCTTCAGATTTTTTTTTTTCCAAATAACTCTGTGTCATCAACAACATTTTTTGTGTCATTATTCAAGCTCTTTACAGCTCATTACATGTGTTATAACTTCAGGATCTTTTTCCTGAGCGCTAATGGCTTGTTCAGAAACCACAATGATGGAAGTAAAGCAAGAACTGTTCTTATGTTTATTTATCCACAGTGAATTTAATTTGCCATTATTGAAAATTATGTTTCTTTTTAAAAAAAGAAGATACTTATTTAAAGCATATTTCGGCAGGAAATGAAGTTAAAATAAAAATACAATAATGAAACGGATGATCTGTTTTAAGACAGGAAATCATGACAAGCGTATTAAGGCCAGAACTTGCTATAATATCTGAGAATTTAAGTTGATGTAAATGGAATATATTTAAGAATGACATTACTTATTTCCAAAGTTTGAAAAAGAAATAGCATTAAGCTCATAAGTCACTAGACAAGCATCTAAAACAAGTTTTTTGTCAAAATAATAAGACAGTTTTACAGCTATTTCATCTCAGCAGGAATTCAGAGGGGTTTTTGTTTCAGCATGTTCATCTAGTTCAGCTCAAAGACAAGTTAATTGAAAGCTGAAAAACTGTTTCAAAATAGCAAAAGCAAAGTGTGATTTTTCTGCAGTAACATAGAAGCAGAAGTGGGATGCAAGGAGACCAGCTCTACTGGTTTTAATGTCTTAAAGGACCTTGTAGACTCATGACCAGTTCAATTCACTTGCCATAGAAAATGTGTATGTTAACAAATGAGAAACCTTTTCAATAGCAATCCCATTTCATTAAGGATTTAAAGAGCATACAATTAAAACAGTTGCTTTTTTAAAAGTTGCTTTTGTGCTTTGTATCTGTATTTGTAGCTAAATACAGCTTGACCCAAATTACTTAAAAAAGAAGTCATAAGCAAATAACAAATCTTTAACTCACATTTTAAAATGGGAAATTATGAACTACACTAAAAATTGCCAATCCGGATGTACAAATGCAGTCTATCCCCCAGTAGTCAGAAACTACCCTGTGGATATCCATCTTTTAAGCAGCAAAATATCCTATGCTGGTGGATGCTAGGCAATAAGAATGGGATTTTTTTTAGTTCAAGTAAAATATGCAAAGTATAATTAAAATTAATTCATTTCTATCTGCAGTTGGCAGAACTTGTTGAAACTGGTGAAAATTGCAAGGGGCCAGGTCTTTAGGAGAGAGCCATCGCTCTATGTATATTTTCACATCCTCCGGTTACCCGGCAGCTCAGTGCACAATTCTGCCTGTTTGATGAAATCAAAATAATCTCATAATCTTACTTCCGAGTCTGTAAGCAAGATATCACAGCTAGAGAGTCCCCCATGATAGCTGTCTACAGCATTAGGTTAAAATCAAGGGGAACGATTAGGTGACTTGAGTAATATATTCTGGCTAAAGTCTAAATGCAATTTAACAGCTATTCCAGGTAGACCTTAGCATGGATAATAGAGACTTCCTGATTGAGAAGGAGCCAAGGATTCCTTTCTGGACAATGTCTCTGACACCCTGAGCTTGTGTGAGTTTTCATTTTCAGGGGCTCAGTAGCGATGTGCGAACAGCCATCAGATGCCGCAGCTTCCTCCGGGAGAGATTTGGCACTGAGAACGTCCCAAATTTTAATAGACTCGTCCTGGACCCTTTTGGCATCAATCCGAGTCTCAGCCAGTACAAATCCATGTAACCCTATTGACTGCAAATTGAGGCCAATTAACAGCAACCATGGATTGTGTCTTGCTTATGTCTACGTGTGTGTTCTAACTCTTACCCTAAAGGAAAGACAGTAATTGTTCATGTTAGTAATGGCCTCCCTTCTTCATCTACCCCTTCTGAGGTATGAATTAGCTTTCTTGCTTCTCTGATGAGCTAAACAGGGTGGCCTTCTCAGAGGAGGATTCAATTAACATGCAAATATCAGATTGTATAGAGAATAGCTGACATCTCTGTCTAGACCTTTGTGAACTTAATTCATAAGGCATTGTAAGCAAAATAATTGCTTCTTTTCTGAGGCTGAAATTGCCGAGTACATTATACTCGGTGTTCAGGAAGAAATTATCATTGTGCTATCAGACAAAAAATCAGGAACTAATAGGAAACACACAATTTTATGTCAGGGAAATACAAAACAAGGTCATGTAATTTCTGCACATAATTGTGATAATGTAAGGCCTAATTCGGCAAGACCATGAAATTCACCCTCTGAACAGGAGTTCTGATCACAAGGGCAGTTCAGGAGTGGGCTCCTATTAAAATAACAATTGTGAATAACATTCCTAACTAGATTTAAGTTAGGATAACAAAGCACTGCAGTAAGCATTTGGATAAGACACACACGAGATTTGATCATAAGACGCATATATAGATAATGACATTTAAAAGTTTCAGGGAGTCAGCTGACTTGCTTTTATCAAATGTAGCTTTTTAAAGCAAATTATAGCAGACTGCCTGGTTAAGGAGATAGTATCTCAGTTGCTGATTTGAGGCAGAATTTGAGAGTAGATGGTCTCACTCCAAACCAGCGATCTTGTACAATCAGGCAGATTTCTTTTGACTGCAGTATTTTTGTGGATGGACCAGATCAAGGAGATGGAGCTAGTCTTAAAAAGTAGATTAAGAATTTAAAAAAAAAAAAAAACTTTTTATCAAAGAAAATATGAAAAGAACTATATCGGAAAGGGAGGGTGTTAGAAGCTGAAATCTTGTGTATTAAACTTGTCTAAGCAATACCAGTAATGGGGTTATCAGCTTCAAAACAAGGCTCACGTTGGTAGTGCTGCCCTCTGAGCTGTTGCAGTGACCCTGGGATAGCTCTGGCAGCCAGAACACTAGTAAAGCTGATAGTTTAAAATATGAAATGAGGAGGAGAAAAAAAGAAAAAAAGTCTCTTAATGTAGAACAGCAGCAAGTAATGGCACGGAGTAAAATAAGGGACAAGGACCAGACTCCTGCCTAGGCACTACCTGCCCTGGAGCAGCTCATAAAGCACCACCAGGTCCCTCCCTTGGGGTCTGCCCTGGCCAGGCACTGGAAGGGGATCATTTCAGGTGCCTCAGGGTGCATAAATGCACATGGAGGAATGATGGGATCCTTGCTGCCAGCTGTGGCAGGAGGACTGCTAGGAATACCTCCCCATGTAGAGTTCTCCCAGCCCCGTGCAGCTGGTGGCAGGGAGGGGACATCTGCCAGCACAGGGGCAGGGCTGGCCAGATTACGCATGCCTTGCCCTTTGGTGTTGACAAGGTGAAGTGCTTTGCAAGGGTGGAGAAAGGCCTCAGATGTCCCTGTCCACACCAAAGAAGACAACCTGCAACAGCAGCTGAGGGCCAGGAGCTAACACAACTTGGTGCCCAGCACTGAGCTCACTTCCCACAAAAACGTTTCATCTTTCCACAGGTGAAGCCCTGGTGTGTTGTAGTTGTGTTCCTTATAAAGGAGGTAGTAAGGCCTCTTTATGCTTTTTAATGCAACTCAATACTGTTTATGGAAGTGTGCATGGGCTTGCCTTGGACGAGGTGAGGGAGTAAGTAAGCTCTGACAAAATTGCTGTATAATGGGAGGTGAGATTGTCCCTTGGAGAGAGATTTTCATTGCCACTAGATTAATCTGGTTAGGCTCACTTGTGCCAGGCGTTTATGAGTATGTTTAAATGAAGAAGAGACTTACTGGTCTCTTTTACAGGATTCACTCACGGCCGAGGCACTGCTTGCCTTTCCCTGACCTTCAGCCACGTGCCGGTATCCAGCGGGAGCAGCCGCAGCCTTTCTCACCTGAAACTGCAGCTTCTCACACAGCGGGACCCCAACGCAGGGCATCCGGATGCTACCGTAGGTGGTAGTACCTTACATAAACTATGGGAGAAAGAGATGCTAATAAGAGACGTTCACCACTGCACTCCTCGATTTCAGAAACTAATACCTTCTGTGTGCACACACCACTCTGTACTTGGGATTGTTGTCAGAATTTTAATTTGTATGTTAAATACAATACACTCATGACATTGGTGTGATATTGCAGCAATCTTCTTATCTTTCATTACCAACTCCAGAAACAAAGAGTATTTTATGCTGGCGTCTGCATTATTTGTAAGGTGTTCTCCCTACTCATCACAATAATTTTGTTTTTTCTCTCCTTCCATGTGCATATGCAACATATCAGCTGGGCTTCACTATTTTCTTTCTCCTATTGTGCATGATTAAATTTCTCAGAATTGTATTTTCTCTTCCAAGTTAGACTGACCATGCAGTCTGATCCTGCTTCTTTTCTGAGAGTATTAGATTTCTCAACAGATAAAATATGGACACTATTAGATGGCATTGACTTTTTAAAGCTGTAAGTAGTAACTGATAAAATCAGTAACACAGACCATTTTAAGCAACCTTTCATCCTAATAATTCTTTGGCTTAGTCTGATAAGGAAATTAATTTTACATAATGGAAGAAGATATATTTATGGAGTCTTGAAAGAGCGTATCTTCTTCTGAGTTATAGCAGCTCTATTTTCTTTTTGAAGTTTGTGTCATCCTTTGTGGTAAATGACTAAAGATGCTTTTCGGCTCTGTGTGTTAAAATTTTGTGCAGTGGAAGGTCTGGCTAAGCTGCCATACAGTTATTACAGTCACGCTGTGCGAGTTTTATAACTCCATGGGGGTCTGCAAGAGGCAATCGGTAGCTGCTGCTGCTGCTTGGCTATTTGAAGGTGGGTGTTTGCAGGGGTTTGTTCTTAGAAAACACCAACACCCCAGCGTACGACAGTGAGATCTGCAAAGAGGAAGTCGTGGAGTGGCAAAGGCACCTCTGCAGTGCTGGAGTCTTCTGCTGAGGCTGTGATTGCAACTGGAGGAAGCGCGTGTGGCTGAAGATGAGGGTGGTGGGATGAAGCCGCCTTGCCCAGGGGCAGTGCGGTGTAGAGCCACTTTTGGTGCATGTGTTTGGGGATGGTCCAGCAGCTTGCAATCTGCAAGGATGAAGGCTTCCATGAAGAGCTGAAACAACTTCTAGCAGGTCCCAAAGCCAGAGGAGTAATTTTTTTCTCCTTTACCGTAGATGGCTGGGTAGAATAGATCCCCAAATCCACATAAACTAGTGTCTCAGGCTCCTCTGAAAAGGAGATGAAGATAATCACTAAGTGGAGGACAGAGATCCCACCCTTGCTCAAAGACAAATATCTGGGTCAGCATGTGTGAAGGAGGATGGGGATGGGAAGGGCAGATTGCAACATTAGGGTCGGGATGGGACAGGAACCAGAGACTGCAGGTATTGCTCTTACTGAAGTAGGAGCAATGGCACCTGCTTCTGTGAAGCGTGGAGATGGAAAGAAAGAGCTGGGGAAAAGCTGTGCTGGTAATAGAGAAATAACATTGTTGATTCATATTGTTGTAACACTCTAAGGGGAAAGCTTGGGGCTCTCCTGTGTTGAGTACTAGGTAAACACATAATTGCCATCAGCAAATGAGAGCAAATGTCAGCTTTGCTTTGAGGTGAGAACCCCTTTCTAGTTAAGGGTAAATGAAAACCCATGACAGGCCCAAATTACTTGGAAATGTCATGTTCTGCAGCATGGTGCGGGGTAATGTAGAGACCTACTTTTTTGGGTAATTGAGCAACGGGTTCCCGAGCTATTATACATGACTGTGGAAGGTCTTCCTTCAACTTGTAACTCAACCTTGCATTTTTTGTCTTTCAGAAGTTTGAACTGGGTCTTTAGGAGGGGATCAAAATGACTACTGCCAACAACATGACATTTTTCTGGCACTTAATGCAGATAAAGCTTGTTCAGGACTCGTACAGGTAACTTATCTTTCATTAAGGCTTACCTTTTCTCTGTGCTTCCAGACTCTTGGAGGAGAAGGGAATTTAAAGTTGAAGCTTTTTGTAAAGATAGAGTTGCTAAAAAATTTCTGTTCTCAAGTCTTGTTTTTAGTTGCTTCTGTCTTGTCAAATAAGCTTGAATCCAAGTGGATTACGTATTATACTGCCTATCTCAGAGTTAGGTGGCTTTGCAAGCTTCAGCAAATCTGATCCGGCAAATCTGGAAAAAGTCTGACACAAACCAGTTTAATTTCCTGAAGTCAGAAATCTTGGAGCTCTTTAGCCCAAATTGCAGTGCCTCATTTTTGAGCAGGAATTGAAGCTCAGTAGGAGGGTTTGATTTGCAACTGGATCAGTTTCCAGTTTTCCGTCTCACCCAAATCTGGCCAAGACACAAACCTCTGGAAAAAAAAATTTTTTAAAAAATTACTATTTCATTTATACTTTATATCTAAAGTGGTGCGGGTGGGTTCTTGGATGATTTCATCTCCAAACCCAAGGTTCCAGCCCAGCATAGTCTCTGGATCTCTTTCTTTGCAACTGGGCATTGGAGCAAAGAGTGAAGAAATGCAACGCTTGCAGTTGAAGCATATGGATGCATAAGGCAGAGCTGTGAAAAACAGATGAAGATAAGGGAGACTAGTGAGCAGGGAACAGATGTAAAGATAGACAGAGGTAATCTGGGTGGTAGGAATAAGAGCAGAGTAAAAAGCATGGGAAAGAGCTGGGATATGAAGCAAGAGAAGATGGTGGGGAGGCAGGTGGGTATGTAACCAACAGGACATATGACCTTTGAACATCAAATTCAGGATAAGTAGATTTATTTAGCATCTTCCCCAACAAATGGACTAGAAATAATGTCAAATGAAATGTGACTGTCTTCCTACACAGAAGGGAAGAATTTGCTGTTGCTGCTCCACTAACTTAGTTTGAAGGGATCCACAGGTCAAAACAGCCCAGTTTGGCTAAGGACTGCTTTGCGGTGCAGCATAGATACCTGAGGTGCACCATACATACATGAGAAAACAGGCCAGTGCATCAGAGGGAAGGAGAAAAGTGCTGAGACATTTCAGTGGAAAGCCTCCTCAGTCACTGCTGTGAGACAAGCCCACCTCTGAGGAACATGGCCATGACAATAAGGAGACCAGTGTCTAGTGATTGCGTTTGAATACTACTATCAAAATGCTGGCAGACGTGTTTCAGAACACTCTAATATCTTATATAATATCAATCAAGGACTGAGTTGCTTTGCCAAGCTTCATCAAGACAACTGAGACAGATTGACAGAGCCCATCCTAGCACAGGATGCATGATACTTCTAGAGAGAGAGATACAGGAGAGAGGAGATATGGAACTTAGTATCTTTTGTATTAACACTGGCTGCAGAAAATAGAGTTCTGCGTGTTTCCATGCCAAATCTGAAGCGGCCCATTCACATCCCTATGATGAATCCTCACACTTGTTTGCCGACTGGGTTAAGGGTCTGCTTGCCTCATACAGGAGAGACACCTTGGTGGCAATGAATGGGCTGTGAAGGGTTGTCAGAATTTGGGCAGGGTTGACGTGGAGGTGCAATGAATGGATCAGGCAGGTATTAAAGTTAGTGGGCAGCCAGGGGGCATTGATCACAGGAAGGTGATGGTCCTACAGCTTAAGCACAGGCTGGGTGCGGTACCTTGGCTGGGAGCAGAACTGAAAGACTGGGGAAGAAGTGAGGAATGCAGATGAGTCATGAAGGCAGGAGTCTGGGGGTGTATGGGGGAGTGCTTTGCTCTTCCGTTCAGAGCCAGGGAGATGTGAGCAGCAGTATTTCGGTTGTGAATGACTGATCAAGGCTAGTTCTGAAGAAGCAGCCTTGAGTCCCTTCAAAATATTTCTTGGAGGTAACGTTTGCAAGAGCAATACATTTCCAATACAAGATTAGTGCTCTTGGACCCAACCGGGGAGACTTTTGTGAAAGAGCAGCAGTGCCAGGGGCTGGCAGCTCTCAGAGCTGTCTGAGACCAGTTGTGACATCAGTACAACGGAAGGACCTTCCCCAGTGCTCCCAGTTACATCCTGAGTTTGGCTACCTTGATGGGTTGTAATATGAATGGTCCCATGGTTGTTTTGCAGAGCTGCTAGACAATAATAATGAATTTGCGAGATGAAACCTCAAGTAATTGAATTTACTCATTTGGAAATTTTTCCTAAAGCCTTGTTTGACTTCTGCATGCCTTCAGCATATGCATATCCTGTAAGTGCCAGGAGAAATTCTGTATGCAGATCGTGAAGCAGACCTTTGGATGGCCTCTCAGGGAAATGCGGGGATATTTAAAACAAGACTGAAAAAGTACCTCCCTAGGGCAATGCTTTTCTGGCAGAGATGGCCTAAATGGCCCTTTTTGATCACCATATCAACACAAAAATGTGTCACAGTCTTACTTCTAAAACAGGGCAGGACTCAAAACTCTCAAATATTGGATTTAGCAGAAATATATAATTTAACAATTTAATAGTAACAATATTTTAACATAAATTTCATATTGAGTGCTGCTTCATCTGAACTTAGACTGAGTCTAAAATGAGGCATGGGTCTGTGGCCCTGTCCCCTGCAGCCTCAGTCCCCAGGCTGGGACCAAGCTCGGGGTTTCCTTTCTGTAGACTGAAGGGATGAGTTGGGGTGTACGCGGGTCTTAACATGGACTTGGGTAACATTTGGGTCCCTCTATGTCTAGCAGAGCCTAGCAGACGTTGTGTGTGTCACAACAGGCTTTTTCTTGCCTTGCAAAAGTCTGCATAAAAGAAACTAGCCTTGAGACATACTTTCAGTGGAGAAATGATGTGCTTAACATACTTTACTGGAAACACAGTTTTCTTGGGACAGCCCTTTCTCTCAGTGTCAATGATTTACCTTGGGAATATGATTCTATAACTCTACTCAATTTTTTCATATAAGTAAAAGAAGATAAATTATGAGCTTCAGAGTCTGAGTCAGGGCAGGTAGGTAATGTCTGAGAGGGATTGCAAACCGGTTCTGGTGGTGACCGCATCATATATCTATAAATGCTGGTTTCAGTGCTGATACCATCAACATTGTACAGGCCTATTGCAGCAGCATCATGTACCCAGAAGAAAAAAGAAAAGGGAAAAAAAAAAAGCATGAGCTGAAATTTACTTTTCCTTCTTCTTTTAGGCTCATGGTTTTTGTATTGCTCGTTTAATTCTGTGGTAACTTTTCAGGATCTCCTGCAGGGGATTTTGCCTCCTCCTCTTCCCTGCAAAGAAGGCTATACAGGGAGTTTCCAGCTGTGTTCAAGTACTGTGCAAATATGAACTTTAAAAAAAAAAATCTGCCTTTTTAAAAGGTGAGACTCAGACATCTTTGCACAGAGTTGCAGGAAATGATGGATGAAGTTTGGAAGCTTGTTACAAACATGAGTGGTTCTGCTGCCTGATCTATTTGTTTTGTACTTAATTGTGGCTTTGCTTTAAATGATGCTAAATGCCAGAGCTGTCAATATAGCACAGAAATGGTACAAAATCTGGGAATCTGGCTGCAGAACTCATGTTGCTTAAGGCAACCTGCGTTTGTAGTCAGAGATAAAGGTAACCCATCTTGCTTTTCCTACACCACGCAGTCAGCCATTTGGGTGATGTATACGCTGCTGTCTACTGTAAGTGTTGGTGATACTTTCCATGTAGAAAATGCCATCAGTGTGACAGATACTCACTGACAACATATTGAAATGGAAAGCCTGCTGCAATTCGAATAGAAATATCCTGGGAGATTCTCAGCTATGTTGAATTAAGGAAGGAAGAATAGATCAAATTTTTTTTCTAAGCTGAGTTAACTCCAGGAGGACAGGACACAGCTGTGAATCCCTTAAAGGCAGCACACATTCTCTGCCAAGTTAGAAGGCAATTATTCTTCATAAATCTGTCTTTTTAAATTCAAGCAGATCGATTGTCTCGTCCATCCTTTCCCTATGCAAGCACCCGGAAAGGCTCTTTTAGCACCACCTACAACTAAGTACCCCGCTTATCAGGAGACCCACACCATGGAAGCGATGAAAGCACAGTCAACCTTGTGTATCCCTTTATAATGGTGGATATAAAGGTATGTTCAGATTTTTAATGTTTTAACCAAGAAAATTCTGTGCTGTCTTTAAACATTGTCTAGGCTTTAGATATCTGACCTCTATGCAAAGAAACAGGACACTCCTAAAAATTTATTGTCTAGCTAATAGTCAGAAAAGTGTTGCAAGACAGGGTAGTTTCCTTACGTATACCGTCGTGGTTACAACAGTGTAGGGCTTCCAGAGCTGTGCTGAAATTGGCTTGGTTACAAGACAGTCATCTCCTAACAGCCCTATTCTGCCAAATCACCCTGGCTCTGAAAGTCAAAATGGCTTCTGCCCTTTCTGGTGACCAGCAATCACAGCTAGACATTCAGCAAGTAAAGCGAAGGCAAATACTGTTTGGTACAGTTTGGGATGCAAAGCCTGCGTGAAAACACATGTGAGATTTGGGAGGATGGGTTGTCTTCAGGGCTTTAAGGTGCTCATTGTGATCTGAGTAACATGCTACTCTTGATGTTTTTCACTTCTTTTTCAGATAGGGAGAATGCTTTGCAGTCTTTGTAGAGTGCTTTTTGAGATTGTACTGATTACACCACCACTGCTACGGTGCGTCTTCTCTGGCTGACATTTGGTGCATTTACTAAGGCCCTGAAAAACCAATGAACACTATGAGAGAGGGAGAGGAGTTAACACAGATTGTCCTCTCCCACGCTGCAGTGACAAAGCAATGAAAGAAAGGGTGTTCATTTGTCTTTTTTTTTTTTCTTAAGACTATATTGATATTTGTACCTCATTTGTATTCTGTTGTAATGAAACAAAGCAGGTTAATGAGATGCTTTTCCTTATCAACCAGCCTCCAGAGGCCAGCTAGAGAGATGTGCCAAGGACAGCTGAGGGGTAGGATGTGGTGTGGAACAGACCCAGCAGCAAGTCCTGGGGCAGCTACTTGGTGGCACTGGGTAGGACTGGAGCAGCCTGGGGACACACTCTAATTGTTGCCAACTTAAATCCAAGGAAAAGTGTGTTCTAGGTATGAAGAAGCATGGGAAATTCTGGTGTCACTTAGGAAACTTCTGGTTTAGCTCCGTTGGCATCATAGAAGAGGCCTCTGGGGTCTTAGTCCCCCCCCTGCTCCCAATATGGCCAACTTCAAAGTTAGGTGAGGTTGTCCAGGGCCTCATCCCATTGAGATTTGAAACTCCAGGATGGAGATACCACTGGTTCCCTGGGCAACCTTTTCCTGTGCTTGGCCACCGACCCTCATGATGAAAATTTCTTCCTTGTTTTGAACCGTAATTTCCCTTGCTGCATCTGTGACCACTGTCCCTCGTCCTCTTGTTCTGCGAGTCTGGCTTTGTCCTTCTCTGCCAACCACCATGCTGTTAGGCAGCAGGAGGCACTGCTGCTTCCCCCAAAAATAGCAAATGAAAGAATTAGAACTGAACCAACATGTTCATGATAGCTTCTAGGGGACTGAAAGGCCACGTGAATCTCAATTTGTGAATCATTTCTGCTACAAAAGCAGAATGAATCCAGAAAAGTCAACAGCTTGGCATTGGCACTTGCAGGACAAGAATTTGAGTTTTCTTCTTTCACCTTGACTTTGAAGAGGCCTAGATGTTGAAAAGGGATGATGTGAGAGGAAAGAGGAATATGAACAGATATACTGCTGTTATTTTGACCCATCCATATTTTTTTACTGATATTTTAGTCCCACAAAAACTGGAGAGAAAATCTTTTGGGCTTTACTTTCTCAGCTCCCAAGGAGACCAGAGCACAGCTTGCTGGTGACTTCATGGGGGCTTTGTTCCAGAAGTGGTGGGCTGTCACCGGGCTTAGACAAAAGGGCTCCCACTTTCTTCCACTGTCTCCACTGCAGTGTTGGCCAGTAGAGCTGTATTTTTAAACCCTGAAAATGTGGAAAACTGCAGCTGCGAATCCTCTGATAAATCAGTGAAAAACAGGGCTAGAAAGATTCACAAGGGCTCATTTAATCTTTTCGCCAGCCTCAAGGCAGGTTGTACCGCTTTATCATCTCTAACCACCACTTGTCTGACCTGTTCGGAGTGTGATGGAAATATCAATCCCCCACAGCGATCCAGTCCGATGGTTTGCTGCCCTTACCTGCAGATATTTTTTTTTTCTCCAGTGAATGCTCTGATTCTTACTTGCTTTAACTTAAGCTCATCACTCTTGTTCACTGCAGACATCCCCCTCCACTTTAGACAACATTTTACGTAGCCGGAGGATTATGTTTCCCTTCAGGATTTGCATATTGAGGCTAAACCCCAACTTGGTCAGCCTCTGCTCTCGGGGTGTTTTCCACCTCCCTGCTGGGCAGCCGGGCTCTCTCCCTGCGAGTGCCGCTCCTCAAGCCACTCTGGCTGGTGCGGAGGGTCACTGCCCGTTGTACGGACCCTTCACCTACCCTAGAACATCTCTCTTCTCCACAACACCATGACGTTGATTCATGTTCACTCTGCCATCCACAACCAACCTCTCGGACCATTTTTTTGGCAGAGCTGCTGCAGCTGAACCCAGGCTGTGTTTGCACAGCTGATTCTTCCCATCTACCCCACACGGTCTCTACTGAGCCACATCCTTTTTTTTTTCCAAGCTTTTCCTGAACTTGTCAGCATTGCTTTGAATTGTCATCCTGCCCTCCCCTGTGTCTGCAGCTCCTCCTTGCTTTGCCTAGTCTACAAGCTAATAAGCATACTCTCCATTTCTTCATCGTCCGTACTCTTACCACATGCTCTTCTCTTCAATTGACCCTCATGTTTTTGGACACAAGGGAAATATGTGATGCTTTACCTGCCACCCACTTAAGAGCTTAAGAGCTCTAAAGAGCTGAGGCTCGTAGAGATAGCCTTTTGTTCCTCTTACAGCAGGAACCCCACAGCAGAGCTGGATGCATTTTTGACTGATACAGTAATCCTCTCCTCCTCTCTCTAGTTGCTTTGTGTCATGTCAAACAGCTCCCGCACTTACAAATGAAGGAGACAATATCTGCTTATAATACATGCTTCCTCTTATGCACTTTTTAAGTTCGAGGAATGGCATGGGCTTATAGGAGAGTCTTCTGCTTTGAAGGATGCCAACGCTCTTAATAAATGAAGTCTACAGAAAATCATGGCTCACCACTATGCAAAGAGCACTCATTTAATAACACGCTATGACTGTACCCAATAACTTTGTACTGGGAATGAATAATGCCATAACAGGAAGCTCATGGAAACATGAGCTGACATGGCACATACCCCCCTGCCATTCTGCACGTGTCTTTGGCCAGGAGGTATGACTGGAAGTGCCTGGTCCTGTGCCACCAAGAGTCACACTGAACCAGGGCATTGGACATTAAAAGAGCTCTTCTGGAGCAGTGATAATCCCCCTGCTTGTCAGTCTGTGAGCAGCCTGCCACTTCTGGCTTGCATAAAACTGAATTCTCAGGTGTTTTGTTGCTGTTATTAAAAAAAAGGCAATTAATTTCATTTCTGCCTGTGTGCGGGTATGCTCTTTTTCCAGAAAGGAACACATAAAGGCCAGAGTCTGTCCTGGGGAGCCCTGTGTGGAGTCTTGGGGAGCCCGCAGAGATGCTGGGGGCCCTGGGGTGCCAGCCATAAGCCAGTCAACCAACGTTGGCTCCACCAATAGTCAATTAAAATATGCCCAGTGTACAGCGTGACTGCATGTGTTAGTCTGTAAACTATAAATATCCCACATCCCCCTACCTGAGAGTGGCAAGTTAAATGAGCATTCCCAAGGATTCAACACCTTGAACTAGACACTGTAACGACTGGCTTAAAAAACTGGGAAACTGGAAGAAAACATCTATTTTGGCTTGCCGGTGACTCAGGACTCAGGTTTAATGTTTTCGAAGTTGCCATGAAAAATACAGACTAGAAGTACAACTGGTTTGAAAATTGAAGGTCGGCGCTCACAAGCAACACATGAATTCCAGCATCTGGAGCTTTGAAAAAAGCCTAAGTGTGATAAGGTCTGCAAACAAATGGAGATTTTATAGGACCAGTTGTAACACACTAGATGTGATACTGGAGGCTGGGTGGGGGGAAGCAGGTTAAGCTGGTGTTATAACAAAATATTCAGAAAATATCCCTCCCTGTTTACAGCTGGGGCAGGAATGCTAACCTGAAACAATTTCGCTTATTTCTTCCATACTTTCTATATTAAGAGATGATATTTTAGATACCTACTCACTCCATTAATTTAACTGCAAGGCCTGCTTTCTCTGCCTGGGCTCAATCCATCCTGGGAGGAGCTCTGTAGAAGACTATTCTGTTGAGTATGAATTTGACCCACTGTGCCTGATTGTCCTACTAATGCATCTGTCTTGGGTCCAAGTGCTCTCCTGATTTGTGCTATAATTATCCTAAAACTAGATTTTTCTAAATTTCATTCGCTCGTAGCTTTTTATAGTTCTGGGAATTAATTATTCAGAGCTGTGGAAGTTCTCAGCAGCACTTTTCTCCAGCTTGCATGGACACAGATGCATTTGGCTCATGTAGAGGGAGTGCACGCTGGCTCTTTAGATGAGGATGAGGGAATGACTTTGGCCAAATGTTAAACACGCTGCATTCAGCGTTTTCTCCTCTGACACCATCTCCTTGAATCTTTTGAGGCACCGATAATATACGAGCCTAGAAACATCCCCATACCCTCCTTGGTGTTCATGGGCTTTAAAGTAACCCTTTACTTGTTACAGGTTGATGCCACCTGCAGCATCGTGGGGCAGGAGGGTTTGTGATGAGCACGGGGACCAATGTGGCTGCAGAACTGTGCACTACCAAAAACACGCCCCGCGTTTTGGCTGGGATGTGAGTCAAGTGGAGCAGTGGTGCAGTGAGGATGCTGAAGGAGACAGACTTCTAGCCTGGAACCAGAGCTGGGAGAAGTTAGCAATCTCGTTTTGCTGCCTGGGAGTGAGTGGACATATGGTTGGGGATGGCTGGGCTCTGAGGGACATGTCAGAGGGGTGTCTCTTTGGGGTGCAGGCTGGGAGAGATGTGTCCATACAGGCTTTATTTCAATGTCACTTGAGTTGGAAGTTATAAGGCATGTTTGGAGGGCATGGAGGCACCAAAGCATGGACCTACGAGGCTGCTGCCAGCAGAGGTCCTCTGGCTTCCTCAGCTGGGGACAGAGCAGTCTCCAGCATAGGGCATGTGAGGAGCCGTGCCCACTTTGAGGTGTCACTCCCTCCCTCACCAGGCTTGCCCCATCTGCCCAGGGAGTCATGGACACAGCTTTCATTGAGTCCTTTCCCTTGGAGAAAACCACTGGGGGTTTCCATTGCATGGAGTGGTGGTGAAGGGTTCACTCTGCAGACACCAGGCTCTGAGCAGGACTCTGGTTCCCCTCAGTTGGCTCTGCAGAGGCAATACAGCAGTGGAAAATGAGATTGAGCCTCTTCTGCCTCCCACATCCTCATTTGGGTAAGCGCAGAGTGTGTACTTTAATTAGTGATGATACATGAGGGAGACAGGAGATGAAGCAATGTTCAAATTAAGTATCTGCAGAGCTGGTGAGAAGGTAAATATGAGCTGCCAGACTTGGGGCATTTTTTTTTCAGTCCCTTCTTCTGCAGCAATGGTTTGAGTTTTAATTTAAAAAGCAAAGAAATCATTGTTGCAGCATTTTTTTCCCCCAAAATTCACCAGCTTTGATGCCCACCTTGACAGCCCCCTGTGCTTTGTGACATTGCAAAACCCAGGCAGGGTTAGCTGGGCTCCTGCCGTGGATGGGGACCAGCTGGACCAGGGGACCCCGTCATCCCCCTTTGTGATTAACTTTGCATCAGGCAAGGGGATGCTGCTCCCATGCTGCAAATCCATGAGGAGGGTGATGGATTGATGCCTGCATGACAGCACCAGCCCTCCTGCAGCAAACCACCTTTTAACAGAAGCAAAACACAGTAGGTTTGGGGTCTTTCCTCAGGGGTAGAGGCTTCACCAACCTACCCAGCTTCTCTCTCCTATCACTTTGCACTGTCAGGGGGACTGTGGGTGCTCCTCTGCCCTCTGTCCCCACCCCTGCATGCATTTCTGCTCCCACCATCGGGAAGCACTGCTCACAACAACGTACTTTGTACCACTGCCCATCCCTGGGACATCCGAACACCTCATCCTTCACGCTGAGCATCCTCTTTCCTGCTGGTGTGGATAGGGACTTCAGACTGAAAGTGGGTAGGATGCTGAACACAAATATTACACGTCTGTCAGGAGAATAAATGAAGGTTTGTTGAAGAATAAGTTAATCTTACATTTCAAAATTGCTAAGTGCTTGACTTCCTTTGTGCCCTATATGACAGATTTTTTGCTTGGTTTTGTAAATAATATGGTATTTAATTATTCAACAAAGCATGCTTCATAGTGAAATATGGTTTCCAGTGTATTTTAAACTGGTAAATACCAAGTATTCACACCCTCTTTTCTACAATTTCATTTCAATAATCATTTTGGTGTTTCAGTATGAGTCAGGCAACAACACAGGAATTGCTGAAGAAATTTCGCTGAAAACCTCTATGAAAAACCAGTTATGAGTCAGAGGAAACACAGCCGAATTCTACTGGTTCAGGCCTGGCTTGGTTGGGTCTGTAATTTCAGAAACCAAATTCCACATCTGGAATTGTCTACAGTTTGGCTATTAATAGAATGTCTGTATTTTTATTTCAACACCACCACCAAGGACCTGCCTTGGGGAAGGCAGCAGCCACCAGCACCCACTGCTGCCTGGCAGAGAGGACCCTGTTAGAACAGGAGATTTCCTGCAGAGATGTTTCAGGAAAAAAAAAAAAACAACATTTTTTCCAATGGAAAAACACATTGCCAATGTGAAAGAAAACTATAAAGGGAAGCAGCCAGGAGAGGAAGATGCTGGAAGACCCCAAAGGCTCCAGAGTCCCTACTTTTTGCTTTCTGCCCCTAGTGGTGTAACTTGTTTACCTGCCTTTTTGTTACCAAACGTTAAATTTTATATGTCATTAAAGGCCGGTAGTTCCCAACAGGAGCCCAAAGCAAAGCGGTAGCTGTGTTACACTTGAGACTTCACATACGCAAGGCAAAAATGTGCTCTTTGCATGGTTGGGGGACAAACCACATGTTAATTAAGCAGTGCTGAAACTCTACCAGTTTATGTTAAAGGTGACCCCGTCCAGCATTTTTTAGGAACTCATCTGGTTTGGAACTCATTGGATGCCTTTTATTGCATCTTAATCTCTGTCAGCATGAAGGGATGTCTCTAAAAGTCTCTATCAGACAGAATTAATCTCGTTCAGATAACCCCAGCACGGAGCAAGTTACTGAATTTCTCTTACTTGCCTAGATATCCTTTTATATAAATCAGGACGCCTTGATATCCTGATAATATGAAAAACCTGGTGGTATTTGCATGGCAATCTGAGCACAGAGAAGCTGTTGTGGCTTCAATAAGCTGTGCCACTGTTTGCCTTTGAACACTGTGGGGCGGATGGGCTGAGAGCGGCCGCACCAGCGGGTGCTGCCAGCACCAGTACCTTTGCCAGAACACCAGTGGGATGCTGATGGGAACATGGTGTCACGCATTGTCCAGAATCCTGCTAGCAGGCTCTTTTATCGGATTATTGTCTGTTTGGAGGGGGGAAAAACTATCCTCTGCTTGAAGCAAAGTGCCTTAGGGTTTGTGTTGTGATGAAAGGTGTTAGCTGGGACTGGCTTAGCTGGGACGGGGCAGCAATGCAGGCTTAGTACCCACCCTGGTGGGTGCAGGAGGAGGTGGGGACAGAAGGACCCATCGATGTGGCGGGTCTGGGTGGGCAGAGCCAGGGAGCAGCATCCCCCCAGCATCTTAGTCCGCAGCTGGTGCTGCTCAGCCAGTGGAGATGTCACAGCAAAATGTCGAGGGCTCTTGCTGAAATGGGAGGAGTTTTCCAAAGGGCAGGTTTCTTTCTGGCCCTGCTGAGCATCCTGCCCTACCTTTCCCACAGCGCTACCAAAACATGCATTTGTTTTGAAAACCGTCAGAGAGAGGGGCAGCAGCCCTGCAAATAAAAGCAATTGCGGTTTTCAGGGATGTATTATTTAAACGCGTAATCAATACCACCATTTAATTATTAGTGTCGTTTGTCAAATACCCAACAATGTGATTACCCTATTTAAGGATTTTCTTCAGGCATAAACCAACCTTTTTAAAATTACTAACTTTTATCTTAGTGAAAGTATTGTTAATTAATACTTTTATTGTCCTCCCCTGTGATTTGCTTTCTCTTAATTACCAACAGGAGCAACACAAGAGTGCTCCATCGCCCGTGCCAGAATTAACCTGATTTCCTCCAAATTGCACTGCATGATCCACATGGATTCGCCTTCAGGTACTGAGTGGGAGACCCTGATCCCATGGGAAATGGTGCTTTACTGGGCTCTCTTATTTTGCAGAATTACAGAATAGTTTGGATTGGAAGGGACCTTTAAAGATCCAACTCCCCTGCAATGAGCAGGGACATCTTCAGCTGGATCAGGTTGCTCAGAGCCCCATCAAACCTGACCTGGAATGTTTCCAGGGATGGGGAATCAACCACCTCTGTGGGCAACCTGTTCCAGCGTTTCACTACCCTCATCGTAAAAAAATTTCTTCCTTATATCTAGTCTGAATCTACCTCCCCTTTGTTTAAAACCAATAACCCTTGTACCTATCACAACAGCCCCTGCTAAAAAGTCTGTCCCCATCTGTCTTATAAGCCCTGTTTAAGTATTGAAAGAAACTTCAAAGGGTGGATTTATGCAGATGGGAGTGGCGCGAGGACTGGGGTGTCCTGGCAGGAAGGTTTGACCCCTGGATGAGGGGTGCTGCATGATGCAAAGCCCCTTAACCCCAGATCTTAACCTTCCTGATGCCGGTGTGTGGGATCCCCCAGCTCTCGCAGGGCTCTGGAAGGCATCCCGGAGCACGCAGGCTGGCAGAGCACTAAATTAGCATCTTGTTGGCTCTAACGTCCCAGAAAGCACTGTCGAGTTTCTTTCTTTTCCTCTTTTGTTCAGTCATATGAAAAAAAAAAGGCAGTCTTAGCAAAACTGAAAGTCGCTGAGGGGAAATACTAGGTTTACTATATTATTGCCCTGATTGAACAAAAATACTTTGTTTTGTTTTGCTTTTTAAAGCTTTGTAATACCAGGCTAAAACACTGATTTTCATTTAGACACACTGGTATTTTTCACATTTAATTTCTGGCTTTTGCATTTTCCTGTTGTGGTTCAGAATAGAAACAAGTAACAGCATTGGTATTTTCTGCTGCATAGAAACACTTGAATTTTCTTACTCTATCCCACCTCTCTCAGCATAAATCTGTCATTTTTGGACCACAAACCCAGAGTTCAATCTGTTGCATCCTATAGACATGATAGCCTTTTGATGGCTCTGTGGGACCTCTTCCATTTCAAAGGCTCCCTGTTATTTTCTGCTCGGACAAATTAGACACATCATTTTGTGGTTTGAAATTGCTGCTGCTGCCAGCATGAGGAAATAGCCCAGGTGGGAATGCCAGTTCCAGGTGGGAATGCCACAGGATCATGGGCGGACACCCAAGGCCCTGCTGCTCTGCCCTGATAACGGGTATCCTTGAGCATAGAGCCAGCGGGAAAACCGGATTCTTGATGGATGAAACTCAAAATAAGCATATGCAGGCTATGGAGCATAGGAAATTCCGATTTTGTAAAGCAGTTTTAGTTAAAACACACCCACCCCACATTTTTTTGGATGATAGATCACAGCAAATATCGTGGCAAACCCTGGAATGCAGAAGTATGGTAAAGGACCATGGAGAGAAATGAGGCTTTTTAATTTTCCCTATTTAGCAACGTTTTTCCCTTTTTGTGCAAGAAGCTTTAATATTAAAATCTTATCTAAAACATCTAACTTTAGTTTCTGCTACAGTGACTGCAGCCTGGGAGGCAAAATCAAGTCCCTTTTAGATTCTCATGTAATAAAATGGTAGACAACAGTAAATTAAATGAAAATGTGCTGGTTTAATTCATAAATTCATCACTTCTGTCAGCCCTATTTTTTTATTAATATTTCCTCCCTCAGTCATTCTATTATCAGAAAGAAAAACCACGCAGCCAAATTTCCTTTATGTGGCTTTAATCGTTGCTCTCCTTGACTTTGAAAAGGACACCAAGCGTTCTTATATATGTAAATGTGCCTGATGGCTTTGGCTGTTCATATGCTAAGTCCCCCGCAGGCACTGGGCTATCCCTGGGGCAACCTTAATACAAATGTAGGTAGCAAAGTGCATTTTTTTTTTTTTGTCCAGCTGTGCAGGCTCACATCTGCTGTTCTCAGGCTTACCGCCAATCATCACAGCTCTTACCATTCATTTTTCCGCGCAGGGGAAGAATGCACCCAAGACAATCTCCTGCTACGAGAAAGAGCAGAAATCATGCCATGATGGAGTATTGCCACTATTTTTGTTACTTTTCTTTTTTTTTTTACATCTATCTGATGTTATTGGCACAGCGGCAGGCATAGCAAGTAGGTTGGAGGTGAAAAAGCATGCAAAAAACCTACATTAAATATTGTGTTGTAAGTAAATTCTCTGAACACCCATTTGCACTTGCTCCGTGTTATATTATTCAAACTAGACAAGAAGGCTCCAGAGGGTACTGGCAGATCCCCCCATCCTGCCTCTCCCCATCCTCCAAGGTCATTTAAAACAGGACGGGAAAGTGCACTAGGAGATATTGCATGGAACAATCCTGCTTTGGCAGGAAAACACACTGTAAAAACCTACCTGCTCTTTTCCACCTCCAGTTTCTGTGATCCAGACGATCAGCAAAACCCCTTGGCATATTTGTTTTGGTATCAAATTAAATGCTGGGTCTGCCTGTTCAGGCGATGCTGCTTTCCCATCCTGCGGGTGAGAGTAATGCCTGTAGCTGGTAATTCCCAAGTTATGTTTATTTTCCTCTTATGTCCAAGCTGGAAATGGAGAGGAAAGGAGCACAAAGAGGGGTTAAACTGATGCAGGCAAAGATTCAAGCCCCAGCATCTAGTAGCAAAAAAAGGGAGGATTTACAGATAAGCGTCCAGGTTTTTATTTCTGGAAAACAAAACTTATAAAAAAAAATAGCTCTGATTGATAAACAATTTTCCATCATATTTCCCCAAGCACCTGCCATCCAGCTTGGCTTTACCACAGTGAAATAACACGGGCTGGACTTCTCCACTGTTGTTTTCATTTTACTTTCTCTAAAGTGATTCCTCAGTGAGGGTTTTCCAAAAACAAGATTAAAACGAGTTGAAAAAAATTACTAGTGTCTTTTGAAACGTTGCTTTCTTCCACCAAACATAAGTTGTCAGCACACTCAGTGGTGGAGAGGGTTGCTCCTCAGACTGCTCCCATAAGGTTGTCCTACAAATGCCCCAGCTGGGCAGGAGCTCCTTCCCAAGCTAAACTGCCAGCCAGCAGCTCCCACTGGAGAAGTGTCGTGCACCTCCGGTGGGCAGCACGGGGATGACCAGAATGACCGTGTCCCCAGCTCAAAGCCAGAAATTGTGCTTTTGCTGTCAGTGTCTGCAGTGGAGGCAAGTCCTGGCTCTTCTGGGAGAGGTGGCTCAAAGCCTGTCTGACCCACGCAACCTTTCCACCGGACACCTGGCCTGAAAGCAGCTGGAGCAATCGGCCACCTTCAAGGATGCCAACCAGCTCTTCCTGAAGCACCGGCATTTGCCATCCCAACAACCATGACAGGTCTCAGGACACCAACGGGGAAAGAGCAGGCTGAATGCTTAATCCTTGCCAACAGTTTCTTCCTTTGTTTTTTTGGCGTTGGGCTGTCCAAGTCAAGTTGATGAACTGCTCAAAAAAGGTAAATATCGCTTTAATCTCTTCCTCGAGTTAATCATGCCAAACCACGGGAAGGC
This sequence comes from Limnodromus scolopaceus, assembly GCA_028565335.1. Lineage (NCBI taxonomy): Eukaryota > Metazoa > Chordata > Aves > Charadriiformes > Scolopacidae > Limnodromus > Limnodromus scolopaceus. Next base: position 105,032,971 of record JAOXNO010000024.1, read on the forward strand.
AGGTAATAATTCAAGATTAGCAATAGCCTTATGAAGCTCACATTATTATGGCAGATATTTAAAGAACAGCAGCATGCCACACACCTCAAATACTTTAGTTTCCAGCTAATCCCTTGGTGATTAAACCCCAGACAGCAGAAGGAATTTCCCACACTATTTTCAAATTCAGCATAGTTGGAATGATCCAGATGAATCTCATTTAATCCCTCTTTGTTTCTCTCTCCTGACTGTGGAAACAGAATGAAAAGCAGAAAGAAAAATCAAACAAAAGGTGAGATGCTAGAGCAGCTATGGATTTAAGTTTGTGAAGGCCCTCGCTAGGTCATTAGGGGAGTATTACAGATAGGCTTAATCAACACATGCCAGCAAAAGAAGAACTTCAAATAAGCCAGATATACCCAGTGGACCCAATCTTGCAGATGTGCCTACTTTCATAAAAACCTAGAATCATTTAGGTTTCCCCCAGGGGTCAATACTTGGCCCAGTCCTGTTCAACATATTCATCAGTGACCTGGACGAGGGGACAGAGTGTATC
>JAOXNO010000024.1:105049361-105065688 GCA_028565335.1 Limnodromus scolopaceus
TGTGTCTTCCACCACCAAGGCACCCACCTCATTCATCAGTGGGCCTACATTTTCCCTAGCCTGCCTTTTTTTATTGAAATACTGAAAAAAACTCTTCTTGTTATCTTTAACTGTGATAGCCAAATTAAGTTCTGCTTGGGCTTTTGCCCAAGGATGTTTTGAACTCCTCCCTGTTGCTGTTTCCTGATGCTGTCAGTGCTTGGTGTTTCCTTTGTGCTCTGGTTACAATCTTCCCTGTGAGAAGTGGCACTTCACTGGTGACTGCCGGCAACTCTCATTGAGAGTGTGTGACCATCTTGGTGTATATGTCCAGCTTGATGCGTTCAAGTAGAGATTCACTCTTGTTACAGTGGTGGTGACAGCTGGAAGCAGGTATAGATATGGCTTATCTATTGTCTGCTACCAGAGCTGATGCACTTGTGACTCAGCTGGTGGCCTGGGGCTCAAGAGAGTGACATTCAATCTCTGACTTAACCATATGCCTCCTGAGATGTTCCTGGGGAGGCTCCTGCAGGGTCTCCCGTACATCAGTTGGTTGGATTATAATACAGTTCTGGGGGTGTTGAGAGCACGTTGCTTAGGTGAAATGGTAACAGGAGAGGTGCCACCAGCAGTGTCCAAGGCAGAGAGAGGAGGGGCAGCAGTTTATTCTGTTGACACAACAGAAATCTCCCTCCGCAGCACCAGCCCTGCAGGGGATGCACAGCCTGAGGACCTTCTGCAGCACAGCCGGGTATTGAAGAGAACACCTGAATTAGCTTTTACATTAGCCAGCATCTAAATCTCTAGTTGTAGCACCCTGGAGCTCAGCATGGGCTGGAAAATCTGCCCCGGAGCTGAGGCGAACGAGCCTGCTCAGGGCTGCAGTGGCATCTGGGCTCTCTGAGCCGCGCTGAGCTGTCTAAGTGATCCCTGAGACTTCGCAATGAGCTTGGGTAGTGACAATCCTTTGATGGACAGGATGAACTGACCCACACCACTTCTGGGATGTAGAGGCCTTAAAGGAAATAAGCCTGGAGCATGGAGTCCCCTAGGAGTTTCCTTGCACTGTGGATTGAATTGCATGTCAAGGTGGGACCTCTCAGAGCTGCTGGGTGGGGCTCCAAGCATGGTGGGTTATGGGCCTGGTGTGACAGGTGAGGAGGAGAAAGGGGGCAAGAGGTGGGTAGGAGGAGACGGTGCTGTGGAGGAAGGGGAGGGTGGACGCACTCCAGAGCAGTTTGTCAGCCAGCACGAGTGCTGGCACGGCTACGCGAGCAGTCTGGGTGCACCCACAAGCACGTGTAGAAGTGCAGCAGCCAAAGGTGAGGTGCAGTGGTGAGTGATGAGCTGGCCAGCTGGGAGATACTGGAGAAAAATTAGCGTAGAACAGAATAGTTCAGTTGGAAAGGACCTACAGTGATCATCTAGCCCATCTGCATAGCAAGTGACAGGACAAGTAGTTTCTTGTCTTTTTTTTTTTTTTTTTTGAAGGGGACTGCAAAATTGTATGTCCTACAAGCCCTCATCAGTTTGCATTTGCAAGAAGAAAAGGGGAAAAATTCCTGACACGTTTTTGTAAAATAGCAGAGCCTAGTTGAAAAATAAATTGCAAATAAGGGAGGGCAGAGACTTCATGTAGTGCTGGGGGTTATCTCCGCTGCTGCATGCAGTGTTTCCAGGGAGGTCACACCACCCACTAATGTAGCAACATTAATAACAGTATTGATTTGTCTTAATGTGGTTATGAAAGCTGAACCTTGGAGGTGTGGGAGGGCCTTATCAGTAATCAGCATCAACATTGATCAAGGATAGTATCAGCCAAAGGGGAATAAATGGAGGCTAGAACAGGGCAAGGTAAAATAGTGGCCATTAAAAGAAGAAAAGCGCCCACAACATTTGAGGCTTCTCCACCACGTAGAAGGAAACCTACTTAATATATAATGTCTATGACTCGAAGCAAAGAAATGGGGTTAAAATCACTTTGGAAGACAAGACAAAAGAACAATAAAGGTGTCTGCAAGGGTTTTGGTGCAAGCTAAGGCAGGTCTGAGGACTCTACAGGACGTGGCAGAGCTGTAGGGCCCACGGGGGAGGCAGGGGTGGGTGATGCGAGACCGTCGTGAGGGAGTTTTACCCCTGCCAGGTAGGTCAGAGCGTGGTCTGAAAAAAGCCCATTTGTCATCTTGGTTTCTCCTGTCTGTCAATGAGCTCTTTTTATAAGGAGGATCTTTACAAATGATTTTTTTGAGCAGTCTCCTCCTTAAGCTTTTTGCTGGCAGCTCTGAAAATAGTAGATTGATGCACTCGCCTCTTCCTGCCCAGCCTCCAAAAGTTACTGACATCTCTTCCTTTAATTCTGCTTCGTAATTGAATTTCTGCCATAAGTTGCTTCTGCTAATTCAATTATACCTTACTTTTAATTGGCAGTGGATTTAAATACTTCTTGTGCTGTTAACATAGAGATTAATGTGTGCTGTCCTGTTGCCCTCTGCTCCATCGGGTGGGAGCAAAAGTTTTGCATGATTGTAAGAATTTAAGTAGCCATTTTTCCCCCCCAAAAGTCTTTGGAGATGCCAGAATCTAGCCAAGGACTGGGAAATGCCATTTATTTTGAACAGATAAATACAGCCAAAAAATCTTGCACTATACTGTAAGGTTTGTTGAATGGGAGAGGCCCAGCAGTTTTGTACCACCAGCCCAGAAGAGGAATCGGAAGAGCTGGGTTGTGTTTCCTGTTTTGCCATTGACAGGGTTCAATCCTTACCTTGGTTTTCCATTAGGTTTCATTGGGTTGGCAGCTTGGAGAGGTAACTTCCATCCCTGTATAAAAGAATGATACGAGGTTTTCTTCCTAAAAAGATGTTGAAGTTAAGATGATTTGTTTAAATGCTTGCACTGCTGCCAGGTTGCGACATTTGTGAGCGCCTGCCCAGGGATCTCAAGAGTAATAGAAAATTTCATGGAGTCTTGGATCTTCCATCCTGTGAGCGGAAGACTGGTGTAGTTAACATCTGCGTGGATGAGGGAAGATACTAGGATAAAATAGAAAAAGAACCATTTAGGGAGCACTAGCTTACAGGTTTTTTTCTTTTTCTTTATTTTTTCTTCCAGGTTCTCCGGGCCTTAGGGGAGTGTTTGTTTAAAACAACCCCCCCAGAAGCTGGGAGGATGCATGTGGCATTGTTGGTCTTCAGTAGAAGCTGGTCAACCAGCACTACTAGTGGTCAGGGGAGAGGGAACCTGCAAGGGGTGACTGGTGACCCCATGGCAGGGTGGGGTGCCCTGACCTCACCTCTGTGACACTTGTCTCGCTCTCATGATTTGCGGAAGGAGCTGGATTTCAGCTGGCTGCTTGACTTCATTTTTTCTCAGTTTCTTCTGGGGGATTATTTCTGAAAACGTGGAGAATTTGTGAGGTTTCCATAACAATGAAAAAGCAGAAAATATAGTGCTAAATTTTTAAAAAAGGAGAAGATGGAATTGCAGTACAGTCAGTCTGACTTTTATTATGGTATTTTCCTGGAAGTTAATAAATTATTTCCCACCTAGGCATCTTCTGGGTGCTTATGAGTAACAGTCAGCATGGATTAGCCTGGAACAAATCATGTCAGACGTCCTGATTTCCTTCTATAGCAGGGTAACAGGTCTTATGGATAGAAGGAGAACAGATGATATGATGTATTTCAAACCTAGTTAGGTTTTTGGCACTGTTTTGATATTGTCAGGAGGAAGCTAGGGAAAAGAAAATTTGGTGAAACTTTTGCCTTAGGGATGGTGCAATGCAGATGTGGTAACCGTGCTCATGACTTAGCTTCAGTACCTCATCAAGCTCAGAAGTTATTGGGTGGGGATTTCCAGAGGTGGACCCTGTGGCTTGGGTCATTGTAATTTATGTCTTTGATAAAATACTGGTTCACACTCAACAGGTGACACCAAACTAGGGGAGTTTACAAGCACTTGGGAGTAGGGATTAGGTTTTCAAATAGATTTGGACAAAATCAAAGAATTAGCGTGGAGGGTCCGTCATTCACACCTGAAGGTGTTAACGTGGGCTTGCAGTTATTGCTGATGGATGAGTTGACTACACAGACTGGTATGGGGGTGGTTGGAAAGACTCTGCTGGATTATGGTGGGTCACACACCACTTTGCCAGCATCATCCTACCCCTACAGCAGCAGACACAGTCTTCCATAAAGAGGAGGGTGGACTTGCTGTGTCCTGTGTTGCGTCTCCTGGTGCTTTGGCATTGCTGGAGTATTGGAGCCAGCATGGGGCACTGCATCTGGGAGATGTGGAAAAAATGAGAGAGGCCAGCGGGGATCTGAAGAACCCAAGGACCCAAGAGGAAAGATGGGAAGGAGTAGGGTGTTTGGTCTGGAGAGAAGGTGAAGGACTGGGACAGGGTTTTGCAGTGTCTGGAAGACTGCTGTGAAGGGAGAAACCTCTGCCTCAAGTCTGTTGGGGTTAGGACAAGCGGTAATGAGTTTGAATGGTATCACGAATGGAAGAAACTCCTACTTGTAGGGATGATGAAGTGTTGAAGTAGACTGTTGGGAGGCTTTGGTAACGTCTGGGATGTCTGTGGCTGGGGTTTTGCGTTGGGAAGACCAAATATGTGGGTGGGTGGAGGAACTTGGGAGTAAGGTCCTAAAGCCGATGGGATTTTGCTTGCAGAATTTATGGGGTCAGACAAGGGTCTGTCAAGAAAGAAGTTTGGGGGGGGGGGCTGGAGATGTTGCACTGGAAGAGATGAATGCTTCCCAGCTGTGCTTGGTCTTGGCAGTGGGGGAAATCACGGTCAGCTCTCTGGGAGGGTGGGAATCAGAGCAAGTCACTTGTTTTTGATTTTCTAATCCACAGGCTTTGAGAGATTAGGAATCGCAGGAGCAGGTGAGCTTGCTCTTGGTGCTCTCGTCTGTGACTCCTTAAGCTCTGATGAACCCTCAGGATTTACAGCTGGCAGATGCTGAAGGGATGCAAATTATTATACTCTGCTTTCTTGAGAAGCATGCTCAGCAGAAAGAGAAATGATTTCTAACCTTTCAGAGGAATGCTTAATGGCTCCAGAAAACTTGAAACTGGCTCTCCCATATTTTATTTCTTTTTCTCCTATTTTTAGATCTTGGCATAGTAATGTTTTGAGGTATAAGCCAAGCAAACCTTCTGAATCTGAACTTGATACTTGCTTATTTTGAAAGATGAGTTTTACAAAAGAGATTTAAAATAGGAAGGGTGGTTTCAGCAGATTTTTGAACAGCAGAATAATTTGCTGTCTGAATTTGAGAGAAATCTGCATTTTTCAACATGGGAGCTGTTTTCTATTTCAGGACAAATAATAAAATGCAAATGCAGGAAACAAAATTGTTTCTCAGTCTAGGGTAAGAACTGGAACAGGATTTTTGCTTGTTTAGACGAATTTTGATTTCTTTTTCACTGGGAAAACTGTTCTTTACAGGGGAAGCCAAAAAGTGGGAAGGTTGTCACTTAGAAGAAAGCTGTAATGTAAAGCATGTTTGGTTTGTGTCTCTTCCTCCAGGCAGTCGAGCCCCGTGGACTTTGTCTGAAGAAGTTGCAAGATAGGTGGTGAGTACTTTCCAGAGCCTGCTCTTTTCAGGGCACTCTTTAAATTACTAATAGAAAAAATAAATTAATAACAGAAAATACAAGTGTTGGGTTTTGTTCTGCATTGGGTACAGAAGTTTGCATTTGCTGAGCTTGTGGCATGCTTTAATTTTAAAGCTGGCAGGGCTAATCTTTGAGTAGGGGGTTGACATCGAAATGTTAAGCTTTACCTTTGCACCAAAATGAATTTCCTGAGACTCGATTAGTGAAATAAATGTTATATTTTAAAAAATGTTTGACTTTCGGCAAAATCTATGTACAAATTATGCTCTATTTTTTACTAAAAGCCTACACTGTCCAGTGGGGCAAAGTGTTTTCTGTGTCAGAGAACAATCTTATTTATTTGGGTTTTTTTCTGCTCTGACTGGCTGTGTTAAAACATAAGGAATGCGACTTCCAGAGGGTTAAATGACCTGCATAACTCTTGCTAATCTCTGCCACGTGTGACTGATTTTGTCCTGCCTGCACCCAGGATTTCCGTGTATTTCATTTGTAGGCACTTCATTAGGTCCTATTTGTAGGTAAGTGAAACATTAAATGGGTGAAGAGCTGCAGGAGCATGAGATGGCTAAGGAATGCCGATGCGGCGCTGCAGCCGGGGAGCCGCCTCTTGCACTGATGTAAATCAGTGCAATTTCTTTTCCTCTGGTCGAGTCGATCTCTTCCGGCGAGTGCCAGCTGGGACTCTTCTCTGTAGCACCCTTTGCTGTTTGTTTTCCTTGTTTCTAGAGAAATACGTACCCTGTTTCCTCTTTCAATTCTAGATTTCTTTCCAATGAGATTAACCAAATTATATCGTTACCCATTAATTGCTCAGGAAGTTTATTCTTTAGTTACATTTCCCTAGTGCGCAGGATACAAGCTATTAGAGCTCTTCTACGTTCAGACTGGCTAATGAGCTACAGTTGAATGTCCCAAACCTCTAATGGACTTCTCCATCTTCCAAATCAATGTATTTTCTATAGATAAGGTGCCTTTTGATACAGATGGTCACAGGTTGATGTGTCAGCCAACCACATTTGTTTCTTGTCAGAGCAGGGAAGGATGCTGGGGTTTGGTGTGTTGTACTGTGCTTGTGTCCACTTTAAATATGTGTTCATTTTGGTCAGAAAACACTTATTTAACATTTATAAGGGTGACATTTAATGCTCCTTAAATGTATTTGTCACCAATTATATCTTTTATTGACAAAAACATCCCCTGCTTAATAAACTGTGTTGTCCATGTTTTCTGTATAAGGGGAGGTAGTTTAACCCCAAGGTGGTTCTTCTGTCTAAGGCTTATGTCCCTAAACCATGAGTCTTGTATGGCCAAATTATGAATCCTGTGTGCCTCTTGCCAAAAAGCTCTTGTGAGTAATAGCTTATGAACCCCTCCTCTCCCGCAGCTGCGATTGGATCTGTATTATAAACCTGCACACTGTTTGTATGGATAATTGCTATATTGGGACCTGAATCATCAGTTGATCTTTTTGAGATGTTGAAAAATGAATAAAGCTCCCTTTTACTGAGGGCAGAGGGGAGTAGGGGGTTGGTGACTGTAATGCCGTGTGTGTAAAGGCCAGGCAATTTTAAGCTGTCATTTTAAATTGTACTTACAGGTAGATTTTCTTTTCTTGTTGTTACAGGTAACACCTGAATAGGTTATAAGGAAAAAACTTGTTAATACTCCAGACTGTGCTTGACAGAATGAATGTTTTGGTTTGTTTGGTTTTTTTTTTTTCTCCTGGGTAGTCCCTTTGGGTAGTGTTTTCAAGAGCATGAATGTCCTGTGGTCTTTTGGGGAAACCTGGGTTCCTGCTGCACTTTTGCAAGCAGGATTTAGAGGTGTCAGGTATTTATTTTTGCTGCTTTGATGGTCTGTATTCATCCTTGCCTTCTCAAATGCAGGTGTGTCCTTTATTCCAGTTTGGGAATTCACATGATCCGTGCCAGTATGAAGGTTATATTTCCAGGGTGTAACCGTTTCTGTATGGAGCCTTACAGTGTATGGAGTGTGGAGTATTACAGTATGGAGTCTGGCTGTGTCAGCTGATATTTAACATATAGCAGGAGGCAGACCTGAAGGCAGACCGGTGCTGAGCCAGCTGGGCATTTTCCAAAACGTTATGTGGGCCAGTTGCACATGGGTGGCTTCAGAGCAAAGCATAGAGCATCACGAAAAGGAAGAATATAAAAGTAGCCTGAAAGTAGCTTGAATTTTACCCCAGCTGAGCACAGCCGGAGGTGAGGGTGCCGGCTGGGGGAGGGGGGAACAGGCACTTGGGTGCCCCCCTGATGGGGTACCGTAGGCTCTGGTGGAGCAAGCTGCTTACCCGTGTTCCTGCCTGTAAGCACATCAGCAGCTCTGAGCAGTGGAGACCAGGGAGCCAGCACCCACCTCGGGACTCCCCTGGGCAGGACGGCCGAATCCACACACACCCTGGGGTCCCTCGAGCCTCGGCGTATTTCAAAGTGCCACTGGGATGCTCGTGCCAGGAGATTCGGGGTGCGATGTGGGCACAAGGGCCCTCTCGGTGGGATGCGGTGGGGCCGCAGCAGTGGCATTGCTGTTGGCTCTGTGCTGTTCCGGAGGAGTGCCCGAGCAGCTGTGCCCCACGGCCGAGGGAGGAGAGGACAGGGCATGGAATAGAATCATAGAATAGAGTCATCTAGGTTGGAAGAGACCTTTAAGATCGTTGAGTCCAACCATCAACCTGATCCTGCCAAAACCACCACTAAACCATGTTGCTAAGCACTACGTCTACCTATATTTTAAATACCTCCAGGAATGACGATTCCTGGGCAGCCTCTTCCAATGTTTGATAACCGTTTCAGTGAAGAAATTTTTCCTAATATCCATTCTAAACCTCCCCTGGTGTAACTTGGGGCCATTTCTTGTTGTCCTAAGTGGGCCGAACAACAGCAGAGAGTGCCTGTTGCTTGTGTGGATGTGGGGCTCTGCAGCCGAAATAGGGCTCCTCGCTCCTCCGGTCCAGGGCATCGCTGCAACATCCAGGACTTGAAGTGAAACTTCTTGTAGCCAAAGATTGACAAATTTGTCCTACCAAACTGACTTCGAGAAACATTTTATTCATAAACTGTAAGCAGACCTGAAACCCGTGCAACCTTTATTTTTGAGGGAAAGATGGATGCATGGAATACTGGAGCGTTGGGCTCCTGGAGGTACCTCAGGATCACCTGTGGCTCAGCGCTGAAATTGATGGATGCTCTGGCTGTTGGTGCTGGGGTTTTTTTGGAACTACTCCTGTGCATAGAGTGGGGCTGTGGACACGTCCCCGTGGCCTGGCTTTGGAACCTTCTCCATTGCTAGGACATCCTCCATCCCTGGGATGTCCTCATCTCTGAGTCCCAGTGCCTCCTGGCACACCTCCTCCTCTGCTGTCTCCCAGCCTTCCCCACAGCCCACCCGTGTCCCCATATCCAGGGCCCTGTGGGGTCACCTTCGCCATGAGCATCCAGGCTCTGCTGGGAGGAAGAACTAGCAGTGGAGCTGGGCTGAGCATCAGGGAGGAGGAAGAGGAGGGAGCAGCCAAGACCAGGGGGAATTTGAGGCTGTTTTCCCCTTTCCCTGTGCATCCTCTGCACTGCAGCCTTGGAAACTCCCTGATTTGAGGATTCAAATCCTGTTGGGGAAAGGGTTACCTTTTTCTGTTACCTTTTCCCACAGTCTGATAAGACCCTCTGGAGGAAACTGAGGGCCAGATGTCTGCTATATGTAAGACTATACTGCTGTGGGGGGAAAAAAAAAGTGCAAGTAATTGGAAAATGTGCCTTAAAAAAAGAATAAATGGGGAGCACAATAGCAAATTAAGTACCTTGTGTGAGCGGCTTATATAACGAAGTAATTAAGAAGAATTTATTAGGGTTTAATGTGTCACTAATCAAAGCTTGCATTTTTCCTCCTTACCACTTTAAAAAATTGCTACATGAGTCTTTGTCTTCTACATTTACATTATAAACAGGTTTTATTAGTATTTTCACCGCTGAGGCTTTTTTGTGTTGTATTCCACGTTTGCTTTCCGAATACGCTGCTTGCTCATTCAAGCGTATTAAGAAAAAAAAAAACCAGAATGAATGTGCAACACTGCTGTTCATCCGTGTTCTGTTTTTATGAATGGATCTTCTGCCTGGGTGCACACAGGCTCCAGAATTGCCCACTTCTCAAAAGCTTTTAAAATTTGAACTTTTCCATTAATTCTTTACTGTAATGGGGAAAGTTTAAAAGCAGGCTTTGCTTTTAAAAATGTAAGCTTTTAGCCAAGATTTCCAAGCTGGAAGATAGTGTGGTACCAGATTTGGATTATTCTATAATAGTGCTGTATTCCCTGTGTGTACTGTGCCTCCTACAAACACCACCTGCCTTCTGCATTTTGTATAGATATTGCTATATGGCATGAAAAAGGAGTGTCTCCTAATGCAAGTATCTCGTGTTGATTCACTGCTATACAACCGTTCATCCTCTAATAGTGTGGGATTACAAAGCATTATCATGCTCAGATTGACTCAGGTAGTGCTATTTTTATTTAAGCTGTATTAAGGTATCATTGTGAATCTTTGGTCTTGCAGCATGGGGATAATACGATTTGCTATTTTTACAAAAAATCAACATGGCTGTACAAATCCTGTCCATAGCAAGAGCTGCAAAGATTAGTCATGAGCTCAATGCTTTTTTTCTTTTTTTCTCCCTTTCCTGTACAGTGAGTTGTTAAATTTTTAATTTTCATGTGACCTCCGTCATGTTGGCCAAGCTTGGAATAAGGTAAGAGGGTGCCTTGGCTTGCGGTCAGGGACTTGGTACTTGCTGGGAGAAGCTTTGGTGTAAGCAGGGGGCTTTAGTGTAAGAGGGTGAGCAGGTTTGGGGATGCTCGGTGGAGTTACCTGGGCAACCACTGAGGAGATGCCATGAGAGGTTCATCCATCTGAACCCTCACGGGGTCATCTAATTCAAGCAAATGAGCCTTTCCATAGACACTGCACCAGCACTTGGGTCTTTCTTGCTGGCTTTTATATCAGGCCTCACCCCTCTTCATTAAAAAGAAAAAAAAAACTGCGGTAATTTGGTGTGGATCCTTTTCTCACTCCACTCCTCCTTATGGCCCTGCAGCAGCTTGGTGCCCTCATAAAGTAAAAAGAAGTGTACGCCCTGGGGTTGGGGTCGGCTGAGGGGTGCAGTCAGAGCCATCTGCAGGCAGCACGTCTGTCCCCGCCGGTTGGACAGACTGCCAGCCCTTGTGTTTCCAGAGGGGAAGTGGGAAAAAAAAGCACAGCTTTTCTTGGGAAGGGAAGGCAATGAGAAGCGAGGCGTGTTTTTTCTCTCAACTGGGACAAATACCCATGCTCTGAGAGGTCTCGGGGTCTGCGGAGTCAGCGGGGAGCTACCACTGAAAGTCAGCCCGATGTGGTTCCGGCTGTGGGTGCAAAAAATGGCTTCACAGCATTGCTTTGGTGCTTTAGGGATGGCCCAGAACAGTTGGACTGGGTCGGGGATGATTTCTTGTGGGTGGTTTGGATGCAGCCCCTGTTCTGGGGAGCATAGTATAAAGGACATTGCCCACTCCCACACTTCCCACCTCCGGGATTTGCTGGGATGCAGGGACTCCTCCAGAGCGTGAGATGCAGCACTGTCTCTTTTGGGGAATTTCTGGGCACCTTTCTGGCTGCCTTTGGCATTTGGGAGGAGAGGGAATGGTTGATGCTGGTGTGCACATGCCTGCAGGCATCCTCCTGGGCTCTGCATCCCTGGGCAGCCCGGCTGACAAGCAGCTTAATTGCTCTAATTGGCTTGTAGCACCCAAAGGCACCAGGATCCTGGTGGGAATGTAGCAGGCAAGCCCTGGGAAACACTACCACTGATGATCTTTAAGTTCCCTTCCAACTCTAACCATTCTGATTCTGTGTCAGAATAGTTAATTATCTAGTTCTGATCATTTGTATTGGAATCACTAAGGCAGTTAATTTTTAAGTCTTTTTCTAGATTAAAATACCTTCTTTCTGAATTATGATGAAATATTTTAATGCTGTAACAAGGAGCACAATAGATATGTTAATATAAGAGTCTGGAAATAGAAACTTCAGGATTCAAAGCGTTGAGCAGATTGGTTTCAGAATATACTAGGAGTACCTTTCCTGAGTTTGCATGTGCTTTCCAAGTATTTTGAATCTGAGGAAAAGAGCTTTTTCCTTTTGTTTTGCTTGTGCTTGGACTTTGGTTTTGGTTGGGTTTTTTGTTTTAAGTTTGACCAGATACATTTGACAAACTGCTCCTCTCTGAAAGAGTCAGGTGAGAGGATTGCATGGTTCCTGTTCAGCATGATAAAGGCAGAGATGAATTTACATGCAAAATGGCAACTGAGTGGAAGCTTGAGAGATGATAGCAGGTTCAAAAGGCATTTCAAAGCAGGAAGGTACTAAATGTTGGATTTCGTATAGTACCTGGGAAATGACTTCAGGTTGTCCTCTTGTATCAGTGTGCTTTTATAGATCATAAGCTGAGTCCCTAAGGAAAGGGGTTCAGTTTTCCAGGCTGTCTGGTTCTTTGGTTGTTTCCAGTCATTTACCAGCTCTGTGGTTGTGTTCCCCTCCAGCCACGTGCTTTCTCTGCACCCTGGAGAAAGCGTGACCTAGTACAACGATGGGCCTTTACCATGCTCTCCATCCCTTCCCGTGATGGCAAGGGAGCTGTTCTGTCTAATTCTAGCTAAACAAACAGAAAAGTTTGATTTTGTTTCTCATTGCATCTGAAGCATCCTTCTCCCTTCAGCCTCCTGTGCTCTGCGAGATGCCCCAGTCAGGGTGACAATGGCTCTGCCTGGTGTCCCAGGCACCCCGGGGGACTGGAGCAGCATCCACCTCCGTGACAGCACCCACGCAGAATCCAGGGTTTGTTTTGCCTAAATGCAAGTCAAAACCTGCAAGAAGTGGTTTAATAATGGGAATGTCAGCAGACCCCTGAGTACAATGATGTTGCTGGATGCTTTCATAAATCTAAGGTTTAGGGATGACAGTTATAACACATGGCATTGGGAGAATGTGAAACTGCAGTCATTAAACAAAAATGGGCTTTTAAACTAATGGCAGCTGCCTAAACAGTTTTGCAGTGAAGCCGATTCCCTTAGGCTACCATTCTTCAAATAATACAGGTCTTATTGACTTTAAAAAAACAGGAAAATATTTTGTTTTGGTGCTGTAGCACTGCTTTTACATTCATCCCAAAGGTCAGGCTGCAAAGTGCTGGCTAGATTTTAAGCTGGAGGTGTTTAGAAAATAATGAATGGCAATATTTCCAGGTAATTCATTCACTGTTATTACCCTGAATTAAGCCAGCTGCAATACGAAGGACTCACACCTGTTCCTAGATGGGTTTCCAAGTGAGTATGGGGACACTTTTCTCCATCCAAACTCGGCTGTGTTTAACCCAGTAGTTCTTCACAATGTCTCTGTTACCCAGAATTTGATCCAAATAGCTCCATCAAAATTGTTCCAACTCCTGCTGGTTCAAAATGATGTACAATAAAGCAGCGTGTTGCCTTGTCTCCTTTGAAGCCATCATTCCCAGCCTAAAGCTGGAGGTGTAAAGATATCAGTATTTCCTATTCCTTCGTGCCAGAGAGATCCTGATGGGCAAGGGACTACCCGTGATCTCAAGTGTGTTGGCCAGTTCCTTGAAGAGGCATTTCAAGAATGTTTGGAGGTTGCAGAAGGCCAACCTTTTCTTAGCTGCCCACTTTCACATCTTGCCTAACTTCTCCCTGCCCAGGCTTGGTTTCTTCCTGAAAATAGCATGTTATGGCTCTGTCTCCCCATCTCCCTCATTCTTCAGCTTGATCAGAACCTATCATCTTTTTTTTTTTTTTTCCCTCTATCCACACCCTACCCCTTCCCCCCACTTTTTATTACAAGAAATAGAGGAGAGGACAGAATAACCCAGACTTTGAAAGGATGCTGAACAGCAGAACTTGGTTGTTTTGCGTCATGTCTCTTTATACCATACACAGCTTGGAGCCCACTTTTTTCCCTATAAGCTCAGTTTCAGCCTGGGGCTGGCCTTGCTTGCTGATTAACTCCAGACTGATATTTAAATATTTTTTAATTATTTTTTTCTTAAGGCAAAAATTTCCATTAGGAATGTATGTGAAATCCATTGCAAACAGTCATATTTCACTTTGGAGCCCTCCGCATCAGGAGATGATAGTTTGAAGTTGACTGTTGCAATGCTCTCTAGTTTCTAGGAGCCCTGCAAGGCCAAGCAGGAGTTGGGAAGGATGGGATGGAATCTCCTGCCAGCTTGCAGACATTGAGTGCAGCTTTCAGACCCTGATGAGTTCTCTGCTGAATATCGCCTGCAGTCCCGGCTCTCTGCAGGATTTGATGTCCTGTGAGACCTGGATACATACTGCTTCTTTCCACCACTTTTCTTTTCTCCTTTGCTTCCATATTCTGTCTTAACTATGAAGATGTTTTCTGTGGCCAGTTCTTTGTGGACGTGGAGAGCTGTCTAACTGGGGTGACTTCAGTCAGGTTTTCTTCTTCCTGGGGAGTATGCTTGAGTCAGGAGAGTGGAAGAAGAAAAGTTAAATTAACTATAACATGAACGTTTGAACAGATGGCTGACCTTTGTAACACCAAGAACCATTTAATTTTAGGAATTTGCAGGCTGTTTTAAGTTTGTCGTGCTCTTTACAACCATCTGAGTATAGACACACGACACAATTTATTAGCTTATTGCAAGGCTTTGTTGCTTAATTTCCCTGCTGTTTGAAATACTGAACTTTAGGTGGAATGAGCAAGATCCAGGATCATCGATGGGATCAGCTACCTTTGTGCCAACTTTCTTTAAATCCCTGGAAGCTGAGGGAGGAGAGATGCTCCCGGTCATGCTGGAAGGAGCTCAGCTTCTCCACTTTGCTTGCCGCCCTGGGAGAGCTCAGCCCTGGCACAGACAAGAGCCGTGCAATGGTTAATTGTGGGCAGGGCGGAGACAGGTGATCATCCTGCCCCAAATCACTTAACCGTCTTAAGGGTCTACCCTTGCCTGCCTGAACAACCCAACTAATCTTTCAGTGAGCTGCACAAGTGAGCGCTGAGCTATATGTGGTATGAAGAGAGAGATGACACAGAACAATTGAATTCCCTTATCCCACCTCTCCCCAAAAAGCTGTGTGCTGCCTGCCTGCTTAATGGTGGAAGAACATTGCTGTTTGGAGCAAATGGTTTCAGGCTACGGTGGGTTATCCAACCTCTGGTCATCCTTTTAGGTCAGGGTTGTACATCTTCTGAAAACGTGGAGTAAGCCAAATGGATGGTGGCTGGATGCAGAAGTTCTTGGAGAAATTCTTTGAACCAAGCGGTATCGGACTAGATCAGTGTTTCTCAACACTTTTTGTGAGGTCACAGCAAACTCCCAGGGGCTGCGCTTTGGACGCTTGTGTGGCAACTTGGAAGAGCAGTATCTCCTTGGTGGCCACACATGAAGTCCTTGGCATCGTCCCGGAGAGCTGCTGGAATAAGTGATGCTGAGGGTCTCATCTGGGATTCAGTGAGTCAAGGGGAACAAATGTGAAGTGCTTGGAAACTGTCTTTATAAGGAGTGCACCACGTTAGTACACCAAAAAGTGAAAGAAAAAAAAAAATCTGTATCAGTGGAGCGCGTATTTCTTTTACAGAGGTCTGACTTATCACCACTGTTGGCTTTTCTTAATTACTGCTAATGCTTCTGCAGGCTGTGCAGTTGGAGATGGAATGTGGCTGGCCTGAAGTCAGGGCGCAGAGGCTTTTATCAGGACCACTCAGAGACAGGCCATCTGCAAGATGTATTTATTTTTTTCTTATTTGTCTTCTCTAAATAAAAACGTGACGCTGTGAGAATGTCTGTTCCGTCCTATTGCTTCACTCCACCAAAGTTGCCATTTTCTGACAAACTGTTTTAGAGAGTTATATTTGGCAAATGGCTGTTTACTTAATTCCTCTCCTATCACTGCTGCTTGTCTGTGAAACCCAAATCTATTTGCGTGCAAGCTCAGCTGTAGCTCAGTTCATTCAGAGGATTCTTTAAACCGTAGTTGTTTTCCCCTCTATTTGCTTTTTTTAGCTTCTTTCCTCTCATGATGGAGGAACTGCAGGTACTTCGTATCTGATGAAGGCAAATCCAGTACCTGCAGAGCTGAGGGCTGTTAGAAGCTGCAGCAGCCGCGTGGTTGGGTTTCCTTGCTTACCCCAAGTGTTGGGGTTTCAACTCTCTTGGGATCGTGCAGCTATGACACAGAGAGCATAACGAGGGTTAGCTTTGCAGGAGTGAGTTTCTTCTGTCTGCAGAAAACCATGTGAAGCTCCATGAAGGAGCAGCAGCCCATGTTGGTTCCCCAAGTCCTCTGGCTCACGCTCTCAGCCAACAAGGGAGACTTCTCCATGGGTACTTTCAGTAAAATTGGCTTGTCAGGAAGACACTTTGGAGAAGTAGCTTCTTTTTTATTTTTTTTTTCTCCTAAGAAAAGTTATATCCTTGGGCTCTGTGCCCTCTTTGAAGTGAACTTACCTGCTTGGGACCCTGGGATTTGTTGTAGAAATAAAGCACTCCGTCGACATGGAGCTCTGTGCTGTTCGAATCACTGTGGGAAAAGGAAGAGTCCCCTTGGTGACACCGGTTGTTGTGGGTTTTTTTTTAAACTGATAAACTTAAGGCTTTCCCTGGCAAAGTGAATCATAGAATTGTCTAGGTTGGAAGA
>JAOXNO010000024.1:105065788-105091552 GCA_028565335.1 Limnodromus scolopaceus
AATTCTTTCCTAATGTTCAGTCTAAACCTACCCTGTTGGAGCTTGAAGCCATTCCCTCTTGTTCTGTCATTAGTTACATGTGAGAAGAGACCAGCACCAACCTCTCTACAGTGTCCTTTCAAGTAGTTGCAAGGCTTATGCTTTGCCCATAGTTACTGTAACATAACCCAGCTTGGGCCACCCCAGCCTATGGGTGTTTCTGCAGGAAGGTAGAGCACAGGGACTCTAGTTATAAAGGGAAATGCAATTGTAGAAGCAAAAGAGCAAACAGTTGTTTATAATCTATAAAAATTGATACTCGTTGCTTTCGGGTTCGCCTTCCTTGCCTGAAGGTTTTCTCATTAGATCCAGTTTCTGTAAATACCTTCTTTTTCTGTCCCTTTGGAGAGACCTTGAATTGCTGGGCTGGAATTGTTGTCTGGGTAATCAATAAACTTTAATCTACGTGATGGGTTTTCCCCTTGAAGTTGGTTCTTTCTGTACTGGAGATAACTCGTCTAAAGGAAATGTAAAATTAAGAAGGGTTAGATTCAACTTGACTCACTCTTACTACATGCTCTTATGATTTTGCAATGTGAATGTCTTCCAAAACAATTACTGTTATTGCTAAGTGGGCACTAAATGATTAATCTGCTAGCAGACAGGCAGCGCAGTGGTGTCTTTGAAATAATTTTTGAGCCTCTTTCCCCACTGTTCTTTTCCTGCAAGACTGGTTTAAAGATAAGACACTGACAGTAAAATAAATTGTGATTTGTAGCCTGGTTCTCTTTCAGTCTGTGCCTTTGCTTCAGCATTTCACTTCTGTCTCGCACTGAAAAGCGTGTAATGAAAGGGATTTAAAGCCTGCCCTGAGCCAGAAGAACATTCAATCTTGTATTTCATTTGAGGCATATGCTTAAATTATCATGGGGTTGGCTGGATTTATCTGTGCACTTAGACTCATACTTAATCCAGGTCAATAGTGATCCTTGAGAACTTTTGTTGATGGGACGTCACCAGTGCTCTTTGTGAGTTGTTGGCATCATGTGCGGAGCATGTGAAAATTCCAGTATTGGCTGGATGGCCGTACTCAAAGAATTGTGGTCAATGGCTTGATATCCAAGTGGAGACCAGTAACAAGTGGTGTTCCTCAGGGGTTGGTATTGGGACCAGTGATGTTTAATATCTTTGTCGGCAACATGGACAGTCGGATTGAGTGCACCCTCAGCAAGTTTGCCGACGACACCAAGCTGCATGGCATGGTTGACACGCTGGAGGGAAGGGATGCCATCCAGAGGGACCTGGACAGGTTTGAGAAGTGCGCCCATGTGAACCTCATGAAGTTCAGCAAGGCCAAGTGCAAGGTTCTGCACATGGGACGGGGCAATCCCAAGCACAAATATAGGCTGGGAGGAGAATGGATTGAGAAACAACCCTGAGGAGAAGGATTAGGGGTGTTGGTAGATGAGAACCCCAACATGACATGGCAATATGTGCTCACAGCCAGGAAAGCCAGCCGTACCCTGGGCTGCATCACAAGAAGTGTGGCCAGCAGGTTGAGGGAGGTGATTCTCCTTGTCCACTCTGGTGAGATACCACCTGCAGTCCTGCGTCCGGCTCTGGGACCCCCAACATAAGAACAACATGGACCTGTTGGAGCAACTCCAGAGGAGGGCCACAAAGATGATTAGAGGGCTGAAGCACCTCTCCTTATGTAGACAGGTTGAGGTTGTTCAGCCTGGACAAGAGAAGGCTCCGGGGAGACCTTTTAGCAGCCTTGCGCTACCTAATGGGGGCTACAGGAGAGATGGGGAGGGACTCTTTATCAGGGAGTGCAGTGATAGGATGAGGGGGTAACAGTTTTAAACTGAAAGAGGGTAGGTTTAGATTAGATATTAAGAAGAAATTCTTTACTGTGAGGGTGGTGCGACACTGGAACAGGTTGCCCAGAGGAGTTGTGGATGTCTCATCCCTGGAGACCCAAGACCAGGCTGGATGGGGCTTTGAGTAACTTGGTCTGGTGGGAGGTGTCCCTGCCCATGGCAGGGGGGTTGGAACTAGATGATCTTTAAAGTCCCTTCCAACCCAACCCATTTTGTCCTTCTGTTAAGTACTTGTCAATAATTTTACTATCTTGAGTAGTTCTTGTACTGGGAATAGCTGCTTATGTCCTGGTTTTCTTCTCAGAAGTTCTCTCATTTGGGCTGTGTGTTGCAGAGGGAGAACTTCCCAGCGCATAGTTAAGTAACAGTCTGATTTGCGGCTGAATTTAGGGAGATGACTAAACACTTTAAAATGCAATGATTTGTGAGAGAAGAGGCAAGACTGCAAAAAAGACTTCGGTTTGGTTCCTCATACATTCTATAAACTTGTACATTCTTAACATTTTTATAGCTACAAGTCATAAATCTACGTACCACATTGCATCAAGACAACAGACTCAGAAAATCCTCTGCTGTTTCGTTGATGCGGTGGACTTGCCTGTGTGCTAGTGCTGGTTTTAATTGTCTTTGTGTTTGAGGAGATGTCCTCAAGAGTATCTCCTCAGGTTAGAGGTTAAGCTGTTTCTCATTACTTTGAATAGCGATGATACCTTTGGTTGCACGCGCGGTCGAGCCGGCTCGGAGCTGGTGAGCAGCAGTGGAGCTGGGCGTAAGTCATGGAGTTATTCCTGTCACTTCTTACCCTTTCCTTAAGTTGTTCTGCTTCATAATATAATATACTAATAACTCTGCACGGTAATGAGTTTGCTTCCCTGGCTTGTGTGATGGCAATTCCATTGTTGCTGAGGTTTTGAGTTTATCTCTCAATAAACTGCAGGCACAAAGCCAGTTACTGTGTGCGTGGTTGAATCCTGGCTTGATGGAGCTACAAACCAGATTGCACCTGTGCCACCTGAAGAGGTAGGGGGTCATTAGGAAGAAAGCGGTGTCGGGCTAGGGAAGAGCTGCGTCTCCTTGGTGGGAATATTTTCTCTGCACTCAGAAATCTTTTTTCATCCTCTAAAGGCAACGCTGTGCTCTGATAGTGACATCTTCATTGGAGAACGAGAAGGCTTAAAAACCAGCTCATACTGCACACTTTTTTTTAGTCCCAGCTTTCTCAGATAAATGAATCACGTTTTCTTAATTGCAGGTGGAGGAAGAAGCAGTCATGACAGTGCTTATAAATGCTGCAGGTTGCTTTTGCTCAGGATGCTGAAGTTAGGGAGTGAATTCCAAGCAGAAAGACGTCTGTGCTACGTTAAGGTTATTTAGAACAAAGCTTGGTTTTAGTCTTAACTGATTTGCTACCAAATTTTAGTGAGTAAACATGAGACAGACTGCTCTCACCCAGCAACTTCCAGGTATGATTGTTTTGGTGTTTCCTGTTCCAAAATGGATCTGATGACCAGTGTTTAAAAATCAGCAGCTTCCCATACTGCAAAGCTCCAGGTGCAAGAGCCTGTACGGCTGCAACTCCTGCTGAAGGAGATCAGAAAGTGATGATGGTGTGCAGAGGTCAGAAAAGGGATGTGAAGATGCTGAAGGAGAGCACCAAAAGTGCTCTAGTTTGTGAGTGCTGAGGGATGAGGCTACAAGTGGCAATTAATCCCATTTAATCGTATTTTAAGATAGTTTTCCCTACACATCACCTACACATCATGAGAGTCTCTCATCATCCTGTTGTTTAGGTTTCTTTGTGAGCTGGTGGTGGCCAGCGTGTTTCAAAATGGCTGGTTTCACGAAGCTGTGTTGATTGCCAAGTCCAGTCTCATGCTTTGGCAGAGGGTGGCGAGTAGACTTCCAAACCCAACAAACAAACAGGTCCCCTCTCGGGTGCTTGCCCTGCTGAGAGGCCGTTCACCTCCCTCCCTGACTAGAAACTGCCCCACTTTCAGTTTTAACTTACTCATGGGCTGTTTAATAATTTGAGGGTTTTTTTCACCTCTCTGGGTTTATTTTTCCCATCTGCTGTTCACCATCCTGATGCGGCTACAGCAAAAGCTTCTCTCCCCTCTCATGCTTTCATTTTATGGTGCATCAGCCAAGTGCTGCTAGTCTGCCACTTTCCTTACTCTTTTTTTTTTTTTAAATTGGTATCACTGAAGAACATTTTGATCTTTGCTCTTTATTTTTATTTGCATGATCTAATTCAGCTTGACTTTGGCAATTTCTCTTTTACCCCTTTGCTTCCTGACCTCCGTGACACAGCTGTCTTTGCTGAGCAGCCCTTCCTCTCCATTCCTCACAGGCACTCTGCTTAGTCCCCAAATCCCTTTTTTGGTGATTGTTTCTCCAGTTAAATTGGAATAATTCCCGCATTGTCTCCCCCACATTGCTTGGGGTTATAAGTACTAATTCTTTTTTTTTTTTTCTCCTTATCTTTGCCATAAAGATATTCTAAACTTCTTACAATTGAGCACTTCAGTCCAGTTGACTTCCATGCTGAGTTCCTTTGAATCCTCAAAGCTCATGGGAAATTGAAAATATGCATTTCTGTGTTTCACTTCAAAATATTCTTCTACTTAAACCACCTCTCCATGATTACGATCACCTCCCGAGTTACTTTCTGTGAGCACTTACAGCGTCTAAATTAGTATCGCCCTTTTCTCGTTCAGCAGCTGGAGGATTACAGCTGGTCTCTGCTGCTTCCAGGAATATCTGTGGTCAGTTCTTAACGTTAATAGTAGGTTCTTCAGTTGAGTATTTTGGGAAGTTACAGTCCCACAGTAAGATAAGCCCTGTTAGCACTTTTGTCTTCCTGCGGACTTTGCAATTGCCGCTGCACTCCCGTGCGAACTCTATAGGGCATGGGACAACCCACGCCGTTGTCCCTCCTTCTCCCAGGCAGTGTGGACCCCATAACACTATAGGCCGGCCATGACTGCCATCCTCCTGAGTTTCTTCTGCTTCTGCTTCCTGACTTTTCTGTTGCATTGCCCTGGCTCCCAGTATCAGTATGCTAATCCTAGATCTTGTTTCTTACTCATCATCTGTGAATTTCTGGCTAATTATCTACCGTCCTATCTGACTGCTGCTATTGATGTTAATACGCTCTTTGTTCTCCTAAGTTTGGATGATATTATGTGCTTTTTTTGTTCACATTTACCAATCCCCCTGTCTGTTTATTAAAACCAGATGTGGGAATTAACTGATTTTCCTGATTATCCTCTCTGGAGGTTTTTTTTTCCTTTAGTTTAAAACTCTCAGTTGCGCCTGCTGTGATCACAGAAGGCCATCTTTCATCCATGGAGAAATGTCCTTTTTCCGTGAATGCCTTCTGGTGGTGGAACACCCTAAAACTTCCCTTGCAATGTCAGTTCTTGAACCATATGGATGACATTAACTTCTAATAGCTTTTCCTTCCTTTTGTGGCATAGAAAGGAAGTCCCAGGGGATGATGCTCAGAGGCCAAGCGTCGTCTCCCCAGGCTCTCTCTGTAGTCTAAAGGGAGGTAGGCACCACCAGGGAGCATCTAAACCAGGCTCCTGCTCCAAATTGCCTTCCTGGTCTACTTCTTCCTCTTCTGGGCTAAATTTAGTCCCGAGCCTTGTTCATGCCTGTGATTGAGTTTTCCATCTGCGCACTGAGAGCAAGAGTGCTTCACCTCATACTGGAAGGCCAACGATAAACCTCTCGGGGAACAAGGAACGAGAATACTCTTAATAATAAGGACCAAATAAAGTGGTTTAAGTAAACAAAGCTGAGGACAGTGCACTGGAGCAACTGGGGGGACAGGATGGAAATGGAGATGGAGAAGCGGAGTATGATGGAGAAAAGTCAGGCCCCCAGCGTGTGAGCTGTGGCCTTGCAGTCAGAAGCAACTGAAAGACTTTCATGGTGCAAAGACATCTTGCAGCATCTCTCCAGCAGGAAGAATGAGTCCAGATTGCTGTGTCTACAGAGAGCAATTGTTTTATTTCCCATTACAAGGGTAGACACAAAATCAGATTTCCACTCTGAGTTGTCTTATATTTTTAGCCTGTGATTGGATTGCAAATGCACACTGGATATTTACATTTCTGGAAGCAGGCTCTGGTGCTGTCTTCTTAACCAGGATCCAAGTTAATTTGCTGAGCTTCCAGATGGGAGCCATTCGTTTCTCTATTATAAATTTGCAGGAATGCTTAATTTAATCTAGATTTTCTAGCTCAGTAGTTTGCCTGTTCTAACATTCAAGCATTTTCCTTACCTCCCCTTCTGCCTTTTTTTTTTTTCCTCCTTCCCCTTGAGCTGAATTATTCACTGTTGCAGAATAAAGAAAATGGGTTTTGCAGAAGGAGCCACCTGTCCGTCATCCATCCTGTGTGGAAGCTGATTGTCCTTGCATCTCCTATGGGAGGTTTCCTAAGAGGGGACTAAGCGTAAGGTATAGCTGGTAGAGCCTCTTAGCCCCATTTCACTGGGTTTGCTGAGGCTTATTAAATTTTGCTAGCTTCTTTGTTTTAAACTATTTAATGATCACCTTATTCTGGTCTAGTACATGCGCTGAATAAAGATGATGTTAAACTACTGGCTCTTTCTCTGTTGTGGGTAGATAAGGATATTTGCAGGAGGAGGCTCATAATTTTCCTTAGCAACATTAAGCCTCCAGTGCATTGAGTGACTTGTGATTGTATTATAGCCATTTCGTTAATGAAATTTTAAACTACATGTCTCTTTACAATCACTTCTGCCTGGGGTTCTTAGATAGCCATGCAAACACTATGTATATCATTGCCGTGGTGTGCAGGCCATACTGAAGGAGCAGATGGGGTGCAGACAGGTGAAGTTAGCTCTCGAGCCCGCCCCTCTCTTCATTACTGCATTTTCCATAACAGTCAAGGCTGTGGTAGGAAAAAATGATGCATCATGGGTTTGCTACTTCAGTTTCAGAATGAGTATGTTGAACCAGCTTGAGGTCAACTCTATTTATTTCTTCTTCTTGTGTTATGAATTCCCAGTGCTCTCAATAGCCAAACCTCATCCCAGAAAACTATGGAAGTGCTGTGGGGAGAGACTGCATCCCTAAGGTCTGGAGACATAGAGCGCCCGGAGCCACAGGCACTCTTGAGAGCTTGTCCTGAGCAAATTGGGTCAGTGACCTGCAAAACTTACCACATGGATGAGCAGTTACAGTTGTCCTGCTTAGTTCCTGTGTTGCTTATAGTCATGCAACAGTTGAAGGAAGCTGGGGTTGGTAGGGAGTCATAGAAGCATAGAATTGTCTGGGTTGGAAGGGACCTTCAAAATCATTGAGTCCAACCATTAACCTAACACTGGCAAAACCGCCACTAGACCCTGTCCCTAAGTACCGTGCCTACCCATCTTTTAAATACCTCCAGGGATGGTGATTCCACCACTTCCCTGGGCAGCCTGTTCCAATGTTTGAAAACTCTTAAGATGCAATATTAAACTCTCCTACTTCATTCCTTGCTCAGGATTGTTGCCTGTGAGGGAGTGATGCTGGGGATGACGTGATAAGGTACAAGAAGATATATTTTTGTTCTGCATCCGTACAACAAAAAGTCGTGCTGCCTCCTGGTCTGTGGCTCAGGCCCCAAGGTTTCAGAGTGAAGTTTTCAGCCAGGTGATGCTCAACCCTTGCAATCAAAGAATCACAGAATGATATGGAGTTGGAAGGGACCTCTGGAGATCATCTGGTCCAACTGCCCTGCCAAAGCAGGTCCACCTAGAGCAGGTTGCACAGGAGTGTGACCAGGTGGGTTTTGAATGTCTCCAGAGACGAGACTCCACCACCTTCCTGGGCAGCCTGTTCCAGTGCTCTGCCACCCTCAAAGCAAAGAAGTTCCTCCTCATGCTTAGATGGAACTTCTCATGTTCAAGTTGGTGCCTGTTACCTCATCCTGTCACTGGGCACTGCTGAAAAAAGACTGGCCCCATCCTGTTGACACCCATTCTTTAAGTATTTATAGGTGTTGATCAGATCTCCCCTCAGTCTTCTCTTCTCCAGAGAGCAATGGTGGAGCAAAGTGGAGTATTTGGAGATGTAGTCAGGAGGCTCTGACCGCTCACTTCTGGTATAAATAGTCCTTGGTACTTTTTTATTTTGAGGATGGAAGTCTCCATACTGCTTTTTTTTCCTAGAGCAGGTGAGCAGACAGGTTTTGAGGTATTTTATCAGGTGGTGGAAGTGATGGGGGCTTGCTTCTGGAAGGCGGATGGTGGAGGTGAAGCGATGCTGTGGTTGTGCCTGGGAAGGCAGGCATGAGCTCGGCAGCTCAGCCCAGCCCCAGGACTGAGGGCAGGAGGTACATCTTGTACGTGCTTGAAGGGTCAAGGCACAACCTGGACCTGATTCTCAGCACTACTGGCAGGCTGAGAAACTCAACAAAGGTGGTGTGGTGGAAATGATCCACTAAAAGATTATTTGGGTAATGGTATGCAGGTCAGCACCTCAAGTTAACAGACAGTAACCCAGATAGGGATGGAAATTATATAGAAGGCACTATAATATATATATATTTTATTAGAACTGTTGTGTTCTGTCTTACTCTACCAGTGTAAAAAAGGGTGAATATAAAGTAGCTAGAAACAGCACTGGTATTAGAGGCGTCTGTAACGTAGCTGTGAGATAAGCTTGTTACATCGAAACGCTCAGCCTGGAAGTTTTCTCCCTGTCCTGCTGCGCGAGCAAACTCGGTCAGACCCTTTAGGAATTTCTCACGGTCTCTTCCTGCCTTAGTCCAACCAGGACACTGGAAGCATGGGATTATCCCCGCGCTGCCCCCACTCGCAGCTCGGTACAGTGTGCAGATGTTGTGAAAATTGCTCAGCGAGGCTGACCTGCAGCAGCCGGAGCTGGTTCGGGCCACTCAGCAAATCCTATTAAGTCAGGAGTGTCAATACAGTGTGTACAACTTTGGTTCAGGCCGGGGGGGGAGCTATTTATAGCTGCAGTAAGAGTATTGTGTGCGCAGGGCTTTTCTTTCACACCCAGTCAGGGACCTTGGCAGACTCGCTGTCCCCTTCACCTGCCCAGCCAGACCTCCGAGAGCACCAGTGTTTTAGCTGGAAAACCTGGTCATCTTCTAAGGCCACCTGAGGGCCATCATGGAGGAGGAGGCTGTGATTTTCTGCCTGCCTCTCTGTAGAGCATGTCCTCTTCTCCTGGCTCACAGGGTTCAGTGGTTCAGCTCTCGGGGCGCACCGTCCCACCCCTGTCACCACAAGCACTGCAGCAGGAAGGAGGAGGGACGCCATGTATGTGTGTCAGCAATGTCATTAAACTTCTCAAGCTCTTCTCGGTGATGAGTGTGCTTCCTGAAATGTTTTGGGGTAAAGTACATAGGATTTGGAGTTTGGAGGGACCAAATGCGGCAGAGCTGCAGGGGCAGGGTAACAAGGAGGTCTTCATGGGAAGGATGACTTATGCACCCCATCAGCAATGTCAGTTTGTGGTTTTGGGGTCTGGCCGGGGGAGTAGGAAGGACTCACCTATAAGAAATTTCCAGCCTGGGGTAATCCAGTGGTGGAGCGAGGACCTCCTGCGTGAGTGTGAGTTTGCAGTCTGGTTTTAGGCTTTGGCGTTTGGTGAGCACACTAATGGTATGTCAAGGAATTGCTGCTAATTAAGTTTTAAAATAACACAGCGTTAGTGGGGCACAAACAAACAGCAAAGACCAGCGAGAACATGTTCCTTACTGCACCTGGCCCAGGCTGGGGTCCCCCCCACCACCACAAGCCCCCCAGGATGCTGCCATGAAGTGCAATCAAATGTGTTAATAAAGCGTAGGAGCTTTCTGCTCACTTACTGCATTACGTTGAGTGAGTTGATTATAGGGACTGTTGATTTTATGGTTTTTTTATATTCTTATTGGGAGCCATTTGTCAGTCTGCACAGAAACCTGATTAGCTGAGAATTGCTAGATCTCTGGTATATGTTGACCTATAAAGTGAAGGATGCAGCAATAAACACAGTCCATTAGGCTGCTGGAGAAGTCTGCAGGCTTCTTTGGAGGTTGGAAAGGAGAGGTCCCGACACTTAAATGCCTTTCCCTTGGGAACTTGCGCATGTTTGGTGAGGGGGGTCTGTGCCAGCATCCCTTGGTGGGGGCTGGCAGCCCGTTTCAGCCCACTGGTATGGCTTTCTGCTGCTGGAAATCTGGGCTCTGGCTGTCGGTGGGTCCCTGTGCCCACCCCAGTGGTGAGCTGGGAAGGAGCTACCCTCCTACAAGTGGTCTTGTGCGGGAAGGGAGCAGGACGCTGGTGTCACTGAAGCCACAAATCCACCTCGTTGGCAAAGCCTTGGGCAGCGGGAAGGGGAAGATGCTGCTTCTGTAGACGAAGGGAATAAGGAATTGTAGACGACGATGGTGCTTCTGCGATGCTTCCTAGAGGTAAGCACGCTGCTCCTTGAAGAGTGTGGTTCGCTAGTTAAGTAGGTTTAAATTCAAATCTCCTTCAGGGTACGGGGGCACAGCATAAGGCTTTTGCTTCGCCCAGTAAATGCACCTCCCCATCGCTCTGCATAAAATAACTTTCAGGTTTTAAGCAAGGGGATAGTTAGACTTGGCACCATCCACCTCGTGTTGCTGGAGGGTGTTGAATGGGCACTGTTCATGATCGGATAAAGCATGGACAAGGTGACTAATGACACCTGCATCCTTGTAGTGATATTTTTGTGAAATGTCTCCAGTGTAGCAAAAGCCCAGGGCTCTTCTCACCAATATCCTCATTTTTTTCTTAATTACAACAAAAGATTTAATTTTTTGTTAACAGTGTAGGAAAAACCTTTGGCATAAGGCAAGCAGAGGCTGTGAAAGCTTCGCCTGCAGTGGCAGTGCTTTCAGGGTGCTGCTGCCAGCATCACGCAGGGTGAGGTGGTTTGGGGCAGCAGCACGATGCTACTCACATCCCCATTCCGGCACCCCCAAAAGAGACCAAGCCTCCATCCAGCACAGGATAAAGGTACATTTTTAATTACTGTTTTGACAGGACAGGTTCAGCTGCTTGGTCAAGGTGGATCTGGGCTGCAGTGTGCCTGAATGGTGTGTCAGCGTCTGCCTGCCCTGGTCCCTTCTGGGAACCCTGATACATTGACCTGTTTTGAAGACCCAGTCTGGCTGATTGCGACAGGCCATGAGGGCTGAGTGAGAGTGAAGCAAGGGATGGTTGTTAGCTAATGTAATCTACTGTCCTAAAGCCAGCCTGTGGCTTGCCATGTGTTTTGTTGGGTTGGACTGGGAAAAGGTCTTAAAACATGCGTAAATATTTGCCAGCCTTTCCAAAATATTTTTGAATTAGTTTGGGTATCTGGAAGGCTGTGTTGAATCTACTTTTTATTCTAGCGTCGAGGGGCACTGAGTGGTTGGAGTGACCCAACTGTCTTAGTTTCCACCTTCTTATATTCATCTTCTTAAACATATTCTTGTTCTTGAGGTGGTGGAGCAAAGCTCATCTTCAAGTCTTGTAGTGCTTGAAGCTGTCCAGTCCATCCCTGCCCTGCTGTGCAACGACATACTCACCAACTTTTTCTTGTCTTGGGGGGTAAAAATCAGTAGTGAGATACTAAAACTGAAGCAGATGCCTTCTTATGATTTCAAGTGGCTGTGTTTTATTCTTCAAGTTTGCTTTCATCAAAATGATGGCTTACGCTTGTTCTCCAAGCAGTATGGCATCCAGCAAGTAGTGAGGGGATTTTTCTGCCTGAGATGAGGCATCGCTGGTGATGTCAGGGTGGTGTGGAGTTGGTGTGGCATTAGCAAACAATCACTCATAAAGCCAGTGCTGTGATTAATTAGGGTTTTCAGAGCCCTGAAACGGTCATTTCTATATTAATAATGTTCACGTTCTAAGTGGCCCTCCACTGGTGTGGGGTTTCTCTTTGAACAGAGGTTGAAACAGGTAATTTTCCATTAGAGCCTGAATATGTGGCCACACCAGGCTGTGGGCACAAATTGCGTCTTGTGTAAATGCATATTGCTCCTTGAAGGTTTTCTTCCCTTTGATGCAGAAGTCTTTCTGCTGTAGGTGTGGGTTATGTGTATGCTGACCTAGTGCCCTCCTTTTTTTTAAAAGAAAGATCTGTGAATTTCCAATAGACACATTTTGGAAAACCAAGGGATCTTTCAACTTTTTTATCTTTATTTTGCCTTTGAGGGAAACTAAGTGCTGTACCATAAATTCCCATGGTGGATGGATGACCGGCTGGGTGGTCTTCTCCTGGCTCCAAAAATTCAACCTGGGGAGCTGTAGACTGTGAAGCCATCATTTGCTCGGAAACCCTTCAACCCCTTCTACCTTCCTGTGCTGCTGAAACTAAAGGTTGGGGCATCGCTTGAGATCTCATATCTTTTTAAACCGATAATGACGTCTGAGGAGGTGCAGAAGAGAAGTAATAGCCAACTCCTGGCTAGTAGGGATTCAAAACTGTGTTTCAGCTGGTGGGAAGGGACAAATAATCACACGCTAGCTCTCCTTTCTCTGAAATGTCTGCAGTGAAGCTTTGGAGGTGTGAGCTGCATCTTCTGCCGGTGCTCCTGGATGTCCTGAGCCTGGATGGTTTTGGGGGAGGAGAGAAAGGGGGAGACAACCTGAGAGGTGAACCACTCTCTTGCTTTTACGCTGTAGCCATGCTAAGGACACGTTCCCTCCCCAACCTCTCTCTTCAGGCTTTGCCTGCTTCGTGGAGAGACTTAATTCAGTGTTTGAGAGACCGACTCTTATTTAGCCCGTGTAGGAATGGGGATGCTGAGGGGGATAATGGAAATGTATGGGGTGATTTGGTGACGTCTGTTCTCCACTATCACCCAGGAATTTATGAGCGTTGGAAGGATGTAAAATGTAAAACCCATCACTGGGCGGGGTGAGGGTGAACGTGTGGTTTGTGCATGTGTTTTCGCTTCGTAATCAAGAAAAAAAAAATCATCTAAAAATAAGTTGCCGGCTCGCCTCTGCTTCCTGGTTCTGGCGGGGCTGTGTGCGGCGGAGCAGCTGGAGGGATGGGGCAGCCGGAGAACCCCCCGCCTGAGCCCAGGGCGGACGGAGGGGCAAGGTGAGGGGGCAAGCGGGGGGCGGCCGGCATCCCCTCGGGCAGCTGGAGGTACGTAGGCAACCTGTGGGCGTCTGTCCCGCGTGGCGTGGCTGCATGAATTCCTTCTGCGAATATACGTCATGGTGTGAGCGTGTAGGTCGTCCATCAGTCCCGAGCACATCAGTTTTGGCGGTGAGAGAGGTGGTTGGCTTTGAACCCTAAATCCTAGCGAGTGGTGGAGAGGTCTGGAGTCGAAGAAGCAGCCCTTGGGTGAAAGAGGTGAGCAAGCAGACCAGTGGTGAAGCCATCATAGATGTATGATCTAAGGACAGCCTCTAGTGCCGTTTATGTTTTCATTAAGGTTGCTATGACATTTCCTAATGTGTTGCTTTTTTTTTTTCTTTTTTTGAGCAAACCCAACGATATTGTGCAGGGGGTGCACAGGCAATTAATATAATGTTCCCAATACTGAAGTGTTCACAAATAAGCTGACAAAGGCAACAGGAAGTTGCGTAGTTTTCTCTGCTCTTTACAGGCAGGATTGAAGCTCCTCTAGCTTGTGGTCAGTAAGATATTGCAGAGCCTGGTTCTGGTCTGAGCGGCCCCCATGGACCTTTACTTTCTTCTCCATGTGAGCTATATCCTTTTTACTACGTGAACCTCCGTGAACCTAGTTTTTACCTCCATGAACCTGCCTCGCTTGTCTCAAATCCAGAAGCTGGTGATTTGAAAAGATTTCTCTGAAAGTCCTCCTAAGTTT
The DNA here is from genome assembly GCA_028565335.1 of Limnodromus scolopaceus. NCBI lineage: Eukaryota > Metazoa > Chordata > Aves > Charadriiformes > Scolopacidae > Limnodromus > Limnodromus scolopaceus. Next base: position 105,079,485 of record JAOXNO010000024.1, read on the forward strand.
TATCAGTGATTTCTCGTCATCAGTTCTACCGATGTATGTATCATCTGTATTTATACTTCATGGCTTGTTAGTTCTCAGAGGTTCAGCAACCTCCTGGGAAAATTTGTACTGAGCAATAAGGCAGCCTGATGGGGAATCAGTGACTTTGGTCCTTTGTGATCTCAGTTTTGACCTGTATTAATGTATTTTTCCCCCGGCCCGGAGGAGATAGCATTTGCAGGTTCAGCGGTGGGCTGGCAGAGCTGCACCAGGGATGTACGGGCTTGCTGAGGGGGGGTTGACCAGCTGGGGCGGCCAGCAAGAAGCATCTGGCATTTTAAGAGCATTAGTGGATGATGGATATTATATCTGTATGTAAAAGGCACTTTAAAAAGTGCCTGGAGAGGTTGCAAATTGCCTATCTAAGTGGTGAAACATCTGAATAGCAGAGCTGCATGGGAGAGCTTCTTGCCCTGCTTTTCTGAGCAGGGATAGTTGATGGATGCAATTTAGTGTCTGGATGACTGTAGGCAGTTTTGCACAAGGAAATCATGAAGGGAGTAATCGTGGGTGGAAGGGAAAGCATGGGCTGGTGTGGCGGAGCAGGAGCCTGATGAGACCACAATGCTGTGGTCACTGAGTACCAAAGCACCCGAGGGGGAGATGCTCCTGCATTGACTCGAGTGGTGGCACCAGGGATGGGTGGTGAACGAGGGCTGCCATCCTCCCGTCCTCGCTGCTGTGGCAGCCCAGGGATGGCTAGCTGCTTTTTATTAACCGCCGAGTTATTTGTCCGCTTGGCTTTCCTCTGTGGGGGAAGCACTGGTAATAGTGCAGGGATGCTCTTGGGTGTACGCGATGGGTTCAACTCACCTTGAATTTTGTGACTAATTGCTGCAGCGATCGAATTCGGTGTCTGAAGGCAGCACCGCAGTCACGTGAGGCGCTTGGGAGGGGACTAAAGTAATTTTTCTATTTAGCTTCTCTGAAGATTTCTTTTCATCTGGCCAGTTTGGCCAGTTTTGTTGTTGCTCGGTTGGGTTTTTGATATTTTGAGGTGTGTATGTGGGGTTTTTTTTTGTTATTAAAGGAAAGACAAAATAATAGCTTCTTGCCTCTTTAATGTAATACAATTAGATGAATGAGCAAGCTATTGAATGGTTCTGGCTAAAGCTGTGAAAAAGAATAATTTTAACTGCTGTTATATGAAAAATCTTCCCTTTTCTGCTTTTACGACGATGACCGCCCATTTGTATTTTAGCATCTGTTCCTGTAAGAATGTGGAAGGAAATGAACTGGCTCAGCAGAAACTGAAACCCAAACTAATCTCATGCTGGAGTAAACGCTCAATAGTCTCATTGTCCGTGGGCACTTCAGCAGCAAACCTAGGGAAAAAAAAAAAAAAAAAAGAAACAAATCAGCATTAAAAACCAGAATAGATGTCAGAGAAAGCATCAAAGCCCTTTTGTTGTTTTCCCCAGCACCCTGGGGGCTCCACGCATGTGCCCGGCAAGCCCTGAGCTTGGCAACCAGCCACCGGGGGGCTTTTCCCTGCTGCTTGGGGCGTGGGGTCCTGCAGCCGGCGGTGCCAGAGCCTGGGGTCACCATCATCACCAGCTGGGCGACCGGTTCCTACCAAAGGTCTTTATGAGCTTTCCGAGGCTGGCTGCCGTGCATCCCGCAGAGTCCTCGCCCCGCGCTTCCCCACTTGCATAACTGGCTCCGGCATCACCCTCCCTGCTCTCCCTGCCCTGGCTCCCGCGCTTCTGCATCGCTTGGCCTCTTTCTTTCGATAAATAACTTCCCAGCCAAGTCGCTCCTCTAGGTGAGGCTGGGAGTGTTTTGAAGCAGAGACATTAAGTTTACATTCTTGCCTATTTAATTTTGCAGATCTGTTTCATACCTAAACTCACTGGGATTATTTACCAAAAGTAAGTGGTAAATAATATTTCTCGTTTAAAAAAAAATCCCGGTAGCTTGTGAACTCTTGATGCTTTCTCTGATCAGAAACTGAAAGTAGAATCGATATTTTTTTTTTTTTTAATTACTTTATCAGACCGAGAGAAATGCAGAGATTAGTAGAGCATAAACTGAAAGAAGCAAAGCAGCTCTCAAGTGTTTTAATGGTCTGAGTAGCCAGTTTGTTTAGTGTAAGTTGTCACTGAGCCTTCAGTTTGGTGCTTAGGGTTTTAGTTTGTTAAATAAAAATAAATAAAGCATGGAAGTGGAGATTCAGGAAACTGTAGCCCAGCTTAGTTTGCATACGTTCTTCAGCTGTCACATGAGAGATTGCTCAGTCCACGCTGGCATTCCCTGACGGGGCTTTTCATTGCGAGGCAGTGGTGTGTATTTTAATTTATTAATGCAAAGGACAGTGGGACTGAGTGGGCCTTAGCCCGTTTGTGGATGGCACCGAGCTGGGTGGTGCAGTGGGTACCTTTGAGGGAAGGGATGTCATCCAGAGAGAGGCCCCTTGACAGGCTGGGGGAGTGGGCCCATGTGAACCTCACGAAGTTCAACAAGGCCAAGTGCAAGGTCCTGCACCTGGGTCAGGGCAACCCCTGGTATCAACACAGGCTGGGAGATGAAGGGATTGAGAAGGACTTGGAGATGCTCGTGGATGAAATATTGGACATGATCTGGCAACATGCGCTCACAGCCCAGAAATCTGATTGTGTCGTGGGTTCCACAAGAAGAAGCGTGGTCAGCAGCTCAAGGGAGGTCTACTGTCCCTCTACTCCTCTCTTGTGATACCCAATCTGGAGTACTGTATCCAGCTCTGGGACCCCCAACATAAGAAGGACATGGACCTGTTGGAGCGGGTCCAGAGGAGGGCCACAAATTTGATCAGAGGGCTGGAGCACCTCTCCTTATGAAGGCAGGCTGAGAGAAGAGAAGGCTCAAGGGAGACCTTATTGCAACCTTTCAATATATAAAGGGGGCTTATAAAACAGATGGAGAAAGGCTTTTTACCAGGGCCTGGTGACAGCCCAAGGGGCAATGGTTTTAGACTGAAAGAGGGTAGGTTTAGATTGGATGTAAGGAAGAAAGTCTTTGCTGTGAGGGTGATGAGACACTGGGTCAGGTCATCCCAGAGAAGCTGTGGCTGCCCCAGCCCTGGAGGTGTTCAGGGCCAGGCTGGATGGGGCTTTGAGCAACCCGGTCCAGTGGAAGATGTCCTTGCTTACTGCAGGGGGTTTAAGACTAGATGATCTTTAAAGGTCCCTTTCAACCCAAGCTATTCTCTGATTCTGTGATCATTCCTGTGAGATCTGGTGTCAAAATCTGCATTTGTTTACTGGCAAAGGCTGATATTTATACTGTAGTTGAACAACTGCTGGCACTGCTGCTTGATGAAGGTAAGCAAAATTCCTGTGTCCAAGTGGATAAAATGTTCTTCAAATTTAAGACATGAGGCATCTAATATTTTCAGTCAGGGTAAATTTAATGATATTTTATGGGCTGGGAGGCAATGGTAGGAAAGAGGTCGATAGCCTTTTGAAGGAGAAGCAGCAGATTTATTTTTTTTTAGGCTTGCCAAGTGTTGCTGTTTGTCAGCCATCTCCTCTTTATCCCCAGTTCCTGTCCTTGGGCCTGCCCAGCACTGATTGGAAAGGACCTTCCACTGCATCAATGCAGGGGTGATGTTCGCTGTGGCAAGATGTGTTTCTCCAGCCGGCTGCTTGGCAAAGCCTTTCTACTCAAATTACCCACTTTTTGGCACAGCGACAGGCTCCTTTTAAGGCCTGTGCATGGTGCCTGGCACAGCGGAGGCCGAGGTCCCAGCTGCCACTTCCCTGCACGGCAGCGGGAGCCCTCCAGCATCCCACCTTTGGGCTGGGGCAGCCGCCAGCGGATGCGATGCCCCTTGCAGCGCCGGAGCAGCGGGCCTTTGGTTGACTTTAACATGCACCAGCCTAAGATGTGCTCTTGGCAAAGAAAACGGTAGCTCCCACCACTTGTACGGACGGGTGAAACCAGGCTGCTCCTCTTCAACGTAGCGTGGGCTAGAGCGTGTGCGTGCTGGGGTTTTCTCCGGGAAGGATGCGGGCTTGGAAACGCTGGCTGCAACAGCAACAAGAAGTTGGGTGTGTTTTAGCAGGGTTATTTGTGGGTGAAGAGCGGTGCTCTGTTGTTGAGGAGCTCCGTAAGCTCTGCCTGTGGTGGCTCCTGGCAGTCTCTGCAGCTTCATGGTGCAGCCTGGAGAAACCTGCTCTCCTCCCTGCCGGAAAGAGCCGTTTCGGTCAAGAAATGCTCTCTTTTTATAGGAAAAGTTGATCTGGGGGATTTATGCATACACACACAGCATGTGTGCTGAGCTATGTAGGGGTTGGAAGTTTTTTCATGACTCGTGTGTCGGCAGCAATGGGCCATAGGAGCGAGTGGCCGGCTGAGCCTTGGCCAAAGCCACCTGGGTGCCCCAGCGTACATCCAGACACCCTTACGGCGTAGACCAAAGTTTTGGCACACGATCAAACTTGCAGTATTTTTGCATGGTTTCTCCCCATCCACAGGCTTGGACGGTGGCCCAAACGAGGGTGCCTGTCTGGTTTGCAGAGGGTCCTGCCACGTTGCTGTGGTGCAGGGGCTGCTTGGAGCTAGTGGAGGAGTTGTGCCAGACCACCGCAGTCCCTCCCCCCCTGCCCCAGGGGGTAAAGCATCAAAGGGCATGCGTCTCTTGATGTCAGGAAAAAAAAAAGTGCTTTTCTCAGTGGCGTATTTCTCATTTAGTGCAAGCACCGTGTGCCTGTAAGCGTGCACGAACACATCTTTGGTGAACTGCTTCCCTGCCCCAAAGGCAGATCCCGAGGCTCCCCGCGCTCCAGGGGAGCTGCAACCCCCTCGTAGCGTTCAGGGGTATTTTCAGGAGCCTTTCTCACTGCCCTAGTGAAGGGGGAATTTTTTTTACTTATTTTCAGAGCAAACTACCTAATTGCCTTTCTGTTTGTTGCAGCAGTTCCTGTGATATGCCAGACCTGAATCTCCTCCTTTAGGAAGGAAAAAAAAACCCCAGCAGATGGATTATGGATAAAATACAAATATATGTGTGTGAGAAGCTGCGCTTGCTGAAAATATTCTCTAGTACACAGATCTTAATGAATAGCAAATAGGGAGTGATTGTGGTCTCCCCTAGTTAAGGCTGTGGTTAGATTTGTTTGGTTGGTTGGTTTTGTACAAGCCTGCTGTTTTGTTTATAAAACAAGTACGCCATTATTCCCTGCCCTCCCACTTGATGGGTGGTAGAAGTGGTCCTCCTGGGCTGCCTCACACTTATAGCTGGAGAAGAAAATGGAAAATCCTTGTGTGACGTGCACCGCTAGGTTTTACGTGTGGAGATGTTCCAGAAACATGTTGGATCACTTATTTCTTAACGTTGTTTTTCCACTGAGCTTCACATCTCTTCCATTAGACCTTATCAGCGGATGGGTTTTAAAGCTTCACATTTGGGAGTGTGCAGATCAGATATCTGATGCCATGACATTGCCATTTGTCACTAACGTGAAAGAAGATCAGGACGTGGTTATGAGCAAGCTGGTTAACCTTGGGGATGGAAGTTACTCAAAAGGCAAGAAATGCAGGGGGAGTCTGTCTCTGATGGCGGGAGAAGCTGCTCATCTGGAAGCACAGAGAAGAGCCCGAGCAGAGCTGAACACAGATTGACCCAAGGCACTAAGGTGAAAAGACAAATCCTCTTCTTGGACATGTTCCCAGTGCAGATAAAGAAACTCGGTATCACTGTGCAGGCGCAGACAAGACCTCATCCAAGGTGATGCAGTGTGGTCCTGGTGGCCAGCAGTCAGGGGGCTGTCACTGCACAAAGTGCAGAGGAGGATTTCTACAACACAGGGAAAGGAAAATGTGTGTCTGAGAGGGGGCGAGAAGAGCCCGCTCGATTAAGCCGGGAAAGCCAAGGCTGATGTGAGGGTGATGGCTTTATATACATGTGTGAGGCAGGGGGGAAGTTCTAGAGAAGATTAAGTTAGGACCAGAGCAAATGCTGTAACCAGTACTGAACATATTTGGGCTGGAAGTTAGAAGGTGATTTTGAGCTGTTAGAGGGAATTCATGGATGCCCCATCCCTGGAGGCGTTCAAGGCCAGGCTGGATGAGGCTTTGAGCAACCTGCTCTGGTGGGAGGTGTCCCTGCCCATGGCAGGGGGTTGGAACTAGGTGATCTTTAAGGTCCCTTCCAACCCAAACCATTCTATGATTCTATGATCAGTCCTGTGACTGGAGTAATAGGAGCAAAGCTGGGCTAGCTTTTTGGATGAAACTCAATAAGCAAGTCCATGAGTGATGCTACATCTGCCAAACCTGGTGAGCTGGATGGTCCCTTCCTCTGTTGACTCCTCACTGTTAGCTCAGTGGAGTGAGGGGAATTGCCAGCACCGTTAGTTTGGTCTTGTTGGTATATGAGGAGGGGTAAAGGTTGCCTGGGTTTATGCACAAGTGGCCATTGTGTCTCAGCAAGAAGCAGCAAAAATGTGCAATGCAACGGGCCAGCCAGGGCTTTCCAGTGCCGCTTGTACCCTGGTGTGACAGATGAGCTCTTGTTGGGCATGAGCTTCCCTAACACTTACCAAAACACCCAAACATGCATCTGTGGGATGCCTTAAGGCCCTCACCATGACTGTATTTCCAAGAGGAGCAGCTCGTCTTTAGGAATACTGAAAATAATGAGTATTAACTGTGTTAAAGTGCGAGTATATTGAGGTACATCCACCTTGGCATAGCTCTGTACAGAAGCCATTAGGACAAAGCTGAGTAACAGAAGCTTATAGGACACTGAGATGGTTTGGAAGGAACAAGAGAAAGAGAAATAACCTGTAATAGCTGAACTGCATTTGCAGGAACAGTGGCATTCAGCGTTTTCACTTCAGTGCATGCCCATGGTGGATATGCCACCTCTCCAGGGCTGGCACTTGATGCAGGTCTGCCCCTCTCACCCCTGGCTGTGAATTTGGTGTCACCATGGGCTGTTTCTTGTTGCACTTTGTCTAATTTCAGCCCAACAAAGCCACCTTCTCACAGCTGAGTGCTCACCATATTGCCGTAATAAGAATGAGTAGAGATAACCCAGGAGTTTTATAACAACAGTACATTTACTGAGCGTGTTTTGTTGTCCAGTGCGCCCAGAGCCTGGCAGATAATTGCTATGAGAAATAGTTTTGACTCTTTCACTCCCTTGTAAAACCAGGGAGGAGCTGATAACTTTATTTCTCCCAGTTTTGGACTGAGCACAGTTTTGATGGCTATCTCGACAAGTCAAAACCACAGACGTCTGTTCCAAACCGGTGGGTAATTGCTTTGTGCAAAGCCATTCATGAACTAATTTTTTCTTCCAGGAAGGTGAAGTTTGTTTACTCAATCCCATTTCAAAGCAATGCCATTTCTTACCAGAGACCGTAGCAGAAATGTGTGCACAGCTTGGTTCTTTCCAACCTGCCTGTATCTTCATTTGTGTTTTGAGAATATAATTTGGAGTATGTTTATTCCACATTGCTTCTTAATCTGTTTAGCCTGGTATTTTCCAAATCTGTGGTTTCCTTCCTACTCTCCTTTATTTTCCATTACTAAATATTCAAGCCCATTGAAAATATCTGAGGTGTAGATTTAAGCAACTTTGGCACAGCACGTCTTCTTCTCTTGGTCTAACAGGCAATGGGTGCTCCAGTGCCCTAAGGAGGGATTGAAAAATGACAAACAGGCTTCTTCTCGTGAGCTGACACCCAGGGTGGTGAACAGGGCAGGTGAGAGGTGTGACAACTGACTACGTACATTAATATGGACAGATAAGATAACTGAGGCAGTACTCTACAGAAGAAAGATCTGGGTGGTCTGCAAATATGTATTGCTGTATGTAAGATCTGATTCTCTTGCATCCAAGAAAGTAAATATTCCATCAGTATTGGAAGCTACAACAGGGTAGGTTTAGACTGAACATTAGGAAAGAGTTTTTCACAGAAAGAGTGATCGGGCATTGGAATAGGCTCCCCGGGGAGGTGGTTGAGTCACCATCCCTGGATGTGTTTAAGAGTCATTTAGATGTGGTGTTGGGGGATATGGTGGAGGGGAGAACTTTGTAGAGTAGGATAGATGGTTGGACTCGATGATCCCAAGGGTCTTTTCCAACCTAAATGATTCTATGATTCTGTGATTCTATTCATTAGGAGGGTTGGGGTTTTTTTGGTCAATGCCAGTTATTTGCTTCTCAGTACTGTTACCCAACCTACAGGTTGTCCTGGCTCCAGTGTCCGTGGCCTACATGGTGGGACCATGCGAGAGGCAGGAACGAGGCAATGGGGGAAGGTCCAGTGTGGCTGCAGAGGTGAGGAGGGAAGGAGCTGGGAGAGATGAATGGAGAAGGCTGAGTGTCCCTGTCCATCAGAATAAAGGAGCTGCTGCAGCCCTATAGGCCATATGGGAAGGGGCCAAACGGGGCTGAGAAATAGTGTGATGTCGAGATGGCATTGCAAACTGTAAATGTAGCTTCTTGATTTTCCTTTATCAGGAAAGGATGTTTTGGGGGGCAAGTCTGGCTTTGCACCTCTGGTGGGGGAGCTGAGACCCCTGTCCTAGGCTTTCCATGGGCTTTTTTATCTGGATGGTGCCGGTCACCATGGGACTGTGAGCAGCTCAGCCTTCCCCTTCCCACCATCATGGTGGGAACTGCAGGGGGAGAGCACATCCCATGGGAGCCCCCAGCCAGCCTTCAGCTGGGTCCCAGCTAGATAGGACCTTCTTCCCGCGGCAACCCTTTTGGTCTTCAGCCGGGCTCAGGAGAAGGGTTATTTAAAGTGCTCGTCCTTTCTGTGGAGTGTAGGAAGTAGGAAGTGCTTCCTCCCCGTAGATCTCTATCCAAAGCTTTTGTCCACTTCCTTACAGTCCCACCCTGCTTGGAGTTGCTCCAAAATCCAGCATGCCGGGGCAACGTGCCATCATTCAGTGGGGTCATCCTCAGCTGCAGTTCCTCTTCTTTTCCAAAACAGAAGGTTTTGGCACCAAAATGCCAAAGAGCACTGTCCTGGGCTGGGCTATAAGATATATAAATACCCATCTGCCCACTCTGCCCCACCACCCCTCCTGCAGTTGGAAATGTTGGTGCTGCAGAGAGGAAATACGAGGGTTGACCTTCCTTTGGGAGCCTGACTGATGCTTGCTGCTGCATCTGAGTTGTGAAACTTAAGGGAAGTCTCAAGATAAGTCTGACAAGACATGATCTCTGCAATAGAGGGTCACGAAGCTAAAAAAAAAATTTGCTAACCGCAAGGATGTGAGAACCTGAAGTGCTTTTAAGGTACTGCCTACTGTCTTCAGAGCTTGGGAGGGAAATGTGGGACTGTTTCTGTTGTGCTGGGTGTATCTCAGGAAAGTCCAGCAGCAGGAATGTGCCTGTGTTTGCAGAAGGGAGAGAGAAGAGACTGAACAGGAGGCTCAGCCAGGGTAGAGCATCAGCTGGAAGATCTACCTGTTGCCTCCATGGTCCAGACTGCCTTCAGCTGAGGAGATAAAGCTTCACCTTCCTCTGGCAGGAACCTCTTCCCTATTGCCATTGTGATTCCAAACATCAGTTTTGGAGCTGACTCCTGACGCTGAAGGTGGTACGTTCACTGGCCTTCCCCTTTCAACATACATACTGCCAACAAAAAGCTGTTAGCAGGCTTCAAGGAGAAGGGAAGCAGCCTCACTGTTGTGTGCTGAAAGATGATGTCTGCACACCCCAGGAGAAGGCATCACTTCAGAAACTTTCAATTAGTGCACCATCCTCCACCAGCATAGCCCGCCTTTAATGACTGCTGTGTCCTTTAAACACTTTTTTCCTGTTCCTTTGAAGAGAAAAAAATAAATGATAAATTATTGTATTGACATTACGCAAGTGCTGTGCTTACGGAAGGGTCTTGTTGACATGGTTTCTCACACAGGATACCTTCTCCTTGTGCAGAAAAGTTGCTGAAAATTTCCAAGAAAATAGATATGTCATCCCTGGGGAAGGGAGATAAAAAAAAAAAAAAAAAGACAGTCTGATGGCTACCATGGATCTTAGCTTGTGAAAGATGCAGAATTTGGTGAAAGTGTTGGGTTTAGTAGGGTTTTCTGTAGCCCTACTAAAAGTGGAGCTGTCAGTCATTGATACCGGGTATAGCTTAGGGTCTCTTCAAAGACCAGAGTAATAAATGAAAAGAAGAAAAAGTGGCTGAGGTCAGTATCCTGGCGTGGACAGACCCAGAAGAGCTTATCTGTCCATGGCCTGTTATGTTAGAACCTTAGTGATTACGTGTTTGGTTTTTTTGCCTTTGCTAAAACAAGGTTCTTGAAGATAGTGCCACCTGAAAGAGAGACCTCAAGGTGGTATCAAGAGTGGGTTTTCTCCCTCATCCCCTTCTCCCCCAATGAATGTCCACCTTCAATGTTGCTGTAGAGAGGACATTTCCTGTTTTTCCAGTTGAGACCTTCACTGATGCCGCAACGAGGTGGTGGGAACAGGATGTGCCCCATGTGTGGTCTCAGGTGGAGGTCAGCTCTTCTCATCACACGCCTGTTGGGGTGCTTCCTGCTTCAAACCCATTGCGTCTCCTTCCTGTTACCATACCCTGTTAGGGAGGAAAATACACCCATTTGGCCACCACTGGCATCACTTTAGGTATAAATATAAAATTGTGTGGTTTGATTTTCCATTTGCAGTCTTACCCAGCTTGCTGACAGAGGCTCAGCTCCAGGCAGCCCTCACCCGCAGCGCTCAGAAAAACACATTTGGTGTGGATGTTGCTGGGGATGGAGCCCTGTGGTGGAGGTTAATGAAAAAAGTGATGTCTTGAGTGCAGATTGCATGGTTTGCTTCTGAGATGATTTGCATTCAAGTGCTGAATGCCGCGCAGAAATGCCAGAGGAGAGAAAGGATTTTCATGGGGCTGTTCTTGGTGGCCCTAAAAATGTCATCATGTGTCTGGGTCAGGGGGTCTTCAGCTGTCTCCTCTGATATAGAGCGCTCCCTTTCTCTGAAACAGACAGTCATACTGCTCTTCTGCATAATTTATAGTGAACGCATTTAAAAGCAGATCATACTGTTGAGCGTCAGGATTAATGAAGGTTGCAGCTACTTAGCACATGGGCTGGGACTGGAGGTGTCCTGCTGTGCTGCTGCATCAGCCACTGCTTGCCTTGGACTTAGCTGCTGGGAGGGAGAGTCCAGCAAGCACAGTCCCTGGCAGCGGGACTGTTGCCCATTTTTGTACTGATTTTATAGGAACTAGTCACAAAATAACACAATGTCTCCTGTTTTCTGGAGATCTTCTCCCATTTTTAATGATGGGAACTGAAGTAGGAGGTGAGAGGAGGTATTACTTGTATCACAGAGCACCGTGCGTGGCCAGAGAGATGGTCTGTCATATCTCTGCTGCTCAAGCAAGGATGTCCTCCTAATCTCTGCAACAGGTGTAGAAAATGGCACTTTGTGTTCAGGATCCACCTAACAAGAGCATCAGTGCCCTGCCCTGTGACCATCGGGTCTGGACCTGCGGGTGCCCTCGCACACATTGTCCATGGAGAGCCACCAGCCTGCATGTGCCGTGGCGTGGACAGACCTTGTCATCCCGGGAGGACAGCAAGATGTTGCCCCAGATGAGTGTCTGCATCCCGGCATAGATTTTGCTATAATTCAATAGAAGGTGTTTGGCGTTGCATTCTCAAGGCACAAAGGCGTGTGGTCGCCCAGATACGAACCTGAGGATGAACCTTGGATCACGTTCCTCATGTGAGGCTCTTGTCCAAGATGTGTGCTGTGGACATGGCTTTCCTGCACGTGGATGTAGTCTCTGCACTTTTCGCTCCTTGATTTTAAAAATAAATTTAAAAAAATCCTTGTGAAGCTGGTACAGTCACCTGCACCAAGACTTGAGTACTATCTTCAGCTACTGCAGAGCTTGGGCTGATTCCTACCAGCAGAAGATTTGGTTTTTTGCTGCCTGAATTGCCACATCCAGCAGAACCAGGTTAGAATCATAGAAACACAGAATGGTTAGAGTTGGAAGGGACCTTGAAGATCATCTAGTTCCAACCCCCCTGCCATGGGCAGGGACACCTCCCACCAG
>JAOXNO010000024.1:105098884-105147561 GCA_028565335.1 Limnodromus scolopaceus
TTTTTTTATTTTTTAGCTTCTTATGCATGCTTGGGATTTTTACTCTCTGGGAAGTGCTTAGCCCCCTGTTACGTTTCTCCTGGTCTCTGCACGCTTTGCTGCTCAGCTCTGGCGGTTTCCGAGTAGCCGTGCGGTGTTGGCCCGTTACTGGCCTGCCTTCTGCACCGGCTTTGAGCGAGCCTAACGGGGTCATAAGAGGCTGTGCAGAGAAATGTCACGTATGGCAGACCAGTCACGGGGGTTTGGATGTGACTTTGTGCAAAGCTTGGGAATAAACCTCTTGAGGCTGGGGAAGGAGATGCAGCTCAACCCCTTGGGTGGCAGCTCGGTTTGGTATTGCTGGGAAGCTGTGAAAGGCTCAAAGGGGTAAAAGCCAAAAATCCGTCATGCTTTCGGGTGTTTTTCTGTTGTTTCCTAAGCGCAGATTGAACGTCTTCCCTTTTGTCGAAGGAGCTTTCCTGTTGCTGGGCAGTCTCACCTGCGTGGTGCCCCACACATTATGGACACTGTTAAGGGAGGGGACAAAGCCAACCCCCTCCTGGCATCCTGGGAAAATCCTGAGGTTAAAATGCCCTTTTGCCCACGTTGGGGAATATTGAACTTACTGAATAAGCTTATTTAAAAGCATAAAACCCGATAAACCTGAAAGGAGTTGCTTTGCCAAACATTTTGCTTTAAAAAGCCCTTTTCTCTGCATGCCCGGGGGGGGGCAGTGGATTGTGATCTGCTGGAAAGGATGAAGTCCCTTGTGCCAGTGCCGCTGTGGCAGCGACCCAGCTGCTCGTGCTGCCTCCGTGGTTGAAAAGAAGAGAGAGAGAGAGAGGTGTCTTCCAGGGTGATGCTGTCGAGCATGGGCTGTGCTGAGCCCAGCCTTGCTGCACCCCCCTGTGACGCCCGGGGTGCCTCCAGCAGCACCCACCCAGCCCCACCACACTGGGGGAGCCGCCGTGGGGCGAGGGATGCAGGGAGGGAGGAGATGCTCCATAAGCCAAGGGGTCTCAAAGAGCATCTGGGTGGTGCAAACTTGACTGGCACGGCACCGCCTGCCCTTCCTGCCCCTCGCTTCGCCCCTGCTTACTTTCACTTTTAAATAGATGGATTTTACTTTTCATTGCCCCTGCTGTCCTCGCCTGCTCGGTCGCCGCAGCAGATCAGCCTGTTGGGGTGGGTCAAGAGCTGAGATCCAGACCTGGTATCTGATAGAGGAGTCGGATTGTAGCAGAGAAATAAAATAATGAGGATTATTTTTTCCCAAATAATACAGATTAATAATAAGGGTTAATGTTTCCCAAATAGTACCTCCCAAACTGCCTTCCCTTGTCCTTCAGCAGCATGTTAGTAACTGAGAGAGCCTTGGGGAGAGGAAAAGAGGCCAGATGAAATGAGATATTTTCCTAGTGATTTTTTCTCCTCTTGCCCCTTTGCCCTGGGCAGAGTCTGCGTGTCCCGCAGGGCTTTGCCTGCCCCCAGCCCCTCTCCGCCGAGCGGGGCCGGAGCTGAAGTGGGTGCTCTCTTGCTTTGCAGCCGCTGAACCCGGATCCAGAAGAGGATGGGGAAGCAGAACAGCAAGCTGCGCCCCGAGGTGCTCCAGGACCTGCGCGAGAACACCGAGTTCACGGACCACGAGCTGCAGGAGTGGTACAAGGGCTTCCTAAAAGATTGCCCCACGGGCCATTTGACTGTGGAAGAGTTCAAAAAAATATACGCGAATTTTTTCCCTTACGGCGACGCCTCGAAGTTCGCGGAGCACGTCTTCCGCACCTTCGACACCAACGGCGACGGGACGATTGACTTTAGGGAATTCATCATCGCCCTGAGCGTCACCTCGCGGGGCAAGCTGGAACAGAAGCTGAAGTGGGCATTTAGTATGTACGACCTGGATGGCAACGGCTACATCAGTCGTGGGGAAATGCTAGAAATAGTGCAGGTGAGGCGTTGTCTCTATTTTATATTTCATTCCTGTTGGCTGTGGCCTCTTCGCCCTGAGACAGCTGGAGCTGAGGGATGTGCTGAGCTGGGTTCCTCCTGCCCCAGGGAAGCTCCTGAGCCCCGCGGTCCCCACAGGGACACTGGGGGTCATGGTGGCACCTACAAGGTGCAAATGAGGAAAGAGCCTGAGAGACGAACAAGGCGCTGTGCCCCTGGCCTGCGGCCACAAGCGTGCAGCTCTCCCTGGGAGTTTCTTAATGGGGTGTTGATGGGATTGAAAAACCCTAAATGCAAATTTTACTGACCTGATTAATCTCAAAATTAATACTTTGAAACTTCAAATCTGAGTCAACTTGAGCTCTGAATGAGAGATTGTAGCGTGTCTTAACCTCCTGAAGACTGGAGACACGTAGCCCACGGGCTGTTCTGGGGGGTGTGTGGGGCAGAGCCCCCTGTGCCGAGGGCTGCTTGCCATCCCCTCTGCAGCTGGGATGTGTCTCGGGGCACTGGGAAGCACGTAATGCATCCGGAGAGTTCCCCCGCGGTTGGTCCTCGTGGCTGAGCAGGGATAATTTAGCAGGAGGGCTAGGACTGCAGATGTCCTAAAGAGGTCTCTCTCGTCTTTATTCACGTTCTTGTAAGTCTGAAAATGCATTTCCTTACCCCTCCACAGCGAAAAACAATGCCTATTCCTATATATTCATATTCACCTGTAACCCGTACAACCCCCCACACGCATATGCGTAACTGGGTGTGTGTTACGAGCCAGCCGAAGAGGCGATGGCTTAGCCCAGGTGCAGAAAACAAAATTACACACCATCGTCTCCTGTGTTTTAGCTCAGTCCTGCTCGTACATTAATCTAGACCCTGACTTTCAGTTAAACTGACCCAGCAGTTCAGGAGCTTTTTTTGAAGCACAAATGAATACAGGAAAGAAAAATAAAAAAAGCTGCAGTCAGAAATTCCTATTTGTTTTGGTTTATAAAGTCCTGCAGCTGCCTGCCAGGGTCAGCTGCCTCTTTTTATTGCTACAGGCTTAAATTCTTTTTCTTGGTCCTAATGCTTTATTGTTTGGGTTGTGTTTTTCCTATATCTTTTTTTTTTTTTTTTAATACTCAGGCAATCTACAAAATGGTTTCATCAGTAATGAAAATGCCAGAGGATGAATCCACTCCCGAGAAGCGAACAGACAAGATCTTCAGACAGATGGACACAAACAACGACGGTAGGATCTCCACCGGCCCTTCTTCATAGGCTCTAGAAATAGAGATTTTCTAGCCAGGCGTTGGTGGAAGCAGATGGTGGTATTTGGGGGGTGGCAGAGGGCAGGGATGTTCCCACCGGTGCCGGTGGTCTCTGCCTGACCTCGGTGAGCATCTCTCACCCATAACAAATAGGGTGGAAAAGTAGGCAGCGGGTGAGAGACTTTTCCTGCTGGGAGGACGAAAGGATGGAAACAGTCTTTTCCCGACATTTCATGGGGGAATCCGCTCCTGCAAAGGCTCCTCTGAAACTCCTCTGAGTCCAGTATCTTCGGGTTATTTTCTCTGGGCATAGCACAAACTGGGCAGGAGGTTTTATTCCCTTTGCCCTTGATAGGACTGTGCCCTGGGCTTGTCGTCAGTAATGCAGGTCGGGGATGTGCTCGGGTACCTGAAAGCAAGAATTCCCCTGATTCCACAATACTCATTTCTGTGCGTGTTTGCAGCGTGTGTACGTATATGTATGGTCACACACGAGCTTGCGGTGTTTCCTTCGTTGCAGTGTGTGCACTGGGGGGATGAAACAGCCCCCGAGCCCATTATGGAGCCACTGGGTAAATTATCTGACAGCGTACCCGTCACAACCCCTCCACCTGAGCTAGCTCATTTCCTTAGGCTTGAAAAACACGGGCAGAATCGAGACATTTCCTCTGCCCATCAGCCCGCCGATGTGTTTCCTCTCGCCCTGGTCGAGGTGGAGCTTTCCCTGGGAATTACCCGAGGTGGCAGCTGCCCATGTCGAAGGCAGGAGCTGTATCCTACTGATATCAGTGCGCAGCGGGAGCAAAGAACTGGTTCTAGTGCTGAGATATGGAGACCTGGCAAAATACGATCTTATGACTAGAAAGGTCTTCGTTTAAGAGAATTTTACGTCTGCGTTTTGGCATCTGCTGCTGCAGCCCCCAGGGGCAAATTCCTGGCCTTTGCTGAAGTCCTTGAGTTATTTCACCTTTGACTTCATCAAAACTAGCATTTCACCCCCTGACTTCACACGTGGAGGGCCCTAGAATAACACCGTTAAAGTATTTTCGTTCTGCGGAGTGGCGGTGCTTGCAGACGCGCGACAGAGTGGTGGCCACAAAACCTGCTGTGCCCACCCCCCGTCTGTTGCACTGCGTTGCCGAAATACAGCCATCCTTTTCCCAGCAGCACGCGCTACGCGGTGCCAAGCAGTAAAAGTCTGTGCACGGGGACACCAGTGTGGTCTTGGTGGCCGGAAATGTTTCTTCTTCCCCATCTGACTGTTGGACATTGCAAATAAATTTTGATTTGTGCTTTCCTTTTAAGCCTGGCAAGGAGATGGGAAAACTAATAAACATCCTGATAGTTACGAGTACTCTTTTTCAGGCTGAGAAAAACTTAAGAAAACACTTGGTTTGGGTACATTAGCGTAAAAGCCAGAAATTAGGACAGAAGTGTGCCATGGGTTTTTGAGCTTCTGTAATTTCTACAAGAAGGTTAGCTCATTTCTCTCCACTCGACCTAATCCAGGAGCTGGACACCGAGCTCAGTCCTCTCCGTGTCCCCGTGGCAGGCTGGCAGCATCCGGGGGCTGGTGAAAACCAACGTGATGAGCTGGTGCCTCCATCCCTTTGGGGGCATGTAGCCAGTCCTGTTCCTGTACACCCTGCAGGGCACAGCAAGTGGCTTGTAGAATCATAGAATCACAGAATGGTTTGGGTCGGAAGGGACTTTGAAAGGTCATCTAGCCCAACTCCACTGCCGTGAGCAAGGACATCCATCACTAGATCAGGCTGCTCAAAGCCCCATCCAGCCTGGCCATGTAGATGCAGGAGAAGCCACCACTGCTCAGCCCTACATGTCACAAGAAACAAGGGGACGAAGTAGGGAGATTTGGGATATTTAGGTTTAAAATGCCATAGTAATAAAATCAGCATTTTCAAAGCCCATGTGTGTTCAGGTACCACACCTTACATTCAGGTGTCATGAAATTTGTATAGCCTAGTTCTGGGCAAAAAGCTGCCAAATTATGGTAGAACAGTTGTTTTAATAATTGGTACTGTCTTTTTAAATAAAAAATAACAATTATTATGCTAGATTGTTTCGCAGAAGAAAAATGCAGCTGGGCTTAAGGGCTTGAGTAGGATTTGGCTGCTGTGCGTTGCGCTAAATTCCCCTCGATGCCTTTGCGATAGATTAAATATACGTATGTTGCTTCAGTGAGGAGGCTTTGGTGTGGGTTTTTTTTTAGCTGCGGCAACAGCGGCAGCACCAGCTGATTTTTTTTATTTTTTTTTTTAATTATTATTTCCGTGTTGGTTTCCCTCCCTTCCAGGTAAACTGTCGCTGGAAGAGTTCATCAAAGGTGCCAAGAGCGACCCCTCCATCGTGCGGTTGTTACAGTGCGACCCCAGTAGCGCGAGCCAGTTCTGATGAAAAGCGGACAGTGTGCACAGGGAACCTCGGCTCGTGTCCTTCAAGCTTTGCTCGCAAACGGATGCCTTCTCAACCATCCCTCCATGACTCCCCGGATAAGATCCCCTTGCCAGATTGTGTGTATGTGTGTGCGTGTGTGTATGTGTGTGTGTACGTGTGTGCCTCCCGAGCGAACCAGCCCTCGCTCCCCCCACTAACACCGGTGCAGCTCGCCTTCGGCAGCTCCGTTTCCGCTTCCCCGTAACGTTACGATTCACTCTACACGTTTTAAACGTTAATCGGAAGGTATGTTTACATGCAGCTACAGAAGAGTTGGGAATATCGCTGGTGAGATACCACTTCACGTAGTCCGTAAGAAAAGGTGATGTCCTGGTAGTTCCCGAGAAGATGCTAGGTAGGACTTTTACCCAACACAGCAGATCGTAGATAATTTATTTTGCTTCATAAATTAATATTTAAAAAAAAAAAAAAAAAAAAAGGACTGAATGGTGTAGAAAGTTAAAAAAAAAAAAAATCTAAAAAAAAAAAAGCAGCTTTCCTGGGCATGGTTCCAATTTTCTTTTTGAGGAAAATTGCTTGCACTTATCTAATGGTCTTTACTTTCTTTTAATATATATATAAATTATATATATATGGTGAAGTAAAATTTTAAATATTTAGGTCATCTATTTAAGGCATAAAATAGAATCCGAGCTTTGTTTCTTCTAGTTGTCTGTGATTTACTCAAATCTTGGAGATTGTTTTTTTTTTGTGATATTTATGCATTAGCAAATTGCTGTTCCAGAAGAAATGCATGACTAGCAGTTTGTGGATATTTCACTCTGTTTAATTCCTGAATGCAAATATTTGTTCATTTTTACTGTCAATCGTTCCAACGTTACTGTATTAACAAAAAAAACCTGAAAGGAGTTCATCCTCGTTTCGTATTTCTCAGTGGAGTCCTACTTTCTGGTGGTTGCTGCGTTCAATGGCTTTTGAGTGCCCCGAGGTGACGTGACTCGCACTGCTGTTCTCGACTTGGCTACACCTCCTCCCTTTTGCTGTCGATATGTTAATAGTCTTGTGCATTCCAGTGTTATTTAATATCTGCCTAATGCCAAGAAATATTAATTGAAATAAAAGACTACTTTTCTTGTCACTGCCTGTCTTGGTGTGACCCCTGCAACGAGTCCCGAGCAGTGTCTATCTGGGGGAAGGACCAGGCTGGTTTCCTGACCTATGTGTCCCCGTCTTGCCCGAGACCTGTTGCCTTGTAGGTACGTAGGGGTTTTTGGGAGCCCGCTGTTGCGGCTGGATTAATGCACCCATGTTGTCTGTGGGATCCCGCTCCATCCCAGCAGGGTCCTGGGTGAAGGTATTTCCTTGGTGAAGACCTCAGGAAGGTGACAGCTCGGTTTCTGCTGGGTGCGGCGCAGCTGGAGGCGGCGAAGGGAGAGCTGCCGGCCCCATCAGCCGGGCTGTTGCGACCATGAATTTAAAAAATAAAAGTATCTTGTTCCTGTCAGGCACCAGGTACATGCTGTTAGAGTGACGTTTGACATCGGTGGCACGGAACGCAGTTTTCCCCCTGTTCATCAAGCCTGCAGGTCGCTGCTCAAGCCTGTCCTCTCTGCAAAATCAAGTGTCAACAAACGATTTGGCCTGAAGTTAATGTTAAGCATGTAATTAAGGGATTTTTGCTGTGTGGAATGACCTAGTAGTGGTTAGGTGCTAATGCTGTAATATTAAAAAATTAAGGGATTTTTGCTGTGTAGAATAACCTAGTAGTGACTAGGTATTAATACTTTAATATTAAAAAAAAGAGAGAGAAATGGTTGAACTACCCAAATGGAAACGCATTGTTAGGTCACACTCAGTCTACAATACAGGCTCGTGCCAGTGCTGCCAGGCAGAAAAGTGCATTCATTTTTTTCCTAGAAAATCAAATTTGAGCTATTAAACCAACAGTCCTTTCAAGCGCAACGCCCTGCTGACGGGCAGCCCCGAGAAGGAGAGTTAATCAGGAGCCTGCCTGCCTTCCCTGGGCGAGCCCAGCAAGGAAAGCAAAGTATTGGGAAAAAAGAAACACAGTTCCATGGTGGCTTCTAATAGTCTGCCTCCAGCCTGTGTGTGTTCAAGCTGGCTGCCAGGAGATGCTGTGGTGTTAAAGAAGCTGCAGATGGTCTTAGAGTAATGGCTCTTCTTGCACGGGCTGGGTGGCAGTTGTTTAAATGCACAAGGTTTAGATGCGGCTGTAGCATCTCCCTGCGCTCGGGAGAATGTGCAAAAACATCTCTGGCCTCGTCACTGGATGGTGCCTCGGAGAGGGACCGCAGCATCTGGATCCTGTTTGGGATCCTAAAATGAGCCAGGCATATTTTTAGTCAAGCATTGCACGATATCCTTTTCTTAGGTACCAAGGTTGTAAAAACTTTTGCTGTAGCATTCATGAATGCAGCGGCTGTTCTGCCATCATTCATCTGCTCTTGTAACTTCTGTCAGCTTTTCCATCTTTTCCTGTCTCTAGTCGACAGCAAGTCTAAGTAGCTGTTTAAAGTAGCCCAAACAAACTCATTTGAAAAGAAAAAAAATCTCCTTACGGAAGCTCATTTTGACCTTGTTTTTGCAGAAACAAAATGAAAGAGTCTGAATTTTAATGGTTAAAAAATTCCCATTTCTTTGAGTTTGTAACTTTTGCTGTGAAACGTGCCGAGGTATCCACGATGGGGTTTGCTACCTGCCGTGCAGACACTGGGATTCTGTCCTGCTTTATCCAGCCCAATTTCTTCTCCCTTTCTCTTTGACTCTTTAAACTTCCCAGCCCCAGGTTTGATATATTTTTTTTAGTCTGTCCCCCAGTGCTTTCCCAGCTTTTAATAAGTTTCTTCTTTTCAAGTGGGTCGGCTCTGTTTTGGGACCGGCACAGGGTGGCTGAGCAAGGTGCTCCCACCTTCTCCTTTAGAAAGCAAGCGAGGAAGATGCCCAGGAGAGGTGGTTGCTCACGGCATCCCAGGGGGGACTGGGGAGATGCTCTGAAGCCCGACCAGACTGAGCCTCTCAAAGGTGGCTTCTGATACAGGGAATGTTTTGATTACAGACCAGCTAAGGACTGGAAAGGGCTTTATCTGCTGCTGCCAAACAGCTCTCTTAAGAAAACCCGACCTGTTTCAGAGGCTGAAGTTGTGCATCCTTATTCACTGGGTAACTTTGAACATCTTGGCTGTGCTTTGAAGAGCTCCTCTGAGGACACGTCTGCTTCCCTGGCTGATAAGGAGGACTAGGCAGGGAGAGCAATTTCCAAGCTCATCCTCCAGGGTGTGTGGTTGGAGAGTTGATCCAGGCAGAGTTCAAAACCGAGGAGGAAGCCTGGAGAAAATCGATGAAAAGCTTGCAGAGCTTTAATGCTCGCTGGGCTCTGGGGGTGTCTGTCGGGGAGGGACTGGTGTGTAGGGGGGTTAATCTCTTGCAAAATGATGTCCAAGTGATTAATAGAAAACTTACACTTGTTAAGTGTCTTTGGTGCTTTGGCAAATTGTATGTTTAATCAAAAATAGTCTAACTTAGTGAAAGTGGAGTTTAGCACAAAAAAAAAACCCCATCAGCAGGTCCGTTTTTACCTTGCTTTAATAAGCTGTGTAATTATTTTCTTGCCTCACAGATATCTAGCACTCTGAAAGCTCTAGCTAATTACTACATAAATTCAGAGTTTTCTGTATGAATTGCAGGTCCTATTAAACTAATTCAGAATTATGTCATTGCCTTTCAAATTAAGTTAGTGCCTGTCTGGTTGCAGTTTAACTCCAGCCTGGGTGGCAGAGATGCTTGGATTTGGTCTTGTGTTTCTCTGTCGCCAGGTTTGCATTAGCCCTTTGGTTTTAAATAAGATCCTTTGCAACGTAATTTTAGTATTAGGCTCTGAGTAATGAACTCCTGCAAAGAACAACGTGAGCATTTCTGCAGCCACCGGGCAGATGGTCTCCATGGATAGTCCACGATCCATTATGCAAGACAACCTCTATTCATCTTTTTAAAGGTTAGGAACAGCCATTGACTTTAATGGTGCAGTGGGCAGACTGGCATTTTGAGATCTCCGGGCTGCGTGATGGCAGATACATTGCTGATGAACCCCGTAATTGCCATTATCTCTTTTGAGAGGGGAGGTGTTTCATTGGAAAAGGAGGCAAAGGGGGAGTGGAAAAAGAGAGCAGAGCATCTCTCTGTGTTAGAAGCTTTGGAGATGTGCCTGCATCTCTGGGAGCTGTGTGCCTGAAAACAGATCTTGCCTGTTGCCCACCTGTATCAAGTGTGATGGTTTGGACCAGGACGTGCTCCTGGACACTCTCACTGGGTCACTGTGGCTAGAGGTCAGGCAGTGCATCACCAGAAGGTTGGGTTAATCCCAAGCTGATGGCCATGCCACACAAGCCAGAAACCACTGTCCAGAAGGAAGAGAGGAGCTGTCACAGCAGCTGCTTGGTGTCTTCGGGGACAAAGGTAAGCCCATGTCTACCAGTTGTGCAGGTTATTTCAACAGGCTAACAGCAGGCTGGCTCTTCCTGATGGAGGAACAATTTATCCCAAACAAAATCTTTGTTGGGGGACAGCCCAATCTGGTTGGGCTGTCACTAGAGGGAATCATCTCTCACCTGAAGGTGAGAAGGAAGGTCCCCTTCTTGCTCATGCCCGTTCCCACACCTCGGTGTTTGGTGCTGCTGGGGCTTGGGTGGGTTGGGGCTGCCACCCTGGATTATCCTCAGCTCCCCCAAACCCTCCCAGCTTGTAGGGCTACAGCTCTGAGCACATCTTTGGTGGTGGTTCTTGGTCTTCAGTGTTGGGAGCTGCATCACTAAACCAGCTCAGAGCTGTGCTTCTGGACCTCGGTTCCAGCATTTTTATACCTTTCCTGGGCTGTTCTGCTCAGGACCTTGGCAGCTTCCTTTACCTTAACTGCACCTGACATGCAGCAGTATGGAGACTGGTGCAGAAGGCAGGTCACACTCCAAGTCAAAGCTGGTCATGGTTATATTATAGCAAATATGACAAATTATGTCCTGGACGCAAAAGCATTTTGGGAACAGCCAGGGGAAAGGCCACGTGCTGAGCATGGAGCTGGGGAGCACCATCCTCTCGGGGACGCCAGGAGCCCCCACTTGCTGCAGGGGGCAGGAGCAGCAGGCTGCCCATCTCCAGCTCACGCAGGGATGCTGTGTGGGACCACTGCCCTCCCCTCCTTATTGCAAAGGTGCAATGGCAAAGTGGTGGTGAGAGAAAAGACCCTTCGTTCCCCCAGCAGACCCAGCTGGTGCGAGCAAACATGCTGCTCTGGGAGCTGCAGCAGTGACTGAACCTCTCAGCCAAGAGCCAGGTTGCTGTGGAACCCGTATGATTTTCCTCTTTATTCTTTTTTCAATACTTTCCTGGACCCTTTTTGGGGCAAATCATTGATTCTATTGCTGAGCAGATGCCTCGGGCAGCAGGCACGATGCTGGCAGCTGGTTCCTCTGGGAAGGGTAAGCACAACGACTGCGTCTTAATATGCCATTAATAACCAAGAACCAAACACAAACACTGCACACGCTTTCCTTGGAGAAAATAAAACAAACTCAGCTAATTTAGATGTTAGTGTTGCACAGCTGTGGTTATTCCTGTGCTGCTTTCCTTCTGAATTATTAATACATGTGAGGCTCACAACGAGCAGGTTTGATGCCTGCTGAAGGACACGGGTAGTGGCACCACATGCATATGGTGACACTGAGGAGCAGGGCTGCACGCTGGGGACAGTGTCGATGCTCTAGAAATGGGCTACAGGTGCCAGGGTTCACCCCACATCGTGCCATCCTCTACTCTGTGGGCATCATGCGTGGCGACGTCCCAGCAAGCTGACACTGCCAGGCACCCTGGCCATGCTGGGGAAACGTGGTCTTTGGGGGAACTGGCTCGGTGGTCCCCACCCCATGCCCTGGAAAAAAAAAGTTTTTTTTTTCTTTTTCCTCAAGTGTGATGCTTTCCTGTGATGCTTGTGAAGGGAGATGCTGGCCACCCACATGGCCACTCCTGCGCCCACTACATGGTGGCCAGGTAATGCACTCTTGAGGCAGTAGAGGCCGGGTCATCTTCAGTTGCTATGGCAACACCCAAAAAGGATCCAGGAGTTTTTTTTTTTTCCTCTCAAAGCAAAGCAACTTGTTTGAAGAAAAACCTCACATTCTGTTTTGGATGACTTTTTGCAGCCTTTCGTGTTCACCTTCTTTCCGCAGTTCACATCACCTGTGCTGGGCAGGGTGCTTGAATGGACCAAAAAGTCCCCACCAAGAAGCTTGTGTGTGACCATGCATGGGATGGTCTGATGAGGAGGCAACAGAGGAAGCCAAAGCCCCCTATTTCTCCCCTGTGTTTTAGGGGGTTTTGACACCATCCAGAATACAGGGAAAGGGACGAAGGAGACTATGAAGAAAATTTTTATGAATTTCCATATTCTAGTAGCTGACTCTCTGTTCCTCCATCACCCAGTGAGGTTCGTGCTGCTCTTTGCACTTTCAACCATCCATTTTTCTAGTTTTGGTTTCTTCTATGCCAGCTGCATCTGTACACTGCTTCCACCCAGCTACAAGTTTCAGTGCTCTTATTTTGCTTGTGTTTTCAGACTTCCTTTTCATGCTTAAACCCGCAACTATTGATAGTAATTCCCCCTCCCCAGCCCTCGCCTTCGTAGTTTGGGTCTGCCACAAACCTCTGCAAGCCTCAACACTGCAGGCAGGAGGCAATGGTGGCAGCCACACATCTTGCCAGGATGAAGATCCCCTGCTCGCCTGCTCGTTGTTGACCATGTAGTAATTTCAGACACACCCAATCATCAATAATCAGCATTTTGAGCGGCATGGACTGCCAAGTCTCCTGGAAACCATGCCTTGCTGACTGTGGCCAGGCAGTTATCAATGGAGAGCTGGGGGAGGTGCAGCTGAGTCATAATCTGCAGGTCTTCGTAGCTTTACTGAGCATTTATTTTCAAATTGCCACCAGGGAGGTCCAACACAATGCGCACAGGTGGGCTCTGGCAAGGAGGAGGCAGGGGGACCGTGCCTGCAGCACAAGCATCTGTGATGGGGAGGTGTGTAGGGATGGGGCAGAAGAACATCCCATCCTGAACAAAGCTGGCAAAGCATGGAAATACTGGGTGCCACCCAGTGACTGGTAACATCGGATGTCTTCACTTTGCCTATGGTCTTCCCATAAGCTTTCTTCGGCCAGGACCTTTTGCACAGGCACAAAATGCAGCAGCAGCATTTAGAAGCATTTAGAAAGGGAGGGATGAGTGGGCATGAGGAAGAGGATGGGACAGGCAGGCTGAGCCTGAGATGCAGCCTGCGGACACGATGGCAGATCTCCCGTGCAGGATTTAGATTCACTAAGCAAGGGGACTTTCTTGCAACTGTCTACCTCTTGGCTAACGCCACCAGCAGAGCGTGAAGCTGATGGCATGGGCAGCGCGGTTCCTTGCTGTGTTGCTTTTACACTACTTACAGGCACCTTCCCGAGGATAAAGCTAATCGTCCTGCCTCTGGGTTTGCCTTGTTCTCCCATCATGAGCAATTCCCACCCGTGTCCTGGAGCACAAGTCACTTCACAGTCTTCATCAGCTACACAGCTCTGTCTCACAAGACTCTTATTTGATTCCCTCCTCAGTAATGTGATTTAAATCACCCTTCAATCACCAGTCATTTCCACACCTGATGGCAATAAGGACAAATCAGCACCTTAAATGAGAGAAAGGTGCTTCTAGGAAAGGGCTTTCATTTCTAATGGATTTTTGGGAAGGGGCTGCCAACTTTGGATCATTCAGTTCCTCTGCTGCATGTATATGAAGGAAAAGGTCACAAATGGGAAAAAGTGGCATATCTCTGTGTTGTGTGTGACACTGGTATAGAAAAACACTTTCTGAGTGCCATGGGGGAACTTGGGAGGCCACCAGGACATCGTGGTGGTCCCTGCCTGCATCCTGCTTTCACCTGCACCAGAAGCTGACAGCTACAGCCAGGTGGGTTTTTCAGGATTGTCCAGTGTCTTCGAAAACTCGGGGGTTTCAGTGCTTAAATAGAGTTGGCAGTGAGCCATGGAGGGCACAGGAGCCTGTGCCCCACTGCTGGTACGTAGCCACCCTCCTTATTGAACAGTGGTGAGATTTGCCTGCCAGCTTGCCTCTAGATCACGCTTTTTCCTTAAAAATAAGGCAAAACTAATTTTTAACGTCAAAAATTAGTGATGTTGGGAGGTGCTAAGACACAACTGCAGGGAGCGATGTGGTGGGATTGCCTCTGGAAGCCAAGCTTAAAGACACATTCCCTAGCTCTGCCCAGGGGATTGAGAGGATTTTTGGTACTTTAGGGAATCAACTGCAGCCTTAACAGGCTGGATGGATGTTGTGGATGACTAATTAGTGATTGACAATGAATTGGAGCCCACAGCCACCTTCTATTGTGTCCTGGGAGAGAAGATGGGGTTGCACAATGAGGCCCTAGATAAGGGGAGGCTGGATGAAACTGATGCCAAAAGACACCTGCAGTGACTTTAGATTTCATATAGATACAGTGAACTGAAGTGAACAGATTTGACCCAGGCATATTTTTACCTTTATCCATATATCTTACAGTAGCAAGCATTTTTTTCATCTCAGAAGAGTGATGTTTTACTATTTATGCCACCAGCATGGCAGTCAAAAGGCAAGCTTCAACAGTTCATTTGCTTAATCAAAAGCTGAAACCATAGTTCCCCCCCAGCCACGGGTGACAGTGACCCAGGCTGAGGAGCTGCCACTGCCTGAAATGCCACAGGGAAGGGTTTATGACAGCCTGTTAAAACGAACAGCAACAAATTGCTCAGATCAGGTGGTACCTGCCCGAGTGCACCAAAAGAGCAGAAAGATGAGAGCATAACCTCTCATTTATACCAGCCTGGGGCAAACATGACACCAGATTATTAGTAGTATTTCTTTTAATGACTCTAGGGCACAGTCTGAGGAACTCCAGACCAGTAAGCCTGATGTCTGAACCAGAAAAAAATTGGTAGAAACTATAGCAAAGTACAGACGTTGCAGATCCTAGGATAAATGTGATGTATTAGGGAAGAGACAAAATGGGCTTTTATAAATGGAAGTCTTGCCTGATGAATCTATTCATGGTTTCTGCAGGAACAAAGTGGTGACATGTTCTTAAATGGTCCGAAAATGGACAGATGAATGGATACAGTGAGACAAGAATGTTTGCTAATGATGCAGGATTGTCTGGGACCATCAGAGGTGGTGCAAAATATTGCAGAAGTGTTTCTCCATATCGGTGATTGGGCAGTAAAAATGTAAGTTAAAATGCCTGTTGTTATCTACCAAAAAAAAAAAAAGAGCCCTGGAAAATATAGCTCTAATTATTCATACACTTTGTGGTCCAAAATAAGATCGTATTGGAATCACTTTGGGTAGACATCTAAAAATATCAGCTTGGTTCTCAACTTATACCATGAATAAGCTTCTGGGGAGTCTTTGGGTTTAGGATGTTACTGAGCTGGGTAAAAGGGTTCCTCGGTCACCGCACTCATCGTGTGGGGTTAAACTGGCCTCCAAAACCTCCCTCTTCTGCTCAGGGCTGGACAGTCCTCCCTGTGCAGCCTGCATGCCTGCGTTTCTGTGCCCTTAGCTCCTCACTTGATAACTTTCTGGCTAGTTACGTGGCAGCTGGTACCTGGCTAGATCACATACAGCGTCAGCGGTCCTCACGCAGACCCATGGCAAATAGCTCCACGGCTGCTTAATGCTGGCAGGGAACATTTTGATCAGCCCATCTTGACCCTGCGGCTGACACAGGCCAGCGAATCTGCCGTGGTAATTTGTGTACCAGGCTTGCACCTTTGGCCCGAGGCTGGAGACGATGCTAAACATCTGCCGCTGGACTCCTGAGAGTGACGTCAATGCTCTTTTGTCTTAAGTCTGCTACTGGCTCAGCTGCATCCATCTCTCCCAAAGATAAATTATACTTTATTGCATGGTATTGCTCAGGACAGAAAAAAATCTCATTAGGCACCCGCAGTTCAGCACTTAAAACTCAGAGTAATAAATAGCTTGACCAGGGGAGCTTTTTGTCCCTGTCCATGTGCTCTGGCTCTCCGGAGGCCCAGAGGAACTGGTAGAATGGGAGAGGAAGGTTGCACGATGTCCCTGGGCGTTACTGGGGGGTACAGCGTGTGGAAGTCAGGCCAGTGGAGACGTGCTCTGCCTCGCTGTGGCCCCCTCAGCATCATCCGGGCGGTTTCCTTCTCTGGGAGGGGACAGCAGCAGGAGAAACTCAGGGCATCTCCTGAGGCACATCTTAGGGTGCATCCACATCTTGGGGTACATCCTAAGCCTCGTCTTACCCAGGGCTGGACAGCTTAGCCTGGGTGTATGGGGTGACCTCTACTTTCCACATGCAATCAGCACTGTAAGGCACTGCCTCCAGCCCCCCTGGGGCAACGGGGCGTTCGTCTGGCCTTGGGAAGGGGACATCAGCAGGAGTGCAGGGAGCTGGATGCAGCCAGGCTCATCTCACGCAGACGTTTTTAGGGAGTCCTTGCTCCACCAGCCTGCCCTCATCTCTCAGCAGCTGCAGACACTCCAGGGAGTCTCTGCTGTGCCCTACGAGCCCTTGGACTAGGCGGCATCAGGCAAAAGGATGCCTGGGGCTGCTGGTAACCCATCTGGAGGGACGCATCCTGAGCAAGGGATGCTGGCGCTGTCTGCTCTGGCCACCTCCCTTCCCACCATCCTCCCCCCAACTCAAAAATCAAAGATGTAAGAAGCTATCTTTTCCCTGCAAGCTCTGTTTCCCTGTCGGCTCTCCTCAGCGCAGGTCAATTTACTTGCTGGTAACGCAGAAATTTCCTTGCTTTCCCCCCAAAGGATGAAGGGTGCAGGCAGTAACCCCAGCCGTGAGAAGGTCCCGGAGCTGAAGGCCTTGGTGTGCTGAGGAGCAGGTGGCAGCAAACACCGACTCACAGTGCTGGGACCAAGGAGGGAGGGAGAGATGAGAGATCCTGAGACGGGCTGTTGCTGCCATCTAGCCATGCCCGCCGCTCAGGGCAGCACAGCACAGCCCTCCCACCACCGGCTTTTCTCTCTATTTTCTGTGCGAGTTACTCCTTTCCTGCCTCTTTCCTCTTCTGAGCCACCAAGGAGAAAACACCTCTAAGGTCTCTTCTTTTAGCCCACCCTCTCTCAGCTGTTGCCTGAGCTGCTGTGGTGCTTAGGGCCAGGACACGCAGCAGCTCGGTGGCATCTCATCCTACTTGGAGCAGTTTCCCTGCATCCCCAGCTGGATGTGCTCTCCGTCAGACTTGGGACCATCATTTGCACCTCCTCCCAGGTGAGCAGATATAGCTGCCAAAGTTGGCAAACAAAAGCAGGGACCCACTCCCAGCCTCAGGTTTAGGACACAGGGCAAGCATGGTGGGACTTCTATGGGGTCAGACATCCGTGCCAACATCAGGGCACAGAGGGTGTCTTCCCCAAGAGGAGGCGAACCTCCCTGGGTGGAAGGATGCTGCAAGCCAGCAAGCATGGCCCCACAATGCTCGTTGGATCCGAGCCCACGGCCACGGGAGCAGGGGAGAACAACCAACATGTCCCATGCTGGGTTGACACCTCGAATCCCGTGTTCAGTTTTGGGCCCCTCACTACAAGAAAGACATTGAGTGCTTGTCCAGAGAAGGGCAACAAAGCTGGTGGAGAATCTACAGAAAAAGTCTTATGAGGAACAGCTGAGGGAACTGGGGTTGTTTAGCCTGGGGGATACGAGGCTGAGGGGAGACCTTATCGCTCTCTATAACTACCTGAAAGGAGGGTATAGCCGGGGGGGTCGGTCTCTTCTCCCAAGTAGACAAGAGGAAACAGCCTCAAGTTGCACCAGGGGAGGTTCAGATTGGATATTAGGAAAAACTTCTTCACTGAAAGGGTTGTCAAGCATTGGAACAGGCTGCCCAGGGAAGTGGTGGAGTCACTATCCCTGGAGGTATTTAAAAGACAGGTAGATGTGGTGCTTAGGTACGTGATTTAGTGGTAACTTGGCAGTGCTAGATTAACGGTTGGACTTGATGATCCTAAGGGCCTATTCTAACCAAAATGATTCTATGATTGTAGGATGGGGACAAGCACGCTAGGGTTGGAGGGACCTCAGGAGGTCTTTAGCCCAAGCTCCTGCTTCAAGCAGGATCAGCTGCAAGGCCAGCTCAGGCTGCTTAGGGCTTTGTCCTGTCAGGTCTTGAAAGCTTCCAGAGATGGAGCATGGCCAGAGTCACCAGCAGCCTGGTCCCTGCCTGGCTGTCTTCATGGGGCAAGTTTCTCCTTGCACCCAAGCCTGATCCCTCCTGGTTCCAGCTTGTGTCCATCATCACTTGACTAACACCAGCAATCCTACCAAGCTGCTCTATGGAAGATACCATAAATCAGTTCCACAGACCCTCCTCAAGAAGACCCCTGACAACAGAGAACCTAAATTAACCCCAGAAGTGACAAAGGAGAATAAAAAAATTGCAAAAAAAAAAAAAAAAAAAAAAAATTACAAAAAAAAAAAAAAAAAAAAAAAAGCTACTGGAAGAGCTGAGCCTTGGTCCAGGCCCCAAGCAGGAAGCTGATGGGACATTTGAGGTAACAGCCTTAATTTAAAAAAAATAAAAAAAAAGCCACTAATTTTGAAGTGTTCTGTATATAAAAAACTCCAAACTCTCTGTTTCCCATTTCTGTGAACAGAGGGGAAGGGAGGTTTTTTTGATTGGGGGGCGGGGGGAGGCTTGAGCTGTGCAATAGTTTAATTATAATTTAGTGTAAACTTTTTCTTTGTACTTTTTTATTTGCGTGTGTTCTCTCTAATAACTTATTGCTTACGCTGCGGTATAACATCAGGAATGTGGGATTCATTTAAAAGCTTTCCGTTTTTCTCTCCTTTTTCCTGACTCCCCTGGCTCTGACAGACGGGGGTTTTTTAAAGCTTTTTTTTTTTTTTTTTTTTTTTTTTTTTTTTTTTGTGAGCTGAGCTCCATCTTGCAGGCTTTTGCTCAGCTAATTAGTCACTAAGTCGTTATCTCTGAGAGGATCTCCCTTGGCCCAGGTCAGAGGAACACCCCTGCTTTGCTCGCAGTGGGGTATAATGAAGCCCCCACGGCGCAAGCGGCTGTGCCCTGTAGCACCTACCTCCCGGGGAGCCTGGCGAGCCACCCTGGCAGGGCGCAGGAGGAATTTCCCTCCCCCAGATCAGCAGTCCCCGCGGCAAGTCAGATTTTTCTTTTCCTTTTCGCTTTGGTCAGACGCTTTAGTGGTTTAATGCAAGTTTTGACTGCAGGAAAGCAGGACAATCGTTGCTGAGAAATATTTATCGGGCGATCCCAGCCAAATGCTGTTGCTGCTGTTGAGTTATAGTTAACAGCAGGTAAGTGGAGTTTTCAAGCAGGATTTTTTTTTTTTAATCTAGCAACAAAATAGATGATTTGCTTCTTGTCTTCACAGTTAAGGGCAGCAGGACCTTCATTATTTTACTGAAAACTGTACCCATGTTACCCTGTTCAAGAATGGCAATCCCATTCCCTGCAAGAGTGCCAACCTAGAGCCAATATATGTGAGCTCAGTAGCCAAACACGAAAGGGTGATGCTCAAGCCCACTGAATGCCCAAATCCTGTTCTTCTCCCCAGGCAGGGAACTGCATTTTTAAGGATGGGTGAAATAATACCCTGTGACTGCAAGGTTTAACTCACAATTGTGAGTCAATGCTCCTGCAGCAACACATGGGCCATCTGCCCCACAGTACGCTCTGCCACCGGTAACTCCCCTCCTTGTCCCTCACTCCCTCTGCCTCGGCATTCTCCACCCGCTCACCAACGCATTCCCACCTTTGATTTTTCCTTCTGGTGTAATTTCAGAGGAGCGGTGTTTCTCAACTTTTTCTTTGTATATGAAACTACGTTTGCTCCAAAGGATGTCAGCTGAACCCCAGTACAGGCCACGTATAGCCACAGGTGAACATATGGAAGGTCTCAGCTAGACTTGTTTCAGACCTCAAGTGGCTTCACCACTCAATAAAGAGGAATGGAGCGATTAGAAGCCATGCCCTCAGCTTGGGGAGATGTCTTAGTATATTGGGGAGTGTCTTGGTAATCTGACAGTATTAGTCTCTTTTTCCAAGAGCGATCCCAAGAGAACCAACGCCACCATCACTGGTGCCAGGGAGGGGAGTGACAGCAGCAACAAACCACTGCAAATAGGTCTGCAAAGCCCACAGTGAAATGGAGCATGGTTAGCAAGAAGCTGAAAGGCACAGGCTATTCTTGGCTCCAACTTTGATTATTTGTTGAGCTAATTATGGAAGACAGATGCAGCTGATCTCAATTTTTCTGGCATGCAGCTCCTCCCTCCCTCCCTCCTGTATCAGATAAGCTTGCTCCAGGGAGGAATAATTAAGATGTGCACTTAGAACAACTGGATTTGATCAATCCATGTGGCAACACAGAGCAAAGGTTGTGATGGCCCAAGGCTTGGGGAAGGGAGGTCAAAATAAACCACAGGAGTTCACTGCTCACTTTGTTACATCTCTGCTGTCCCAGCTGGTGCTCCAGCTTACGCTGAGAAATGTATCACCCTAGTGTGGATGGCAGGGAATGCCCACAGTCACCGTATCACCGATTCCTGTCACTCAGGGTATTTTAAAATCCATTTCAGAAGGGGAGTGGACCAGCTGAGATTCTGTGGAAGCCAAGAGCATGGCAGCTGTGAGACAAAGGATAAATGCACCGTATCCCAAAGCCCAGAACATCTACTCAGCGTGATCCGGCTTGATCACATCTTGCTTAGAAACACACCACCATTCCTGTAAAGATTTATTACTCCCACAAGTACTAAAAGTCAGCTAGCAAAAACCACTGTTATTTTATTTTATTTTGGTTGTTGTTGGTGGTGGTTTGTTTGTTTTGTTTTTTTTCTTACACAGAAAATGCTCAAGAAAATTAACAGTTCTTTTTAAGGACCTGATGCTCTCCTGAGACAAGGCTTACAGAGCACCAGCTGAGGCTATGATATCTACCTTCCATGGCAGGTATAACTAGAGGTCAGCTACACCTCTTTTGGGGAGTATCATAAGTTCATGAAAATGCTTATTAGCATGTTGCCACTGTCCTCACCTCCAACAGAGAGAAACAGATGTCTTTTTTCTTTTTTTTTTTTTCAGACAAAACCCAATGAAGTATCTAAAGCAATCAAGTTAAATGCAGGTCAAGAAACTAATTGCAGCCTGCCAAATTCCTCTCAGGGAAGCTTACTAATGAGCTTCCACAAGTGATTGCCTTCAAGCTACCTCTGGCTGCAAGTAAGGGAAGGCAGACTGGCAGTTGCCCCCCAGGGCAGGAGAACAGGCCCCAGCAGTAGCTGCTAGTGCAGGGCTGATGTAAGGTCTCACTACAGCCACATGCCCTTCGGGGTCAGCCATCCTCAGCCTTCCAACAGGCAGGTTTAAGAGTAGCCACACCTCCTGCAGATAACTGCAGTCTCTCCAGGAGTACTTTTTCTGCACAGCCATTAGGGTTTTTTTCCACAGTTCAAATGGACTTACCTCTGACAGGACAAGATTTAGATGTGAAACTGTTACAATATTAACATTTAGTAACCATTCATGGTTTTCATGCTAAGAATTGTGAAGTTCCCACATGAATTTGGAGAAGGTAAAAAACAAACCTGGTTTAGATGGAGGGAGTTGTTTGAGATTAAGGCTATTGCTCCACTATGCATCTCCACTGAAGTTTGCACCAGTGTAGTTCAGTAGCCAAACAGCTGGCTACTGAATGCACGAGAATAAGGGCAAGTGCTTGAATACAGGAGTAAAGCATATAAGTAAACAAACAAATAAATCACTTGGGATGCTTCAAGAGAATCAGGAATGAGGTACCATCACATCTCCTGACCCCTACTAGCTCAGCTAGCAAAGAGGGTAGTCTCAGCTGAAAGCACAGAATAGAGGTTAAACAATTTCTTTCAAGCAGCTGTGAAAGACAACAGCTTTACTTCTCATCTTGCTAGAGCCACTGTTTCTATCAATCAGCAATACTACCCTTTGGATGACCCTTTAGAGCAAGTATTAAAAGTTAAGTTAGCATAAGCTTTACATACTCATTCAATGCATTCAGGTTTTCCTCTTTACTATCAGGAATTCGCTCAGGGATGGCTGCAGTCCAGGACTTTCTGGTAAATAGAACAGATCCAGATCTGGGACCAATTTGTGTGTCAGAAATATTTTGCAATTTTAGTGGAGCAAGTGGCAGCAAAATAGCATTGGGTTAAGTAGAAGTCAGAACGCTCTGCTCCAGTAAGCAGACTCACTATTTTTATCACCACAACACCCTGTATTAGCTTCTAGTATTTACTACTTTGGGTTAAATGTGATAGATGACACCAAGTCAGAAGTTTAACAGGGTAGCATGTATCTTTGTGACATTAGAGCTTCTAATTTTATTGCATGCATAAAGAATTTTGAGTCCCCTCTCTTATCATTTGTTTTATCCTAAACCCATAGGCAACAAGGGTCAGAGAGCAGTAGCCACCTACTAGTCAGCCACACAGTTTCAGCTTAAGTTTTCCAGTGACATATTTTAATGCTCACACACATAACAAGCAGCTTGTCGGTGGCAGACATGGAGCTTGTGCTGTATTCTCAGTGATGTCATAGACAAATGTGAATAAAAAAGGGCACTGCATTGAACTTGCAATACACAACTATGTTAAGCCCATGTTCAACAGTGAAAGACAAATGTGACTCCATGAGAATTTGTGCAGTATTCCACTTGTTGCCAGTCAAACTTTTTCTAGTCACATATTAAAGAGAGAGACAATTTAGTTTTCCTACCCATTAAGGGGTTCCTTCACTTCAGTAAGCTGGAAGGTCTAGGACAGGGGAAGAGATGGCAACTGTGTTGTTGATTTACTAATGAACTCTGGGCTCACAGCATCTGGTCTGCCTTCATATATTCTACCTTCATATATGCTATATAAGCCATCCATGACACATTAATTTTCGACAGATTGACCAAACACAGGACCAGTTATTTCAATATACTTTATTTTAAAACAGGTAGGTCACAAAACACTAAGCTTAGCCCGTTCTGCCATACACAAGCTACAAATACTTGTTTGACAGTTGAGGGTCAGTCTTTAGTAGCATACATGAAAAGTGAATAAAAATCCATATAAAACAATATTCAAATAGTTTCCATAGGAACACAGATAATTGTGACCCATCTCCTAGTCATTTTTGTTGCATTTATGCCAAACCTAAACTTTAAAAAAAAAAAATCACTTAAAAATTCTAGCAAGAATTAAGTTAATGGTCCCCCAAATGCCCTAAATTCAATGACTAACCTTGCAGTTAATTACTAAATATTACCTATACATTGATACTAGCTGAAGCACAAGTTGCTGGATATTCAATTCCGCTTTCCCAGGCACAAGAGAGTGGCAGACTAGCAACATCCTGCTCCTCCACTTCAGCTAGGAATCCTTGCTCCTTGATCTGCTGCATTAGTTGCCTAGAAAAAAAAAAAAGCAACAGTCAAAAAGTGCTTCACTAAAATGTGCCAGAAAGAATGTAATAAAGGTATTTTTTTTTTTTTTTTTTTTTTTTTTTACTTCCAGGGAGCATGAAATAAACTCTCTGTTCATCATCTGCAAGCCAGACAATATTACCGGGGAGGGGGCTCAAATAATCAAAGCAGAGTCTGTGCAGGTCACTTGTAGCCTTAGAGCAAGGGCCAAAACCAAGCGGTTTGCACCATTTCTGGGTAGGATCTAGATTTGCAAAGATGTGCCTACATCCCTGTAGTGACATCTGTATACCACATGCTTATACAGATTTAATGACTTGGTGCTCAGTACTTCAGCATTTCAGACCTATGGCACTGACTATCCCTTATCCCACTCCCTCCCATTCCTGGGTAACTTGATTCAAGTAAAACTAGGGATGACAGAGTAAGAATATAAGGGAGCTGACCAGTGAGAACCATGCAACTCTTCCATACTCAGATTGAAGTTGTACTGAAAGATAAGCTCAGAAGAACTTCAGCTGAGTTTTTAGACTTATACTATGTTGTCCTGGTTTCAGCTGGGAAGGAGTTAATTTTCTTTCTAGTGATTGCTGTGAGAGGAATGTCAATAATGCATACTGTTTTAGTTGTTGCTAAGCGATGTTTATGCTTTTCAAGGACTCTTTTCAGCTTCCCATCAGCTTTCAGTATTATTATTATTATTTTCCTTTTCTGTTACTGTTTCAACAGCCTTTATCTCAACCCACAAGTTCTTTTTCCTTTCCCTTCCCCCTTCTTTTTTCCCTGCCATTCTGGGGAAAGGAGAACTGTGTGAGCAGCCGTGTAGTCCTAGCTGCTGGCCTGGGATTAAACTACAAGATATATGCAAGGCAGGAAGTTGTGCTATTACATGGTTCTCTATATACTACTAGCTTTTACTTAGACATAGTCATCTTGGCCCTTATCTTTCATAGTCATCTAGCCACAAATTTAGTTGTACATCTTTATACACATAGATTACATCCCAAAAAGCTTTTGCCTGTGCTAGAAAGATCTACACCATAACTTCATTGATACATCTCCCTCAGTTAAGGGCCAGCTTGCATCACAGAATTTTCTTGCCAAAAGGGAAGATGCAGGCAGTCACACTGGGCTGAAAAAGGGCTGTAAGCCTTTCACGATGGTTATTGTCTGCTTAGTTAAGCTCAGCATGCCTCAGATTAAGTATTGCATTTTAACAGAAACCCAGCACTACAGTGAAAGAGCTAATTATTCTCCTGCAGAGCCATTTTTAGATCAATTAGACACAAGTTTGGTGTCTTATGGGAAGCTTCCTCTTACTTTTATGGCAGGAATTCCCCTGAACTTAAGCATTTTCAGTAAATTTGAAAGCAACCCAATAGCAAAGTTAATCAGGCTTTAGGGCAATACTGCTGCCCAAATGCTCTCTGCCAGTTTAGTAGGTAGACTTTAATACAGAGGTAAGGGCTCCCTCTTACAGGAAACCCTACGTTTATAGAAGATGCAATAATCTTCTTGCACAGTAACCTGTCTTGCACAGGAGAGCATCCAGGTTACTTTAAGCAGTTGTTTAAGGTGCAGTTTCACAGTACCCTTACTATCAAGGGGTGGGTCCTGCTTTCTTTGCTTACCTGTTTAATAACTTCCCATGGAGATCTAGCACTCTGCACTGAGCAATGAGCCAGAGCTCAACCTAAACCAAGGAACAGCTCTCAAATACAGACAGATCATATTGCAAAGCAGCACTGTTAAGCGTTCATCCTGCAGTCAGGATTTAGCAGGCTAATAATGTAGAAGACAGTATACTATTAGAACTATGATTGACTGGTCTCTAATTGCTGGTCACTGAAGCTAACTGTAAAGAATCTGTAATGATTCTATATGTTGTGCAAGAATGAAAAAAAAAAAAACCAACAAACCACCAGCTACAAGCCCAAGTTAATGAAAAGACTGCTAACATTACCCCTTTAAAGCACCTCTCCTGGAAACGAATACATCAGAGAAACAGAATAATTGGTAGTGTTAGCATTATTCTAAGCACACAGCAAAAACCCTCAGAGCCATTGCCTTCTTCCACACCACCAAGAGATTTTAGAAGAGCTATGGCACTAAAACTATCACCCTGTTTGCTAAGCCAACTGTCATGAGCTATTCACCACAGTCATCTGTATCAAAAGTGCTGATGAGTCAAGATACTTCATTACTAACCATGCTGGTCTTGACATCACATAGTGTATTGTTGGCCTCTGGAATCCATTGAAAGTTGAAGCTGCTGCAACAGTATAGGCACCCATGTTTTCAAACAGGATCCAGTCACCGACTTGCAACTCTGGCATGTTGAAACGCTCAACAATACGATCTAGGCCATCGCATGTTGGTCCCCATATGCTGCAGGAATAGCAGCTGTCATCTGGTTTAGGCCGCTAAAGAAGAGAGTTGAGTACAGTTAGTTTGACTATCAAAACAGAGCTTCCAGAAGTAACATAGTCATCAGTATAGCATTCCACCTCGCAGAGGAGGAAGATCTGCTTGGAGGTCCTTCTCTGCCCTTGGCTTTGAATTAATTCCACTGCATACTTCCTAAGTCAAATGCTAAATTTTGGTGATGTGAAGGGAGGGGTGAACTGAGAAGTGACTGCTGTGACGAGGATTTTCCTACATCCACCATAGATGACTAGTACGTGATACTTCTGAATGACCATACCTTTTGCAGAACTGGTTTAACATGCGCATGATCATACAAGATGCAGTTGAATGATCCATAGACTCCATCATTCACATAATACATAAGAGTTTTGTCACTTGCATCATCTTCATCTGGAAGAAGTTGAGATACCAGTAAGAGAATGCTTGGGAAGACAGACACAGTTGGCTAGAAGTAAGATTAGGTGTAGATTTACATACCATCAGAACCTGTTTGCTCCTTTAATACAATTTTTTTTGCAATGATGTTGACTGCCAGTGTGAATGCTGATGCAACATAGTACCTTCCTGGCTCTGCAATAATATTTACTCCAGAATCTGAAGGGAAGTATTTATCCAGTGCTGGGTTGATTACACTTGTGATCTAGGGAAGAATCAGTTCCCAATATTACAATATCAGCAATTACTCAGGTGCTGTTTTAGAAGTCAGAGATGAAGTCAGACTTTCACGCTCACAATGATATACTGGTCAAGTGTGTAATAACTATTAGCACATTGTAAACTCTATTGATTGCTTTTGCTTTATTTTCCCATTCCAAGCTTTGTTTGCAATTAAGTTTGCACAAAGCAACAAGAGCAGATGTCACTTGCAGCTTAAAAATTTAAGTGACCAAACAGTTGAGTCTAAAGGAAATCACACCTCCTAGACTCATTAAACCAGCATTAATGCCCTGCAAGTCCTCACACTTCAATTTTAATTTCTAGTCCACTTGTAAGTTCTGCTAATCAGGCAATAGCCCCCAGCTTATTGCATCCAAAAGAAGTCATCTCACAGGACCTTAAGAATACAGAAGACTTTGTCATCACCTTTGAAATTCAGTTGCCTGCACAGTTATTTCCAAGTTCTGAAGTTATCAGTGACTATTAAGCTACCTCCAGCCACAGCATGACTGTGCTATGCCATGGACTCCAATGACATCATTTGCTCTTGATGCTTCATGTAAGCCAATATTGCACTATGAGAAGCCAGCCTTCATTAAGAAGTATTACTAGCGAGACATTAGCCCACATTATTATCAGGAAACTCACTTTCTGTAACTTGTTTGCTGTCTCCTATGTGTTAATATATCACCACATTAAGTGACGGTGGTTAAATTTAATCTAAGTCTAACCTAACCACGTCAGGTTAGACTATCAGGTGCTCTCACAACGGTGCTCTAAGTGGAAGACCTATTAATTCCCAGCCACCTTGTCTCTTCTGAAAGCAGAGCTATTTCTGTGTGAAAGCAGACTGGAGAACACTGATCAATTAAAAAATGATCTAAAAACTAATTCTAAACCAGATCACTGATCTAGTTTGCTGTCACCCAGACGGACAGTATGGGTTCAGGACTACCTTTTCACCCTATTTGGGAGCACTGCCCATCTAGATAGTCTGAAGTACAGCATCAACTGGAAGAAGTCCATGCCAGCAAGCATCAAGTCTGCAATTAAAACCTGATTTACAAGTTTGGTATCTCTGCATGTTTATACATTTAGTTATGTATCTAATGGGTTCATCTAATTTTCAGTTTTCAAATTAATTCCCCTTTTCCTCTGAATTAAATTTCTAACCAAGCAGACAAATTTTCTTGCAGACGTATCTACATACAAACAAAAAAGCAAGATCTTGGTTAGTCCAGATCAACATTCAAAGAGACTCTACATCTTGAGAAGTTCTTAGCAAAGCTATACCTCTTCAAATTTAAGCTTGACATCTTCAGAGCCAGGGAAGCCACCACCAATATCAAGCAGATACATATTGAAGCCAAGTTCAGCCTAAAATGAGATTAATGGCAACACTGTCAAGAAAGCAGTTCTCGGTGTATCATTTTAGCTTAAAAAGTAATGTAAAGCCACTTCATTAACACTTGGAACAGAGCTAACTCATCCTGTTCAAGGATTATTATTATTAGTTATTTGAGTTTGAGCTGCTAATTTTTGCGCACCTGTAGATGAGTTTTGCAGAATCAAAGACATGACCTCAAAAACTCCAACAACATGAAATTAGCAACTTAGCTACCTTTTAACCCCATAACAATTTTACACTTGATTCAGTTCTGCCACAACAGTTGAGCAGTAGTTCCAGAGAAAGTAAAACTCTACTTACTCCCATATCAAACACACAGCGGGCATCAGAAATGGCTTGAACAAATGTGTCTGGGTCTGTACATCCACTTCCAACATGGAAACTACAAAGAGGTACAACGCATCAGTTGGCTATTTGGCAAATTAGTTAAAAATCTTATACAAAACTCAAGTTACCATATGCAAAGGCACCCCTATTATCAGGAGGGCCCTTTAAAGAAATCTTACTTAGTGTGACTGCATTTTGATATTATCAACTCACCTAACTCCAATAATAGCAAGGTCAAGTTCTTTTGCACGCTCCAGAAGCAGCCTGCTAGTCTTAAGTGTAGCTCCAAATTTAACACTCAGACGACAAACTGCTTTGGAGTCATCAGTTGTAATGCGCAAGACTAACCTAGAAACAGGAAAAAACAAGGATTTAAGTTCCAGTATAAGAGATATCATTATCAGGCAGGTATTACTTTAGAATGAGACTGAGCTTAAACATACGAGCTTTCTGGTCTGTCTCTTCCTAATGTATAGTAAGCTATAGAGGACTAGATTTCACTGGCTAGAAGTAGGCTTATTTTCTCATCATTTTGCAGCTTATCTTAACTAATGAAGAACAAGTTTCAGATAACAGCAGATGTTTCCGTAACTTGGGAACCCAAGCAAGAATTATATAACAATTAGCAAAACTTACTTGGCTTTTGGATGGGCCCTTGCAACTTTCATTAGTTCTACTTCGCTATCAAATGTCATCATCTGTACACCACTGCTGGCAGCATGTTTGATTTGAGATACTTGTTTGCAAGGATTTGCATATATTATTCGCTCAGGAGGTACACCAATGCTCTGTACCAGCTGTATTTCCGTCTGAAAAAAAGAACAGATTACACTTGTGAAAGATATTCCTAGACAGATGATCAAACTAATCAGTACAACAAAAGCAACACTGCTTGGTTATGCTTAATTTTATATATGCACATCTTGTAAAGCTGAACATATACTAACATCACAGATCAGAGCACAGTCAAGATCTTACCTTACTGGCACAATCAAATCCTGCACCAAGAACGGCAAGTGTC
Organism: Limnodromus scolopaceus; assembly: GCA_028565335.1. NCBI lineage: Eukaryota > Metazoa > Chordata > Aves > Charadriiformes > Scolopacidae > Limnodromus > Limnodromus scolopaceus. Next base: position 105,127,885 of record JAOXNO010000024.1, read on the forward strand.
TTCACTACAGCTTTGCTGTCGTTACATTTTACGGCATAGAAGGGGGTTACCCGAGGAAGGGCTTTATGCCAGCGCATGTGCTTCTTTACAATATCACCAAGGTCAGCAACATAGAAGGCATCTTTATCATCCTAGAGCAAATACACATCTTACAGTTACAAACAATGGATAACACAATAAGCCCAGAGGTCAGCATTTGAATAAGAGGTTGCCTTGCAGAAGATCTGCAAAGACAGCTCGTTCCATTAGTTTATAAATAGGTAGCGTCATGAAATGCAGTGATTTTCCTATCATACTTACAGAAGATGACACTTCATTTATTTTTTGGTCAAGGATATCCTTGGCAGTAAAGCCTTCGTCAAGGAAGGTGAATTCAAACTCTTCATTGCTGAAGTTACTCATGATTTCGGAGATTTCAAATTTACGCAAAAGGGTAAGTACAAACTGTTGATACAAAAAACCAAACTATTCAGTACTTCCTTTAAATTAATACAGTTTACATTCTTTACTTAAATTCATATAGTCATTATATGACCACTACATCATGGTCATATAATTTACAATTACACAATTCCTCCAGTAATCACTAACAGTAGCATAGATTAGGAACTTACGTAGATGACAAGTCAGATTTAGTCAGAACCAAGGAGGCACTCCACTAAATAATCTTGCTAGCTTGAAGGCAAGCTCTCCTCTGTTCAGCAACTGTATGATATACTCAACCTATTAAAAGAAAAAAAAAAAAACAAACAAATAAATACTGTCAAATACTATTGGTCTAAGTCCCTGTAAGTTTACACTGTCTTTACCTCCACATCAGAGCTGTTAATTAATATTATGGTTAGTGCCAGCTTTTTTTTTTTTTTCAAGAATGCTTAAGCACCATTGTAGCTCGCCAGTTTCTGGGAAAAAGGCTTACATGTTACTACAGACAGAATCAGATGTTACTGACTTCTGAGCAGTAACAACTCTCACTGGGTCAAAGCCAGTTGAATATCGGGATTCTCACTATAGATCAGACTGTGCATAAAGCAGCCACGAGACCAGGGCTTTCCTTGAGGTTGCTCTGTTGGTGGTACAGGGCTCCCATCACCTCCAGGCTACATGAAAAGAAAACCTCAGCTGTCAGGAGTGGCAGATAGACACTGAAAGAGTGGTTCCTAACTGTGATCTGCAGACAAAGTCTTATCAGTGATCCCAATTAACCCTTTCTAACAAGATTTTACAGTAGTCCATAATAAATCTTCATTGTTAACAGAAACCTACCAGCCAAGTCCCTCAAGAACCAGAACTAAAGAGCAAAAGCACATTCCCCTGCCGTCACAGACCTATGAAGTCCATGGCAAAGTGTACGGGTCATCCTTTTACTGGGTAATCCAAATAGAGAATGACAGTCTACTCCATTAAGCTGTTAAGCAGAAGTGTGTGCTGCCTTTTAAAGACCTCAGCATTGCAAGTGACTCACAGGGAAGATATGGTTTCATGTAACCAGGTCCAGCCCTCTGCCTTCTCTCAGCACTTTTCACCCTCAATCTGCTCAGGCAAATTTGGACTGAAGATTATGCAAACTCTAAATTATTGACTAATATTTAGTTACATCGCTGTTCCCTCTATTTTCAAAAAGGCTGGCTATAAACCAAATGAAAAATAACTGATATTTTATAGCTGTCACAGATAAACTACATTCTAAGACCAACAGAATTATTCATTCCACACACTGTGTAGACTTGAATCCATCAAACTTTATCTACTGAATGACTCTGAAAACTCCATGATTATACAACTCCAATTCATACTTCAAACATGTGGCACCTGAACTGCCAGTGTCAAGAACTACTCCACATCTTTCGATCAATTCCCACTTACCAGAGACAAACCAGATTTAAGATTCAAGCCAGATTAAGCTTTAACTCTAATGAAATAAAACCCAACAATCCACTGACCCTCATTCTCCCCCTGCTCTTATTCACATGCAGCGTTAATTCTCCCAGAAGTTGGATTAAAGTCTTCTCTTAAAAGCCTCTTTGAAAGGACCTTAAGAAACAGCAAATTAAACACTTCTCATGAAGCTGTTTGTTAGCAAAGAGAACCTGCATCTTATGGTAGGATGATTTCAATAAGATGTTGCAGCTTTGCAGAGAGCAGTTCAGGGACTGTTAGCTGTGTTTAGGACAAGTGCACACCGTCAGAAAGAATTTAGTTCATCCTCCCCTCTGCACAGAGCTGCATGAAAAGCACTTTTCCCACTGACCTCTAAAAGGTGAGTTACTTTTGCTGGTCACAGCAGACTTTATTAAGAACTTCTTGCAAGCTTTCCATCTCCACTTTACTGCACAACTTTTAACTACAGTGTAACTACACAGAATACAGGCAGCACATGATGCAAACTGTAGCCTCCCAGCGTCTATATTTCTATTCGGATTGGGGGCAAAGCGTCTGCAGCTTCATTTGAGCTCATTTTAGAAGCTGCCCTCCAGAACATTCCCTTATCCAGAGGCTGCATTTAGGCGCAGCTGAGTCACGCCTGCAGGCTCCGGACCCAGCGACCAAGGCTGCGGCTGCAAGGGGTGCCCCAGGCGCTGCTGGCCCCGGGGGTTCGCAGATGGCCGCTATGGGGAAGGTCTCGGCCGGCTGCCCCGCTCTCACCGCCCGTCTTTCTCCCTCTAAATCCATACGGTCCCATAGCCAAGCCGGCTCCCCGGCAGCGGGGCCACCCAGCCCTCCAGCCTCCGGTGCCGAGGCCAGGGCGGCAGGTCGGCTTGCCCTAGTTGGGGGGGGGACACCTTCATCACCGCCCGCTTCACCCTGCGGCTCAGCCCCCCCACCCCGGACACCCTCGTGGGGACGGACCCGTCGCCCCGCAGGAGAGAAGGGCTCCCGCCTCAGGCCATGCGGCTTGCGCTGCGGGCAAGCGCCTTGCCTGCGGGCGAGCAAGGCCGTCCCGGAGCCCCCCAGTCCCTCTGCTCCGGAGCCCTCCATCCCCCTGACTGGCACCTGCCTCTCCCCACCCCGGAACAGGCCGGCGGCTACACCGGAGCCCTCCCCTCCCCCGCTGCCGGGACGCGCCGCCAACACCTCCCCGGGCAGGCCGGCCCGACTCGTTCGCAGCCGCCCCGGAGCCTGGGGATTCCCCGGGCGCGGAAGGAAGGAAGGAAGGAGGGAGGCCCCATGCCCGGCGGCAGGAGCCGGCGCCCAGCCCGGCCCGCTTGGCAGCGGCCCCGCAGACACGTGGCTCCGCACCGGGCCGGCTTCCCACCCCGGGCCCCTTCCCCTCCGCGGCCCGGCCCGGCGCTCCCCTCACCTCAGGCAGCTGCGGCGGGAGCTGCCGTCAGCCCCTCGGCGCCCGGTTCCCCCTCGCTCCGAGCCGCTGCTGCTGCCAACCTCCTCCTCCTGCGAGCCGGGCGGGGTGCGAGGAGCCGGGACGAGCGGGGCCGGCGGGAGGGAGCGGGGCTGACAAAGCTCCACCACCGCCGCGCCGCTCCTAGATATAGGCCCCGCCGGCGTCGCTATGGCAACGCACCAGCTCAAACCAGCCCCGATCGGCTGCGACCGGGCAGGGACTCGCGCCAGCCGCTATTGTGACGTCGGCGGAGAACACGCGCCGGGCACGCCACGCCTCCTCCTTCGTCTCCTCCCCCCCCCGCCCTTCTCCGCCCGCCCCTGCCCTGCGATGGGCGCGTCCTGTCTCTGCAGCTCCCCCCCACCCGCCGCCGCGCCTCCCCCCCGGCCTGTGTCCCCTGTCCCATCCCCGCCGCCCGTGGGGTGTCCGCCCCCCCGCTACAGCAGCCCTGCTGAAGGTGGGAAAGCGGCTGCAGGAGGCCGGGTTGGGGGGGGGCGGTGGCTCCGGGTACAAGCGATGCTTCTGGGTGCCGGAGAAAGGAAGCGCCGAGGCAGGGGACCCGGGGTGTCCTACCCGGAGTGTCACTCTGGAAGCGTTTGTCCCCCTCAAAGCCATCCCGTTTACGTGGCACTCGCAGCCCCTGCGGTTCTGGTTGCTCCCTCCCTCCCTGTGACCCCTGAGGATGTGACCCAAAACACTTCCCGTAACGCTGACCATCTTTTTGTCCCTCTGCTTTTGCTCAGGCTCTGGTCCCCGTTGCCGCTGCAGGGTGATTTCGTCGCCCTGCGTGATGGCTTGCTTAAAAAAATGAGCTTCGGCAGAAGTTGTGAGCAGGTATAAATCCCACGCTGCTTTTGACCCCTTTCTGGTTGAGCCCTGGAATGACTGCGCTTCCCACCCTTGCTGGGACAGGCGCTTTCTGCCCCTTTCTTTAAAAAACACCCAAGTCTTACCCCATGGTAGATGCAACCCCACAGGGTGTGGGATCCTCTCGTGGAGGTACCGAAAGGGCTGTGCCCATCAGCCTCAGAGGTCCTGTCCTCCCCCCTCTCCCGTGGAGCCCAGCTGGAAAACCCACGTATCTCAGGCAGAAGCGGATCAATGTGATGTCCTTGTGTGTCCCGTCCCCCCACTCCCCCCCCCAGACTCTGGCCGCCAGAGCTGGGCTGGTGGGAAGGGGAGGAGGGGGGGGCAAGGCTGGGGCTGCACAAGATTCCCTTGAAGGAGTAAAATAAAGGAAAACACCAAGATCAAGCAGATAAGAAACAAAAGGCAAGTTGGGCCCCAGCCAGAATAAATGTCTGGGGACAGAGCTGGCTTTGGTTAAAATAATTAACTGAAAGAAGGAACAAATGCTCCTAAAAGATTTTAAAAAATATGTATTTAGTGTGTTGTGCGTATGTGGCCGCGCACACAGGCATGAACTGGGGAAGGATTTCTAAACAACAGCAGGCAGGCGGTGGGGAGAACTGTCCCAGCGTGTGGCATCCACACCAGCCCGTCCCCAGGGCACCACCTTCCCTCCACAGCCGTTCCCGGCGCTGCCGCTGCTGGGATAACTCGTCACAAACCCAGAGGACTTTCCAGCCGCCTCCCCTGGCAGCTAACAGGGCACATAACGGGGCTCGCGAGCCTCTAGATTTGGCTCCATGGGGAGCAGATGCAACTTAGGCGTTGGAAAAGCGGCTGGAGGGGGAAGCGAAGGGCTGTGCCACCACCCCAGGAGCCAGCTGCTCACTGGGCTGGTGGAAAAGCGAGGGCTGAGGCTGGGATGGGGACCCTGGTCATCCCCCGGCCCCAGGGCTCCACTGTGTCCCCAGTACCAGCTGTTGTTCCCCCTTTGCCTTCTCCCCTCTGGCTGGGGCTGGAAGGGAGCCCATGGCTTCGTCCCCACCAGTGTCCGGGTTGACCAACCTCGGAAAAGGGGCAGCAAGAACAACCACAGGGTGCAATTATCTGAGGAACTGACACATTCGTTAATTGTTTGTGGGTGATTCATAGCAATGTTGTATCAGCTCTTCAAAAGGATGGAATTACTAAAATGTTTTATCCCCCTCCCAGTTTTTGTCTCTGGAGGCTCCTTGAGAGCTGCTGGTGGCAACGGCTGGCTGTGAGGAGCCTGAGGTTTTCAGGAGGTGTCCCAGTACAGGGAGGGAAGGGGTCTGGACCTGGGTCTCCATGCCAGAGGACAGCCAGGGACAGCCTTCAGGTACATCAGGCGAGAGAAAGGAGGCACATCCTTTGCTGCCCATTTTTTGGCTAGTGCCCCGAGGGTCTGGCCAAGCTGCTCTGAAGGGCGTGAGGAGCTGCACAGGTCCACAGCTGGCAGGAGCAGAGCAGGTCCTGGGTCTGAAGAGCTGGGAGATGCTCCTGCAGTTCCTCACAAATTACTGCCAGTCTCAAACTACCTTACATGAAGCAGTTGCGTGGGCCAAAAATGTTTTCCAGAAGAGGGCACTGGAAAAGCATTTGTTGGCAGGAGACTGTGGCCACATTTTCCTGATGTTTCCCCTCCTCGCTTTCTCTCCAAGCAGAGCTCTTGCTGCTGTGGAGGGGACAGGGAGGACTGTCTGGCTGCCCTGTAGCTGTCAGTCGCAACAGCGACATCTCGCAGCAGCAGCAACTTGGTGGTCCCTGGTCCTGCTGAGTGATGGGTCTCTTGGCTCTTGAAGACCCCTGAATTTAGGAGGAGCTGGAGCCAAGCCCCAGGTTCCCACAGCCACTGGGCAGGCAGTGAGAGCTGCCTAGCAGGAGCAGGATGGGCTCCCTGGCCAGCACCATCACAGCAGCTGGAGGAGACCTGGAGGTAATGCTCAACATTGCTCGATTGCTTTATTTCCCTCCAAGTCTATCCAGGGGCTTTGTGCTTCTTAAAAAATTAAGCCTTGTGACAGCTTGTGAAGGTAAGCAAGTAGTAGCTCCACTTTACAGAGGAAAAAGTGGTGCAGAGGGGGATTCAGTGATTTACCCAGGATTGTGGAGACCAAAATCCAGGTCGAGGTGTGCCGAGCTGTGGACCTGTGCGAGGTGGAGATCCTCTGCAGTCTGTGGGGTGCAGGACACATGCATGGGGGACTCCTGTGGGGCTACCTCTGGGTCTCTTGGGGCAGCAGCTCCTCCCTCCCTTTCAGTTTGTTGGCCATTGCAAAGAGAAAAAAAGCTATAAATTGTCCCTGTCATTCAAAAAAGACCATTAGAGGAAACAATATATTTCCGGGATACGCTCTTGCCATCATTTATTACACATTTTCTAGGTGTTTGAAGGCAGTTTCTTGCCACTCTGTGCTGCAGATGTGATGTTGCGTGTTTTTGAGTCAGAGCAACAAACTGAAATAGCTCCTCACGGCAGCAAAACTAAAGGAGATGGAGTGACCAAAAGCCTTGTGGAGTGACCAAAAAAACCCTTGTGAAGTGACTCGAAAGCTTTGCTTTGCGGCTTAACTGCAGAAATGCTTACGGTTCTGTTTTCTAACTTGCCTTTTTTAGGAGAAAGTAGCCTGAATATGTTCAAAACGAGTCATTCACAGGCACGTGCCATGAGATGAAGCACATAACTCTGACATTACAGCAGCGGTTTTGTGTCTGGGGCTTTTCCAGTCCTTCACGTCTACAGATTTGAGATTAAAAAAAAAAAAAATTGAAAAAAGTCAGTGCTCTCATCTGCTTGTTGTTAAATATACTTGATACATCAAGGTGTTTGAGTATCATCATCCTCTGTATGAGCTCAGCACCCACCAAAGATGAGCCACATCATAAGATTTGGCTCTAGTGTTTGTTATATTTAATACATGGATTCTATTGGCAACATATAGTGGTATAATGGAGTTCTAAAACACTTGGTGTTTTAAGAGACTCTACATCTCATCTTGCTCTCATCGGAGACAATGTCAAAATTCCCTGACAGACAGGAAGGGTGAGAAGAGCTCTTGCAAACTCTTGAGCATGAGCTTGAAAAGCAGAGGTCAGCCTGTACTGTGGGGTCGGTGGAGAGGAAAACATGGAAGTGGCAGACGGATTTTGTGTGTGCCACCAGCAGAGCGCTGTTCTCACCAGAAAGTGGGGAGGTGGTGGCCAGTCCTGCTAGCACAGCACGGTGGTGTTCAGCCCGTAGACTGCATCTCTTATGTAGAGGACTGTCTTCTGCCATGGTGAAGACACTGCTGGGACCGAGGGGCGTTGCTGTCACACATCGTTCACATCCAGCTTCTGAGCTCGCCGTGGGCAAGGCCTTGGTTTACCCCAGAAGCAGCCTGAAAGTTTGAGCAGGTTTGAAGTTTTGAGTGAGGAAGCATTTGGTGCTTGTAGATGAATCAAGTGTCACTTCAAATGGTGACCACTGATGATGTTGACTCTGCATCTAACCCCTGTATCTGTCTTGTCTGGAACACACTGCAATGGCCACCCAGAGAGGAGAACACTGCAATATGCCACAACTTGCGGAAATTAACACTTTGCAGATTTAAAACCTAAGATGTCTCCCATGCATCAGATATTCAGGTGGTGTACAAACATGGTGAGGTTACAGAAACCTCACCAAACATGGTGAGGTTACTACTCCAGCAAACTCCCAGTTGCCGGTGGGAAGTTCACTGCACCATGTGAAGGGGCAGGGGACAGTGGCAGGCTGTGGCACGTGTTGGTGAGCAGAGCCCAGCCCTGTAGGACTATGCGTGTGCATGTTGCACATATTGACATTTGCTCACAAAGATTTGTCTTCTGGTTAATGTATGTCCCAGTGAAGAGCTCTGAGTACACACTAGCGCTTTGCGGTAAAAGTAAGGGCAGCTGGAAATCTTAGTGTCTTGATTTTCACCACAGCCTTCCTCCGACTTTTACTGTCTCCAGATAGATAAGTGTAGGACATCTTTTCTCCTACACTAATGCAAAATATAAGAAAATCATCAGAAGTCAGCATGGTTTCCTGGAGTTTATGGCAACATTAGACTTCAGTTTTCATCTCTGGTAGGAGAAATTGATGATGTGAAGGGTAGAAGTGAATATATTGGACAGTGCATCAAACCTGTGTCAGGGCCCAGAACATTCACAGAAAAAAAAAAAAGAGACAAGTGTAAAATTTAGAAGATTATAAATTCTGGATATATCAAACATGACAACTATTCATTCTCTTCTGCGATAATACTGGCTATATATCATGTAGCAGACGGCTTCCCAGACTGAGAACTTCTGAAGATTTCCATGTCAGGGGAAGGGAATAATACAATGTCTGGATCATACCTTCCGCTCCTAGAAAGGCTTTCATGAAACAGAAATCTTTTCAGATGACACAACAAATGGTAAAAAACTTTGAAGAGGCAGTACGTTTGTTCCTTGCTTTTAATTCATCTTCAGGGGGTTGTAGGAGTTGCAATCTCACCTACAAAATACCCACAACAAATAGCCATGAAGCAGCACCTCACAGTTGAAAGCCTCTCATTTTAGATTATGGTTGCAGTTTAGTTCAGGATTAGTTTAATCTGGTGAAGAGCAGTTTAAGAGGTGACTAGCTAAATGGTAGCTACAAAGATGGTGCAAAAATCTTCTCCATATTGCCAGACACTATATCAATGGCTATAAATTGTGGCATTGGAGGTTCAGGTTAGATATCAGGAGAAACTTCTTCTTAAGGAGAGTAGTGCAGCCCTGAGGCAGAGGTGGAGTGGCCATCCTTGGAGATTTTCAATCTTAAAATAGAAAAAGCCATGGCTGACCTGATCTGGTGCCTGGTGACAGTCCTGTGTTGAGTGTGAGGTTGGACAGGAGACCTCCTTTCCAGCTGGCATTTCTGCCTTCTGCATTCAGGTAAACCCATGGGTGATGCAAACAAACCTCACAACATTTTTCTGACCCAATCCATTAGAGGTGTGAGTAGAGGTGTCTGCATGCCAGGAACATGGCAAGGAAGGCACGGAGGGATGTCGTGATGGAAGGTGGGTGAGCACTTCTCCCAGGAACCTGCTTCCCGGTGGTTGTGCAGCCCTCATGTTGGACCAGTGCTTCAGACAAGGACGTTGAGCGAGATGGTCAGATGTCCTCACAGACAGGGGACGGACAACATAGTGCTTGGAGCCCGTACAAGGGGGCAGGAAAAGCAGAGAGCTCTCTTTGGGAGGGGAATGCAGGACCGCCAGCCTTGTGCAGCTTTGGCCTCGCTCCCTGCTGTCCTTTGGCAAATCCTGCCTGAAAAACCTGTATTCCTCCTTCACTTGCAAAAGCACACAGGGGGAAGGGGCAAACAGGCACATCTCGTGCGTCAGGAATGACATTCGGCCGTGCTGATGAGGTCCTGTATCCATTAGAGACAGCAGCAAGTGGCAGCTGAGCTAGGCTTTTACCTCCCTTCTTCTCTAGCAGGATAAATAAACCTCTGAAAACCTGGGCTTTGGGAGGGTCAAAATTCAGATCCAAGTTTTGTCATCTGCTCAGTCCTTTCATTAACAAGATGGACGTAACTACTGGCAGCCGCAGCGGTTTTATGGAGTGAGACAGAAAGTTATGTGTCTCAATGTGACGCCTGGAGGCACAGAATGGGCTTTTAATTTCCTAAACACATTGAATCCCGCAATTGTCCCATGGACGGGACCTGCCTGAAGTCAAGGGAAGCTCTGTGCATGAAGCACTAGAGCAAAAGGAAGGATCAGGCCCTCAGAGGTATATTTTCATCATAAAGTTTGAAGATTTACGTGTATAACTACGCAACTCAGGGTGAGACTGTGCCTCTAAGGCAAAACATATGAGCTCATATAAAGAATTTATCATTATAATAACAATTTGCATTTCTATAGAACCTTTGATCTTAGGATCTCAAAGTGCTTAACAAACACAAATTAATTAATCCTCACAACTCTCCTGCAAGGTAGACATGTATTATGGGGAGACGCTAGCAGCTAGCTTTCCATTATAAGTCTCATTTTAACTACCTCCTAACTTTGCCAAAACTAAACCAATACACACAAAAATTTCACAAGCATGATCTTGTCCTTGGGTAGGATCTTTTTAGAAATTGTGGGGCAAATAGGATAAGATAGTTTAAGATAAGTAGGTTAAATGGGGAGACCAGGAATATATCCCTGAATGAACTAATGCACATACTCCATTAGTCCAGAGGGGAGGGAAATGCAGAATTTGGGATAGACACTTGCTTTTCCATAACTTGCCAGCATGGAGATTCCAAGGTGGTAAATGGTTATTCATTATCCACTCTATGATTTATTAAACGGTGAGCTAGGTGAGTGCAGGAGGTGGCCTCCTTTTCTAAATGGAAGGCTCCTTCTCTAGGAGCTGCACTTGGCCCCGACTATGAGGAAGGAATCGCCAAGAGCCACGTATTGCCTCTCCTTTGGAGAGTTACTCTTTAAAACCTTTGGGAAAAGGCCGGGTGAGCAGACCCAGCGATGGTCTGGCGTCGTGGGTGGAATGAGTATCACCTTTAAGGAGAAGCTGCCAAAGACAATCAGAGAGCCAGCCTCTGGCAGTGTGCCCGTACGAGAGATGGAGAGCAAGAACAAATTCTTCCTCTGCATGCCAAAAAAAAAAAAGAACCCCATAAAAAAAATAGAAAGGAAAGAAAGAAGAAAACCAGGCCGGGAAAAACCACCTCTGACTACTCAGAACTGCTCAGACCTGGGGCCCGGGCGTGGAGGGGAAAGCTCAAATCTTTCCTGTTCCCTTCCTCCCGAAATGGGAGGGCGAGGTGTAGGTGGACAGCGGGGCGGAGGCTCGTCCCTTGGCCGTGGATTGGGGTTAGCAGTTTGCTCTGGCAGGCTTATGCCGATAGCAAATTGCTGCCACTCCCAGGAGGAAGGAGGAGGACAGGGGATTATGACTCAGGTGTTTTTAGGGTGGTACGGCCTCCGGGGATGCTTCCTGAGCCTGGGGAGCCTGTGCCCTGTGCTTGCCCTGGGGGTCCGCTCAGCACCTAGCCCCCACAGAGGCAACCGGTGCCTTGCACCGCTTATCCGGGTGTGGGGCAATGACTCGGACCCCATTGCAAGCGATGGAGCCCATGACATTCCCTGTCACCCACCTCATTCCCACGTGATGCTGCAGCCCGCAGCTGGGATGCAGCACGTGGTCCCACTGCGCACCACCCCCTGGCTCAGCGGGTGCAGTGTTTTGGTGACTCTTCTTAAGCCGTGCTCAAAAAAAAATACAACAAAGACCAGAAATTACTCAGAAAGGCTTTGTAAAATCTGCTATGAGCTGTTTGTTGGAGTGTTTTTCAAGGATATGTGGTTAGCATATACAGCAGATAGTCTCTGCAGTGTTGAAAACATTGGGTATAGAGTTATCAGGGAGATCCAGTGGGGAATTGGCTATTAAAAAAGGGGGATTTTATCCAGACTGGAGGCCCAGAGAGACTCTGCTCCCAGCATAGAGTCCTTCGGATATAGAGAAAAGGAAGAATCCCCTTTGTGAAAGCCATCCAAGCCTAAATACCCTAGAAGGGAGGAGAGAGACGGAATAGAAAGTATAGTCTGCCTTTCACAGGCAGGTGGGTCCTGGTGGCCCAGGCAGACCCAAAACACTGCCTGTGGCCACGTAGGCAGCCCACAGCGAAGCCAGCAGTGGTGTCTGCTGCCGGAGCAGAGCCCGGGCTCCAAGCCAGGGTCGACCTAGGGCACCTCGAATCAGCACTGCCTTCCTTTCACCACTGTAAGGTTGTACAGATCAACCAATTGATACCGAAAAGAGCTCCGGAAGTGCTCAGATAGGAATTATTTATGACTAAGTACAATAGATCGGTGGTGTTGGCTTTGCAGCAGTACGTAGTCCAATGCCAGCAATTGGCTCTAACCGTGCTATGCAGTTAGCCAAACCCTTGCTGCGTTTTCTTCTACTAATTGTGATCGGGTGACCTTGTCCTCATGTGGGTAGGTAACACTCGGCCTTTGCTTTCACTGCATTCATAGCTGTGCAACAGGTACAGCATGTGGCCCGCTGTTATCAGCCGTGTTACAGTGCTGTTATCAAGGGAGAGCAGAAGCCTGCTGCAAGACCAAAGTATTTTGCAGGCTTCTGAGGAATGAAGATCTTGATTCCTCTGCTCTTACCCACGTCAAATTGTACCTTACTCTTCAGACAATCTTCTGGGTTTCAACAGGACGAGAAGATAATCTGAATAAGAGTGCTACTATTGGGACTTAATGACTTTAAAACATGTCCTTCAACAGCTACTTAACTTTTCACGTGCACGTGCTCTTTCATACAAAAGGGCATAAAGTAGACAAAAAACACAGTATAAATGAAACGTGGGGGTTATTCTCTACCAGTCCTTGTGGACAGTGTTGCAGTGCTCTGCAAACCTGCATACACCTGCAAGGGACCTGCGCCTACCGCCCTGGGCAGTGGCCTTCACTGCACCCTCTTGTTAACAAGTGCTCTGAATACAGCCTCAAACGTAGGGTGGCACAGTGGGAGAAATGCTTTGAGTTTGGATCTATCAGTACTAACCTATTGAAGCAAGAAGTATGGGAGGATTAATCAGAATAAGCAGCTTTGTACTGTTAAACCATACTACAGTTATCCAGTTGCTGTTATTTCCGTGTGTCCTTCCATGAGTGACAGTGAAACCCCTCAAATTGATTACTGTGGTATGATAAAGCCTTGGATTTTTCTTCAATTATTTCCTTAACCAGGGGTAATTCTGTTCTAGGTTTCTTCTTTTTTCTGATCTGTTAGATGAAAACTTTTTAGACAATGCTGACTGGGACCTTGGCACGTAGGTCTGCCCTGTTCCATGAAGTTCTTTTCTGCAGTCTCACCCCAAAACAGCTACAACATTCAGTCCCTGTTTCCAACCCACCAACCCTGCTGCGGGTTGGATCCACCTTGCCTGTTTAAAAACAGGGCTTCAGTGAGAGTTCTGGCAATTTTAAGTGCCTGGTCTCAGGGGAAATGTTCCTGCTTTCCTTCATTCCCAGTATGCTCACTGGAGAGTCCCAGGCTGCCTGCCAAGGTGTTCCCCTCTCTCTGCTCACCACGGAAATGTCTCTCGACCTCCTTAGCGTAGGCCGGGCACCTTCCTTGGGAGTTTGAGGAACCAACACAAAAAGTTAAGAGCTTCTCCCCCCAGCAGCATGCTGTTAGCGTGCTAGCCATGTCCACTGCATCATGGCCAGAGGGCACACCTGCACAACAAGGACACTGAGATCTCAAGCACTTCTCAGCCTGAGGGCGGCAAACCCACATCTCCTGAGACCATCCTCATCACCAGACGATTGCTGTCCTTGGTGACAGCATTTGGCCTTTCCTGCTGAAGCCAAGAGTTGTGGGACTAGCAAGAGAGCCTGGGAACTTGCCTCCTGCCCATGGCTAGAGCAGCCAGCTGGAAGGGGTGGAAGTCAGATGCATGATTTGCCCCTTTTAAATATGATCATTTTTATAATAAAAGCAGTTTCAGGAGTGGGCATCATAATCTCAGGATAATTCAGGTTGGAAGGGATCTCAGGAGGTCATCTAATCCAACCTCCTGCTCGAAGTAGGGTGAGCTATGAGGTCAGACCAGTTTGCTAGATGCTTAGGTTTCCCTGCCCCCAAACCACGAGATGAATGCCCTAATCACAAGGCTTCAATGAGGCTTTTTCCTTCCTGTTTTCCCTGCTCTTATGCCTGTTTGCACAATGACTCAGCCTCAGTTGGCAGCTCGGTGTTCCCAGGTGAGATACCCATGGTGTTGATCTCTCATGCTCTGAGCACAGCATAAAATTCCTCCTTCACAACTTCTGCTCCACTCAGCCAGTGTTCAGGAGGAGGACACTACACCATCACTTCCCATCTGACTTCTGAGGAGCCTCCAAAATGAATTCAGTTTGAGTTCAAGCGCTCTGCACAGGTCAGGACTTTTACGGCAGTTGAGAAGGGACAGACATCTGGACTGGATGTGGGCATCCAGAAAGTTGTCAGACCAAGCATGGAGGTGACCAGTGAATTTAGCTGTCTGTAAAGTTACCCAGTCCAGAAGCCAGGCAGACAGGATTTCTGGCTGCAGGGCAGGTGGGTTTCATAACCCAAGTCTCAGCTTCGGGGACATCTCGTTAGGTTGGATGCTGTTCAATGTGCATAAATGCACAGCAGATTCAGACTCCCCTCTGCAGGTGGCTTGTGAGACTCCTTTGTGTATTTCACACACGCCTACATTAACATTTGTGTTAACATTATTGTCAGTCTAAGTGTATGTGTAATTAGATTAATACCTCCATTATTTTCTCTGCTATAAGCATCAAGTTTCTTAAACATCTCCTGTGTGGAAGTTGCAGTATTTAAAAGAAACTTGTGATAGTTTTTCCCAAGAAAATTAAAGAGTAATGAAGGTGCAGGAGGGAAAATAACACCAGAAGCACCCAGGGAAGGCCACAGGAGTGGGTCGGCCTGTCCTGTGACTGAAAGCACTGGCAATAATGCCGACACTCTCCAGTGTGAAAGAAAAAAGACAATTAGGGAAACACTGATGATGTTAGGATTATTTTCACAAGGGAGGAGATGAATTCGAGGACATTTTCAAGGTCAAAGACAGCCACGCTTCATGATGATTCATGATCAGTGCCTGGTTTGCAGTGTCCTCGGTGGAAGCAGAGCGGGCTGTCAGCTGGATGAATTTCTTGTTGTGGCTCTGGCTGCTGTGGACCTTCCACAGGAGCATGTTAGCACCACTTTCCTTCCACCTTGTGTCCTCCCTGCCACACCCCAGAGCAGAGCCATGGTCAGACATCGCACAGCAGTGGGAAGATGAGGTTCCTCAGCTGAAGCACAGCATACGGTTTGGGTATTTAGGAAAGCAGGGCTGCAGAGTATATTCAGTGCACATTTCTTTTGGTGATTTATCTACTACACCATCATGCACAGGCAGGCGAAAATTGCTCTGCCACAAAGCAAGCATTAAATCTTGTCTACACACAGAGCTGTGCTAGCCTGACAGCACGGGTGATGCTGGAAGCACACCGTCATTGTTAGTTTGGAAAGAAAAAGAGGGGACACGATATGAAGGTGGAAATCAGGAGCTGGGTTCTGATTCATGCTCTGTCATTGAACAGGCAGAAACCTGGCACAAATGACCCGTCTCTAATTCACCCTCCAGATTTTAGGTATCTGACTGAGGCCCTAGCAAGGCACAAGGGGGCTTCTGGGTAGAAGTCCCCTGTGGGAGGCAGAGAGAGGACATGTCCCTTCCAAAAAGTGACTCTCATCTGCTAGCACATACCTTTCTCACTCTCTGTCTTCACTGACAGTAGAAGGATCCTAGATGCCTAAAGCTAGAAGGAACAGCTTGGCCTTTGTCTTTTTTCCCCTGCCATAAAGGGAGCATAATGATGCTGACCTTTTTAAAGAGCTTCTGACATCCACAGATGTAAAAAATAAACTTGTAAGAGGCTATTATTATTGTTATATATCTTTGGACAGAGGGAGCAATGACATTTCTATGACATTCCATAATCCACATGAAATGCTGCCGTAATAAAGATAATGACATGTATGATCAACAGAGTATGCTTAGTTGTGGTATTTGGCAGTGATAATTTGGCTTACTTCTTTTTCTCTGTATTTTCTACAGAAAAAAAAACAAAAAGAAAAAAATATCAGCAGACTTGCTACTCTTGCAACTCCTCTGAAATCAAAACTGCTGAATTCAGTGTACACAGAATTTTTTCAGGTTTTAGAGAAAATATGCAGATTAATCTATTTTAGAAACAGATGTTTGAAAATGGGGTAGTTGATCTCTATGGATGGCACCGTTAATACACTGGCAAGAAAGCTGACCATCCTGCAGGATCTGGGCATGAGAACCAGGCTCAGCAGTATGGGATGCTCATACGTGTCTCCAGGTGTGATGTTTTGCCATCTGCCTTTAAGTAGAGTGTGGACTGCAAAGCTCTCCCAGAAATGATTAGGCCGGGCTCAGCTTTGTGTTGTGTCTCCTTCCCATGCACACACAGATCTTACACCAAGCACATGCTGACAGAAGGGGTGTAAAGACATAAGAAAGGACCTGAAATGTCAGACTGGTGGTCCACCCAGGCAGCAGCCAGTGTCTGAGGGCAACAGCAGGAGATGATATTTAAGGTGAGCATACAGGTGTAGTCACCTTGCTGGTCCACTGCCACATTCAGGCTTGCAACCCTATCTAGCCATTTTAGTATTGCTCTATGGACCTGTTCCCATGAGTTCATCAAAACCCTTTTGGACCCTGTGGACACTATCTCTCCAGTTCCTTGTGGCAGCATGAGAAGTGAGTCCATGTATTATTGATCTATGGATACTAATAACATGGTTCCATTTTTCATTCCTTTTGAAAGAGTCTGTTGTTGGCTATCTTCACTCCCTCATTTTGCAGAGCAAGTTTAGCTAGGCTAAATCAAGTTATAAAGTAAACCGTGATGTAACCAGATCTTGAGACACATTCAACTGACTCCACTAATGAGGCTGAATGTTGTACATGGCCACAGATTTTGTGGTTGGAGAAAAGGAACTACAATATGTGGATGTTATGAAAGGGAATAAAAATCTTTTTCTTGCTCCAAGACTATTTGGCAGAAACTTCTTAGGAAATAGAAGACAGAGGGAGACTACTGGATTAACTAAATGTGAGATTTAATGTACATGGTAACAGGCTCAGTAGTGCTCAGTGATCATTGGTATCTCACTGCCAGAAGTTACCAAAAGAGTTTTGAGGTTAAATTTTGCAAGAAACGCTCTCATGAAAATGAATGCCTTCAAAACTAAGACCAAAACTTTGATTTATTCCCTGGCCTAGTCACTGAGTCTTAGCCTACACCTAATCTAGGTTTGGATTTACGTACATGGGCCACCTCCAGCCATAGCAAGACTTGGAAAGAGGCAGCACACCACTCCATGGAATGAAACTTTCTGAAGGTTTGCCAAACAAGCACTTCACCACCAGACTTTCTGAAAACCTTACTAAAATGGCAGCTATCACCCTCTCCGCTGGTCAAACAAAAATGAGGGTGGAATGAACCTTTCCTCTGCAGAAGCATCAGCAACATATGCACTGGAGAATAAATTGGGTTGTGGGTTGTTCTTTGGTCCTGAGGCCAACTGAGGGCAAAACAACTCAAGCTTCTGAAACAGGGAGCCTATGTTAAGGGATCTGCTGTTAGCAGATACCGTCCCCCGGGCTGGCCCTGGCCACTGTCTGGGAGAATACTTGAGTCTCTACTAAAACCACTCCAGGGACTGTGCCAGTTGCATGGGCAATCATATGCCAAAGCCCAGCCCTGTCCCCTGCTGCTGTTCACTTTCCCAGGATAAATGTGGCATCTTTCCCACCTTTTGGGAACACTTCTGCCACAAGGGATGTCTTGCATTGCACGAATGAGCTAAAATGGGGCAGAACACAAGGGCAATTGCAGTTCACTGCTCTGACTCAGGAAGAATGTTTGACCCATAGCTCACCTCAGTGTCTGGCTGCTCATGGGAGTGTTTGTGGGAAAAGGAGAAACAAAATGATAATGGGACTTCTGTTTCTTCTTAAAGTCTTCTTCCTGCTGGGCTGTCAACTCAGCTGATAAAAACGTGCTTTCAGTCACTCATCTCCAAAGCTGAAGGAATCCTGGGCATGAGCACAAGTCACCATGAGGTAGCGGCTGCTGCAGGGAGGTTTGGGTCTGTGGGTGCTGCTCCATGTCCTAGAATTTCTGGCTGCAAAGCTGCTCTGGGAAATTCTGTCCTGCATGTGGTGGCTCCACTGTGCCCCAGCACTGTCGATTTCTGCCTTTCCAGCTGAGCCGCCATAAATGTCTATAGGGTGATCCACAGAATCATAGAATGGTTAAAGTTGGAAGGAACCTTAAAGATCGTCTAGTTCTGACCCCCCTGCCATGGGCAGGGACACCTTCCTCTAGACCAAAATGCTCAAAACCCCATCTAACCTGGCCTTGGGGCCTCCACAACTCTCTGGGCAACCACGGCCAGTGTCTCACCACCCTCACAGTAAAGAATTTCTTCCTAGTATCTAATTTAATCTCCCCTCTTTCAGTTTAAAACCATTCCCCCTTGTCTTATCACTACACTCCCTGATATAGAGTCGCTCCCCATCTCTCCTGTAGGCCCCCTTCAGGTATTGGAAGGGGCTATAAGGTCTCCCCAGAGCCTTCTCTTCTCCAGGCTGAACAACCCCAGCTCTCTCAGCTTGCCTTCATAGGAAAGGTGCTTCAGCCTGCTGATCATCTTCATGGGCCTTCTCTGAACTCTTTCCAACAGGTCCATGTCCTTCTTATGTTGGGGGCTCCACAGGAATTAAAAGAAAGTAACCAACCTTTCTTTGGGAGGAAAGATAGTCAGTTGAAGCAACCTTTCATTTTTTCCTGCCTGTTTAAAGATCACAGTCCAAGACCTGCTGTAAACAAATTAATCCTTTCTTCCTGGAAATGATATAATAAATTGTTTCATCTTTCATTTTTATTGTGTCCCCACAGAGTGCTTTTGCTATGGTCTCAATGGCTGGTAACTCGTTTAAGTGCAGTTCACGTGAGCGCTACTGGAGTCAGTGGCTATAAAAGCAGTAGCTTCCTCACCTCCCTCACCTCCCTCACCTCCCCGCCCCGTGATTTTCACTTACATTTAGAGCTGCTCCTCTGAGAGAAACCGAGGATTTGCTGTAGATTAGTACATGGAAAGAGATAAGTATGAGGCTGGAAAGATGTTATGAGTGACAGTCCTCAAGGATTATTCCTGGGACTCCTTATGCTTGAGTCTTCTCACTCTTCTCCCACTTGCCCCCACCCAAGCTGGGTGTCCTTGTCAGCCTTGTCCCTTGGGGACAACTGTCCTGACCTGTGCCGTAGGACAGTACCTGAATCATGCCCTGCACTTTTAGCTCCTAATGTGCCAGCGCTGGGAGAACTGTGAGCTGGTGATGGCTGTGAGCAGGCAAGTATGACCCAGGGGTGATTCAGGCTAAGTATTCCCTGAGTAAGCAGTAAAATAAAGACACAAAACCTTGCAGAATAATGCTGAACTGCAGCTCACTCTCTGATTTTCCTTCAAACTGAATTATCTTCTGCCAATATGCCTACCAAAAAAATTTACCATAGCTATGTTATTGTTATGTTAGTTACCCACAGTCTGTCATTCTGACCAGTTCTGCTCCATTATCTCCTCTATTCCTCTCTCTCATCCCTTGCTTGCCCAAGTGAGGAAAGAACAGGACTTTCTCCTCTGTTTCTCTTTAGTATAGGCAAATGAGATCCTGATCCAGAACTATACCTCCAGGACCCTGGAGTCAGAGTAGTAGCAGTGCACAGTGCCACCAGGAATATCAGCGGTGGGGGAGAAATGAGGAGCTGCACATCCAGCCTGGACAGCAGGGGAATTGGGTGGCAGCA
>JAOXNO010000024.1:105147661-105175652 GCA_028565335.1 Limnodromus scolopaceus
ACCAGGAATATCAGCGGTGGGGGAGAAATGAGGAGCTGCACATCCAGCCTGGACAGCAGGGGAATTGGGTGGCAGCAAGTAACTGTTTGAACCAGTTTGTCTGCAGCGTGTGGTTGCACGCCAGGAGGCAGAGGGAATCTTTAACATCCTCCAAGCCTCAGATCGCAGGTCTTCACTATGGCTGAAAGTTTGTCTCCGAGAGTTTAAGTGGTACCCGCTCAGTGCTGGTGAGACTGTGGGGCACCATTTACAGTTACCATTTACAGTTTCACCATTTACTGGCAAAATTCAGATGAGGTCAGAGATGTCCAGGCTCATAAGCAGAAGTGAAGCTTGCTTCCTTCAAGAAAGGAATGAAAATTAACCACACAGCACCTCAAAATCAACATCCTTTCCATTGTCGACATTCTCTCCAAAGGAAGCTTCTTTGAAACATGAAAGGATAGAAAAATTCTGCTGTTGGCGATAAACATGGTCAGAAACTCATCAGTGCTGGTACAAGAGTGATTGCAGACCTTCTTGCATAGGGGTGGTGGGATAATGCCATCCCCTGCTGATAAACTGTATGTTTATTGCTACACTTACCAGCTGTTCAGGCACAATCCTTAAGACCTTCACTATGAATACACAGGTGGGGATTTCCTTCAAACAGGACATTTTTCTCCAGCCCTGCATCAAATTCAAACATCGTGTTTCCCCTGCTGTGCCATGCCCCATGTCCCTTGCTTCCTGCCACAGACCCCACATCCCCGCTCCTCACTGCAAGCAGAGCCAGCCCCAGCAGCATCTTCATTGCTTTCTGCTTTTCCCTCTTCAGGCTTCCAGTGAGATCCATCCTGCCCAGATGTTTGGACAACCAGCTATGAAGCCATAGTCTTGGTGCAGAAGAGCACTTCAGCATGTGTTTGACTTTAACCTTGAGTTCAAGACCTGTAAGCTGCATCACTTTAACAACTTCTGAATGCTGGTTTGAACTGGGGCCTCTGGATCTGAGCCTAAGAGGTGCTGGAGATGGTCACCTTCATGATGGCTGCATCAAGCTTTGAAACCTTCATTCCTGCCCTGAAAGAATGAATCAAATTAATCAGAGCTGATCATTCAGAGGAGCCAAAGTAAGTCAGAGTAACCATGCACCGGTGGAGCAACCCATGGTGGATCTCTGGACGAAAGTCAGCACCACCTTCTTTCCACCCCTTCCCAGCTGCTGTCTGAGACCTTTCCTTTACAGGACATCTAAAATTCCCCTTGGTCTTGCAGCCAGAAGTGTGGGGGAGGTCCTGCGTCTGTGCAAGCCCCTTCACACGTTCAGGGGATCTCCCTGGAGCATGACTCTACACACACGTGCAGTCGGGTGCAAAATTTGGGCTGTACATAGAAATCGCCATGGTGCAGGGACCTTGACCTTGTGGAATGCTGTTTCCTACTGCAACATCATCAGGATCAGGGCCCATCAAGCGCAGGGGAGATTAGGATCTGGTTCTGTGTGGTATCGCTTGGAGGCCTGTGCCCAACTCCAATCCCATCTACCGTTGGGAGCTATGCACTCACCAAAGGGAAATGCTTGTCTTGGAACGAGCTCATGCTGCTGCGCTCCTGTTCTGCACGTGTCAGCAGTTTTGTGGACTCTCATGTTTGCAGAATTATGAATTATCCCTTGGCAGATGGTTGGTTTCAAGCTCCTCTATGCTTAAGGTGAGTGTAAAAGCGTATTCATTGTTATAAGCTTTTCATTCATGTTCTTATTCATTTACGTGGGTAAGACAAGAGGTTTCTATGTACGCGTGTTGTCAGCCCCAACAAATCATTCTGCTGGGCAGAAGCAATGAAAGGGACTAGGTGATCTTCTGAGGTTCCTCCAGCCCTCTAATTCTCCGAAAAGACCAGGGGCAAAGCTGATCTCATAGTAGGTTAAATAATCACAGTGTTTCTATTATGTAAACTTCTTATTGTGCAAATTAGACAACTATTGATATTTTTTTTTATATTCCATATAGAGGAAGCACAAATATGATCTACTGTCATACATGGATGGCTGTAGGTAAAGGAAAACACAATCAACAAGTTGAAATCCTACCACTTATTCTTAATTCTGCTGCCGTGTATGGCCTGAGCAAGGATAATTCATTTGTTTTACTTACCACAGACTACAAACATATTTTTAATATTTATTTATGTATTTATTGTTGTGCATAGGGTGGAGCCACTATAAATCAGAGCTGCTCAAATCCAGAGCCTGGATTTGCCTCCCGCTTTGGCTGCAGCCTGGCTTCATGCCACCTGAGCATGCACAGGATCCTTGCTCCTCTGTTGTCCCCAGCTCTGCCAGGGGGTGTGTGGGAACCAAGGCTTGTTCCATGCATGCAGGACACACTGCCCCACTCCTGGCTGGCATCCCCTGCCTGTGGACGGGTAGGATTCACAGGGGCAGGACACCCTGGCAGTGGCACGAAGCAGCAGGGATGAGGTGCATGCCCGTGGGTAGCACTGTGCTAGGTCATGGTGTTGGGTCCATTTGCCACCCCTGGGCCACTAGCCCCTGTCGGCTCCCAAGGCACCCACTGGGTGCATGTGGGGTGCCCAGCTGCACCCCAGCCGTGCGCGGGCAGACCGTGGAGCACACACCCAGGAGTGTCTCCCTGAGCCTATTAAACCATTTAACAGGAGAAAAGAAAAGCCTTTAAAACATGATGCACTAATGACAGATTAATCCACCCAAGAGAACAGTCATAAAGTAAAATGGCGTATAAAATAAAACACATCATTAAGTACAATTGAAGTATTAAGTAATAAGGATCAAAACACAGGATGAAATTTTTTCCTGTGTGCAGGGCCAGTGAGTGGCCCCTTGTCCCACATTGGGAGCAGCAAACAGGCCAGAAGGAGGTTTTTCCCTGGTCCTTGGGAGGGAGGACTTCACCCTCTGGGAGTCCCTCGGGACAGTGGTGACCATCCTCTTGTCACTGAGCTGTGAGGCAGCACCAGCTCTGCTAAAAATGCTGTTTGCAGCAACACGGGCAGATCTGTGGTGGCGACCACATTCTGGGATCACCCTAGAATGGCCAGAGCAGCACATTCTGCCAGGGTCCAGTCTGTGGTGCCCGTTCGCCTGTGACTGAGAAGCTCCCGAACTCATTTGCTCACCAACATTTTCTCACCAACAGCATCACTCGAGCTGTCTCAAGCAGCCAGCACCTCCCCTGAGCAGCGCTGCTCCCCGCAGCCCTTGTCCATGGGGAGGGATGTCCCCACGCCTCGTGCCTGGCCAACACCAAGCCAAACTGTTACACCCAGCACTGGAAGAGCAGCTTTTGGGGTCTCCCCTTGCCCTGGCCCTTTGACTGTACCAGTACAATCACTTCATGAGGCAAAGACCAAGCAGATGAAAGACCTTCTCTCTTGTCTTTTCCTTTTTTTTAGCCAGGGAAGGAGGGGACAGCCCGAGGGCTCCTGCTTCTGCCCCACAAGCAACTTGAAAAAGCTGCAGCTTGAGAGGAGAGGAAGGAAGGAAGGAAGGAAGGAAGGAAGGAAGGAAGGAAGGAAGGAAGGAAGGAAGGAAGGAAGGAAGGAAGGAAGGCCCGTAGAAACAATCCAGTGCAGAATTTATGAATGCAAAAATCTCTGGCTGTTAGTAGGGTGTTCTCATGTAAACGTATATTAATGACCACATAGTACCTGTAGATATACCAGCTAATAACACGTGCAGTTCTTTGCATTTATAAATGGATGTAGCTTGCAGCTGCAAGAACTGAAGAGGCTCTGGGCCTCTGTAGTGGTCACGCAGCTGAAGGTGCAGGAAAGGTGTTCATGTGGTCGTAGTGACCAAGAAAAGCAGCTCTCTCCTAGACAGCTACCCCAGTCCTGCATAAGCACCACTATTTCACACAAGCAGCATTATCAGCTGCATTCATCTAATGTCTTTGCTGCATTTCTCAGTCTCCCGGGAAGTTTGGCATTGCAGAAAAGCAAACTTGACCACTTTTTCTTGTTTGTAGCTCAAATCAAGTTCTCCCCTGGCTTTTCTTTCCTTGTTTTGCTCAATTAACAGCGAAAAGAAACTGTGAAGATTCAGGACTTCATCACTAAATCTCAGTCACCAAAAATTTAATTGCTAATTTCAGGCCGGCTACAAGAAAGGCTCCTTTGCTCATCGGTATCCACATGAGTCCACCAACATGCCAGTACCGAGTCAGGGTACTGGGTGGCAGAATCTGCCCCTTGGATTTTGTGTTGGTGGTGATGATGCATTTGGCAGTGAGAACCCAGTTGAGTCTTGGGAAGCTAAGCCAAGTGTGCTGGAAAGGTGTTAGCAGATGACACCACTTGTAAATGTAAACCCAAGCAAACAGAACCGGTGAAGTCACTGAGACCTCTTCAGAGTGAACACTCATGAAACCCTACAGCACTATTTTTAGAGCTGTATCCTAGATAAGAGCTCCATGTGTTTCACTGGTTCTTGTTATAGACATGTATTTACCCTACCCTAAGACAATTCTATTTCACTTTTTTTTTTTTTTCTGACAGTCTTCAGGCAAGTAGGCAAAAGATCAAAAAGGCTACGCCTTGCAAAATAAAATAAATTTGACTCTTTTTTCCTTTTGATCTTAAAAGATGTCTATCCTGGGTTTTAAGTGCCTTGGAAAATATTAAGAATGCAGGGTGGGATTTTCAGAAGTGCTCTGTGTTTCCTGTCAAGTTGCAAACAATGACATCTACTTGTGTCTTTTTGCCTTCTGCTTGTCTCATTTGATTTCAGAAGCAGACAGTGATGACCCAGCTCATTGTCAACACCATTCCCATATGTCTTTCCCTTCTGCATCATTCCCGCTGAAGGAATTCAGCGCCTTTCAGTGGACACCGGTGAAACGAGCCCATCTGGGCTACCCTGGTGTTGCTCTTGAGAGGCTGGCGGTTTCCCATGGCCATCTGATAAAACCACCTGCCAAGAAGGAGGCCCTTAACGATGGGCTTGGCACACTTGCTGGGGATCTGGGAGTCATCACCAGCCCTCTGCCCACACGCTGCTGGCAGCACCACGCTGTGCTCCAGTCCAGGCCTGCTCGGCTGACACTCAGCTGGTCAACACGCAGCTCCCTGCAAATAAACCTCTGCCCATGTGCACTGGGCAAAAGGCTCCACTGGGAACAGAGGTTCCCCTGGCTTCCCCCGTCCTGCAGTCTCTGACTATTCCCACACCTCATCATCTCCTGGCTTCTCAGTGATAACCTATGGGCAGCAAAAATGGGCTAACAGAAGGACTTTTCAGGATGGACTCAATGGGGAGAGTAGGATGTCCCCAGCAGAGGGAAGTCCTTTGAGCAGACTGGATGGGAATGCCGAGGTGACCAGATCTGGCTGTGAGGGCAACAACAGCAGCTTCAGTGACAACTGTTAGACCCCAGATAAATTGCTCCAAAAACCTCCAGACCTCATAAGAGCGGTGAGATAGGGAACACGGTACATTTCACTTGATAAAAAACAGGCATTCAGCAAGGAATCCTCATGCCTCCCTCCATCCCTTCGTTTTCATGGTGTCCTATGTGCTGGCTCTATATCACCTCCTTTGCCAAAAATTCTGGGCTCTATAGAAGGCTAAAGGGCAGAAAAAGGGGCTTACCAGGTGTGGATGCAAAAATGAATGGGTGCTGCTGCACACAACCCCCTCTTTCTAGTGGAAATTTTAATTGATGAACCCTTATTTGATTGATTGCCTTGACAGGGGGGAGAAGCAAGGCAGAATGCAAGTTATGAATCAGCTGGCAGGTCTGTGAATGCAGAAAGGGTGGGATACGGTGAGTCACCATCACAACCTACTCCTCAGCTCTTCCGTAATCAATCTTTTTGTCTCTTGCAGGCTTGACAATGACTCATTCTTTGACATGCCTTTATAGAGCTGCTTTGTGCCTTGCCTGCCAGCCTCCCTGGTGCTGTTCAGTTTACCTGCTGCGCAGTGCCAGCACAGGTTAAGAAATGCTACACCTGATTGCCGCGGGATGACTTCAAGAAACAGAACAAATCGCTCTGGTGATAATGTAGGTAAAGAGCACAGCGGCTCCAAGGTGCAGGGGACATAGACTTGAAAAGTGCTTGGTGCAATTCTAACAAGTTTCTAAAAATATCCATAAAGCATCCTCTCCTTGAGCATGGCAGAGAGGAAGATGATGAGTGCTGTATGTCCCAAGTCCTGCGGCCCAAGAGGCTCTGCCTCCCTCTCTGCATGCCCTTGCTGGCCACCTCTGGGTATCCTGCAGCCCCTGCAGCTGGTGGCTCCTGCCTGCTGTGGGTCTTGCCATCCTCCCCGTTTTCTGGCTGGGCTCTGCCCAGGTGCCGCCATGCCAACTGGTGCTTCAGGCAGTGCCTGGCATTGATTCAATCTGGTCTGTGCTGTTGGTCACTGCCTCCTTTGACCCGTCCTTAAAGAAGACTGCTTAGCATTGGCAGTGGTGCTAAGCAGGTCTGAGACTGAAAACAGCCTTTATTGTCACATGAATTGGCATAAGTGCACATTCAGTGCAGATTTCTTTGGACTGGGCTTCTCATCAGTCAAGGCAAAACTGAATTCTGAAGTCTCAGGGTTTGGCTGCTCTGGCCAAGGCATGGGAAAACATGGTGATGATCCAGGCCAAGGAGAGCCACAGGGCTCACATATCCCTGCCTGCTGGCTCAGTTTCCAAGAACCTTGATACAAGCTTAGGAGGAACACAGCTGTGTGTACTCAACTTCCCTGAAGTCTACTGCCCCCCTTGTCACCCCCCAAGCTAGCCCTGGGACAGCCTGGTCTTAAACTCAACTTCCACCCCCACCACAGTGACCATTCCCATGGTTATCAAATCTCTGTGGTGTTCAGACTGCAATCTGCTTCTCCACTTCTTACTGCTTTCCTTCATTTTCATCATTTCTCTGCCATGAGTGACAGACCTGCCCAAGAGCTGTTTATCTAACTCTTACCTTTACACCCAGGCTGAGATCAGAAAATGAAAAGTGACATCATCCTTTTCATCAGATCTTCTCTGCAAGTGCCATACACAGGCCAAAATAAATTTTTACCTTGCTTTTCCTCTGGGTAATGTGGCAAAGCCAACGCAGCAAAGCCAGAGTAAGATGAATTACCTTGTCATATATACCTCCTGCAGAATCACTTATTTATTTGTCACTGGAGACAGAAAAATCTCCCTTTAGAAATGGGAGGGTGCTCTCACCAGTTTGCAGAAATGGCTAAAGGAAAAAATATTTTTTTATAGTACTTGCAAATTTGCAAAATTGACTTGGTTAAAGGAGTGTCCTTGTCTGCACTGATGATGGTCATCATCGTATTTCTCTAACGCAGTCTGGGCTCTGTTGCCATTCCCACTGCAGACATTCATAAGGATATTAAGTATTTCCCATCTGAATTCTCATCCTCTGTAGAGGGACTTCTCTCTCCAGCCCATCAGCTCCCAATTTGACATATCTGGCTGCCATCCTCTTTTTAACCAGTTCTTTTTCACTCTATTATAGTTAATGTTATCCCATTTGGTACAATAATGAAGACCTTATTGAAGTTCAAGTAGACTAGATCTGTCACAGTTCCCTAAGGTATCATTAGTCTAGAAAGACAGCATGTTATTTCTACACTCTTCATCTTTAGATAAATCTCTATAGCATTTTTTTCATTTCCATTTACCCACATGCCTTTAATTAGTTTTTCAGTCACACTTTTTTCAAAAGCCTATTTACTTTTGTGGTCAGACTAATGACTCAAGTTTCCCAGATGGCTTTTTGTCCACCCTTCAAAATAAGCACTACGATTGCAACTCTCCATCCAGAATGTATCAAGCTGGATTTGGTAGCCCAAGTCCTCACTGCAACTGCAATTTCACCTAGCAGTTCTTTAATATTGCCGGAAAAATGTTATCAGCTCCCTTTGGTTTGTATACAGCAAATCCCTTTGGATTTTGCTTCCACCACGACTGCTATAATTTCCATTTACATAGAGAGTCTCTCGTTAGTCAAGTTGTCTTTGCCCACAGGTTTTATGCTGGTGTCCTAATGAGAAACTCAAGTAAGGTACTCATTTATTTTTGGAGCCGAGCCTATATTATCTTTCATCTCTACTGCTTTACACTGCAAAGCAGAACCACTTCCTCTTCCTTGTTCTCTTTTTATTTATAGAGTGAAGAAGTCTGCTATTCGTTTCAATAAATTTTACAAGGCTGAAATCAGTTTGATTTTGGCAGCTGTCCAGACACCGTTTTCCTTGCTGATCCATCCCTTCTTCCATGCTTTGTAGGTTTACTGCTAACTCCTAACACCATGTATCTCATCTAGTCTGGCATTATGCTTGACAGGTCTGTGATTTACTCTGGCCACCTGTTAAAACTGGCTGTCAAAAATGAGTCCCAGAACAATATATGCGGCAAGCCAGCATGCTTTGCTGTTCTCTGAAAACAGGAGGACAACCAGAATAGCAATTCTATCTTTTTGTTCTTCCTTCCATCTGCAGATCTTTTCTTTCTCTCTGTTTTGCTGGTGTTAGCTACTTTTCTTCATGTCTTTTCCTTTTTTACAGCTTAGTGTCTTTCTCTTCTTTGCCTTTAGTACTCACAGGTATATGCCAAACAGATGGATCTGGACAAGAAGGGCAGATGCAACACCACCACATGGAAAAATCTATCTTGTGTGGAAGATATGGTTAGAATGAATGACAACTATTGAAGTAGATTTAGAAATAGACCGAGGAAGCAAGACAATGAAGATGAAAATCACATCTTCAGATTCTTCTCCCAGTTCTCTCCTTGTCTCCAAGTCTCCATGGATCTAAAAGATCCTTGGGTCTTCTCTTCCACTGACTTTATCAAGCAGCATTAGTATCAAAATCGTTTTTGCCTGTTTAAGCATAATGTGCAGACAGCAGGTTCCGTATCATTGTTTTCTGTCTTTCTAGGGTCACTTCTAAGACTGACTCAGTAATTGTAATCAATTTTTTCCCAAATGAGATAGTTCTCCCTTTTATTCGTTGTGTTTACTTATACTAATGGTTATGATGTTGACATAATCAATACAAGAAAAGCCTATTAAAGTTCCATTATACTATTCAAAAAGCATTTCCAGGGCACAAATGTGCCTTCTATATAATGGTGTAAACAGTCTGGTGTAGAGTGATTCCTATCAGGGAAGAACCAGAGTTCAGCACTTCTTCTTGTCCAACAGCAAGAACAGAGCAAAGACATGAAAGGGAATCCCAGAACATTGTGGCAAATAGTTGCCTTTAATTAGAGAGTGTCAGCACCAGGCCTATGGGAATGCAAGACCGTTACAGACCCACTTATGACAAAAGTTAGTAAGCATCAGTCCTGCTGACCTCCTACTGACTTCAATGCGCAGACAATACATCAGTTTATTGAGGCAGATACCATCTCACTGAGACAACGATCGCACCTCAAAACATTGAGGCAAGATTGCAAAGAAGGAGCTTCATTTGGGATAAAGGTATTAATTTTGATGGGGGATGGTGGGCACCCGACAGGCATGAGTGGGAGGCTGTTCTAGGAAAAAAGGTGAGTGTGAATGATGGTGCCAAGTCAGCAGTGAGACACAAAGCCAAGGGAGTGGTTAAAGGAAACACGGGCAACAGGTGAGTGTGAGGAAACAGGATCAGGCGGGATTGTGTGCCAGTGCTGATCCCATTGACAAGGTTGCCTCAGAATGTGGTATTTGAGTGACAGCTTAAATTCAGACTTGAAAAGAAACAGAACAAAAAGTCAGTTCTGAAACACCTGGTTTCATATTTTTCTAAACAGAACCTGCTTATATTGATGAAATGAAGAGCTCGCAGCATCAAGGATGCATGAAGAAACATATAAAAGCTGCAGATGACCCATCCACTTCCACTTACCTCTTGCCCTTGGGAATTGTGGGCCAGCCTTGCACAGGTACTTTAGTGCGAAAGGTGCAGGTGGACAATTAAGGAGAGTTTCAAAAGCAACCATCTATCTTCAGTAGGCTGTTAGGAGAGGACAGTATTCAGCAATTTATTTCCTTAGCTCCCTAAATAACTAGGAAATGGCTTCAGTATTTCATTTTAGACACTCACAATTAAAAAAAAAAAATCCTTAAGATTTATTTCATTGGCATATGAGGAGTTTTAGTGTTTTGAAATAATATCCCAACAGTGTCTGCTGAGAAGCTTCTGCGAGGTCCTACTCCCAAGCAGTAAAACTGAATTAAACATTCTTTTCCAGCTGTTCCTCAATAGAAGTACTCAGACAGGGTGCTTTTCTTCTGGAAAGAGGCTATTTCTTTTTGAAAGGCCAGTGAACACTGAGTAATTAGTGCAAACTTTGACTGGTGAGCTCTTTGGGGTGAAGGTTGGTATATTGCAGGACAATCAGTTCCAGCAATTTTAATGATAGACATCAGGACAACAATGCTTCTTAGTGAATAACGAATGATTTACACAAATATCCTTGGCACTACCTCTGCACTCAATGACTTAACGGCAAAGGTAGGTGAGGTCCCTGTTGGATGTGGTGGTCAAGGAATAGAAGTCAGCAGTTCTGTATCGACCAATGACATGGGCAAACTCCAGTTACCTGGTCTTACCTTAACAGCCGTAGCAGATGGATGATATCTGAGCTTTTCTAAAGAGTGTCTGTGAGGATTTTCCCAGATGACCTGCAAAAGTCTTACGGGAAATCTGCAGTAGAGCAGGAGTTGAACCAAACACCCTCCCCACTCTACCTGTCTGCCCCACGGACCCATCTCTTCATGTGGATGTGTGAACCTACTGCTGTGATTCCCAGAGAGGCTAAATGGCATAGCCTGTGGAGATGCTGCACATCTGAAAGCAGTTCTAATCTATGCATCTTTCTTCTGTAATCACAAGGCCTGAAGCAACACAATGCCCACAAAAAGTGCTTTATTTGCATCGCTATATGAATACAACCTATGGCAAATATTCAATTCCTGTAATCTGCCAGAAACATCAACACCTTGAAGGCAAGCTCAGATAGGAAATGGGTCATTGACTCACCCTTCTGGCTTGATAATAATAATACTTAGCACTTATTTAATTCTTTACACACATTAAACAATAAATCAATCCTCACTACGTGACTGTAAAACAGACATCCCAGTTTTACAGATGAGAAGCTCAAGAAGAGGAGCTCAGTGCTTTGCCCAGTGAAGCTGCTGACGGTTCTGCAATTAGCATCCCTTTTTCCCTGGTCCCAAGTGACTTTGGGGGCTTAGAGAAGTCTCAAAAACATTAGTTAGTTAGAGCTAGCTGGTGCTCACACTGGGAGAAACCCATTCCACAGTAATGGCTAGTACTGACATTGCATTTATGGTAGTTATAAATAATCTACACTCTTAATAAAGTCACCTGGCATTGCAAATTCACTGTCTGTTTTCCACAGCGGGGAAGCAGGGGCAGAATGGTTAAATGAGTTATGCCATATCCTAGAGAAACTCAGTATCTAAACCAGAAGAGCTCACAGCCTTTTCCTTTCTTCTGGCAACTGAATTCTGAAAGAAACCCCCACCCACTCCAGGCTCTTCTTTGAAAAATACGATCTTCTGAAGTGTTTTCTTGAGCTTGTTTCACAGCAGTTTATATAAGGGGTGACCCCTGTTAGAGGCTGCTGTACCACACACAAATCTCCTCTAGACGGGAGAGAGCAGAGTGTGTGCATGTGTAGTTTGCACGTATGCCGAGCTCGTATGTAGGGTGTCTCCAGCCAGACATCAGCACCACTGTCACAAAGCACCAGAAGGCCCCTCGTTCTGGCTGTGCCATGCCCTGGGGCTCAGCTGTCTCAGCCCGCTGTGGTTGATGCTCCTCTGAGGCTTTCTTGGGCACAACAGCCAGCTCAGGGCTCTCTGTTCTGGCTTTGGAGAAGATGCTGCCTATTTCCCATGTGTCCTCTGGGATAACCTCACCCAACCAAGGACCCCCACAGCTGCTTGTGGCAATTGTTTTGTACCACCCGAAAAGGCAGCATCTTCCCCACAGAGAAGCGGCAGTCCCACAGACCCCAGCTCTCCTGGAGCTTCTTTTGTTTCGACTCTCTGCACAGTGACCCTGGTTTTGGGTTCTGGCAAGCCAGGCACCGTTGTTCCCAGCTGTAGTTGTGCAAAACATCAGTAGATGACAAACGAAAGAAGGTCTTTCGCTGGAAGCAGCATATTTTTTTTTTTGCTGTGAAGGTAAAACACTCATTGCTACTCATAGCAACCGCTCACAAGTGAGAAATAAATGTTCAGAGCAGCTTCCTACACTTGTCCCTCTGAAATGAAACTGTCCCTGCCTTGAATTCCCAGGCCTACATTGGGCTCCTTAATATACATCTCTCTAAAACGTATCCCCTATTTACACACAAATGGATTTCTATATTCCCATTAGCTCTCCACATGGTTAAGTCTGTTTCAGGTAGAGTTCATCTAATGTAAGGCATATTTGTATTTACTTCCAAAATGACAACTTCCATTTCCTAATTCTTGAGCATTCGGACATTTATTCTCCATTTGTCTGCCTTCTGATCACTCCTCCTTGTCTTGCTACAGCTGTTTCCTGTGAGTTTGACAGGTTTTCCACCAGCTTGTTGGACTGGGGATAATTGTACTGGGTGGTTTCATGTCAAAGCCTGTATTTCAGAGCAACGTGCTTCAACAGCAGATACCACTTAGCAAAAATAGATCTGCTATGCAGGATCTCCTGATTAAGTGCATAACTTCTTTAATCAAATGATAGAAGTTTCTAGCACTACTTTGCTGCAGGGACTCCATCTTCTTGCATGTCCAGCATGGGCACTCTCATTCAACTGGTCTGTGGTTTTGAGAATGGGACCTTTCCTCAACACTTCTGCTTGGTGTTCTTTCAGGGTTAGAATAAAACATCTAGGGCCTTTCCTGTCCTCACATGATTTTCATGCATGTTTTTTGTAAGTCTTTTCCAATGACTTAAGAAATCTCCAAGACGGATCTTAGTGCCTTTCAATAAGTTGTCATCTAGCCTTGAGAACCTCTCCTCAAATTCATAAGAAAGCTGCAGACTTACCAGCATGAACTGTATTTCCTTCTAGCATTTGGGGTCCCACATGTCAGAAGACTGTCCATGATCTCATCTGGATGTGGTGATGTCCTCTGCTTAGGAAAATCCCGTTGCTTCATTAGAGGTTAATGTGTGGAGTCCTAGAAAGAGACTGTCCATCCCATTCCTGTCTCATTAGTTTTAGGGAGATTCAGTTCTTCTGTCCCAGTCCAGTGTCAGGGCACCGCACAGGCTCCCAGCTCTGTGGGGGTCGGACCGTGGGTGCTCCCCATGGTGGTCCATCAGGGCAGGACCTGTCAGCCAGGACACACCCCAGATTCAGCCGGGAGCAAAGCACTGGGGCAGCCCCAGGCCCAGCCACTGGGCACCTCCCTGGGGACAAGGACAGTGTGGTGGTGGCTCTGCCAGCCAGGTAAGAAGCCATAACCTCAGGTGTCCTCTTCTTGCACTGCTTAACACCCTATGATCATGAGCTCTATTTTCATATGGCATTCAGCATTTCTCACATTAGTCCTCTGTCACATAAGACTCACTGATAGCATCCTCCACCTGATATGATGAAAACCACAAGGCAGTGCTGCAAATGCAGTTACTGGCAGAAGTCTGACTGGTTTTTGCCTGCTTTCCCTCTTCCAGCCATTGCTTGACTATATGCAAACAAGTATGGGTTAAGCTTTCTCTCCTTCTAGTGATGTGCTTTAGGTTTCCTATTTTTCTGTCTGGTTTCCTTCCCTCCAGAAACAACTCAGAGCCAAGGACTGTGCAGAATTTATAACATTTGGGGCCAAATTCAGGCTAAGAAGCAGAGCAGAACCTGCTGATGGGTTCCACTGGGCTCTCCTCACAAGAGTTAACTCTGCCTTGCCTTAATTTTTTTCCATGGTTATGTTGAAGTGGTTATCATTCTGCCATTGCACCATGGCTGGTTTCTTCACAGACCTAATCTATGCTGGGTCCATCCCTTTTTATCAAGAACATGTTGGTCTAAGAGTGCTGTGACTATGCATCCACAGCACAGGCTGGTAACCTGCAAGAAAGACCTCTGTTTTCTCCCAGCCTGATGTTCACTGTTTCATTTGTAGATGAAATAGGTGCAGCCTAGGAAGGTTTTTGCCTTCCCCCAGACCAGACACAGTCCTATCACACCCCAAGCTGAAGAGCAGCCTGACACCTTGAGAGCTCAAGAGGAAGAAATGATGGAATCATGGCTTTAGTCTCCTAGAGAAGCTTGTAGAGAGCCATGGGAGGGGTGGGGGACACACCCGCAGAGCAGCCTCATAGCTCCTTCAGGGAGCACAGTATGGTCCCTTATCTGCACACAGGCAGGAGAGCATCCTACCCCACAGCAGGTCCATGATATGGCTCTCCCAACAGAAATGCAGCACTCCTACCCCAGGTTGCAGAGGAGGCTTGGTGCAACTATTCGATCTTCTACTTTCAACAGCAGACTGCCCAAGATAACCACAATCTCTCCACGACCAGGGTTGCCAGAGTAGTAACAGGCAAAAGGGAGGGGAGAAAGGGATGGACAGATATCACAACACAAGTGACATGTGGATTCACCATGTTGTATCACAGAAGTTTAAAATAAGGTTCTTTCTGCTACCTGTTCTACTATGAGCAATAAAACTCCTTTGTTTTGCTGAGGAGGGAATCTCCATTGCTATTTCAATATGCTGCAGTGAACTATATTAATGTACAATTAATTATAGAGATTAATCATCAGGCAGTGTTATCAGATGAACACCATGACATACACGAGCATATGCTAACCCCTGGTTCATGCTTTGGCAGGCTGAGGAAATGACTCTTGCAGCCAAGATCTCAGGCTGGGTGGCCTTTATCTTTGGGTGACCTTGATTTTTGCGCATGTTGCACCCACTTGGTTTCAAACACATGAAGTATCTCAGCAGTCCTAAAAACTATGTCATCACACACAGTGGTTCTTTCCAAACAAAACCCCGTTATGAATAAAGTGCTGTTACACCCAGCATCAGCGAGCGCCCAGCTCTGTTACTGCACCTCTCATACACATATTTGGAAAAGAGATTTTGGAGCATAAGGCTGTGGTTGGACAACTGACACAACACGACACACAGTGATTTGCTAAGTTGGATGATCTCATACAGGTAGATCAAAGTGAAACCTGAACAGGGGACACTAACAATCCAGGACCATCCAGCACATCTGGCTGTCTTAGACAAACTCTGCTAGTTTTTCTGCCTTCAGACAGAAACATTATTCCTCTTTGCTGGATCTGAGTTATACATGGGCAAGTCATCAGCCATTTTGGGCCAAGATCAGCAAAGGGGACATGCCATTTCTGCGCCTGTGTCCTAAGGAGTTGTCTTAATCGTAACCTTGTTTCACTGAGTTCATAAGATTAGTAGGATCAAATTGTCCAAAACGCTGAAAGAGACCTCTTTTGCTTCCGTGTGAAGAACACACCTGCATTCCTAAGAATGTCCATGTGTGCCAGATTAAGGATCCATTTATCTCAGGATCTTTTCCCTTCCTGGCAGAAAAGATATGCCAGGGAAGAGTATAAAAGGACAGGCTTATAATACTGCTGCTCCAGGATGCTCTTCCAGCCTTCATGGATATCCTGGAGCAGAGGTTGCGGTTTTGTGTTTAATAACTATCAATGGATATTTCTTCCATGAATTTGAACTCATGTAAACATCGGGCACCTACCACCCCTGGCGGCATTGGGTCCCACACCTTCACCTCCTCCCTGGGAGCACAACTGCCTCCTTTCCTTTGCGCTGACCTTGCCATCTACGAGTTTCATTTGGCATCCCCCAGTTCTATTACTGGAAGATGCAGTGATCCCCTAGGTGCTTTCTTCCCGCTACTCATGATTTTGCGGACTTGTACTGTAACCTCCTTCACTCATGTCTCTTCCAAGTCTATTCCACCCCCTGGACAGGAGCCATTCCTTACCTTTGATCAGCCCTGTGGTCCTTTCTGTACTTTTCCAGTATCGTTACCCACACAAAAGCATTAGAAAAACCTTGCAGATGAAAAAGCAAGCCCAGCTATGGACAACCACCCAGAGGGAGAGGAGCAAACAGACCGGTCACGCTCCTCACACTGAGGGACAATCACATGCTTGGCTCCTGACCCTCTCCCCTGCTCATCCAGACTCATATTTCACTCCTCAGCAAAGCACTGCCATGGCCTCTTTCGCCCTGTGTCCTCACCCGTGAGATCCACGTCATCAGCTTGGTCCGTGTCCTGCCAGGCAGGCACATCAGGCGTCCCGTCACTCTGGGAAGACCAGAGGCTGATTCTCAGTGCCGCAGATGCAAGAGGGTGCCCAACCTCATTCTCCAAATAGTGAGACAAGGAGGAGCACCCCCATGCTGTGGGTCTCACTCTGTCAGGACTGGCACTGACCAGAACAGCTTCCCTGGTGCTGCAGTAGCTCTGGCTGCTGAACAGGCTGCCACCAGCACCAGGCACCTTGGTGCTCCCACCTGTCCCAGCTCTGGACCAACCAGGAGGTCCCAGGCAGTTTCTCCTCAGGCACTGGCCTGAGATTTAGTGAAAGATTAACAAACCCAAAATAATTTAAATGAGGTGTTTTGGACAGTGCGGTGATAAAGGTTTCAGAGGGAACAACCGAGGCTGGTCAACCTAAAGGTGCTTATGAAGAAAACCCAAAGGACAATAGGGTGGCCAGCAGAATTCAGTGCCAACTGATAGAAAGTGGCACTCATAGAAATGTCAGCTCTAACTATACACAGGATCTGCATTACTGCAAAGAAAACTTGGAGTCGTTGCTGATAGCTCTCCGAAACCTTTAACTCAGTGTTTGATATGCATGCAGTAATAGCCACCTGTGGTGAACAGACTGGGTAGGACCAGGAAGCTTTCCCATGAAGATAACAAGAACGAACACAGGTATGGAAGGCTTTCCCCATGAGGAAAGGGTAAATGGCACTGGAAAACAGAGAGAGATTTCTAAATGGATGATCCTGCAGAGGAGATGGATTGAGAGCAAGTATTGAGCGAGTATTGTCATAAGGTGAGAACTAAGGGCTACCTGGAGAAATCATGGTGCAGCAGGTTCAGACCAAAAAAAAGCACATTATTACCCATTGACTAATTGCATGGTGGAATTCATTACCATAGGCTTCTGCAGACCCCAAAGCGGGGTTCAACACAGGGATTTAAAATTTGCAGATCCTATGTGGCCGAGGGACAAATTAGTGTGAGACAGATCCACTCATCCTACTGGTTCAATTGTCTCAAACCCTGGAACTGACTGCTTATACCTGAGATGTCCCATATAGATCCTCTGGACCCTAAACTCTTCACCTGAGCATTCACTTGTGGCTAGAAGGCTCTCAGCTCCAACAGCCAAAGGCAGTTCTTACCCTCCTACGAGGCATTTTGCCCTCAACGAAGCAGCATTTTAACGAATGCTTTACTAGCTCCAGTAAACAGCACTGCAAAGAAAAATTCCTCCAGAGCTTTGCTCCTCCTTCTCTTGTACCAGGGATCTTCAGGCTCCATACTCAGCTCAGCCTCACCGCTAGGAGCTTGTTTGCATAATGAAAAACACAAACAAATAAACTCACACAGCTTTTCTCTAGAGCCTGCAGGAGCCGCGTGTGCCAGCGCTGGTTGCTGTGTTGCCTTTCCATGCGTGCACAAAAACAGATGAATGATTGCATATACTCAGACACGTTTGTGGCCAGGTAAGCCACACTCCTAACCAGACAGCCGAGAAGAAGGCAGGGGAGTGTGGAGCAGAAGCCTCCACACTGCAGGGAGACAGCAGGAGCCTTCAGTTCCCGTCTGGAGAACTGCTGGGGGGAGCAGCCATAGAGGTCTTCACACTGTCTGTCTCTCTTTTGGAGAACAGAGAAGAGGTGAGTGAGGAGCCATGTGCCAAAACACTGCAATGGTCTGTGTGCTCCCCCGTAACCCCAGCCCTCTGCTGCTGCCCTTCCACACCAGCCTCTGGAGCTGCCTACACAGCCATCCCACACCTTCCTGTTGGGAAAGCCACAGCCTGGGAAACTGAGAGTTGACAGGTGGCAGAAAGGCGACTACAAGAGGGCTTAGGCACCTGCAACCTCTGAGTGAACCCATTGGTGTTCTCCTGGCTGGCTTTTGAGTGGATATGTGGGTTCACCCTGGTTTACAGACCACACAGTCACACTGGGCCATGAGGAAAAAATCATGAATTGCACAGAAGAGAAGCAGCTTTGGTGATACCTCAAATGAGTGTGCTGCCGGCAGAGGGCTTATTTCTTTGTCTCCTGTGTCCACACTAATAACTGGTCAGTTTCATTAACATAATCCCTAGCATCATTTTGACCCAGGCCAGCTAGTGCTTTCCCAAGGACTACTTGGGAGTTTGCATGGGGGAGGGATCATTCCCAACAGGTAGTTAAGATGTGGCCACCATGGTCTGGAAGCTAAGACAGCTTAGCAGGGAGGCAGCAGTAAGGCCATGCCAGCCGGCTCCAGTGGCAGAGGCCAGACCTCGGCCCAAAGAAATAAGTCCTTGAGCAGATTTAGCCCAGGAGCTCAAGTCCTTTGGCACTTGAGCTACTTCATCATGCGTCATTCCGTTTTTGCCTGTCATCCATCACACAAGGGCCAACGCTGCCAGTCATGCCTGTTGAGATGCATTTGCTTACTGCTGTGTTGTATCAACCAATGTGTGTCATGGAAAGCCTTGACCTTCCTTATTTAGCTTTTCTAAATGCCTCATTTACACTTGTGTGCACTGTTTTTTCCTGCTTGACATTGAAGTTCCTCATTTCCACATTGAGCCTCTTTGTGCTAAGATTTCCTGTGGTTTTGCTGAGTAGTTTTGACCTTCGTTCAATAAATCAATAATCTTCCCAGAACTTAATCAACACAGCCCCCCCGACTGCCTCTGCCTTTTGTTCCAGCACTTACTCTTCCACAGCACTTCAGCAACAGCTTGCCTGGAATTTCAATTGCTCTCAAATTAGATTTGTGTGCTTCTGCTCAGTCCCCAACCCAACATTTGACATGGCAAACCCGCTTGAGTTGCAGTCAGCTCATCTCTTTCTTCCACCAGGCAGACTTGCAAGGCCAGAGCTACGACCAGGTAGACGGTGTGGTCCTATGTCCAGCTCCAAGGGTGATGTGCCAGTTATCAGCTCTTTATAGACGTCATGTGGGGAGAGGCTGAAGAGCCTAACAGGAGCAAGCCACCTCCTGAAGGCTGTTTCCAGGGCTGGACACTGGCTCCTTCAGTCTTCTCTAGTTTTCTACAAAAAATCCTCTACTCCCAGCAGCCCACAAAGTGAGCTGTCAAGAAAAGCTTAGGCAGGTTCATGGGCTTCAGCATGTTTCATCAGTCCCTCACTGAAACAGATACCTTTCCATGGGTCATATTTTCTGACCGTGCACTCAACACCAAGAACAGATTTCTCAATTGAAAAGGAAAACATAAAATTAGAAACATTTCTCGGGGTATTTCTTTTCCTTTCCTCCAGAACGACAATTCTTTCTCCCCATCCCAAGTCCAAAAGGTTGCATTTTTTTCAGAGCTCACCCATGGTATCCAAGTAGCAAATTCTCTTCCTTGAGTAGACTGCTTTCCACTTTGACTTAAAAGGGGAAATAGGCTCTCAGCCAAAGGTTAGATCTAAATTCAGATCTACAGAATGGTGCTGTTTCCGTCTTTGTTTGTATTTGGGCCTGTCTGGCTTCCTAGGGTAAAACTCCTCTTCCAGATCTGCACAGCAAATACCAACTTTGCTACTGTGTACTCTGCTCTCCCTTTGGCAAATGACTTGCTGGAAATCAGCACATCTAGGGAGATCGGTCCAAACTGCCATGGGAAACTGACTATTTTTCTTAAATACATGATACAGATCAACCACAGGTTACTGCCTAGATTACTAGTTTGTGGTACTCATGAGATCAGACTAGGTGATCATAAAGGTGCCTTCTGGCTTTCAAATCTATCAGCCTAAATAATGCATTAATGAAGTAACATGGAACAAAGCCACATTTGTTCATATGTAAGGCATGTTAATGATGTTCCTTTCAAAGATGAGTAGATGGAGCAGTGGATTGATGCACTGAATTTCACCTCTAGGGACTCTGACTTTGGTTACGAGACAAATGAGTTTGATAGCATCAAGTAAATACTCGATGGATATTCGTCTCCATCCCCAAAACCGCCATGCAATTTGGCAGGAGCAGCAGTCTGTGCTCACGAGACGTCTAGAGGTGCTCGGGGCATTGGCAGTCCTCTGGGAGGAAGCATCTGACTGCGCTGTGCCTGGCGTTAGCCAGCTCTCACCCTCTCGCTTCCCCGAGCACCAGCAACACACCCCTCCCCGCAATCACTGCAGAGAAAACACGAAATCAGAGCTGAAAGAAGGGGAGAAAGATGCTTATTTGGGTTCACAAAGTGAGCTAATGGGGGAGATTGGCTGAACTACGTACTGCATCGGCTTTGATGCATTATTAGAATTGTGAAAACTTTCAGGGTTTCAAGGAAAAGATTTTTTCCAGGCGCAAGATCAAAGCAAAAGCTAAATAATATTGGGTTACAGAGCAGGGGACTTTCAAATGGCTGGTCTTGACTGTTTACATATCTAGAAATGTTGTGATAGGTGCAGCCCTTTTTTACAAGGCCCAGTAACAACAGCATAAATCAAGCATTAACCAGAAGTAGGCAGCAAATTGTCTATTTTTTAAAGAAACTTCTACTGGAGCTGGTTTTTAGAGAAAGAAAAAATTGCTTCTGTTTTAAATGGCATAAAAATAGTTGTCCAGGAGGCACCACTGTATCTTTGTCCCAAAGCATAACAATGTTAGATATAAAAGAACAGCCCTGAAACAACTGATAAAACTGCGCACAGAGACGTTTCGACCCACAGCTGCTAGGACACAGCTCAGACTGAATCCTCTCCCTTGTTTGATGGATTTTTAGGCTCCTCACATAAAATACTCATGCTAAAAAAACCAAAGACACCTACTAGTCTATGCAAAATGAGATGTGGAAAATTTGCCTGCCAGTGTGTCCCTGTTAGGTGGGACTTTTCATTTCAGTAGTCTCTTGGAGACAGAAATGATGACTGTAACAGCTTGAGTTTGATCATGAATGCAGCAGGGTTCATAGTGACAAGACAGTGGGAACACAGACTGGGGACTAGATGTACAGGGACAGCTAACTTCACCCTTCTAAAAAATCATAAATTCAATTTAAAATAGCTGTATGCATTCCCTCTATAGGTAAGGCAGAGAGGCAAACACCTCCAGAGAGTAAGTCATCCTGTCCTAAGACAGGTGCTTAAGGCAGGGGCTGAACTGCCCAGCAAAGGTGCCCTTTTTTACCTCCACTGGCTCTTGAAGCCAAGAAAACTCATGGAGCCAAAACGCCTAATTGCCGGGTGGCTAAGACAGAGTGAGATGCATCACCCCCACAGCTAACTTACCTAATCATTATGACTCCTGTTATGTTTCCAGACGGGAAGAACAGCCAAATACTTTCAGTCTTGGATATGTTTATATGAAGGAACATAACAAGAAAGAACAAAAGTCAGGTCTCCCTCCAGGACACGGACACAGTTTGTCTCTCTTCTGGAAGACTTTCAGTGAAGAGAGTGAAATGGCTGCTTCCCTGTGTTCAGGACTGCCTGAACATAAAGCTAAACCACAGCCTTTTGTATAAAGTCCACCTTGCCCATGGATGCTATTGCTATCTGAATGACACTGTTCAGGCCCATTTATAAAGCCAAGAAGCAGAAACCTGAAGATCTGCTTCCTCCACTAATTGCAGACTACCATAATTTCAGGCCAAACTCAATTGCTGCCACAGAGAAGAGAATCCAAAAGTAGCACAGACTCTCCTCTTAACCCATTAAGGAAGCACAGGCTGTTCTGAGAATGACTTTTTCAATATCAAACTTTAAGATCAAAACCATGGTTGAGGAGTATATAACTTTTTTAAA
Source organism: Limnodromus scolopaceus (assembly GCA_028565335.1). Taxonomy (NCBI): domain Eukaryota; kingdom Metazoa; phylum Chordata; class Aves; order Charadriiformes; family Scolopacidae; genus Limnodromus; species Limnodromus scolopaceus. The sequence continues at coordinate 105,169,649 of JAOXNO010000024.1, forward strand.
GGCCTCCTTAATTCCAAGGTCTCTATAAAAAGATAGTTCAATTTGCATCCCTTCACATAGAGCCAAACTGGTGGGATTTGAGTAGCAAACATATCAGGCCTGGCCATGACCCTATAATTTGTAACTGTGGTACAAGTGATACTCAACAATCAAAAGTCAATAATCTTTCTCTGTAGCTGTCAGGGTCATTATGGCTTACTGACTGTATGCAACCACTGAGTCTAATGGCCAGGCCTTTATTCCTCTAAATTGCTCCATCATACTCAACTTCCCAGCTCTGCTGTGGAGATCCATTCTCCTTGGGAAGGAAATTCAACCCTGCTGAATGGGGTGCTGGACTCCACTGAACAGATGGCCACCAGCAGAGCTTGTATCTATCAACGAGCATCCCTTTATGGTGAGCACAGGTCAACACTTATAAGCATGTTTAGACAAATTAAAGGCTGGATTCAGTTTACTCACAACGTGATAGCATTTATTTGTCTCTTGACTGAAGTTTTGACGTGCAAGTCAAGGAAGGCCAGAACACTTCATAAATTCAGTTTCCATTGTAAGAATGGTGGCATGAAAATATTTATTTATATGTTTATATGAATATACATACAAATACATGCATACATATTTGGCTAGAATGAGATTCGTTCATGAGACATGAGATGCCAGAAAGAGTGTACCTCCATATGTGCACGTGCATATGCATGTACAAATACGCTTACCTGTATGAATAGAGAGAGAATAAAAGACGGAAAATAACATGAGGAAAATCAAGAGGCAAAAGAAAGAACAGTAAGAGACAAGCAAGAAAGCCATGGAATAACTGAAGTTGTAAATATGACTTACATCGTACATCCCGTATGGCCAGGATGCTCCTTCCATGAGAGGAGGGAGCAGTGTTGAACACTACAGCGCCTTGATTCAGATTTAGATCTGCAAGGTGTTACAGCAATGCCCAAATGTGGTTACCAAGAATGGGTACTTAACTGCTCTTTCTTGCACAGCCCTAGATCTGGAACAACTTTGTTGGAGCCAGAGGAGTTATTCCAGAATTGTACCTGTGCGAACAGAGATAAAATCTTCTGTGCAATGCATGAGGATTTGTGTAATCCAAGAAAAGGACTTGGTGAAAGGAAGCAGAGCAGAAACAAAGGAGGAACGTGAGCACTCTGCTTCATGCTCTTTGAAGTGTGTGTCTTTTGCAAGGGAGTAACCTAACCCACATTTATTCCAGTGTTTTTCTTCCACAATTTACTCCAGAGATTTTCTTTAAACAATAAATAGGAAATACTCTCACATACAGCTGTGCAGGATATCTAGTTTACAAGCCTTTTTTCCAGGGTGGGAGTTCGTCCGCTAAGCATCACAGTCATGGAAAAGAAAACACTGAACGTGATGCAGGAAGCAACATGCTGGATTTCTCATTTAGCATCCATTCAATACCAAAATTAATTGGAGGAGATATCCCTAGGTGACTACCTGTATGAAAACTTGATGAGTTCCAGCTACGTCCATCCAGGGGAAGCACCAGCAGCCTCCCTGCAGTGGTCACCTTAACTGTTGGAACAAGCTATTCAGGATAAAATGCAGACCACCTGATGTTTCTTTGCAGCAGCACTTAATCTTGGCGACCATTCACTAGGAAAGTAATTGATAACTTACAAGTTCCTAAGACGATGCTCATAAAGCTCCTGCTCTGGAGAGGTGCGGAAAAGGTTGGGTATGAACTCAGCTTTAGGCACTAGAAGACCCTGAAACTTTTAATGGGTCTGATTTGGCAGGTGTGCTCAAGGGGAGCACATCTTGACCTGCTTTGCCCACGTCTGGATAGTATCCCTGTGGCTAGATCAGACCCCCAGTTTGTGTGAGACCTGGCTTCCAGTATCACCAGCCTCCATGGGTATAAGCTCTCTTGCACATGGAGGAGGCTGGCCACCAGGCTATACAATGGTTCCTGGTGTTTGGAGCAATGGAAAAAGGTGAAATATATATACCTATTTATATTTATATGTTAAAGCTGGGCCATGTACAGCCTGGACTGCAAGCCTCATAAGGTCAGAAGATGAACAAGTGAGAAGCAGCCTCATCGTTGGCAAACTGAGCTAGACTGGGCTATAGCCAGAGACTGGTTACACTGACTTGGAAACATATTTGATAGAAGGCTGGATCTGTTTCTGAGCTGTGCCCGGCTGGTCTCCATGCAGGCCTGCGGGACAGAGGTGAGTCTGAGCCAGCTGGGTACCTCCCTCTTGTCTGGCAGCAGCATAGCCTCGCATTTCAGGGACATGGATGGGCCTTATGTAAGGAAGATTTTCAAAATGTGGTGCTGCTCTGAAAAGCAAGGAGGTGAAAATGGGATGGTAGGTCCCTGAGTTTACTCCCTCTCAGTGACTCAGATCAGATATGCCCTGCTTGCAGAGGAAAATGAGGTTCTCCACTCAGCTTCATCTGGGAGCCAGGTTGTTGTTTTATACTCTGGTCATTAATTCTGCCTTATTTTGCCCAGGGAAAACAGACAGACATGTATCATAGAATTATTCTGATGATGCAGTAAAGAATTAAAATACAGCTTTCTACCTATTAGAGCAGGGGCGATCCTTCATGGTAAGCATTAAGAAAAAGTAAGTGTACACATACACGGTACAGTGATCAGCACTCTCAACATATATGGGATCTGATGGAAAAAAAAGGTTATTTGCAGGCACGCTAGAATTATACAGGCATTCCAGAAAATCTTCTTGAAATTACGCTGTGGGTTTTCTTCTCTGGGAGGTCTTTGTTTGTCTCCTTGCAGTGTTTCAAGCTTTGCATGTGCCTGTGTCCCCACGCACAAGGCAGGCAGTGGACTGAGTCCAGATCTAACGTCCCGAGCCCTGGAATTTGGGTAGGAGGCAAAGGGGCTACATTTGAGCCGTTGCCTCCATAGCCAGCCACCTTCTTTTTGCAGTGTTCCTGAGCACGTTCATTTTAATGTTATTAGCTGCTCTTCTTCGGCTTGAGCACTTTTGATATATCCTGTTAAATTCAGGTGGATCCTTCACTGGATTGAGTGTGGTGACTCATGCACCCAAAGGTCCCACGCTTTTGCTTGCAGGAGATGACCAAAGCTATGCAGCTGGCATCACACCGTGCTTTCTCCTCTTCTTCCTCCTCCTCCTGCTCTGCATTGCCAAGCATCACCACAATGCCACCACCCCAGTGACACTGGGTCGACACAAGTCCCCGTTGGCTGGGTCTGAGCCTGGTTTCGCTCTGTGACTACAAAAGGAGAGGAGCTAAACCAGGCAAGAAGAAAACTCTGGCACATGGTCCTGGCAAGCATGATGGCCTTATTTATTATTTCATACGTTTTCTTTCTTCTGCTCGTACAGTCAGTTCAGATCACATTTTGTCTTCCAGAGATAAATTAGAGCCCGCAGTGGGCTTCAGACCAACTTAGATGGAAGCTGCTTAAACAGAGCATGAATTTGCCCCTCTACCTTTGCTCTGATTTAAGGAAACGTGCATGCCCAGATTATTTCACCTGAGGTAGCCAAGCATTAATTAATTACATAAAAGCATTTGTGAACCTGTTAAAACTATCTATTAGATGAGCAGTGCTGCTATCTCCACCATCGCTCTAAACGTTTTAATTAATTTGGGGGAATTTACACATGCACGTTGTCTGCCAAATTCAACAAAACTTGCTTTATAAACTAATAATAGCATTTGCTTTCACTGTGAAGGAGTTATGCAAGCTCTGTATGTGCTTGCAAGTGGAGAGGGTGCTGGCCTCTGCCCAGAGCCAAGTGCCGCTCAGTGATTTACCAACAAACCAACATTCTCACCAATATTAGTCTCATATTAATGTCAGTAGAGATGCAGGCACTCAGCACCATGCATGCAAATGTGCGTTCAGCAACCGACAGGATCGAGCCCATCAAAAAGAGTTTGTTTGTTTGTTTGTTTTTTGGGGAACAAGCTGAGAATAATAGCGAATTGTTTTCTCAGAGCGATGCAGAGCTGTCAGAGAGGCCTCGGTGACTTGAGCTTTCCCCGTTGTCTGCTGCAGATTTCACACAGCATCTAGGTAACATAACTGTAGCAGCACGTCGGGGCTCAGCTGCTGGAAATTAATGGCTGCTGCATGATTTTTAAAGGAAAAATTACTGCCCTTTTTGGCAGAATTTGGGAAGATAACTCATTAGTTAAGTAGCCTGGAAAGCAAAATGAAACCCTAATCCCCTCACAGGGAGAGAAAGAAGGCCTGCACAGATGTGAGGAAACATCACCGAACAGGGCTATATCAGCTCAGACCACATCCCAAGGAAAGCCTGATCCTCTACTGCTCTGACAGCAGTTTCTTCTGTGGACACGAGAGAAAAAAATCTTAGCACCTGAGCCAGATGGCATGAAAATACTTGCCACGGAAATTCCCCATGCTGCCCGTGCTCCACAGTCCTCACGCCTGGATGAGAGGGCAGGGAGATGTCCTGGAGCACCCCAGAGGTCCTCTCCTCCAGCACCTGCAGCTGGATCATGCCTGGGATGGTGGTGCCAAGCCTCATCCCGGCGTGCCCTGGCCACCACAGCACCTCCGTGTCTCGCAGCCTCCAATGCATCTGTCCTCACCCCACCTCTGCGGGGCATTGCCTCATTTCACAGCACGGAGGGTAAGGCGTTTTTCAGGAGCGTTCAGACGTCTAGATAGGCATCTGGCCCCAGATCTTCAAAGGAGCCGAGGCAGTGCCGCGCTGCAGCCCGACTTAAACCGACTGCAGCCGGAGCTTACGCGCCCCTACGCTTGGGGTTTTCTCCAGTTTAACTACATCACTCCAAACCCACCTAGATAAACCGATACACCTTTTCTTGTATAGACAAGACCTTAATCTCTCCATTTAATCTCTTCTCGCTATTGTTCCTCCTGGCCCGGGCCTCTCGGCAGCCCAGAGCACTAATCTCAGCGAGGTGCACGGCTTCCTCGGGACGAGCAGAGAGCTACCCCACAAATTCATTTCCACTTGTGGCTGGTGTTGGAGTTGTGCTCCAGCTCCCTGAGGCAAAACTCGTTTCGACGTTTCCAGCCTTTAAGACTCAAATTTAACATTCAAAATGTATCTCCTTAATTTATCTCTTTCCCTTGATATGATCTTCCCCGTGCTTCTCAGTGATTTCTTTGTCATGACAACCACGGTGGTTTTGACAAAGATCCCCCTTCTCCAAGCAGTAGCAGGTATGATGGGATTCAGTACACCACATCACACTGCTGGTCTGTCAGATTGCATCTCCTGCCTTTGACAGGCCCTGCAAACACACTTTTAGAGAAATGTGGGGAATCCCATCCTATCACCAAGTCTGTTCCAGAGCCACCGACACTGCACTGCCTGCCCAGCACAGTACATTTGATGCTGGGGACATCTGCGTGGCTCCCACCCCAATCTGCCAGGCTGGGCAGCTCTGTACTTCACAGTAACCCCACCACAACTGCTTGTGCACATGATACTGTGCTGTGCCAAGCGAGGACTGTGTTAGTTTCCCCTTTTTCCTTACACCTGCTTGGTCCAGCCAGGTCCTCACTGTCCCCTGCAAGCCAGGGAGCTTCCACTCCAACCCAGCCTTCAGCTGGCATTCTGCAGCTCCTCACAGAGCTATCACCCCTCCAAATAAAACACGGTGCAGGGAAGTGTGAAGAGTACAAAGCCTGCAAGAAGCAGGAGTCTGGAAGCAGCATTTTGGGAGTGCTGATCTCCTGGTGTCACCTGCATGATTGGGGGATATTATTTGTGCAAGGAGAAGATGAGAGATGTGAGACCCCACCTGGAGTACTGTGTCCAGCTTTGGAGTTCTCAACTCAGGAAGAACATGGATCTGCTGGAACGGGCCCAGCGGAGGGCCACGACGATGATCAGAGGGATGGAGCACCTCCCCTGTGAGGACAGGCTGAGAGACCTGGGGTTGTTCAGCCTGGAGAAGAGAAGGCTCCGGGGAGACCTTATAACGGCCTATCAATATCTGAAGGGAGCTACAGGAG
>JAOXNO010000024.1:105175752-105203542 GCA_028565335.1 Limnodromus scolopaceus
TGGAACAGGTTGCCCAGGGAAGTCGTGGATACCCCATCCCTGGAAGTGTTCAAGGCCAGGCTGGATGGGGCTTTGAGAAACCTGCTCTAGTGGACATGTCCCTGGCCCAGGGCAGGGGGGTTGGAACTCAATGATCTCTAACGTCCCTTCCAACTCTAACCGTTCTATGATTCTAAGATGGTATTTCATTGCCCTGGCTCAAGGCCCTGTGCTCCCAAGCTTGTTGACTGGTCATGTTTGCTTGAGCAGATGACTCTGATTGTATCAGAATGAGGTCAGGGTCCTGTTAGAGGTGTCACTCTAGGTGACCACTTAGCTCTGCCCTGCTCTGACCTCAAAACCCGGATAAACCAGAGGAGACAGTAAGTGGGAGTCAGCATCTGGCAGGGGTCAGAGTCTAGCTCGGTGGGAAGCAGAAGTTGTGTTTGATAGAATCTGCTGTCATGGAGGCTCGGGACCAGATCTTCTGCACCTAGGTTGTTACAAACAAGTAATAATCTGAACCATAATCTTAAACCCAGTCTATATTTATGCAAACCTCTTGCTTTCCTATCCTGTCTCAGTTCCTTTGCAATACTTCCAATGGTACCTGCAACTAAAGGTGCAGCTGATATCCTCTGAGAGACAAGAAGAATGTTGTCCATTTAAATCAACTTGGAAATTTTCTGCAGACCAGTCTCCAAGTTTCACCAGGCCCTGTTCCAATATTAGGCACAAATGTACACCTTCGCATGAACAGAGGTGTCTCCTAACATCTGGCGGGACACACAGCAGCACTCAGGACTGTGCATACACTGTTTTGCACTTGCAAAACTTCTTCTGTCCCCAACACTGAACCGTTTGCAGTCGCCTAGAAAAGTAAGAACAGCACACGACCTGTTCATTTATATGGTCTGAGGGCACACGTGTGTGCACCCGGTCACATCCCCTTCCTCACGCTCTCTCACTGACAGCAGGTATTTCACTTATTAACTGAACTCACTCTTCATTCAGGTGAATGTGTGTCTGTGCTTGACGTACCGTGTAAGAGGAAAATACCAGAAGGGAAATTTGAGCAGACACATCTGCAGGATGTGCAAATCAGTGCAGAAACGAGGACTTTGGCAAGTCTCTCGGAAATGATGATAGGGATTTTTTTTTCATCTCATGGCTTTTACTCATTCAGCCGGGACACTATTTCCTATTTCAAGACATTTCCACATTGCGTATCTGCTGGGAATGTAAACACAATCCAGGATTCAGCTACAGCTTTTTTTCAGGAGAGAAACATCTGCTTTCCAGGGTCACTGCAAGCCACAGCCCACGCGGGGAAGCGTTCAGTGGAGGAGTGACACAGCCTGACATAGGCTGGATGGACCACAGCTCCATTTTGAGTTCACGCGGTGTGAGCAGGGCAGGCTAGCTCTCCCCTCCTTATCTGACTTTCCATCCCATGCAGTTGGGAGAATCAGGCTTGGAAAACTCCTCTGGAAGACCTCTGATGAGTGAGTAGGCACGTTTGGTAGTTTCCTCCTGCCCATAAGGCACTGATGTGGCTCAGGTCTGTGTTTGGAAAAGGCTTCCCACCTCCCTGCCAGGGGAAATGTGAGGCACAGGGGACAAAGCACAGGAGAGGAGCCGTGTGAGGACCATAGAGGAGAATTTGGGCAGCAGCAGCTCTGGGACCAACAACAGCAAAGCCAGGGCTTGCAAGTAGAGAAAAGGGGAGTACATAACAACAGCATGGAGGGGAAAACTAAATGTCATGGCCGTCTCACCACCCAGGGTCCTGGAAAACGTGATGGTTAGTGACTCAGTGTCAGGGACAGGGTTGTAATTTTCCCCATAGGAATTAATGTAACTGAGGGGGGAATGAATGCATGCACACACTTACAAAAAGTGCACAGTGAGAGTACCTGTGGTGTAGAGGATGGAGACGTGGGGACAGGACCATAGAGTGAAGGCTTTTCAGAGGCTGATTTTTGGGAACAGAAAGGTCTCGCCTGCATTTCCCATGAGGCTGACAGCTCAATATGCATCCTCTTGTAGGAGAATTCCTTTTAACTCTTCTGAATGATTGCCTTTTCATCCTTGTCATCATCTTCCTTGGGTGAATAAATCTCAGTCAAGCCAATGAGGGGCAAGGGATGGGAAAATGAATCACTGATGAAGGTTAGCAGAATAGGATGTTAAGTGATGGGTGATGGGACTCCAAAACCATAGGCAGAGAAGGGGCAGGCAGCAGGGCATTGCTGTGCTGCCCAGCCTGACGACTTCTCTGTAACGGTCCTGTTTTCCACACAGAAAACCAGATTTCCCTAGGCCCTCATAGCTCTTTTCCAGGCAGCAGGAGAACCGTCATCCTGCACTGGTGACTCCTTTGAGGGGGTAGTGAGCAAATGAAGGGGGACAGGAAAACCCCTGTAGCTTCACAGGACCATGACGAAGAGCAAACCATCCAGCTGCCCGCAGGCTGGGAGGGAAAGGATGTTTCCCACTGTTTCCCAGAGAGACAAAGGCCATGGAGGCCTTCTACACCAAGGAAACCCATGGGTAGGGGACAATGAGAGATCCTTGCTCTTGAAGCTCCCTGCAATTGCTGTACAAGGAGTGCTTTGTACCCATCACCACAGTTCAAGCCCATATCGCACAGAGGACAGAGCACAGACCACACAAGGACTTGGTCTTTCTGCTTTGGTTTACAGCTTTCTCCATTTATCCAGTCTCACTGGGTCCCTCCTGCACTAGCCCCAATTTGGCATGATGCTATCAAAGCACTTTGCTGTCCTCTTCAAAGTCTGTCTTGCACTTTGAATATATGTCCCCTTCCCTGATATTACATTTTTGCCACATTTTCTGCTTCTGCAGAGTTGTATTCTCTCCCCGGGCAAAGCTGTGCAGTGGTGTGGCAAATTTACATTTCCCAAAGCTTTGGCCCTAAAAATCCAGCCAAAAGAACTGCTGTATTTGAGAAAAAAAATATCTAAGATTGCTTTTCCATCTGTCCTCCCTCATCTCTGCCTGGGGATGTATGGATACCTCACTTGTCTCATGCTGCCTTCTCCAAGTTGGATGGAGAAGGTCACCTCGTCTGAGGAGGGTTTAATTTTGGCTCAGTAGGACTCAGCTGGGTTAAAGAAAACACGGAGTGCATGAGGACAGGTGCTCCTATAGACAAATTCATGATGGGCTGGTATAAGAAATTTTTGCCATTTACTATCTTCTAGCAGATGCTACTTTTCCTTGCCATTCTAGCCAAAGCACGTGGACTCTTCAGCTGACAGAGCTTGCAGCCAAGTACCTAAAATTTAACCATGCATCAATCCTTGTTCCAGAAAAAATGGCTCAGAATGGTGGCCAATGGCCAACTGAGGGCAGTAGCCTCTCGAGTTACCCTACAGATTGTCCTGTCACTGCCTCAGCCACCTTCAAAACTGGGACATGCAATCAGCTGCTACAGGACCTTGTCAAAGTGGTCTTAAATAAGCTCTGAAGTTCAAAACTGAATGCAGCATTTCACAGAGAACCCTGATACATCCTGTTAATTACCCACAGAAGAATAAAATTGTGATAATTAGAAGATCAGATAATGGTGTCTGGGAAACACCAGAGTAGCAACAGCAGAAATGTTGGTTTAGTAATGAAATGCATGTAAAGTACCCTTAAATACCTCATTAACAGCTGGGGTGTGATTCCCAGCACCAGCCTCAGTGTGCTAACAGCAATAAGACACATGGAGCTCCAAGATGAATTAGATTTTTTCTTACCATTTTTTATATTTTGGAAAATGAGTGAAATGAAATAGTGTGGAAAAAAATTTTCAGTGTGAAAGAGTTTTCCATTTTCAGAATGGTGAAAATCACTGAGTCCTTGATGTTACTTGACTTTCCCTGCCCTCCCAAGAGATGCGAGAAGAGCCCAAAGCGCCCTGAAAACCAGAGCAAAGGAGAGGAAGGGAGGATCTGGCATCACTGAGGAAGAGTTCCTGTAGCCACCAAATAGAAACTACCATAGGAGAGAGATCTCATACTTTGACTTTGCCCTCAGCTCAGAAATCTTCAGGAGGAAATAACACCAGGAAATGCATGAAGTGGGGAGGAGTGCATGAAATAAACAGACGGTACAGCATTCCTGTAGCAGAGCATTAGGGCAAGTCCTCCAACAGTGACGAGGTGTTGGAGCAGCCTCTTTTTCTGGCATACTGTTTGTGGCATCTCAAAGAGGCTCCGTTTTCAGAAAGACCTAGATTCACATCTGCTGGAAAAATGAACTGAATTTGGGCAATTAATGAATCCTTTTCTGGAAACTTTGGCTGCCCCACTGTAGGATATTCAGGAAAACAAAGCCTTTCATGTCAAGCGGTCTGGAGTTGGTAAGAGTAATGCTTAGAGTAAGTAATCTGTGGTTAAACCAAAAACGAATAATGAGAATAGCTGCATCATGGGTTTTAAACCTCCTTAAACCAAACCAAAGGAAAGAAAGGGGTAGGAACAGCAACCACTGAAGCAAATGGAGGGGTTGCCCATGTCTGGAAAAGCTACAAAAGAGGGGTTCAGCACAAAAGCCAAAGCCACCCCTGCAGTCAGATTCCCGTCTCCAGTTTGCCCCAGCTCACAGCATGTGCAGCCTCAGATGGGCAAGCTCCTGCTGGGAAGGACTACCTACCACTGCCTGGTTTTGTTGTGCTGAATATGATACTATTAAAACTTGTCAGTCAGAGAAGTGACGGTGTTTGGGTCATTTGCTGGCTGCCTGACCGCCCTCTGGCCAGACTTGGCACTGTGGCAAGGTAAGTGTCTTTGGGACACTCAGTTTTTAATCCAAATACTCTGTAGACTTTGAACGGGTTCAAATAAATACCACACAAGCAAACAAGCTCAAGGAACTAGAGGACAGGACAAAATCGTAAGCAATCTATCTTTGAAGGAGATGGACCATGGCAAAGAATCTTCCAGTTGTGTCCACTGCGCAAACTGCATCAAAGGCAATCCTATTGTGAATGTGCCTTTGCAGCCCCGTGGACACAACCGTGACTAAGGCCTTTTTATGGCATTGGATCCCACTGTCACTCCCTGGAGAAGTGTTCGGTCTTCCTGTCCAAAGCCTGTTAGTAAACTACCAAGCACTTTGTAGTTGGGAAAAAGAGTTCATCGTGACTGTTCCTCAAAGCTTGTGAAACCCAGGAAATGCTGAACAGCCTTTCTTCAGCAGCTGTAGATACTGCTTATAGATTAAAATAGGAACATAAACGAAAGAGTCATTTGGGGTTTTTCTTAAATCACTGAAGGCTGTGAAGTTGCCAAATGCCTGCTTTGCTCCGGACATACTTTGATAGCCAACTGGCAGAACATTAGGATTATGGGATAGGGATCAAGATATTTAATCATTAGCACCCTGTGTCTCCAGCCCCTGATTCTAAAGGTAACATCAGTCAGTACTTAATTAAAAAGTGATACAATTTCAAACTTGTAAGCCAGTGTTTTGGGTTGGGTGAGATTGCAGAAAGGGTACTTTCCAACTAAACATTTCTCCTCCTCAGCAGAATTCTGTCCAGAATATTCTGTCTACTGTACCATTTTTATGAGAGGCCACTGAACTGAAAACATGCCTTGGACAAAACAGCAGCAGATACATATCTGAGACCGGTACCTATAAATGGGTCCAGCACTGTAAGTTGTGACCTGATGGACTCCCTGTGGTTGCCCAGGGCATCTCCTCATGCACAGCTCATGAACTCAGGCTGATTGGATCACATCACAGTGCCTGAGCATCCATGGCACTACCAAGGCTGTGTCACCCATGTCTCCTAAACCAAAGGTGATCTTGAAAAATTACACCCTCCCCCCCCTTCACTTTGGACAGAAATATGTCTACATGGTAGATTAAATGTTTTATTTTCCTGATGTTGCTACAGAAGAATAGGGGTTGGCAAGTAATTTCAACACAGAAGAACAAAGCAAACAGGATTAGTTCTGCTGCTTGAAAACTACAGTTCTCAAGTAGCTCTAGGAGAGCTCAGAAGAAGCCACAAGTCCCAGCAGGAGAAGGGCAAGATATTGTAACAGAGGACCAGCCACATGACTGCAGTCTCTCCCAGAAGAAAGATTGTATGAGTCAGGGAACATTACCCTTAGCCCAGTGAATACTCAATAGGAAACTGAACATGGAACTACATATGAACTTACGTATTCACACTCCCAGATATATATATCTTTTGTGTATCTGTGCATTTCTCATGATAGCTCAGTAAACACTGATTGTCTGCCTACAGTCTTTACAATGCATGTTAATGGCTCTTTCACATGTCCCTGAATATGTGAAATCCAAATCCAGGGCTGGGGCTGCTACAAGCCTGAGGCAGCTGGGCCCTTTTCGAGGAAGGGGTTGTAGTGAGTCTAGTGTTTAATTCCAGAGCTAAAGTGGGTGAAGAAAAAGATTTTCTTGAAACAGCAGAGAAGAAATGTCCAGCACAGTGAATCCATACACAAGGGTCCAAAGCCCATCTGCCCCAAAGAGCTTTTCTAGGCCTGTATTCCAGAAACACTAGGAGATGAAGTGTTGATACCCAGTCCCCGGCAGGAGACCTTTAGATGGTATCCATCCTCAGGAGAGAGGCAGTAGCTCAGATGTCCCCATGCCCAGCTGGCCAGCCCCCGGTTTCAGCTGGCTCTGGACAGTCTCCAGCATGGCCCGGTGGCTCTCTGCATCCCTCTCCAGCAGTCCCCTTGCTATGGATGGTGTGTGAGGCTAGGTACCTGTACCAGGCTGTTTTGGCAAGCCTGTGACAAGTCTGTGATCTAGACACCTGCCTGATCCATCCCAACCCTCTGTCGGATTTGCTCCGGTTTTCTAACCCCAGCAGGAAGTAATCCAACCAAAAAAATGGTCAGCAGCCCACCTCACCTTGAGGAGATGTTCAGAGCCAAGGCAGGCTCTTGGCCACAGCAGCCCTGGGAGTCACAAAGCACAGCACAGACCTGGCACGGGAAGTGATCTCTCCTTAACTTGCGTAATGCAGAACAAACCAAGATGGGTCCCATCAGCAATACAGGATGAGCTCAGTGGAGTCATTTATGAGGCAAATTACCATCAACGCTTTCTTCATTGTTTTACCTGGTCCCAGGGAACTCTGTTGTTTCCAGATGGATACGAGATCTCCAAGGCACCACATCCCACCCTCGAGCAATTTGCTTGCCTGTTACTCCAATACCACCCAAACCTAAGGCATAAATCTTCCTAATTCATTGCATTTCTGACGGGTGCCTGTGGTAACGCCAGCAATTGTGTAGGACTGGGCTTTAGCATAATGGTCTTCCAGTGTCGTGCTCCTCGAATGAAGCTTGCCTCTTGCTGTGTCGGGTGAAACTGAAATACAGGAAAGGAAATGACACAGTACCTGACCATCCCTTTATCAGAACTTACTGAACTTTTGTTTCATAAAACCTAAGGTGACTTTCAAGAAGCTGCCAGCTGCTTTTTGCTCAACAATTTTTGCTGCTACTAGAGCCTGATGTAGGGTACTGGGTTACCATACAAGCTGGCACAGAAATGTAAAGCAATAAAAAGCTTAGCAGTCATAAGGCACTAAACAGTGGAAGGAAAATTGACTAATTAAAAGGCTTTTTAAGCTGTCCTGTCGGGGTTGTTTTATTTGAAAGCCATTTATTGAAAATTAGCATTTCCTCTCTAATTTGTGCTCCTTCATAGGGGATTATCATCTCATTGCCACAGTTGGCATTGCTTGCCTGTGTCTGTGTGATGTGGCAGAGCATGGTTTTCAGGGCTACATCATCTGCACCAAAGAGACACGCTGACAGGCATAGTGAAGGTGGGAGTTCAAAGCTGGGCTTCCTGATATTTCACTTGGGCTTACTTTGGGAGTTTAAGGCTGCCTGAAGGCACAGCTGTCGTGCATCCCCTCTTCTGGGTCACGCCAAGGGACTCCACAGCCAAATGGCACCATGTAAAAAACTGCAACTTGCTGAGGAGGGTAAAAGGCCCGGAAAGAATGCAGCACAAGAGCTAAAAGCTTGCTCTTAGTAGATGTCCCAGCACTTGTCAATGGTTTGTTCAGCAGTCTCAAAGGGAGCACTCCCATTCTTCAAAGGTTATTTCATCTGGCCCCTTCAGGAAGGGAATGTGTTTCTGGGCTCTCCTGTTATCGGTGCTCCTGACTCGGTTTTATGTCAGACAACACGTTGGGTATTTTCATTCAGCCTTTCACACCAAACACACGTGACTTCTGTTCCTGCTCTGAGCAGAGCCAAAGCAAACCAAGTGCCGCCAGGGCTAGGCAGCTGCAGAAAGCTCCAGAACGCTGTAACTGCAGTGACCTGGCTTCTAGTTCAGAGTTGGCTTGGCTGGTGGCAGGAGAGCTTCTCTACATCATGTCAATCTGCAAAAGACCAATATTGTCTTGGACTCAGATCCTCAGAGAAACAGGCTTATGTGTCTAGTGGAGGGTTTTCTGGTTGACTTTAGTTTGTGGACCTCTGAGGCAGACCAAATTGTCTCTTTGTGTGTCCCCAAAATCAGAGCCCTCTAAGAAGCTTGTGAAGGTATCTTCCACTGAGTGCTCTTTTGGGACAAGCAGGGACAAGTTCCAATCTCAGGCCTCTGCAGGAAAAATGCTCAGCTACTCTTCCACATACAGAGGGGTCCTGCAGTGGTTGTAACCATGACAGTGTAGCATACTGCAAGCAAATCATTTTATAAGTGAGACACACAACTTTGAGGTCCAAGTCAAACTCTACCTAGAAGCTAACAAGCATCAACTGCCTGGATGACAGCATTACATAAAAGAAGCCTCAACATACTCTTTTAATTATTTTGTACTTCGGTAGCAACTGGAGACCTCAGTGGAGCCATGCTCCAGCACGCCAAGCACTATATTAATAAATGTCATGGGCTGGTCCTTACCCTAGAGGACCCAGTGTACACAGACAAGGCATATTCTGAGAAGGAAGCAGAGATGCAGAGATGACACGACTACCCCAAGGCTAAACAGTAGGTGGTTGGTGGGGCATAGATTTCCCAGCACCACACTGCTCTCGAGCCTCAGGAGTCCTGGCTTTGTGCACCAGCAATTGGCAGTGGTCAACCACAAAGCCCTGCTTAGTACCTGAAAGGCAAAAGTATGTTTTTTGCCTCACATTCCAGTACCTTTTTGGAGGAGGTAGGAGGGTTTTTTTTTTTCTTTTTCTCATTGACTCAACTTTTTTTTTTGGCTAAGAAGGTTTTTGTAACTGCTTATAGAGACAAGAAAAGACAGCTGTCTAGCTCCATCTTCTTCACAGAGTTGCGTGCACATCCACCTTGTGCCCAAAATACAGGTGTTCCCCAAGAAGCAACACTCGTGTGTCCACTCCCAGGATGGGACACCAGAACCTCTGTCCTGTGTCTCAATGCACAAGCGCACTCTGGGCTGTGTACCACTCACTGGGCAGAGGCACCGGCATTTTTTTTTAGCTTGCCTATGTAAACAGCTTCAATAACTGGCTGGAAAACAGGTGAGCTGAAACTGGGTGACACAGAGATTGCCTGGCTCATCCACTGTGGTGTGTCAGAGTTGCCTATGCGCTGGTAGCATTGAACCAGCCACGGGAGGAGCAGGAGGCAGAGGGGAGCAGGGAGCTGCCTCGAGAAATGCAGCAGCGCAGCAGCATCCATCCTACAATCATTTCAGCTCGTTGAATCATTTCGCTTCCAGTAATCAATACTGAAGGAAGCCTGTTCTTGAAAAAACATTTCTACCGTTGTGGACCAGAGTCCTTTAAGTACTCTTAGTCTATGGCTCCGGGGTCACAAGGCAGTGCTGCCCATAACACTAGGCTCATTGCCAAGGCATCAACAGGGGATCAATTAAGTGTAATTGAAAAGCACCAGCCCAGCTGTTTGTGTAGCTTATGCCAGGGTTTGGACAGCAAGAATCACCCCTCTGTGTGCAACATAAAATAAGCTGTAAGAGTGTGAGGATATATATTAGAGCCTCCCCTCAGCCCAAACATGCCAAACAGCTCTTGGCTTTCTTGTAGACATAAATAGTAAACCCAATTAATTGTCACTCCCTCGGTAGGTGCTAATGATACACTTGGCTTTCTGGCCATGTTCTGAAATAAAAAGGAGCATGTTATTAATTAACTACAATCAATGTATTCATTACACTATGTGGGACCTGGGTGATGCTGTTGTTCATTTTAAATCAACTACAAAATGTGATTATTGCAGAACTTACCAAGTCAAATGGGTTTCTGAGGTAACGTAAGGTAATTAAGCTTTCTCGCTCTCGCCAGATTCCTCTGTTCTTGCAATGTCCATATGGACAGCAAACATGTGGAATTGCCTACACAAGGATGTGGATGAAAGTCGGGTCTTTAGCGCTCTAGCCGACAGCCCTCCACCTTAAATAACCCATGAGCCTCATTATGCTGGACAGATTTATAGGAGTGAAGATGCCAAAGTAGCTTGTAGAGTACCTAGCTAATACCAGGCATGACACTGGAGAAATGCCTCACGTGGTGCCTGTTTCAGCTTGCAGCAAGGCAGTCCCATGGTTTTCCAGGCTGCAGGATGATGGTGATCAATTAGAGGGTGACTCGAGTTAAAAGAGTGCAAGTCTGCAGCTGCACATGCCAAGGTAACAATCCCAAAGGGGACAAAAGGAAATAAATAAAATGAAATAAAGATGGTGCAATTAAATTTTCCTCACATTAACTACATCACTTTGAACACAGAGTTGCTGAATATGATTGCTACTAGATAAGGAACAATAGTTCTTCAGTGTGTTGCTCCAAATTCACTTCCAACACAGGCAGAAACACAGAAAATAGTATCAGTGACAACTGAAAAAAAAAGATATAAGATGATTGCTGTATGAATATAATGTGGATAATGTAAAAATGGCATTACAGGTTTATCCATTATAGACATTTTCATAGTAGAATGCAACATGACATATACATCAATAGCCATACTGAATGCTGGATGGTTGTGGGATAAAATTCATATTGTTTTGACTCCTGTGAAGGAGCTCACCCCCACCTAACTCTCACAGACTGCCTGCAGGGTGGTGGCTGGGATCTCAGGCAGAGTATTTACTGGGAAAAGCTGGCGTGCTCTACCCTGAATTTTTCATCATCTTCAACAGACAGCCCAAGTTCAAAAACTGAGGAAGACCACTGGTCTCTCTTTAGCTCAGGGTTTAGGACACCTTCTCAGAAAACAAGATATTCCTGGTTCAAATTTGCTTTGTCTCATTCAGCACAAGGCTTCGAACTGAGGGTCTGCCGTCACGAAACAAACTGTAAGGTACCCTGGTGCCCTGGTGTGGGTAACTCTCAGGCCCTTCTGTTCACAGGAGCAGGAACCAGAGCCTGAAATTAGTTGTTCAAGGGCTAGAAGATAGTGGGGTATTTTTTCCTGTGGATTAATCATTATTTAAGTTACCTTATAGAAAGCGGAAGATTCAACATGTGGGATTGAGAGTGCTTGCAATACCTTTCTCTCATCCCTCAAGAGTATGCTACTTCACAGCTGGTGGCTAGGGCAATGTCCTCATGGGTGGGAGATGCAGTTCCAAATTCCCTTGGGCAGGGGAATCAGTCAGGCCCTAGGTCTCCCACATCCCAGCCCCAACCTTACTCATTAGAGCTATCAGCCATGTGCTGGGCTGTAATACCTGAGCCTAACCTTGCAAAGATGCTTTAGCTCCTCAAACAAAGAAGTTCTTTGTGGATGTCAAGGCATCAACTCTTCCCGAAAGGTTAAATAGGGCCTTCACTCCTTCAATTACTTGGCTTGGAGACAATGAGCTTTAGCAGGCTAAGCAAAGCTCTGCATGTGAAAACAACTGAACTGACATGTATTTAGTATGTTGCTGGCTTCTCCTCCCAGAAGCTTTGATCAATGTTCAGAGAGCAGGTAAAATGTGCAGTGCATGCCCAGAACTAGGATGCCGGTAGCAGTTCCAACAAGACACCCAGGCAAAAAAACCCTCCCGATTGGACAAAAAGGGAGGTCTGTGGTGCAAATAACAAATACCACACAAATTCTCCCATGTGCTGATCTAAAGAACTCTGCTGATGGTTCCTCAATGAGTTTTGCAGCCACCATGGGAGTAAAATATTTTCTCCATTTTCAGTGCCAAGAGACTGAAGCTTAGAGAAATTTGGCGAAAGCCACAGAGCAAATCTGCCACGCCAGAAAAGAGCTCCAAACTTTCAGCTCCTATTCATGTTTCAGCTCCTTTAGTCTTGCTACTTCTTGGCGCACCAAGAGCAGGGACTCCAGTGAAGCTACTTGTAAATACAACCGGAGACCACATCACTCCAGCCCTGCCTGTCTAATCAAGTCCATCTACTGTGTCCCTTGAGAGCACTGGAATGACAGGGTGACCTCTGGGATGCAGAAAAACCTAAGAGATGTCTCCCTGAGTATCTAATACTCCCTGAGTATTAGATGACCACTCTTATTTCAGATCATGCCTTTGTATTACAATGACATCTTTAGGATTTAGAAAAACTGAGATGCAGACACTGGACAAACAGTGAGGTACAGAGGGGACAGTAATACCAGCAAATAAAGTGGTCCCAGACCCATTCTCTGATCCTGAAGTCAATGGCCCACCAGCTCACATCTGTCCATCTTAGGTTCCTGCAGCAGGGTGGCCACATCTGAACCACTTAGTGAGACTGGGTCCAAGCTGATCACCAAGCTATGGGCTGGACATTGCCTGGAGGTCCAAGGTGATTCAGGTCCAAAGTATGCTAGGCACAGCAGCAGGAGGTCAACAGGACTCCACAGACACAAGAGCTGCAGCAGCAAACTGTCTCCATCTTTGGAGAAGGAGTCTAGTCCAGCTCTGAGTGCACACGCAGGCTGTGAACAGACTTTTAGGGTTACCTCTGCCAGCAAAATTCATTTTCATTGCCGGGGCACAACAGGACCTTTGTTGTGGTTTAACCCCAGCCAGCAACCAGGATTCCACAGCCATTCACTCATTCCCCTCCCCAGCCCCTCCAGTAGGGCAGGGAGAAGAGGGAGAAAAAAGTGAAAACAAACCTCATGCTCTGAGGTAGAGACAGTTCAATACAACAGTATCAGAGGAGAAAGTAATAATAATAATAATGGGAAAAGATAATAGAAAATAAGTGCTGAAATACATTTGCTCACCACCCAGTGATCAATTGCCCAGACTGCCCTGAGCAGTGATCACAGATTCCTGCCCCCCGGCCAATCCCCATTTATATACTGAGCATGACATCTATGGTGTGCAATACTCCTTTGGCCTGCTTGTCCTGTCTATGCTCCCTCTCAGCTTCTGTGGGAAGCTGAAAAAGTCCTTGACTTAATATAAGCATTACATTGCATACATACATAAACCAGTATGTCTAATCAATGTTGTTCTCAATACTAAATCCAAAACACAGGAGCTACTAGGAAGAAAATTAACTCTCTCCCAGATGAAACCAGGATAACCTTCTTATTCGCAGCAGCTGCCCCGATCTACCAGCAGGAGGGACCCTCTACAGCAGGATTCCCCAGCCTGCTCTTGCCAAAATCAGCCAGGTTATTTTAATGTACCAGTGCCGACTGTTCAAACCCATGTGGTTGACTGAACCTCATCAGAGGTTGTTTGTATGGTCTTGTCCAGCGTCAGAGCTTTGGAAATGGTCACCTCCAGCAAAGGGACAGTCACCTGCACCCTGAAGACGCAATAGCATCCTCAAATGGCAAGGTTTGCCTGTGCCCTTACAGCTGACTTGTCTTTTCCAGTTGGTGAAAAGCACTGGGTCAATTCTTCTGTAAAAAGAACTGTTGCAGCTACAACACAGGCAACAGCCCAAGGAGAAAATCCAGATGAGACAGATGCATCCAAAGGCTCACACCACTTTCGCAGGGATCAGGTTGAGAGCAGGTTAAGCTCAGTTTTGGTGGTGATTTGTGACAAATGGGAGTGGATTGGTATGAACTGGAATAAATCGTATCAAACAGACCACTAGAAAGCTATTGAAAAGCAGCCTATTTCAGTCATGACCGATCTGATTCATGGCCAAATTAGCAACCCAGACAGCTAAAAGCTCCGTATCGCATTACCCATCCAGCCCAGCAGCTATCTTTAGACACAGCGGGAGCTCTGTCTTGTCTTCAGACCATCCCAGATCTCTGGGGGTGAGTGTGAGGAGGCAAGAACAGGAAGGAGGAAATGTACCATGAAAAAAAATAAAGCATGTTTAGTCTTGTGGGCTGGATGTGGAAAAGAGATCATAAAGGATCATAACCAAAGCGCGCTGACAAAAAGGAAACATTGGACCTTGAAAAGATAAATAGATTTAATGGTGTTGTGAAAGTATTTTTAACTCATGAAGTCTTTCTGCTGCTTCATAACATATAAAGAAGGGTGGATACTTTTTGGTTTTTGCTTCCTGCCTTTTTTAAAGCTCATCTTCCCCGGTTTTATTTAGCATATTCTTAAATAGAAAGGACAAGATCTGAGATTTTACCAAATTCGTTTTGAAAGTATCAAAGAAGTATTTTTGTCTTCTGATTTGAACTGCCACTGTTGTGCAAGTAAAAGCAAGTCTAACACAGTGCAAAGAAAAAAAAAAGTATCTATGTCCAGTTTTCTGCACTGATGTAGCGATATGCTTTAATGACTGGTTTAGAAACTGGCTCAAGCAAAACCACGTTCAAATTGATTTCAGCAACCTGACCAACTTGACAATATTAATTAACGTGCTTTAAACTGTCGTTGTTAAATCAGTGCTAAACTGCGTGTGGAAGGTGCTTCCCTGGTTTATCAGGAGGCTGTTGCCATCTGTGCATGTAGAACAGCCCTTGGAAAACATGAGTTTAAGCAAAGCCAAAGCAGAACTGTCACCAGCTAAAACAGAGCTGCTACCTAATCTTCACTACTAACTGCAAAAACATGCGTTCCCTTCGGAAACAGGAGGAGCAGCTTCAGAAGCGGCTGCCCCTCGCAGCTGGCCACCTCTCTGCCCTGGCAAATTCAGCACCTTCGCGTTCCTCAAAGCACAGAGGAGGCTGCTGAGAGCCTGGTCTGCTTGCGGAGGCAGTCCCAGCTAGGACACCAAACTGCTGCTGGAGCAGCTTAGGGGTGTAACTTGTAATGCTGGATGGGACTGATGCTTGGGGAGCAAAAGCACCTTGAACTGCTCAGTCCAAATTCGTTGAAATTCAGTCAAACAGGAGGTGCACCTTCATAAATCACACCAAAGCATCCTCAAGTCCAACTTCTTTTGACATTATTGCTTATACCTAAGTTGCCCTCTCTAAAGAAAAAAAAAGAAAAAAAGATAATTCAGCTTATTTTATCAACAATCCCTAGCAAGCTTCAGAAGAAAATCAAGTTTTTAAGCCGTTGGCTCCCTTTTCTTGGAGAGAGACATTTGCAGTCTGCCGGAGAGAGACACTGCAGGACAGCTGACTTGAAAAGAGCACCAACAACTTCAGCTGGCTGAGAGTATGGCTTTGTAGCAGCCCACTGCTGGTCCCAAGGGTCTCATGACCCTCCAGCCAAAGTCGCTTACACGCCTTCCCTTTTGGATCTTTGTTCTGGGCTCCAGCCCTGTCTCTGCAGTAAAGCTCTTCCCCATCCCGATTTGGTCAGTACTGTTTTTTTGACTGGGACAGGGGTCCCTGTTTAAAAACACCTTCCACTGAGCAAAACCATGGATGATCAAGGCCACTAATTGTGAAATTCAAATGCCCTCCGAGGGTGATGGGCAATTCACCGAGGCGCATCCTTGTCTTCTTACCACATCCTCAGAGGTGGAGTGAGGGCAGCTAATCAGTCTCCAGCCTGATTGCACTGCAGTTCTGGTGGCCAGTTCCTGAGAGCAGTTTCACCCCAAATAGGTGTTTTTAAACAGATTAACAAGTGCCAGTCCCGCCTGTTGGTGATGGCAACTTTGCAGGAATGTACTGTCACAGTAGCCTTGTGCTAACCATGAGGAAGGATTTTTCTTCATGGGAAAACTTGCTTACACATAGATCCCTGAAAGTTATACACAGCAGAGTCAAGTCTCTCCTTGTTTTTAGGCTGCATGCTCCAAAGATCTCCCTAGCTATAAAAAGCTGAACTTCAGGTGTCTGTTGGAGACACCTCATGAAAAACAAGAAATCCCACCAAACGCGAAGAACTTCTGCCACCATGATTAGCTTTACCACCATCAAAGAAGATCCCCGAGTGCCACAGCCTACCAGCTTTCCTCCTCTTTCACACTTGTTACTCATTAGGCTCTCATGACCATGCCCTCCAATTAAGCTACAAACTTTTATTACTCTTTCTCCTCTGAAGCAGGGAATCGCTCCTGTTCCTAAAATGCAACAAAATGAAGAAGAGTTCAACTGACTTTCAAAATCACATGGGAAAGTGCAGGTAGAAGCTACAACTGCACTTGAGTCCTACCAGCCTGATGGTCCTAATTGTAAGACCCTCCTTCCTTCCAGATGCTCAGCTTTAGCAGGAAGCCGAGATAAAAAGGAGGTTTCCAGCGCTGCTGTGCCCCACCGCTGCCTGCTCGGCGGGGCAGGAAGCACCATTGTTATTCCGAGCTGGGCAATCCCCACACATCCATCCCTGCAGCGAAAATACAGCCAGTATCAGCTGCCACAGCCAAGGACACTGCTGATGAAGATGCCACGTTGAAATGGATGTCCAGGATGTTTGTGATCATCGGGGTTTAGCAGGGAGGGGGGTGTCTCCACACCTGGACCAATTCCAACACAGAGGTTTACAGCCTTCAGCTGCCCATCTTGCCCCTTTTCCTGGCTCCCGGCTGCTCTGTAGTTGAGGGTGGCAACATTTTCGCTTGTGTAGGGGAAAAAAGGGACAGAGAGGAATGTCCTTTGCAACACATGAGATGAATGGGAACACTCTGCCTCCATTCCCACCTTCCTCAGCTGACCTAAATGACATAAATCCTATAGCAACTAAAAAGACATGAGGCCCCTGTCTGCCGCCACAGCCCTGGGAACAGGGAAGCTCTGGCGACTCTAGGATGAGATGCAGAAACAAAAAAATCCAGTGCCTGGATTCATCATGGCTGCTTGAAGACTATCGCTAGGGTGCCAGGACTGCCCTGGACTCCAGGACTGTCCCGGGTGGGCTTGTGACCCTTTGGGCATTTGAGCTCGTGCGGGTAAAATTCCTGCTGCCTTCCAGCGATGGTTGCATTTTGACAGCGTGCAAAACAAACAGATCCCCGTCTGAATGAACAGGCCCTTCTGCCAAAAGGCTCAATCATACGAGCAGCCTCATCCACCTTGCGGGGGCCGACCCGATGAGTAAGGACTAGTCCCATGAGTAAGACCCATGGGACTGGACGCAGCTTGTCTTTTTTTTTTTTTCCTTCAAGTGCGTGCAGGCCTGTTAAAGCTGACCTGCAACTCGGGGAAGCAAGCAAACATTAGAAGTTACCCCGTCCTCCCTTCTAAGGCAAACCCCAGGATACCCGAGGCACTCTTCTTTCCCATCGTACTTCCTTGGTCTCTCCAGACAGCCCCAAACTGGGACTTACGGAGCCCTTGCCTGAAATGAGAACATCGTCTGGCAATCTAGATGAGCCCCACCAATTTCCCAGACCTCGTTCACTCTCCTTGCTTTACCAGGAGTCCCTCCAGTGCGGCAGTCCACGTGCTAAGCCCCCATGCATGTACTTAGAAACAATCTTCTCTTAAAAACGCCTGCAAAAGTGTTAACGCCTGCTCGGTGAGAAGGGCCGGCGCCGGGGTGCGGGCAGGTAAGGCCACCGGCTTCCCTCCGCTCAGACACTCCCCTCCATTCGCTGGAGTGGGTCTGAACAGAGCTCACCTCTTGCTAGAGCTCCTTGGATGAATCATTTTTCCTTTAGAAATGTTTTTACTGGTCCTACAGCAACTGAATAAACCCAGACAAGGAGAGTTTGCTGGAGGCAGGCGTGCAATCCACGTTCCTGCTCTTTCAATAACTCATTCATACAAGTACATTTACAATAACGTAGGTGCGCCACGTGTGACAGGAAACATTAACCGTAACTTCTGCAGTGTCAGCAGCATCGTTAGCTTCCAGGAACAAAGAGCAACCAAAAGCACATTGGAAATGCTGGTTTAGTAGGGAATGCCCCAAGACAGGAGCCACTGGAATTTGCCATGTGCTCAATCACAGTGAGGACGCGTTTGCATTCTTCCTACACATCTCTGCATGCTACTCTCAGGTTTGTTATCACCAAATAGCATATGTATTCAAGATGAGTATTATCAGCTCCTGTATGTACACACAACACATCTCCCTGAAACACCTCCTGCTACACAGTTGACATGGGACAACAGAGAAGAGACAAAATATCAGTGGTGACACTGACCTAGTAAAAGGTTTGCTGCAGCCTGCCTGTTTATGGGGGATTACTACAGCGTGCTGATTAAAGAGATTACTATTATCTCTTTGTAAGAGATTTATCTGCTGTGATTGTGTGTACGTAAATACTTCACTGCAAGTAGCTGGAGGAAAAGCTATAGTCAGATAATACCAGATCCAAGAGAAAAGTACTTGGGATGAGTGAGAACAAATCTCTTGCAAAGCAAAGAATGTGTAGCCAGATGCCACTAAATCTGGGCTAGGTAATATTTCATCTGACAAAGCCAGTGCCCAATCCCCATCTGGCAAGAACTGGCAAAGCTCCAGAGACCGGCTGAAGAGCTGGCCTACATCCGATAGAAATCCTGTCTTTCCCTTCTGCTTCCGAAATAAACCGGGCAGAAAGTCAAGAAACCCAGCAAAATGTCAGAAGTGAGCTAATGGCTGTTACAGGTTGAGGTGGGCTGCCATAAACCAGCTTTCAGATTAGCCTTTGAGAGGTCCTCTGGTGTCGTAATGATGTATTATGCAGCGTACACAACACGGTTGCAGTAGGTCGTATCAAATCTATAATGCTGCAGACATGAAGCAGGGGGAAATTCCAGACCATACCTTTTCATAACATTATTAGTCCATGGGTTATTTCATCTTTAAAATAAATAAATAAATAAATGCTTGGAGATTAAAGGTCACATGAAGGTGGTTTCAAGCTCACCTCCAAATAAAAATCATCGGAGACCAGTTTGCACCATTGCTGACCACAAAGTAATGGAAGGGCCACCCCAGGCGATGGGGACACAGGGAACCAGAGACTTCAGCAGCTGCTGCGTTGTTCCGTGCTGCCCTGATGGAGCTCTGAGACACCAGTCCCCCCTGCAGAGCTCTCCCTGCAAAGCAGGACGCTTTGCCCAGTTGATCGGTACCCTTGGAGTCGCTGGGGGATGGAACTGTTTAAATCGGGGTGTTACAAAAACCGGGACTTCAGAGCAGATCAGTGACAGCCAGTTGTTTGTGATCATCTCTTCTGGCATGACTACATGGGAAAAGGCCCCTTTTAACTCCAGGCTCTGGCAGAGCAGCTCTAACAAATTTCGCCGCAGTGGTTTAAGACATCCCCTTTATCTTGCGGCGCATCCAGACAGACGGGGCTCACAAACTGCGCCCCGGCTACGCAGCTCACGGCACGGGGAATTAGCCTGTCCACCACACAGGCACCGAGGCCAGCCGAAGGCACCCGCACTGCTCTGCCACCGCGCCACCTCATCCATCGCCTGGACCAGCATGATGGTTTGGGGGGTGGCAACGGGGAGGGTAGCGCTGCAAACTCAGTGACAGAATCACCCCGGCCAAGCCGAGGGCTACGGCGCACACATCTTGCTGCTTGAGGTTTGGTAACACAGTGTTGTTGGTACCCACAGCTCCTGGGAACTCCCGCTCAGGAGGGGTTACCCGCAACGGAGGTCACTGACAGCCCCAAAAAGCAGCAGCCATGTTCATTACAAGAGAGAAGTATCCAGAGGAAACGCCAGTGAGCATCTTCTCTGCAGCAGCCAACAGCCTAGTTCACACTTCGGAAGAGATGGAAAGATGGATCCTAGGCTCTCACAGCTTCTAGGCTTTGCTCCCATGCTTCTGTCTTTTATCTTCAACACTTCTCACCCCTGGGTAGTCCCAGGGCAGGCTCCTCTTAGGCTATGAATCTTGCTGGCAAGAGCCAGCCTTCACCTGAGCACTGGGATACAAGTCAGATGAGGTGGTGTCAGACATAGTCCTCTTGTCATTATTGATTTGCCTGTCTGCTTGTGCTAACTGGTAGCAAATCTCAAGCTCAGGTGACCTGCCCCATAGAGGGAATGCTCCCCTTCCCCTCCCCAGACCCTTTCTGTAGCCCATGCTTTGGACTTCCACGTCCCCACAGAAGAGCCCCACGGTAAATCCACCTTCTGCCTCCTTTCACGCCTGTTTCCAGTTACAAGGGGTATGGTGGGGTGCCCCAACATGGGCTGGTAGAACCAGGGATGCATCACCCACGCGCTGGCAACTCCCCATGCCCCTGCCCTGGCCGAGCTCCCGGGGTGGGCTGAGGCAGGGCTGAGCTGGCAGGCTCTCCTTCAGACCTTCATCTTCACCAGAGCTTCCAAGCTAGCGGAGGGTCAGGGTCAAAGCCCTCAGGGCTGATGACACCGCTGTGCCTTATGGATGGTTGCTCAGTCCAGATTTGAAGGCCATCGAGTTTCTTTGCCAGAGCTGGGAGCTGAAAGGGTAGATGTTTTCTCAATGAAGTAGGGCCTAAACATAGAAATACTTCAAAAGAAAGCAGTTATTCTTATCTTGCAGTTCAGTGGGCAAATGATTTACGGTTGCCTTTGTCTTCTATATTAATGAGATGCCTTTTTCCCTATCCCCTTAATTCTTTCCACCTTCCACGTTCAGCACTCCTCAGTTCTGAAACCTGGCAGCTCTTCCCTGGGCTCATCCAAACCTACTGTCCACAAGACTGAGCTGGGGCTCTTTCTTTTCCTCTTGCTTGCACTGATACAGAACAAATCAACATCTGCTACCAAGCCTTGTGATAAAAGGGAGACCCTTGCAAACAGAGTCTCTAACGCTGAATGCAGAATTGTATTAGAACAAGAAAAAACGAATTATTAACACTATTCTGCCTCTCTCCCTGCTCCTGCCAGGGACATACCCAAATTACTCCCATCTGCCACCCTGCTGGAAATTTAAAAGCAACAGTAATCCATAGATCCTTGCAACTATGATTAATTCTATCTGGGAAGGAAGAAAACCTCAGAATTCAATGAAGAAGTTACCACATACAAAAGAGATGTTGCCTAATAGTGGCCCGCTTTTATTTTATTAGAACTATAATACTGAAATTAGTTGCTAATGTTTTGAGGTCTGCCTTTGATCTTAATAGTATATGTGGTGAGAATTGGACAAATCAGTAATTGTCTGCAGCTGGAGAAAAAGCAGTTGGAGGAGAAGCCATTTCAGGATCCTCTGTAGTTGCTTAAGCACATCCTAAGATTAGGGACGTGCAAATTTTACTGGGGAAAGGAACAGAGGAGGGGCTCGCAGCATTGAACAGAAGAACGAATAAAAATTATTTTAGGTAGGCTAGAAACTGAAAATGCTTGATTTTAATTGAATTCAAGAACATGAAAAACTCAGTTTTGGCCTTCTCTATCTGCAGCGAAAGGCAATGGCTGAGTTCACAGCTGCAGGTGACAAACCTATCCACAGGGTTCGTCAGAGCTAGTACTGAGAGGGAGAAGAGACACGACAGAGAAGTGGTTTTGGAAGTCTCTGGTATCTGAGAGCAGGCGTGCAGACAGAGACCTCGCTCTCAGCAGCATCTGTTAACAGCTAAAATTTTTGCATTGTGTAAAGTACACCTGTCCTGTTGCTGAGCAAGAGGAGCCCTACCCCCAAAACCAACTTACTCCTCACAGGTGAGGAGATGACGACTTCTCTAGTCAGCTTGGGTAAGAGACCCCAGTCTTCTTGCCTCTGTTGTGAGCAGTGCCCAAATCCTTCAGGAGTCCTGCCTAAAAAAACTGGGGGATTTAGATCAGGGTATAAACAGGCCAAAACTCCAGTTCTTAACAAAAAAATTTCTCCCTATAAAGACTCATTAGGATCCTGGTTACGATGTTGCAATGTGATATTTGATTTTCCTAATGCTGGGAGCTAATCAGGACATACAAACAATAATGGGCTGATACCACATCATCTCCCTCCTGCAGCTATCATGCCGTGGCTCCAGGATGTGCCTAGCTAAAATAGATGTGATTCCTTCGGTCTTCCCATGTTAAATGCAGAAGTACTTTTGGAACAGCAGAAGTTACATCCTGCCAGGCTCTATTTTCCAGCAGGATTACAGAAATGCCACCTTCAAGACTACTAGCAGTCAGACTGGCGTTCTTCCAACCACGTTTCATCCCACAAACACATCCCTTATGCTCTTAATTTTTTTTTTGTGCTATGCCTGCGTTTAATGAATGCAAATAACATAACAAAAAATAAACAAATGAAAGAAACACGGTCTCTAATCACTTCAGAGGTTGTCAGCAACAGTTAAAAACAAGCTGGAAATATTTTCATTTGTTGCTCTGGTTTCAAAAACATTAGGGAAAGATCTTGCCCCATAGGAAAAGGAGAGGGCTTGTGGAGGTGGAATGCAAGGAGCTGTTTGCAATTATTACTTGTAGAACATACCTTAATGGAACCGCACTGAAGTGGTTTAGTTGTGGTTCAAAGACTGGGTGTTACTCATACTTTACATGTGGTAGACACCGTGAGGTTGACTTGGGCAGGAGCCATTGAATGCTTCTGACTGCTCAGCCTCAGAACATGCATGATATGGCCATGGAAGGCACCTTCAGGTTTCTTCACAATAGCCAGTCAGAGCCTGGAAGCTGTTTTGCCTCTGAGGAGGGATTTCCAGGCTTGGGTATTTGTGGTTAGAGGCAGCTCTGGTCTCCTGGACTGGGAGCCGATGAGCTGGACTGAAAGTTAGAGGCTCAGCTATCTTCTTGGCAACAGAGGACCTCAAAGTAAGCCCCTGGGGAAAAAAAAAAAAAAATAGGCTGTAGCTTACATAAATCTTCAGACACTTTCAAAGAGGACACGAATTCCCTGTTTGCTTATACCTTTTCTTGCATGCTGTGATTTTAAATGCCAGTTCTTGCTATGTTTTTTGAGTTCCTTGGGAGCCCAATTCATCCCTGTAACTGCAAGTATACAACTCTTGATTTTATTATTTTTTATGTTTTTCTTCCAGCACAGTCTGTTAGCTCTTCAAGTCAATGGCTGTCCATTTTGAACGCTACCTATGAGGATGGGTTTTGCTGGGGGAGAGGGAATGGGAGGGAGACTCGGTCAGTGGTAACTTCACCATGGCATTGCCTTGAATAATGTGCACTCTGAAATGCATGAGCATCTGCTGTAGCCACCCTCCCTACCACCAACATCACCCTGCATCTGGCAATAGGGTCCTGCAGGTTAGCTTACAGTCCAAAAACATAATCATACCAAAAGAAGAAAATATGAGCAGTAAGCAGGGATGAGACTTCTGTCTGTCCTGTAAGCCCATTCCTGTTCTGTCCAGGACGTTCCTGTGGAAACCTCACGGGGCCAGGTATGTTGTGAAACTGCTCCTTGCTCCTTAGGGGCTTCATCTGGATCTTCACCACTGATGTTATAATCACAGTTCATACCTAGAGGCTCAGTGGCTGCAATTCCTTTCTCCCAGGGCTCGAGGCAACGTCGTTCTGCCACTTGCACTGCCCCATAGGCTGGCTGCCAGTAGCACAGCAGACTGACACGATGTTGGCTCCAGCGCCTACAGACCTTGCTTATGGCTTAGCCTGGCCTTTGAGTCACATCCTGGCGTGTCTGCTCCGGTGCACTTCAGAGCTGTAACTCGCCCTCAGCCTCCACGGTGATTGCAATGGTGGGAAGATTACATGTTGGCTGCAGGCTATGCCTTTGTTTCAGCCTTTCTTTCCCATTAGTACTCAGGACACCTTTCTGTCACATCCTGATGACAGCCCAGAGGTGGGAAGTGTAGAAGTAGGCACTTTCACTCACCATTTCCACAGAATTGCAGGGAATGGGATCAAAGTGACATTAGGAGGTCCCTGAGTCTACCTTCCCTTCTGAAGCAGGATAAGCTCTACCTACCCCACAGCAGAGAGACGCTTAGCTGATCTGCTCTTAAACTCCTGTGATGGAAATCTCGCTGCCTTCGGCATGCTCACAGCAACACACAAACAAATATGGGCAGACCAAAGTTACCAAAGATACTTCAGGGAGGGTATAAGGAACAGGAGAAGTACAGAGTGATCTTTTTCTCAATATGTGCTTCCAGCTTCAGGCAATCACTGATTTAAGGATTTCTTGAGCTGGAGATGGCATCCAGGTTCTCAGGTACAGTAAATCCCAGTAGATTTATAACTTATGAGCATATCTCACCTCTTCTAGCACTAGTACCTACATTTGACCTCCATAATAGCCTAAGATAACTAGCTTCATAATGTACCTATACTATCATATACATAAATACTCCATATGTTTGCCTTAAACCTGCTACCTGGCAACTTCATTTGATGGCACCTGGATGTTATAATATGAAGATTATTTAACAGTAGTTTTGTAGCCTTCCTCTACACACCATTCCAACTATTTTATAGGCTTTATCACATGGCTCCTCAGATGTCTTTATTTCCAAGCCAAAAAGTCCCACATGATTTAGTCTTTATTTGCAAGGAAGCTCTTCATGCCTTTTATAAAAAAA
The DNA here is from genome assembly GCA_028565335.1 of Limnodromus scolopaceus. Lineage (NCBI taxonomy): Eukaryota > Metazoa > Chordata > Aves > Charadriiformes > Scolopacidae > Limnodromus > Limnodromus scolopaceus. The sequence goes on from JAOXNO010000024.1 coordinate 105,200,391, forward strand.
ATGCTGTTTCTCTTCAGTGCGTAGTTATACCACACCCTTTCTTAAAGTGAGGTGGTCAGAACTAAACATAAAACCCAAGGTACAGGAGCTCAGGGGATTTATGTACAGCACAGATATTTAATACCTTTTCTCTTCCTCTCCTCTCATTTCCAATAACATTTGACTGTTGCTGAACACTGAATCAATATTTTCAGGGAACTTTCTCCCATGACATTATCTTTCCTCAATACCAATATTTTTGTTGAGAGCTCATGGTTGTGTCATAGAATCATAGAATGGTTTTGGTTGGAAGGGACCTTAAAGATCTAGTTCCAACCCCCCTGGCCTGGGCAGGGACACCTCCCACTAGGCCAGGTTGCTAAAAGCCTCATCCACCTCCAGGAATGGGGCAACCGCAACTTCTCTGGGCAACCTGTGTCAGTGTCTTTACTGTGAGGGTGGTGAGAATTTCTTCCTAATATCTAATCTAAATCTCCCCTCTTTCAGTTTAAAACCGTTACCCCTCATCCTATCACTACATTCCCTGATAAAGAGTCCCTCCCCATCTCCCCTGTAGCCCCCTTTAGGTATTGGAAGGCTGCTATAAGGTCTCCCCGGAGCCTTTTCTTCTCCAGGCTGAACAATCCCCAGCTCTCTCAGCCTGTCTTCACAGCAGAAGTGCTCCATCCCTCTGATCATCTCGTGGCCCTCCTCTGGACTGCTCCAACAGATCCATGTCCTTCTTATGTTGGGGGCCCCAGAGCTGAATGCGTAAGCTCTCGGTCAGCTCCTCATCCATCCCCAGGAGAAGCTCCATGCATTCCAGCTGGTCCTTGACACAGAGGGTGACACCCCCTCCTTGTCTCCCCAGCCTGTCCTTCTTGAAGACTGTATTCTTCCATTCCAACACTCCAGTCATAGGAGCCATCCCACCGTGTCTCTCTGATGCCAGTAAGATCACAGCCCTGCAGGCGTGTACACGTCTCTAACTACCTCTTGTTTATTGCCCATGCTACATGCCTTTGCATACAGGCATCTAAGTTGGCGCCCTGATGAAGTTGATTTACTGGCTGGAGTGGCTGGAATTCCTTTGTGCTGCACTCCAGGTGCTCTCCTGCTGACCTGTGATCCTGACCTGGATTTTCCTGCCTATCTCTATTACTTTGCGCAGCTGAATGCCTCTGCCATGTCGCAGCATGACACAGTGACAGCTGTCGCTTTGTTTTCTACCCATGTTTACTGAATTCTCCTACAGCTCTTTGCAGCCTTCTTTATCTTTTACTTTCTTGGGTGATGATTTATCCTTCCCAATCACTTACAAATATGTGGAAGAGCACAGGGCTCCATACAGGTCCCTGGGAAACTCCACTGGTACCCTCCTTCTGTCAGGGAAACTGCCCATTTACTGTCACCCTTTCTTTCCCATCTATAACAACTTACTAACCCACAGGAGGACCTCTCCTCTTACCCCATGACAGCCGACAGAAACCAAGCCTAGCTTCCAAGCAAAAGGCAAAATACATTATTAATAGCATTTCAGAAAACCAAGCGCACGGAATTGCTTGTGGATACCCCAAACACCAGGCAGCTTCTGTACAAGGAGTGACCAAATAGTTCAGGACTTGAGTCTCATAAAGAGATAACTCTAAAGGGTCACAAAAAAAGTCTACAACATCAAGAGTGTTGTCACAAAGAGGAGAAAAAGGGAACAGCTCTCTCACTGTTTCCTCAAAACCAAGAACTGGTATGAAGCTCAAGTGAAGCCACGGGGCTGGGGCCAGCACTAGCAATAGGAAGTGTCTCACCACGCAGTGGCAGTAGATGTTGTGGATGCTAACATCTGCAGGCTTCAAGGGGAAGCTGGAGGAGTACACAGAAGCTGGCATACCAAGGACACAAAAACCATACCCCGCGAAGGCTGTCCCCAAACTAAATACTACCGAGAGCTGGGTGACTATTAGGTAGAAGCCGCTGCTGTAGAAACAAGTGTCACGCCTCCAAGCAGACATGGGCTACACCATAACTATTCACTACTCCAGGAAAAGTTTCGTGAGAGAAGTACCAACTCATCTGAAGCTGCAAATGTTCATAGGGTCTTTGTCTCTCCCCAAGCTCTCTGACAGTTTGAAATCCCATCGCCCTTGTCTAATCCCATAACCACCTGTAAGAAACCTGTGCAGTCACCTACAGATACTGTCCCTGTTCTGCAGGGGAAACTTCAAAGCCGCCTACATATAAAACCCAAGCAACAGTGGCATTTAAGACCTGAGCTGCTCCTGACTGTAGCTGCAGACATCTTTGTGAGCAGGATCCATACAGCTTCAAGGGCACAAACTACACAAAAGTAGTCTGACTGTCTCCCTTAGCTCACCAGAAGTAAAACAGAAGAATAATAAAAAAAAATCAGTTAATTATTTTGTTTATTTATTTTTTATATTTTTTATATTCCTTTTTTTTGGATCTCTAAAAAATAGAGTATTTTTTTATAGATACTCTATTTTTTTTCCTCTCAAACTGTATCTTCTCAGAGAAAAGCGTGCCTTTGGTTTAAATCCTTAGCAACAGCAACTGGGGCACAGAGATGTTTTGACAAACACTGTCTCCAATTTCAGAGTAGGGAATGCACCTTTCTTCTCCTGCCTTCCATGTAAGGCAGAACCCATTTGCATTTAACCACCTTCCCACGGGACGATGTGCCATGCTGCCAGGAAATCAAAGCAAAGCTGTAGAAGGTCTTATCCATCAGAGCAGACCGAAACTTCAGCTCCTTCCCATGCCTGTTAAGACAACGCTCTGATAGAACCACTCAGTGGATGCAGAAAATTTCACCTTGTCTTCTGAGACACGGTCCTCCTCTCGTCCCTTCCCATTCTGGGACCCACCATAGCACATACTCGCTATCAATACAGACTAGGGGATGAGGTATTAGAAAGCAGCCCTGAGGAAAGGGACTTGGGGGTGTTGGTGGATGAGAAGCTCAACATGAGCCGGCAGTGCACAGGGGAAGCCCAGAAAGACAACCCAATCCTGGGTTGCATCAAGAGAAGTGTGGCCAGCAGGTCACGGGAGGTGATTCTGCCCCTCTACTCTGCTCTGATGAGACCCCACCTGGAGTACTGTGTCCAGCTTTGGAGTCCTCAACACAGGAAGGACATGGACCTGTTGGAACGGGT
>JAOXNO010000024.1:105203642-105219641 GCA_028565335.1 Limnodromus scolopaceus
CTGGATGGGGCTTTGAGCAACCTGCTCTAGTGGGAGGTGTCCCTGCCCAGGGCAGGGGGGTTGGAACTTGATGATCTCTAAGATCCCTTCCAACTCTAATCATCCTGTGATACATAGGGAATGGGTGTGAAGTGAGGGAGCAGCAGAAATCCTACAGAGCTTCCACTGTTTTCCTGTGTCCTCGTTCCACTTTGGGAAATTATCTGGCACCCAGGAACTGGGGCTACGCAAAGCATACGGCAGGCCTGATGCCCAGAGGAGGGCACCCTGCTAGACTTGTGCATGACTCACCCTCGGCCTCTACTGCAGAGTGGGAATCACCCAGCACGGCCATCGTTAGGGCTCAGGGCAGCAGCCGTTAGAGCTACTGGACTCATCTCACCTGAAGAGCCGTTTTCCATTACCCCAACACGATATACTCCTCCTCCTCAGCTCCACCCACCAGAACAACCCAAACCAACAGGCAACCAGTGAGGCAGCCGGTACCTTGCAATTATCACAGTAAACACGCGGCCAGCACCACCTCAACACAGGGCAAACTCCTTTGATGTCAGCGAGAGCGTCGCTTGCGTCAAAGCAGCAAGACTGACCCTGTTGTTTTGGAGGCTGTGTAGGCGGAAAAGACAAGACCCGCAGGTGGAACAAAAGCCTGAAGAAAATGGATTGAGAAAGTATTCAGTAACAGTTCAAAGCCCTGCATGTGGGATGAAAGCCGGCTTATGCTTAATAAATCTAAGAAATGATTCAGTAATAGTTCATCCTGTGCAATGGATTCCCTGTAATTAATGTAAGCAGCGTCCATCAGAGCCAATACAAATTAAGTACCAGTCGTTCAAATTAACTCTCTGCCTTTGGGCTGCTTTACTTATGTACCAAAGAAAGAACTTTTAATTGAGAGAAAAATAAAGTCTTTCTCAACAATCACATGCTAGTCAACCCACGCTACAGATCTGTTGTTGAGGGATTTGGAGCATGGTCACCATAGCTAGCTGTTTACGGTATCATTGCTTCTCTAGTAAAAACACAAGAGATCCCATTGATATAACAGAATTTCCCTCTTTCAGTGCTTGAAATCCACATGCAAAAGGGTGTTCAAAGAAAACTGTTTGAGTAGCTTTCAAATCTCTTGCTTTATTTTGAGGCATTTGCATCGGACGCTTTGAGACACTGAAATGCCTCAATTTTTATTGTGCCTTGTTTATTTATGCTCTTCTGCCTTAGGGATTAGTCCTCCTCTCTCTGAACCCAGTGACCAGCTCTTCTTTACTTTTAGAGACCCTTAATATTTATGGAAGAAAATAAAATCTACTATGGACAGTTTTGGTTCTATTGCTTTCCATCTTGGTGGTGAGGAGCACTGCCTAGGCTCCTCAGGGAGCTTGTGGTACCTTTCTGAAACACCGAAGATATTGCTATCAGCCTCAAAACGCACTGACATACTGAAGTCTTTCAGGAAAAAGCAGGAAGATATTGCTCGGAGAACGCACTGCAGAGGGAAGGCTAGAAGCATGGCTGTTGCCAAGCTCTCAGGACAGCCTTGCGCTGAAGACTTCCAAGCTGCGTTCACAGCAAGGACAGGCCTACGTTCTTAGAGTCAAGCACCTTTGAACTCTGAGCAAGCCTGGAAGCCAGTCCAAATTCTTGCCTTAGCCAAGAGGCAGAAATTTTGACCTATGGGAATTGCACAATCTTGTAAAGTAGAAGTTGGTTGGCCATACAAGTACCTTACACAATGACAGATTCTTAAGCCCATCTGGTTCTTTAGCCTGGTTTGTATCTTGACATACTAGTTTAGATTCTCTAAAACGTGCTACTCGGTGTGGTGAAACAGATGAAGTGACACATGAAGTGAGCCAGAAGTAGGGCTGTCTCTAAGTCAGAAGCTCCAAAGCTTCCTGTGATTAAGAAATTATTTCCACTTAGCTCCTATCAGTTAGTTGGCACACTAGGAAAAAAACAAAAAAAAATTCAGCACTGATAATAATTTTCATTCCTGCTGTTCCCACTTAGTGCTAAAGACATCTTGAAGAAATGAAGAGGTTGTCTATCAAACTTCCTGTAACTGTTTCGTCCTCTGAAGAGTATTCACCAAAAACCTTTTCCAGCAGCTGAAGGGAAGCTGGGAAACCTGTTGCTGACAGCTGCTGTGGGTCACTTTCTTGATGCTGTCAGTGGCAAAACATGCCTACCCAGGAGGAAGGGAAGACAGAAAGGGTTCAGAGAGCTCAGCACTTCAGTCACAAGCTGCAGGCACTTCAGGCTGCTGCTCTACAGGGGCACTCACTGAGTCAGGCCTTGTGATTAGATAGTGCCCTGTTACCGAACCTCCAGTAACTCCACATCTTGGAGGGGGAACGACATGCCGGGGAAAAAAAGGTCTGAAAGAATTTGCATTACTATTTCTACCTTTCTTGCCATGCTGGCTGGAGGAATTCAGTTTTAAAAAGACACTGAAGTGCAAGAAACCAGAGCAGCTCAAGCTTGGGCTGTACCCTCTAGGAGAAAACAGTGGTAAAATTAGAAAGTCTTCACTGAAAACCCCAAACCAGAACAGATTAGTTTCAGCTCTTGGAAATTTGACCTTTACATTGATAAGCTCTTTTCTCTGTTGGAATGTGTTTTAAGAGAAACATTTGGCCAGATCTCAAATGATTTTCCACCTCTCATCTCTCCCTTCCTTCCCAGCAGCTTTATTGACTGCCTTAGACAGTTCCTCTTTTTCCAAATTACATACTTCCATGAGAAATTCCTCTAATTTCATGGGGAGCGGTGGCCTCTTTGAAGGACGGAGCTCTTCTTCCCCAAATCTTCAGAACCAAAGGGAAATAGGATGTCTTAACTGACACGAAAGGTCAATTACTTTTCTGTGATTAAGAGGAAGCATGAAAATATCACTAGAGGCCAAGACAGGGAATGACTTTCTAGAAATTGCTTCAGTAGACATCATGTACACATCATACAACAAGGGAAGCTAAGAGAGATCCTCTGGAAAAACGCTGGAGAGAAGGAGCTGCCTGCCTCGACTGTTTGGTTATTCCATCCTCCCGTACCCTGAGGCGCAGTGGTCTCTCCACTTGACTGTAAAATCTCCCTTGCTTTGGTCGCATTAAATACCCACCACAGCCCTACCCTCACATCTATCCAAAATGCCACCACTGAAGTCAGCTTTCATTCCCACCATTCTAGGGAGGTCAAGTGTTTCTTAAATACCTGAAATAGCCTCATGCCTCATCTCTGCTCTGAAGAAGTTTCCATCTTCTTCCAGTTTTGACTGGAACTTCTCGTGGTTTGAGAGACTCACCATGAAAATAAAGGATCGTCTCTTTTGAATTCTGCTAAAGTAACTTTCTCTAAACACCACAATACTTCTAATTTCGTCCCTTAACTGGCAAACTACAGTTAATTTAGTGCTACTAGACGCCAGCAACATGCATATACTGCACATGATGTTCTTTCCTACGTCTATACTCATAAATCCAACAGTGTCAGACCCTGTCCTAAGCGCTGGAGCATGATTATCTATGCTCTGCTTCTAGTAATATTTAAATTGCAGCGATGTGGTTGCCATAGCATTGTGCAAAAGTGCCTTGTTGTAACCTGTCTCAAATATTTCAGATAGAGGATATATATTTGCTGTAGAGATCTGTTTAAAATATTGCCTCATATTTTCAGTGCAACAGTGTCATAGGCCCATTGGGCAATCTCCCATTTTCATCTGGGAAAGGAGAAAAACACAGTAGCTATGATGGGAGTGTTGCAAACTTCCTTTTTGATTCAGTTTACAAGAATATCAGCAAAATCCTAATAGACAAGATAATAACTTTTCACAACATTCTCATTTGCATAAGATGATTAAGTCCTTACAGGTAAGCCAACTGTACCCTGGGCTGCATCAAAAGGAGCGTGGCCAGCAGGTCGAGGGAGGTGATTCTGCCCCTCTACTCGGCTCTCCTGAGACCCCACCTGGAGTACTGTGTCCAGCTCTGGAGTCCTCAACATAAAGAGGACATGGACCTGTTGGAGTGCGTCCAGAGGAGGCCATGAAAATGATCAGAGGGCTGGAGCACCTCTCCTATGAGGACAGGCTCAAAGAGTTGGGGTTGTTCAGCCTGGAGAAGAGAAGGTTCCAGGGAGACCTTATAGCCCCTTCCCGTACTTAAAGGGGGCCTACAGGAAATATGAGGACAGACTTTTTATTAGGGCTGTTGCGATAGGACAAGGGGTAATGGTTTTAAACTGAGAGAGTGTAGATTTAGATTAGATATTAGGAAGAAATTTTTTTACAATGAGGGTGGTGAGACACTGGCACAGGTTGCCCAGAGAGGTACTAGATGCCCCCTGCCTGGAAACGTACCAGGTCAGGTTTGACAGAGCTCTGAGCAACCTGGTCTAGTTGAAGATGTCCCTGCTCATTGCAGGGGGGTTGGATCAGATAACATTTAAAAATCCCTTCCAACCCAAACTATTCTATGATTCTAAACACGTGGTCTTTTATGACCCCTACTGTATGTACTTCACTTGTGATATAAAGTTGCAATATTACAAAGGTTAAATTACATAAGAAACTACATTTACAGAAGAAATATTGGTAAATGGAATGGACATAATATTCATTACTGAAGTCAGATGGTATATACTTTGAATGCTTTTGAATGTTGAACCTTTTTGTACAATTATATATAATGCAATGCAATTGTGCATGTATTGTACATGCAATTGTACTAAAGCAGTAGTAAAAGTCTTGAAAAAATTATAAAACACAACAACCCCACCCAAACCACCCAGACCCTTACTGAAGCAGAACTAGCACAGGGTACACATGCACACAGAGCAGCAAGAGGGGAATTTTTGGGGGTTGAAGGAACATGCCCCTCTGCCTATCTCCAAGGTCATGCACAGGAGCATGAGCCAGCCCTCCAAACCCCCCCTTCCCCCTATACTGTGACTTTGATGTCACAGATCCCCACATTTCCAAGTTTAAACAAACCCATTCTGCTCAAGACATGCCTATACACAACCCATCTACAATTACCGTTTCAGTGCTCATTCTCAAATCTGTGCTATACCTGTACAAATTTGTACTATGGATCCTGATGTTAATAGAAAAACTGGAGCGTAAGGATAGGCACCCCACGAGAAATAGCCAGATGTTAAAACAAGAGATAATAAGGAGACAGAGCAGCTTTGGCAGAAACCGCTGTAGGGAAGGGAAGGGTGGTTCCAGGAATTGGGAGTATAAATTTTGATTAGGGCTGGGCTGGTATTTCCCACTTCAACTGCCTAGTTTTCTCTTTAATGAGGAAACGGGATTTTTACTTTTGCCCCACTCAACAAATTAAATGGGAACAAGGACTTGCCTTCATAGGTAAGCTGACCCAGATGTCACTTGTAAAGCGTGATCACACTGCGAATGGTAGTGTTTTACACTCATACCTGATCTTGCTGTAAAATTATTATACTTAAAGTCTACTTGAATGTAGCTGTCAAAGGAAATGCAGCACTTATCTCTGCAATTATTTCTTTCAAATAGCATGAGAAAAATTACTCCTTTCTGAACATGCTCGGGGTTGATCTTCACTCCTTGCACATGTACCGCATTCTAAAACTCTAAGCGAACAAAGAACAGAAGATGAGAAAAGCACAGTCAGTGACAGACAGGCATTTCTGAATTTATACTAGTATGGATTATTCACAGCCATTGCCCTTTTCATCCATTTGTACAGGAAATCAGTCAAATTTACCTCAGCTGGTGTGTGTGTGTGCAAACTAGTCTATACCACAGGATGCTCCCAAGTATTTTGTGCAGAAATGCCACTTAGAGTACAAACGCAGGGCGAGGTGTGACACGTTATCCATAGAAACTTGCCACTGGGCCCCATGTGGATCAAGGACGTGAGCCAAATAAAAAAAACAAAGGAGGAAGGAAGCGATGCTAAAATGCAGTTAACACAAGCAGAGTCATCAGAGAGAGGAACGGGGGAGAGAGAGAAAGCCTAAATTATAGGTGGGGGAATGGGTGTGGAAATTCCCAATACCCAGTTTCACAGACAGAATGACTTACGAACCACGTCGCAAGGTTCCATCTAGAGAGTCTCTAAAATGCAGGAATTCTTTTTCCTCTGGTCGTGTAAACTACAAGCTCTGCTATATCTGGCTATTTTCTGCAGGCTGTGCTATAAATTGTTCATTTTGGTGATAGGACTACTTCTTCACATTCATCACAAAGAGTCAGTTGTTGAGTAAAATCGGCCTTGAAACACAGAGATAACGATCAAGAGCTGAAGTTTATTAATAGATTTATGTGCTTTCATTCAGTTTAAAAACCCCATACTTCCCAAGATCAGACAAAATATATTAGCTATGGAAACCAGCCAAAAAAAGTATTTAATCCTTATGAAAGAGATAAAAAGATAAAACTAGTGAGTGATTCAGTTGAAGGATGGGACAAAGGGGGAAAATGACTCCAGTCAATTAATGCTGCCTCTTCCTTATGCCCTATAAGCATTCACAGAGTCGCTGGGCTGGAGAGGTCCGCCAAAGTTCATTAATCCATCCCTGCTCCTCAAGGCAGGCTCCACTATACCTGAGGGGTTCCTGCAGATGTTTAATCTCACATCACAAGCCTTTTGATGGACGTTGCACAACCTACCCAGGTGAACTGCTGTACTGCTTCACTGTCCCTTCTGCAACAGGAACCTGGTCCTTTCTTCCTAGAATTCAAGTCCAGTATTCGTTTTCCCATCTGGAAACATGGAGAACACAAATATAAAAGGCTGCTGCAAAGCAAGATGGAGCAACATGAAAACTTGTTACACCCTCCCCCACAACTCTTCCTGAGGCTGGTAATCTCAAATCACACCTGCTTCAAGCTTCATACATAAACGAACCCCATGAGTATAAAAATGTGTATATATATTTTTCCACATGCTTACTATTTATGCAGGGGAATATTTTAAATTACACTTCACTGCTCTGTTCGGATATTAAGAACCAGCAGCGTGGTACAGCAAATTCTTTCATTGTTTTGCATAAACGGATGGATGTTCTCTGTTTCAGACAATTACACCAGCCACAGGAGCACAGCATGCTTCTTGGCTTGGTAACAGCATTTTGGAAAGAACATTACACAAATAGTTTTGGTTCAGTGTTTGTTCAATGACTAATAGCCTATCTGAAGTAAACTATACTACTTGTAGAATAAGAAAATACTGAAGTGTAGGTGACTCATCCAGGTCTTTTCTTTATCTCACTAGTATTTCACTCACATCTAACCATTACCTGTAAGTTTATTTACATGGAGTTTTTAACCTGATTCTGACCACTAAATTCTCATACGTATGAAACAATCAGCGGTTCCACGAGGCTACAGCATCTGATCGCTCTTACCTTAGGGTATGAGCCTTAAATGTCAGAAAGGATCCCAGCAGCTGCCCAGCTTATAGGAATGGCAATACTGGATCAATCCCGATTCCTGCAGTATGGAAAATGAAGTACTGTTGAACGAAAAAAGGTCGATGTAATCAGGCTGATAGCCAAGAAATGCCTGCTTTGGTTGCATTATGAAGTCAATTGCTTGCAATGAGGTTGTATTAACATGTCAGCTTCTACTGAAGCTCTCAAATCTTCCCCCAGATAGCTGTTCAAGGGCATTAACCTGCTTTATCAACCAAGAATTGAAACATGCTTCATGCCGGGTCCCTGCGTGGGATCTTAAGGCTCTGCTACCTCCCCCTCACCTTGCCAAGGGTTTGGCTGGCTGTGCTGCAGGCCAGCTCTGGTAACAGTATGGCCAGCCAACTGGGGACCAGACTGCTATGAGAGGAGATGTGGGAGAAAGACCTCTGAGCAGCCCTGTCAGAGACCTGCCCCTACTTTGCTTGGGAGCCACATCACCCTTAGTCCTCACCTAAGCTATGCTGCAGGTATGCCCATGCCTGCCCAAGTGCCTCACAGATCCTGACCCGCTCACTTGACCTCGGACCTGCCTTGTCATTACAGACTCGCCTCTCTGGTCTGTTGGTTGAACCTCGTGGCTGTCACCCTACCGCTCTTCTTGTTTGATAACTGCAGGACTGCACCTCCTCTCAGGGAGGCCACTGCCCCTGCCTGGTCACCCTGAGGTCCTAGCCTGCCTTCCCTCATAGAGCTGCCCACTCTTGGTGCTCCCCGATACCTCAAAAGCAAGGCTTGTGAGGAACCTCCATCCCTATTTCACCGAAAAGCTCTTGGGCTCGAACGTGTACCAGGCAGCTTGGCACAGCCTACAGCTATGGCTCACCTGTGTTCCAGAGCTCCAGCGCTGGGCACCCTGAAGAGCCATATCCCACTGTTAGTAAAATGCAGCCATCGAACACTTCTTCTGACCAACATGAGCAACATCTAAAGAACACCACCCTCTTTCAGACATTTAATAGTCATATCGAGGATAGGAAGTTCACTTCTCTGGGTAACGCTGATTCTAACCAGCTGATGGTTCATGGGAAAAAGCAGCATGAGATCAATTATTAGTTCAATTAATCTATGAATTTTAAAATTATATGCTATCTTTAGAGACACGCTGGATATTCCTCTGCCTGTATTAGAATAATGTGTCCTTCCTTCAGGAGTAAGGCCACAGCAGGAAAACACCTTTGGCACTACAGACCTGGTTTTGGTTAATTCTCTCTGGTCTTTCAAAATCTACACGAGCCACTAGTTATCAATCAGAGCAGCAACTCGGTCACAGCTGAGATGGAGACTGCACAGAGCTTTGCTGCTGCTTCTCCTTACACAAACGCCCTGTTCCACCATCACATTCTCACACAAGCCCAGCGCACAAACGAAGAAACTGCTGAATGAAGAAATGTCTGCAGGGTTCCTGGGCAAAGACAAGCAGATGATTTTAAGGCAGTACAGTCTTCCTCCTTGGAGGGGCACATCACAACTGGCTGTTACATCTGCCGTTCACGAATATTCAGATTCTTGAGCCAACTCCAGTGTTCTCATTCACAAATGTTATCTGTGACCTCCAATTTTCTAGGATTGTTCTCCAGAATAGCTCGTACCTATTACTTACACTTATATCTTTAATTAGCCTTATTGTAAGAAAGATTATATACAGAGTTTATACATTGCACCTAAAAATACAGCACATTTACAGGCAGTGCTTTGGAAACCCCAAACAGTAGGGACTACTGCAGAGCATCTGCTAAAAACAGAAGCTACTAAAAGTGCATCTAGCTTGTCTTCCAGTTTCCATGTTAGCTTTTTATAATATTCAAATCACAGTCCCAGTCCTATTTTTGCAGTACACCTAGTATATTTAAACAGCATTTAAAGTGTATCCCAAATACCCTTTACGTGAAATAAATGTTGTGTTAAGCAAAGTTTGCATGTGCCTTTTCTCCAACAGTGTGAAGTATGTTCTTTTAATCATAGAGGCTCCAAGCTAAATACATGATCAATATTATCATGAAGCATTCTGTACGTGCACAAAAACCGCAACATACACTGGCCTAAACCAGTGTCAGTCAGGAGAATCTCAAAAAATAAGAAATACAGTTTTCTGGGTTTTGTTTTGGGTTTTTTGTTGGTTTGGAATTTTTTTTTAAGCTGAAAGTTGACCGTTTCAAACTCAGTTCACTAACACTCTGCAAATCAATTGCCCCTCCTTTTTTTTTTTTACTGCTCTTGATCAACCATAATGGGATTTAGGCCTACCATGAGAAGGAACAAAGTCCTCTGAATTCCTGTTCTTACAGCACCAGTTCTGTCCACCTAATCCCCAATTCTCTGTGTATCAACCAGAACGGTGGCAAGTTTCCGCCATTAATCTTTCCACATTCAGGACAGCCACGTACATGAAGTGAACACACCTGAATTGCGAGCAAACAAATTCCAAGAGGTAACACAATGCTCCAGGGGAAAGATGTTACACTAGTACAAACTTCAACTTGTCATTGCACTTGGATTTCAAAGGCTTGAATGTTATCAAAAGACAAGACTCCAAAAACAGGGACATACCCTGGAGCAACCACAACTGTATCACATTTTCTCAGTGGCTAGAGTGAAGTAATAATGGTACTTCTTGATATACAGCATGGGTGAGACTGACACTGGAATACTGGATAGTTTTGTGTTACATAGAAAGCAAGAGAAACTTGTGGGCAGTGCACAGACTTGTCAGCTACTTGACCCCTTTTGTACATCAGTGTGGCAAGAGAGGTTTCCTTACAGAGTGACTTAGAGGAACCAAAATTTCTAGTTTCTAAATTGAGGCATTCTCACTTTCCCTCATGACAACCATTTGTCCTCCTCCTGGATACTAAAGGCAACCCAAGAACACAAAGCCAAAGTCAGGTCTGAGAAACACAATTGTGTGCCATTTTTAAAGAACCATGAAAGAAAAATTTGTTGTGCCCTTGTAAAGATAAGTTTTTAGCCAAAATAACTTACCCTTGATCTTCCATCTAAGGAGTCACAAAGATTTCAGAAAGCAAAAACCCACAGCTCTTAAATAAAAGACAGGCAGCCTTGTTGTATGCATAAATTCTTATATAAAAGACATCCAGGGTTACACAATAACCAGTTGCAATAACAATTTGCTGCACAAATACAGCTCACACTGGAGTTTATAACACACCATACTTGTAGTGTCCTTTGGTCAATACTTCTACTTTCGTAAACTCTTCAGTAATTAACGCCAGCTTTATCAAGTTCTGGGTTTTATGTTCATCAATTAATCCGCATACAAATACATTGGTACTGTGTCCCAATTTGAAGAAGTCCCTTTTTCAAATGAAAAATGAGATAAAAGAAGTTTCTTTAAAAAATAACATATAATAAATCAATGAAACAGTCGTCCTCTTCCACGTTTGCTCTTGAGATGACTAGCAGAACGCCTAAGAATTTTCCTCTCTTGACGATGTTGTTTCTCAGCTTCCTGCTGTTTCTTTTGCTGCTCTGACTGGAATATTGAAACAAAAATAGACTCAGGTTCTCGTAAACTTACACATCACCTCGTTGTTCAAGTATCTATATATCAAATCAAAATTCTGTTTAGGAAATCTGGAAGTGTTACTGTAAATGGTCTCATGCAATCTTGTCTTACACCGTACCTGCTGATTCCAGGTATCCCTAGGCATTATCATTCCAAGTAATTCAGAGCACACATTTAAGACAAAGTTATCAAAAACAGTGAAAAAAATCATGTATTTCAGATGAAAACCGATGTCTAACAACAGACTGTAAAATTACACTCGAGAATTTATGTTTTAATGCCCTTAAGAAGGCAGAGCACAATTTCATGCTATTTAATTTCTACTTTGGTTAACTTAGTATTACCACATTTAGTATTTGCACAAACGCATTTTAAGAGACAGAACAATCAGCTAAATTTTCTGAAACATATACGTTTTCTACAAAGTGTTCTTACAAAGTTCTTGAAAGTGTTTGATAGGCTGTATGCAATTCTAGAAAGACTTTCCATATGAAAATAATTTAAAATCTCTGCTCCTGTGCCACATGCTCTATTAATGTTTTTCCTCCTCATCAAAAACATGCTGAAAGGGTTTCATCTACATACCACATAGATGAATGACTCTTACAGCCATAAACTACTATTTTTGTTGGAAGACTAAGGCTTGTCTTCAAACTACGCATAAATTTGAACTAGCAGACTTGAACTAGCCAAGCTCAGGCAACAGTCCATGCTATAAAATACTCTAAATATGCTATATACTCTAAATAAAATTAGAGCAATTTCAACGGCTGCACAGGATAAGTGCATTAACAGTGTGACAAAAATACTGGTCACACAGCTGTATTCCCCCTGCATCTGAATTTGTAACCAGCAGCACTCATACATCAGCCCATCTCTCCCTGAACCTCCCATGAAAGTATCATTTAAACCTGAGCTGGAGATTTGCATGCACAGACATCATTTTGGCTGAGGTGAGATATGAACCAATTTACCAAGTGCAGCAATAAGCCCATACCAGCATCATAGTAATAAAAGCTGGTGGTCTTTAGACGTTGCTGAAATTTACTGATTCCTGTTTCCACTGCAGGTAGGGAAACAAGAAACCCACTATGTGAAAAAGTAAGTAGTTTCTCTCTGTCTCCAGAGTTCGTCTGAAACAGTCTTGAAAAGTCTTACTTAATGTAATGTTGACCGTTACCTCTATTGTAGTGAAACTGAATTCTTGATTTGCTTTTGAAGCTTTAAAAAAAAAAAACCCAACAACAACAAAAAGTCCTCTATACGTCCCTAGTAGTGTTAAGTACTTAGGTATTTTAGAAACCCTGCTATTTTGTTGTATCTATTTGCTATCATAAAGCATGATGAAATTGAAAAACAGGACGTCACACTGTGGGAACCATACTAAAATCCCTTGAAAACTAAACTGTGAAATATCACTGACAAACAATTTCATGGCTGGATCTGTCAGTGCTTGCTGGGCATTTGGGAGGCTGCTAACATATCACAACTGTAGCAGCAAAGTTCAGTCTCAATTCCACCGATTTATAATGTTGAGCGATACCCATCCTACGGAAGCACAATTCTCTCTCCCACCAAATCTTCCTACCTACTCTTAAGTAAACCTGCACTTTAAGGAAAGAGTATCACAAAGCAGAAGCTGATGATCAGAATAACACTAAAATGCCTTTTTTGGCTTGCCAGCTTCATGTGTTCATGCTCTGAAAAGGAGTGTCAAGACACAGCATGCTGCATAATGTGACCTCCTCCTAGCTCTCCCTGCTCCATTCCCTAGGACTTCAGAATATATACACGGGGTCTGTTTAGTGGAGAAAAGACTTGCAAGTCTTATTTTGCTACTCTGTTGACAGGAGAAAAGATCTCCTCTATAGATGCTTTATTTTTTTCTTTTCATTAGACTTTCAAAAATCTTTTTAATGCAACAAGCACAATGTACGTATTTCAATAAAGCAACATCAGTTAACAGCAACATAATTAAAAAAAATAAAACAAAGCTATAGCATATCTGATAGAATCAAATAGAAATGACGTTCTGAACCACCAATGTATTTGTCTTCTGCCACTTTACTCCCAAATCTTCACAAAATTGTTAGCAAAAGGTGATAGTTCATTGCTCACCACCAACTGCAAGAAACCTTGTGGGTTTGCACTTTCTAATTTAAAGGTACTATAAAAAAGACCGTGCTTTGGAAGCCCTGCAGAGCCCATTTAAATAGCTGCAAGACACTAAACATATCAGTTACAGCAGTTGGTAAAATCCCCAGAACAGCTCCCTGCGCAGCACTGCAGAGGAATCTGTGACTTATTCTACAGTAAACACATTTTAAACTCCAGCAATACAGCAATCAAAAACAGATGAAAAAGGACATCTGCAAACAGACAATAATCGGGTAAAACAAGTAAGGTAAAAATAGTCCAAACAATTTGGTTATTTAGGTTTTTTTTAAGGCATGCCTAATGTGACAATCAAATAACTGCTTTGCCATTCTTGTGACAGCAGTTTACAGGTGAGAATAATATTTGACCACTGGTAAGGAAATATGTATTATAGCAAAGAGGCTTACTGAGGAAAACCGGTTTTAACTGAAGTACATTTTGTCAGCTCAAATAATACGGGTCTTCAGCTTTTATAATGTGTCCTTTCCCCAGTTCTCAAGTCATTTTCTAGCAGAAAAAAAAATAATCTTCAAGTGTTCTACAGCAGTAGCAGATGCACACATGCATTTAACTCTGCCCACACTATAAGGTAATCACCTGTCTGCAATCTACAAATTTCTTTAGGATGGGAAATCAACACCCTTTGGGAAAGTTAGACAGGTAGCAGTTAACTACACACTTTGAATGGAATTTGGCAAGTAGAACAGGACCACAGCTCGCCCCTGTGATCTGTGTTACACATGTTCAGTGATAAAGGTGGAGAGGAGCTCTGTCTTCATCTTGCTGAGACCTAGTGACACTATCAACCAAGAGTCATGTACAGCATCCTGATCTGCAGACCAAGGTCTGATCAGTCCTGGCACTGGAGTCAGGTAAGGTCACAAGCTTCTGATGATATGTCTGCAAGTAAACTATCAAAAGATGGAAGGCAGTATTTTCCACCGGAATATACGATTTTATGAGTGCTGTCTGAGTTATAAGGGTATAAACACAGAGTGTACTACCGGAGGCTTTCATTCTCTTGGCAAGAAGCAGAAGAGTTGGCAGCTTATAAAGAAATGAAGAGGGACATTTGTTTGACGGTTTTAAAGTTCCTGTTCTTTCATGCAAAAACTAAAGTTACCTGTGTATTATCTTAAAAAATTATATATATAGCTCACCTTCTTTAATTTGAATGTTGCCTGTTTGCTGCCTACTGTGGTATCAGACACATTGAGCGTGCCAAGTTTTTCTTCAAGCTTTAAACGATCTCCAAGAGTTTTCCTGCAGAGAATAATTAACATTAGTCCATACTCTTGCCATCTTTTTACTATAATAAAGGCTGATAATTCAGTCAAAACTAATCTCAATTTCTCTGAAACTCTGAAATGCCAAAAGTCTAAAAAATAAACATTCAGTAAACAGAAAAGACAAGTTCAAATCATTCCCTCCAGATATTGCTTTCAGTAGAAACACTTAAAATTTATGTAAAGTTCATTGCAACAGGACTCTAGTTGAGAGAGAAACCACACCCTTCTATCGCTATAGTTTTCTATGAAATGTCAGAAAAAGTCAGGAATATTCAGTTGCAGTAATAGATACATACACAAATGAAAAAAACCAATAAGACTGGATACATGTAGCCTTCTTGAAATCTTGCAATTTGTGAATTGGAAACACTTTTGAGGGAAGGAAATAATCTTGACTATATATCAGAACGAACTCATCACCAAATGAACCACTTCACTGATAGAGACAAGCTACTTAATCCAAATACAAACGACCGTTCGGACGCTGCGCCCGTAACAGTCTAATGCAAACAGTTTTCTAAATAAAAGAACAATGCAAACGAGCAAATGGGATAAATAAGACAGACCCTGGCCCAGAGAAGAGCTCCATGTGAGCATACGCCTTCAATCGCACGGTACTCATCAGTTAGTTTCTGTGAGTAAGCTGGTGTAGAGCCTCTCCCCCGGGCACCGAGCTCCAGCATTTCTACCGAGGAGGGAGCTGCTGTAGTCGAAACCGATACTGCTTCCAGCTCTCCCCAATGGTAGTTAGTGCCCTTACACAAGCAAGACATGGGGACGTGCCCCAGTTGATCCTGGCTGCGAGCTGATATTTAATATCCCCCTTACTGGCTTCAGTAAGTCGGGCTGTAAACCGGGACAGCTGAGGAGTGGCAATACAGCTTGTTCCCGCACAGCCTCCAGCACGGGGGTGGGATGGGAGATGGGGTGGCACGACAGGCAGGGATGGGGCTGGCTTCAGCCACCTCCCTAAAGGCACCTGTGAGCCCCAACACGGCCAGTCCTCCTCCTACGAGTATAGATAGTGCCACTCCAGAATAACACACGGACGATCAGACAAACTCACTCTGCCATGCACTTAGAAAACGTTTGCCTGACTGTACGAAATTAGTTTCTGCAATTCGAGATGCTGCTCTTATTAGTCTCTTATTACATCTCTCTGAAGAAGGCTAAGAGACATTTTTTGTACAAGTTTTAAAGTGGAAAATATGTCAACATAAAAAAAATACAGACGATTAGCAGCCACCAAAAGTCAAGGGCATTTCTATGGATGAAGGGCTCGTGGATTGTGGCCTATGCGTGAAGTATCTGAAGTCCGCTGAATTTTGGTTAATGAGCCATTTTATGTAACAAAGACTTTTCAGATGAACAATGAAAAATTACTGTCAAGAATTACTTTATTTCTCATGACTAGGTACTTTGTTGGGTTTTTTTTTTCCTGTAGTATATTTTTCATTGAGTACATGTAAAAACTTGTTCCATCTGTGCGAATCGGGAAGACATGCTAAGCCTTAGAGCTAACTATGGCAGAAGATCAGTCACCGACATTCCGGTGGGATTTCTACATTCAAGTGA
>JAOXNO010000024.1:105219741-105244459 GCA_028565335.1 Limnodromus scolopaceus
GACATGCTAAGCCTTAGAGCTAACTATGGCAGAAGATCAGTCACCGACATTCCGGTGGGATTTCTACATTCAAGTGAAGTCCCATTTTTTCTCCCCTTTGAAAGTGAACTGGAGAAATATGGCTACTACCCAGCAATTATTTAGCGTGACTGCCTAGATACTGCTTCAGTCAGGAGAAAAATTAAAATGAGGAGATATTAGCAAAACGCTGTGGGGTTGCAATTTTACGGAATAATTGCAGGTATGGCTGTATTTATCTGAACATGTGCAGACCTCAGATGATAGCGAATTGCACTCACTGATACACAAACACAACATTTGTGTTGTTTGTTTTTCTTTTTTTAAAAAAAAATCCTCCTCAACAAATTGATTCAAGGGATACATTAACAATGTTATTAAAAGCAACTTCCCCTGCCCTACAGAAAAAAAACAAACAAAAAATTGCCCTGGCACTTCTTTTTGCCTCAAAGAGAACAGTTTTTCAGGACTTTTCCTGCTGTTTTACTTTAGCAATACCTAGGAATGTCAACTATGCTTTTGTTAGTTTTTTTTTTACTTTCTTGGCGATCTCTGAAGATATATACATTGACTGTCATACTTCATGAAGCATGACTTACTTTAGTTTTTAATTTTGATGTGCTCTAATTTCCATAACAACCCTTTTAAAGGGACATCACAAAAATCAAAAGAGCCCTTGGATAAATGGGATAAAACCCCATTACTTTTATGGACGTTTTTCAGCTACGATGTAAGGAACTTAACGCAGTAAGTAAACAAAGCAAAGTTTTGCATCTTTGCTGCTATATTCAGCAGGTTTTCATGTGTAAGCCTAAAAGCGCAAAAGGGGAAAATGAAATGTAGACTGATTTGAGACAAGGTGTCATTTTTTCCAACCATGAGTAAATTTTGCAGCTTTCCTGTGCAAAGAAATGCGTAGACTGTTGGTCTACGAGGAAATTTATAGTATGCACCGCTGCTTTAGAAGCTGGGCTTGGAGCCGTGCTGAGTCAGGAACATGTCAAAAGAAACACCCAGTTTTATGTAAGCCATAAACTGTTTCCTCAGGTAGAACATTATACGATTAGAGGAAAAAAAAAAGAGCACCTAACCATTAAATGCATAGTGAAGGTATTAAGGTACTTAATTATATTGGTCACAGACCATCATTCCATAACTTGGATAAATCAAATCAAAGACAAACACGCCAGCCTCACCAGATTGTACATGCCACTACAGTCTTTCCAATTTTCAGTACGCTACTTGAATTAATTATTTTTATGCTGACTCCTTATCACTGAATAAAGCCAGCAAAAGACATATTTAGGTATGTTCTTCATAAAATTCTAATATGTAAAAGTGCTTATTAACTAAACACGTTAGCTCACAACACAGACTAAGTCATTATCGTTACAGAATCATGTCAGCTATACATTACAAGAAACGGATACAAATTGTTAATTTTTAAATTCCTTTTAAGAATTTAAGGAATATTCAAACTCCATGCTCGGAACAACACTTGAATGAGCACAGATTGGATCAGTGAGTATAGAGGTAATTCCTTAGACAAAAACAAACAAACAAAAATAATGGAAAGACAATTCAATGACAGCAACTCATAGAAACATGAAGGATGTAATGCTGTCACATCTATTTTTTTGTCTTCCTATTCTGTCCTCAATTTTCTCCTCTTTTCATTTTTTAAACATTTTACATTATGTCCCATCTGTGCATTTACCACATGGAGAGTATCTAACCTAAGCCATCCTAATTATGCACCACACCATGCATTATATTCTGCAGGGAATTAGCAGTGAATCTTAAGACCGACTCTCTCTTCCCTAAAACTAGTCTTTTAGAAGTTGTTCCATGGTTTATGTCATCACTGATATTCCTCCATCCACTGGACAGATCTGTGGTATTTGCTTTCATTTTTCCCAAGCTGAAGCAGTAATTTTTCTCCCTCTATAAACCAGATGAAAGAATTTATTTTGTCCTGCGTCACACTGCATTAAATTTTTCTAAATGTTTCTCTTCCTTACACCTGTCTTGGCTTATTTACTTAACTTTCAGTATCCTTGTTCACATTTAAGCCTTCAATGTTTTGAATGAAATGAAACCTTAATACTTCAAATTGAGTGTCCTTGAGAATTTCCTTTAGAGGTCAGCAGCTAAATTTGCTTAAAAGAACAGTATGTGAGTGGGCTGCGGCCATTGCTGCCTTTTAGGGAAGTATTTCAATGAGAATACAGTGCCATTTGATCACTGTCTCAGGCTCCTTTTCAAGTCACTTGCTAACATGACTATAAATCCAACTACAGTGTAAAAAAATATCCTTAATCTACAATACTCTGTCAGAGTGTCCAGAGTGGATTTTCTCCTGACATAGAAAAAAAGTCTGACAGAAGTAAAAAGTTGCTTCGTCTTCTGGAAGAAAAGAAAAAAAAAAAAACAGAAGAAAGTTGATGGGCTCTAAGAATGTTAGTCTAGAATGAGTGGGTATATTAAATATAAAGAACAAAGAAAAATCACTGTGTGAAAACACTTACTGATAAAAAACAGCTAAGGGAATCAGTTCTGCAGAACTGCTATAAATCCCAATTTATAAAAACTACTACTCTACTACTTCTATTTAAAGAGATCTGACAGGCGTAACATGGAAATCATAGACTACCAGACTACTGCAGAAACACTGTCTCAGTAATACTTAAAAGATGATTTTACATAATTTCAAATAAAAGATTGGACATTCAAGGGAGAGTCTGAATTTTTATCAAATGGTTCTTGACACACCACCAGCGAACTTCCATCGCGAAACAACTAGGTTGTAGAGTCAGTCATTACTGAGACAAAGAAACAGTCCCATTATATATATTATTCACTTCCTTTTCTTTGACTGTATCATTTCATTTTAAGTAAAAACATAATGGCTATTACAAGATCCATCTAGCCCAGCAACTGTTTCCAACATTAGTCAAAATGTTGCTCTGCAACCAGTGTGCTGCAAAAACTTTGAAGCCATTGTCTGTCAAGGTTTTAATATTAGTGTCTCCGCTCCACATAATAAAAGGCTATTAAATCTCATCTTCTGAAGGGCTTAACTCACCTCTGAAGAAAATAATATAAATGAGATTTGCAGGTATTAAGCACCTCAAAGCCAAGTCCTTTAGTTTGACGTGCTTCCTATACAGTACCCAGCTACCTCAGTTGATCATCAATTTAAGGAAATCCACATTTAAAAAAAGGTCAGAATTTTTGTATTGCAAAAAGAAAAACAGAAATAGTGAGACCTGACAACATAAGTTTTTTTCAAGTTTCTGGATGCCATAAAAATACCCAGATAGAACAAATTTTGTTTACCACCTTGATCCTACCCCCACAATAGTGACTTGTCATGAAGTATTCCACATCCTTTTAGAGGGTCAGATGAAAAACATCCAGACTGTCAACATCATACTGACACTGGTGGAGAAATACAACCAGTCTCACAGGCACCTGTGCTGTTATTTGTGAGAGCAGCAGTTCACTAACACTTGAGTAATGGATGCCCAAATCTCGCTCAGAATATTAATCTCTTATTCATCTCATTTGTGTTGTCTCTCTGCCATACTCTAAACACTGTATTTGTTTAACTACAAAACAAAGCTTTCAACAATTATGTCACTTGAAGTTACATTCCTGAATCGCCAGATGTGGCTTTACTAATAAGTGCTTCCAAGCCAAAACGCCACTGGCCTGTACTATAAGATAAATACTTGAGAATCAACCACCCCCAGCTATTAAAAAAGGAACATTAGTCTTACTTCATTAATTTTTGTTTTTTGGCAGAGTCTTTGAAGCTTCTAAATTCCTCTCCTTCTTTAATCTCAAAAAACTGAGGTTTCAGTGATGTTTGCTGATCCTCCTTGAGCCTTTCCTGCCGCTTTACTTTTTCCTCTTGGCGCAAAAGCTTGCGCTGTTTCCTGACCTCTTCAACCCAGCCTTTTTCATCATCTGAGCTCTCAGAACTTTCTGCATCACTTGCTTTTCCTTCTGGTTCTTCCTCCTCTTCCTGCAGACAAAAATAGTATAAAAATAAGAAACGAGCAACTAATTTTCTTTTCAAACCATTCTTACAATTAGAGTATGTGACAGCTTTTACACAGACACAGTTGAAGAGAACTAAGCTTTGAACAAAAGCAGTAACAGCAAATGAAGCAGAAGATATATTATAAAATTGTTTCCACCTACACATTTTATGTTTTGCAAACCTATATTCATGTAGACACAATACCATTCACATCTGAAAAACTAGGATAACATTATAAATTACACTTAAATTACTGTAGCTGGTAGGACATTTTTCGATTGCCCCCATCTTCCCTTCTTTCTAGGGTGAAAATTCTGAATGCTTGAAACAAAAAAAACCTATGGATTTTTCTTAATCCAAATGCAATATTTTACCTGTTCTTCCAGTTCCTCTAAGAGCTTTAGTTTCCTCTTTCTTTTCTCACTTATTTTAGAAACAAGTGGGTTAAGTAGCCTAAATTCTTCACTCTGCTCATCCACCTGGAAATCTGGATTCTCAAACATGACCTTAAAACGATCATCTTTGAGAAGGCTAGGCAGATTCTGGAAAAGAAGCAAAGCATAAGTGAGTTATAAAATTCTGAAACAGACATAGGTAAAGTAAGTAAGAACTTTTTAATTAAACAAAACACAAAATCAGGATGTGAAATGCCAGTCGCTTTACCCTTCCGGGTCATATAAAAATCAAGATTTATGCTTATTATATTTTATTACTTTCACAAAGATCAAATAAGTATCATTTTAAGCTACCTGTAAGACAGGATTTATGCACACTATAGACACCTTAAATACACAGTTACTAGTATTTTTGAATTAACATTTCTCATACATTCCGCCAGCTAGTCTGGAAATGTGTTGGTATCTATTGACTAATCAGCAGTACCTCCAAGGCAAATACCCTGTCTGACGGGGATGATTCTACAACATGTACAACAAATTATCAGGGTAAACATGTCTTTATGCAATGCTTCTACTGTTTTACTGTAAATACATAAGCATGTTTCTATACATCTTGTAACACTTTTGCTTCACTGCCCACACACACAGAATGGAAAAGGCAGTTTCATTCATGTCAAAGTGAAATGAACTCTGTGTAAATTATGCTACTGTTGAATTAGGAACAGTTCAAGCTACAGTTTCAGCTTATGTGAATATCTGTTGCCGTCATTTTAAAATTAGTCTTTTCATTATTAAAAGCAGATCTTTCAACATTGCCAAACTTACACCAGCATACTCAGACCACTTCAGCATTAAATTTTCATTTACTGAAAAATTGGGGAAAAAAATAATACAGAAAACAACAAGTGTAAATTTCAAACACAGAAACTCTTGCAAATGTATGACTTGCAGTCACACATCAAAAAACTAAATCCCAAAGCCAAAAGTAAATTGTTCTTCATAAGACTTTAATGCCACTTCAGGAAAATAACCAGAACATGCATTTTATGTATACTCTTTTCAGTCCTCTTCCTAACCCAATCTATATGTACTCCTAGACAAATGAGCACTCACTTATTGAGCTCACATTTCCATTGTACCACTGGTTTAGACAGTATGCATTTAAGGTTTTGCCAAGACCTTTTTCAATAGTTCATGCTTCCTACGGTAACTGTAGGATCCTAACTGTAACACGCAGGATATCATTATATGCCACAGGAAGCTAATTCTGGCCTTTTATGAACACTGCATTCCTGTGAGAATAAGCACCTATGAAGCGCTACCTATAGACAACCCCGCCTCCCACCAGATACTAAACATTAACTAATTTTTTCCTTTAGACTCCACTTAGGATAAAAATGGATAATTTTCAACATCAGGAAGAACTCCTGTTGCATAAGAGCAAACCATTTTGGCTATTTTATAAAACGTAGTTAAGTGCGCACACGAAGAAAGGAAATTGTCTTCAGTTTTACAGAAAGATCTATCTTGTCATGGTCACCACCAAAATACCAACAAATGTAAACAACGGGTCTTTCTCGAACAGCTTCGGCACTGGCTCTATATTTAGCTAGCTTCTGGAGGCCTACGAAGCCCATATCATCTTGACAGTGAGTATTTCATCATTTTAAGCTCTAAGTTACTGCATGGCCTTTTTGGTGCTGCAGCTACAGTGAAGTTCACTTTAAAGACACTTACTAGAAAAAGTTATTTATGAGAAACAAAAACAATGGAATTTTGAATCTGTTTGGCCAGATAACAAAATATCCCACCCCAACCAAAAAAAAAAAAAAAAATCAATACTGTAAGCATTACTATTTCTGCACTTCCAGTTAGTCTCCAAAACCAAAGCTCACCTTCTGTTTCCTTTTTCTAGTAACCTGTTGCTCTTCTCCTTCTTCTTCAATCAGTTTGAGTGCAAGCTCTTTATTGACTTTTGGAAGTTTCTAAAAAGAGGAAAGCAATTAATCAGCAAATTACTCTTTTACACATGCAAAAATTTACATGCTTTACATTCATAAGCATGATGAAGACAGAACCCTTATTCACTCTTACAACTTATTCATTCTTATAACTCAAAACCTCCTTGAATGGTTCCAAATACTTCTAGGTTCTAGTAACGCTACAGGACTTAGAGAAAATTTAAGCAGAATTTTTGTATCGTTTCTTCCTTGCAATGCATCAGCTTTAGTACTCTAAAAGCAATTCTTTCTCCTTGTAAGTTGAGAAAATTCAATCTAGAAAGCTACTAGCTACAAACACAACACTATTTTTATATATCTCTTTACAGAGTATTATTTTTTAGTGGCTTAAGTCATTTAGTTTAATGACAAAAGTAGAAACCACAGGTTTTACCAGTGGGTTACCTGCTCAAGTAGCAAATGTAATGAGAGCTGCCCTTTTACAGTTTGGTATCAGTCTTTCTCTTCTGTGAGAATCATATGCATGGGAATTCTGTGGTTCCATTCAAAAAGTTCTATAAATTACTTTGTGTCTCTGATGGTAAACAGAATCAAACCTTAAGTCACTACATCTCTGAGATACATTTAAGAATATATTACTCTTTATGAATAGTTCTCCCAGAAGTATACTCATTGTTTACAGGGTTTACCTTTAGTTGAACTCTCTGCGCACGTGTTTCTTCTATCTTCTGCCTTATTTTCTCTCTTCTGTATTCTTCATAGGCAAAGGGGTTGGCCATCATTTTTGCCTTTGAACAAGCAAGAAGTAGTAAAAGGAAAACAATATTAATACAGGGTATAGCTTATTATTTGGAGGGGAAGAAAAACAACCCCAAAACACAGCAAAAATCTCAACACGCATATTTTATTGTCAAGATTAAAAACCGACAAGGATCAGCCTTATTTACCTTATGATAAAGTCTTATGTCCATGAAAAAGCCATGCATATATGCTCTGAGCAACGATGATCCAATGAGATGAGCAAGGCCTGGGAAAAAAATTACAGAGGGTTTCAAAGAGCTTTCATATATAAAGAACTCCTATTCCAAGCTGGCCACTTCACTTATCCGGTTCAAGACAAACAAGCGCTGCCAATGAAACACATCAATCTAACGGTCACATCCATTACATCAAGACTAAGTAAAACCACACAAAAAAATAATCATTTTGGCCAGCAAGAAATTTGAGCTGCTTCAGAGCAGCAAAATCCATTTTTCTTGTCATAATATATGTTACTGTGCACTTTTTAAAAATGCCCACAAGCGCTACACTCCATAAAAGTTTACTAAGAAAAATTCAAGAGGGTATTTTTTCTAAAGTCCATAGATGTTTGACAATCACTTTTTTAGTGTGGTGTAGAGATGTTTTTAATGAAAGAGTTTTGCCTGGAGTCACTATCTTTGAAGAATGAACATGTTGAAAAAAAATACAGTACCACATCAGGTCATAAAACTGTCACCCTAGGCCCTAACCTAAGTAAAAATGAAAATACTTAAAGAGTTCTCTGATTTTCCTTCCATGTATCTTCACAAAATTCCAAGACTGAGAAAAGGAAAAGCTTTTTATAGCAAAATACCCTCTACAGACCCCAAATCTTCAGAAATTAACTAACAAAATTCTAGAACTAAATGGTGCAAAAACCAAAAATGAGCAACCGCTGTGCATCCCAGGAAGCCAAGTTGTCTCTAAAAATGTTTTTAACTGTTTCCAGGAAACAATCTTCCTGCGTATTCCAAAATGATAGTTCTCCAGCTAACAGCTAGTAATACAAAGAAACTTTGACAAATGAAATACAAAATACCCTCTAAGCTGGTTCTTCATTTGAAAGCTTGCATTTATGGGGAAACAAATTTTACTAAGTTCTAGTGAATTTAAAGCAAAATAACTATTTCCAGACAAATCTCTGTGTAGATAATATTACATTGGCTTATTCCCTTACAATTGGGATAGGGGTCTGCAGGTTACCTTCAGACCATCTACACTAGAACTCTAATGCTGCAAATGCAGGTGCTTTGGATGAACTCCTCCTTGTATGGCATCCTACCAGGCCAAAACCAGCTTCTATATTCCATATTTCTCTTACGAGGAATGGAGGAGGGACTTGGGTCTTTTTAGTCTGGAGAAGAGAAGACTGACGCAGGATCTGATCAACACCTATAAATACTTTAAGGGTGGGTGTCAAGAGGATGGGGCCAATCTTTTTTCAGTGGTGCCCAGTGACAGGAAAAGAGGAAATGGGCACAAACTTGAACATAGGAAGTTCCCTCTAAACATGAGAAGGAACTTCTTTACTTTGAGGGTGGCAGAGCCCTGGAACAGGCTGCCCAGAGAGGTGGTGGAGTCTCCGTCTCTGGAGACATTCAAAACCCGCACTGGACATGTTCCTGTGCAACCTGCTCTAGGTGGACCTGTTTTGGCAGGGGGGTTGGAATAGATGGTCTCCAGCGGTCTCTTCCAACCCCATACCATTCTGTGATTCAGAGGTAAATTAACTAAATAAAACTAGAGCAAAACATTGCAATTAAAACACATAACAGACAGAAAAAGGACTAACTACCATGGGAGAAGCATGCTACATAATTTTCAGCATTCCAATTCCTTGAAATTGTATTTCTATCAGCCCTAGAACGATTTGTATTTTCTGGAAATTACTACATTCAAATTGGGTAGCCTTTAGCAGATTTTTCTCTAAGTTCCAACATACTGTTTGAGCACCTGAAAAATATTTTGAAAACTACACAAACTTCTCCTCCTGTGCCTCCCATTTAGTGTCTGAAAGCCCACACAACAGATTCCTATACATATTAAATCAGCAAATATCAATCATCTTCCTAGGATAAAAATCTGAGAAATACAAATATCCAGTATTGCACTGGTTGGGAACCAAAGAACATAAAGCCATCAGTCTGGTATATTAATAACCAAGAAGACTGGAGGAAACTACTGCCAGTGAATTTCTATCAGTCCTCATATGTCACATTGGAATTACAAAACTTACATATGTAAAAGATCAAAAACTGAACAAAGAGTCAGCTAAAGAGGACATTCAACAGTTTTACCTAAATTTTCAAGGTCTTGTCTGGTAACAAATTTGTAATCATCGTATACTGTGCTCTCTGGATTCTCTTCCAGTTCTTCAGTCAAGTTGTCCAAGAAGGAACACCATTTTGGGGCAGGTCCTAAAACCTGTGGGTATCATAGAAAGTTATAACATTATATATTTTTACCAAAAAACCCTACAGTTAGGTTCTCAGCTACTGTGCTGTAATGGAATGACAAATGAATTCTTCTGAAATCAAACAGACTTTAAGAGCAACAATTAAACTTACTGCTTGCATCACCAATAAGGAGTACTATAGATTATGTAAGCATTATTTCAATTGACATCATTTATTTCAGACCAACAATCTACAGGTTTCAAGTTTAACTGTTTCAACTGGTTCCAGTCTGATTAATTTATTAAAAGCTCAGAGCTGAACACTATAGACTAAATTATGAACCAATGGCACTAGACAGCAACCAATCTCTAATGCACTGCTGGATCTTGAACTCATTGGGTTCGCTACGCAATCATGTTAAATCCTGTTTCTGCTCTATTTATTTTAATTAAAACACCACAGGTATATTTCATGTATTTTTATTCAAGGATAAAACCAGCCTGTATGAACAGATAATGGGAAATATTTAAAAACTTGCATATTTCCATCATGAGGAAAGGATTTATTTGAACAATATTATGTTGCACTATCATTGTACTTTTCCATATAAGCTTCCTCCAATTTCCCAAGTTAACAATTAACTCCCTTCACTTTTCCCTCCTGCTGTTCTGATTGAAATTCCTCTCTATCCTGATGCATGCAGCCACACTCAACTGTTCCAATACTATTATTTTAGTAGGTGAGTTAGCCGAATGGAAAAATCCAACGCTACATTTTTCTCTCTAGAACAAATCAGCTTCACATAAAGTGGCCAGTTAACTCCTAGAGTGGGACTTCTGATGAGGCTTCTGATTTGTTTGCTAAAAATTTTTGTTAAAAACTCTGCAGCCAACATAACCATGTGATTCAACAACATTTTAAGATCCTATTCAATTATGGAAACAAGTGGAAGTGGTTTTATATATATAAAATACATATAGTTTGCAGTAACATGATAGTGTGGTAACAGTACAAGATAATGCTGTTCATTTAAAGATAAGTGTGTTACTAAGTCTTCTTTTGAAGACAACTATACAGAAAACATTGTAAAATTGTATCCTAGACCATAATATTCTAATAATATTCTAGACTGTAACATTCCAGACAATAACACTGTATTCTAGACCAGTACTGTCTCTGTATCAAGTATGATTTATCTTCTAATACTCCAGCCCTAGCTGAGAATCATAACATGCCAAATGAAAAATTTCACTTTTTTTACAATGCTGTGTATTTTATTCCAATTAGTAAGAGCTTCCAAGGAAAGACCTAAGATGTCACTAACAGGATACTTAATGAATTAACCAAATCCCTGTGTCTACTCTAGTAATACTCAGCTTAAACACCATATAACCTTCAGATTGATGTCCTGCCAACATTGAAGAAGCTTTTGTCTCCATCTTGTCTTCATCCAGATTTTAATTTTTTTAGTTATTTCCCCCAAACCCACTTCTTCAAATCTAAATGCCAAGCTTTTATATTAATAAGAAAGCAATCTAGATATATTAAACATACCACTGGTTTCCATGCCATTCAAGAAGGCAGTTATCTGTGCTTCATTACCAGACCATCAAATCATGACTGAGGTGAAGGAATCTTCTCTAAAGTTTACCTATAGTTTTGTTTTGGATGAAACCATCTGTCCTTCTTATAAAAAACAAGTTGCTTACTAACTATAATTTTATTACAAGAGAAGTTTAGTTAAGTGCAAGTTTCTCTGCTGGAGATTATTAAGAATGAGATTAGAGAATCCTTGACTCGCATCCATTCCTATTAAAAAGTTCCCCTTCGTTCCATCTTGCTGACTCATCATGTAAAGATCTCTATCACTTCAATAAACCTTTTTCATCACTTCCATGTCTACGACACCATCTGCTCAAGCCTTACAAAGCGCACGTTGCTCATTTAGAACTCAGGCCACTCCAAGCAGCTAAGGTAATCCCCCGATGGGATCTTGAACAAACTAAAGCAGAAGTCTCACAAATAAGGGAAAACAGTTTATTTGCTCTTCAGCTGTAGCTGCGCTCGCTGTTCCAAGTATCCCTGTACTCAAACCCTGATATTAAAAGTAAAACCTTTCATGGCACATAATCTGTGCTGTGAAGTACATAAAACCAAAAGACCTGATTATTCGATATAATCTGGGGACCCAATTGGATGATCTGATCATAGGAAACAAGGGAGGGGAAATGAGATAATTAACGGAAAAAAGGAGTGGCAAAATCCCAGGAAAAAATAGAAAGTCCAACCATTATTTCACATGTAATCTGACAAAAAGGAAAACCCTACAGAGATGTCTGCGTGTTTTATTGCCTTATTTCCCTGTCTCCCACCCTAATGAAACCACTTGCCTACCTATTCTAGGACACCTTAGGAGCTTTGTTTTCTATATTAAAAGGGAGTATTTTTTAAAGCTTAGGAAGAAAATTAAAAATAGAAAAGGCAAACAATACCAGCCACAATGACAAAAACATAAAGAAGAAGTGTCCTTTTCTTGCAATAGTAATTCTTCACAGAATTTGATTGTCGCTGCAGAGTTTAATGCTCTGCTGAGATCCATTGTCAACCATCAGATGTGCCGGGATGATGCCGAGAACACTCTGAAAGGGCAAGCTCTGCCATTCCTGCACCCAGGTACAAATGCAACAGTTCAGAGGGCTGGTCTGCACCGGGCCACCAAGGATAAAACCCGCCTGTCCCCCCAGTTCACAGGTCTCCATAGAGCAGGTGTGCAGCAGGACAGTGGGGAGCCCTCGGAGCTCCTACCACCACTGCAGCCTGGTGTGCAGTCCCTGCCAAACCCAGCCAACCATCCACAAAGCTGTGGAGTTTTGGTAGACTAATTGGTATACTTATCAATTTAGACTGGGAATGCCCGATTCTGTCATATCAAAGGGAGAAAAACACACTGGAATTCACAAAAAGAATAAGAAAGTATTATCGAGGTAGGTAATTGCATGCAACTTAACTGACAGCTCTCATTTTTACAATATTTATGATATACCAAATAGGCTTCTCTGCAAGTTTTAGAAAAGCTGCACACAGCTAATGGGAAAATCATTATTAAATGCAAGCACATCTACACTTGGCGTTACTCAAATATTTCTTAGGATAGGAAAACCAGACATCATCACCAACAGTGACTGAACCAATATCTTTGCTATTTTCATTATTATTCTGTTTTCAGTAGGATAACCACTTCTTCAGACAATTTCTGCCAATTGCTGGTGAATGTCAAGAGGATTGCCTTTGAAACTAGTTTTGCCCCTCAACAGGAGTCTCCCTTGCAGGCTGGGCCCTATTGGCAGCAAACTGGGTGGGCTGCTCGTCTCCTTAACCGACTGGGAATAGCACCCAGAAGGTGACCAAAATGCAGTTATCCCACATCGTGTCCCACCACTGCACTGCATGGCAGAGTGGTGGCTGGGTCACGCCAGGCAAGGGACAAGGGGAGCAGCTCTCTCCTCCCCATGGCTGAGCCAGATGATGGACCTACACGGTGGGCTTCCTACTGCCTTCCAAGGGTAATGCAGACATCTCGCCACTGCCCTTCGTGTCTCATACCAAGCCACACGAAGCAAAACTGTGGGCTTTATAATTATTAGTATCGTTCCATCCAACACAGATTTTTTTCCCCTACACAGCAGAACGTCTTTTTTTTTTTTAAACTTTAGAAACAGAAAACACAAAATATCATGAATAACCTAGCATGTAACTGAGCAGAGGTGACAAGTGCAAGGCCAAACTGTTCAAGAAAGGGAAGAGAAAAATGTCAGAAAAATATTTTTAAAATATTGTAAAATACCTTCAAAACCCACACTTCTTTGTATTCTATTTTACAGGATGTTTAACATTCTTCCATAGTGCAGCTCTACAATGCCCTGTACTTATGGCCATGCCTAATTCCTGAGCATTTCTGTTGAAAATATCACCCTGTCATCAGTCTGTAATTCCCCTGAAATTAATGAACTCTAGGACAGAGCAGGTATTATTCCCAACCCACAACAGATGTTCCTTATCTTCAATCTGGAACACCAGGCAGCACTTGTACACTTTTAAATGCCACTCAACAATCTTGACAGCCAGCTCTGAAGAGCTCTTGGAGCCACAGAAAAACTGGGTCTAATCCTAACTAGTATTAAACACACTCAACAACTTAAAAGAAGCCTAGGATGTGTAGCAGCTTCCAGAGTCAGATGTCACAAGATTTAAGTTAGAAAGCTTTGAATGCAGATACAGATGAGTATTGTTTATTATCTGTTTGAAGGTTTCAGGGACCAATTCCACACGGATGAACTGAATAGTTGCTCTTTTCTTGTCAGGGAGTCAAAGCAGGTTCCAAAATCTATTTTTCAAGATGTTAAATAGCAAGTCCCTGGAAGATTTCATACAAGGCAGTGATAAACTCTTCAGCTGTAAATAAGATGTCAAAATATATATTAAGGCTCAACCAGCAGAAACTCCTTCCAACCTTCATTGATGTATTTTAGCAATCAGAAATATGCAAAATGTTCACAGACAGCATAAATCAGATATGAAAATAATTAACTAGAATTTGCAAAGTTTATACTGCCTGAATTCCCTCTAGAAGCTTAATGTACATGGTTATCACTCAACAAAACACTTCCAGAGGCTTTGGAAAGCAGAAGCGTTAGCTGCCACGGCTGTACAAGACAGCAACATGCAGTTTCACAGAAACTTCACAGTTTCTCAAAAATTAACACTGTAATGCTGTATCATACCATACCATAGTAATACAGTTAATAACAAATAAATATGAAAATACATCATATCACTGCTCTTTCATAACATGTTTTAGAAGTAAAACCTTCCTTCAAAAATCTTGAAATTTTTTTGTGGCAGTACCTTCTATGGATTTTTATTTGGACTGTAAGACCTTTACCAGGTAGCAACAATGTACTAGTTAAATCATTCACTGCCATATGATATGAATGTCGATTACAACAAAAATAGCATATTTTAACACCTTCAATAGAGCTCTGGGTACAGTGTATTGTGTAAAATTACTATGATAAGAATTTCAATAACTGTAATGCAAGATAGGAACTGGCTAACGAGAAACAGTTCATGCTGAAAGGGGTGTTACTGCACAGAAAGTAGGTTACAAGTGAAGCTCCAAGGACTATCCTATTAAATATTTTCAGTAATGACTACCACATAGAGTAGGATAATGCCAATAAAATCTGCTGATGACAACCTGTCACTCAAGAAGGGTCAAAACCTCTCGGGGGAAAAAAGCTACCTTGATAACTAAGATAATGGAAATTGGATGAACCTTGGAATCACAGAATCATTTAGGTTGGAAAAGACCTTTAAGATCATTGAGTCCAACCATTAACCCAGCACTGCCAAGTTCACCACTAATCCATGTCCCTAAGCACCATATCAACATGTCTTTTAAAAAACTCCAGGGATGGTGACTCAACCACTTCCCTGGGCAGCCTGTTCCAATGCTTGACAGCCCTTTCGATGAAGAAATTTTTCCTAATATCCAATCTAAACCTCCCCATATATAGCCAAATCACTATCGGCTGTGAAGAACAAAATGGGGAAAAAACGATACCAACTGATCACAAGACAATGAAATAGTCATATAAGACCACTGTACTAGGAATAATAGATAGGAATAATGACTCAGTGGAGACCTCTTGAACAACTCCTGAACTCCTGTTCAGGATACGAGAAAGCAAACTGTAGCAAGTACAGGGAAAGGCTGCTAGGAAGATTTCTGAAACAGTAATGATTGCAGAATAAATACATGCAAAGTTATCACAGTGACACTATAAATGAGGAAAGTTAGCTAAGTATCAGAGGAATGTGACTCTTGAACAGACTTTTAATGGAGATGACGAGGAAGAAACAAACAACTAATTTTCAGATTAAATCTGACATATTCATGGAAAAGATTCTACAATCTGATAAAACAGGACTGGACTCCATGATCCAAGGAAGCTCCTCCATTCCTCTGTTCTCATTTAAAAAAAAACCCCAAACTTAAAGCACTTCAACAAAGAGAGATTCTTTTCTAGATTAGAATTTCTTTCAATTAGATAAATTTTACACATACAACTCAATGACTTTACATATATATTTACCTGGAAGGAGACAAAAATCACTCTTTGGGGGACACAAAGAATAACAACAAAAATCTAAATTTTGGTGTTTGGGCTTTTTAAAAAACTGGTACAATTTTAAACTTTTGACAGGACACATTTACTGGAGAAAGCAAATGCACATCTATGCATTCATATTCTCAACTTCAATCATGCTACTTAACAGGAGAAAGATTACAGAAGGTCTAATGAGAGAGGAGGAAAAAAAAAAGGTGATCCCCAGGGTGTGGGCAGTGATTGAAATGTGCAATTGCGTTTTAAACATAATTAGCTCCCTAATTGCATAGCCAAGTTTAATTAATGCAATTACATGAGTAATTAATTACTATCCATTTTAAGAGTACTGTTTTCAATGTTTTGTTCTCTAATTTTAAGAATTAGATCTCAATATGTAATAACTTTGAAAAGTTTCCATCTATATGCATTGAAAAGGCAAGAGAAGAAAGAACATCTTGTTGTACCTCGTTAACAGGCAAGGTTACAATCAATTGCAATTGGTAACTCTCAAAAATCAGAAGGATTATTTCTAGCTTGTAGACATGAAAAGCTGCAGCTCTCCATTCTTGTTTCTGTGCTTCTGGGCGTCAGTCATACCCAGCCCAAGAACTTCAGAGAGCCCAGGAGATTAGTTCAGGTTAGAAAGGAGCCTTGGAATCACCTTACCTTATATTGCTCCTATCTACTACGTTTCCATATACTGTGTTTCCCTTAGTAACCAACATGCTCCCAACAAATTGTGATTTTGAGTTTTATTGTGCCACTCCTCTCTCATCTGTCTCCCTATGAATGCTCTACAATCAACTTCAACTGCGGTCTGTTCGTCTCAGGAGCAATTCCATACAATGTACTGAATAAAATTCTTTAATTCCCTAATGTAAAAGAGTTTTGGGAACGAACTCGAAACAAATCTCCCATATATTTTCATTTTTCCTCATTTCATGCTTTCATTCACCCTACATTATTTGGTGTAGATTTGATGCTTTTATAGACATCAAAGCTCACTGGAGCACAGCTATGACCAACAGAGACTGAACAGCACATTTTTCCTTTTCGGCATACTACTGACAGCAGCCTCGTGTTTGGTTTTAAGCCCACAAACTCATAAATTTCACTGAACTATACAACGAATTGGCTCTTTCTCTCATCCTAACTCCAGCACATCCAGACATTTTTGGCAGAATCATTAATCAGAGAGGTTGGTTTTCCTACCTTTCACTATGCTATGGAAGCTGCCAAATCAACAATTTGGAGGTTTTACTCCTTAGAGAGCATGTTAAAGGAAATGTTGCTTTTAAGATCTTCCCAGTGTTAAACAAAAACTGCTGCAGGAACTTGCACACATCTTCTAGGAATGAGATACTAAATCTTTCTGCCCTGGTAGTTATCAGATAGTAGGTACTTCTTTCTCTATTCCTAAGCAGTTTGGCTTTATAGTGTGGTTTCTTTTTTAAAAATCTTATATTCTCTGATCTGACAGGTATTACAGTCAGTTAACCAGCTGCAGGTCTGCTCTCACTGGGAGCCCCTTCTTGGTGAAGCCACCATCTTTTGAAGGAGGCAACAGTTCTCTTGCTCATAACGTTGGGAAAAAAAATGCCCGTCAAGATAGGAACAGCAACTAAATTTTCAAAGAAAGTTATTCTTCAAAATTGTAGATAAGATTAATAGAATAGTTTTCTTCCTCACAAGACAAAAAGAGATACTTCTCACAAGACATCTGTAACTTACTAGCTGTGAGCATTAAGGAATCTGATGCTTTCAACAATGTCCCTCTCATGTTGACATGCTAACATAGATAAAAGATAAACACTTGTCACTATTGCTATGGATCTTTTTATTTACCACTCACTACACATTTTAGGTCTTTAGACCATCAGAGCTCAGACAATTTGAGGTCAGAAAAATAGGTAGAAACTCGAAGTACATGCTATTTTCATATTAAATCATTTCATCAAACGAGGTAAGAGAGAAGCCTGAGAGAACCTGCTTCAAGCACTCTCACATAAACATCAGCTGGAAATGAATTAAAAGTTCCCGAAGTCTGTTCTTACTCTAATATAGCAGCTTCTATAGCATCTCCTGTAATAATAGAGGTACTTAGGCAAGTTACTTAATACTGCACAGTAAGTTCAGCTGATACTCATTTCACAAGATTTATTTACCTGTGAACATCTGCTGATGATCTGTTTCTTTTTCCATTAAAAAAAAAGAAAGGTGCAGATCAGGTATGATCAGCTGTTCTAATTCCCTGCTGAAAATAAAAGGCAGCAACCACATTTTACTCTGGCCATCCACACCTCCCATTCCCTACCACATCTGACTATTGACTCTTACCAATTCCTTTGCATAGGTTCTGGGATTCATTAGACCCTTCAGGAAGCCTGTTTACTGTTGAGTGACTCAATGTCGGTTGAGTACAACCAACCCCCAGCACAATCCCCCCGCTCAAACACACTACCACCTTTTCTATGAAGTCTAACCAAAAAATTCCAAACCACCCTATCATAATACTCTCTGAAGAATAAATCCCTCACAATGTTCTCCCCCTGCATTTGCAATTGTGACTGCAAGGGAGGCAGACAAGGCAATGCCAAGTCAGAGACTTTGTAACTGCCTGGGTCTTTTACTTACACAAGGAGAGAACTTCTACACAGCTTCTACCTGTTCCACCACAGTCAGAAATCTGCTTCTCAAAATATAATAGCATTTCTTGCAACACCAAGGGCATGGGTCATCAATGGACAAAACTCCCACTACTCATAGAGATGAGAGTAACATGTGCATTGATTTTGGTATATACATAATAGCCCATGATTGCCACCTAAATAAACAAGTAAGAAGAACCAAGAACAAGCCAGAAATGCAAAATCTCAGCAAGTCTCCATTTCTCTTAATGGGACAGGAAAATTCCCAACAGTCACAGTGTGGGGATTTGCCTCGCTTGCTTTTAAGTGGCTGGGAACAACAGAGCTCTCACAGTACAAGCCAGATGTCAAGGAATGTTACAGCACAAATATCTTTACAATCGTGAAAACAAAGCTTAGTGTATTGGTGTTGAAAGCACAACCTGCACGTTAGGGAAATCTGAGGGATGCTACAGATATAAAGGTAATGGCAAATCCAGCTGTATGTCTACCTTACATAACTGACAAACTACTGGAAATCTAGGGAAGTGTGAGCTTCTAATAACTCCCTACCATGGCAGATTAATTGCTCTTTGCAAACCTGGGAGGAAGACTGCTCTGTCAGTTTATACAACTACTGCCAGGCAACACAAAAGGAAGGCAACTACCTGTTGGGAACATGCAACTCCTCCAGACAGATAATAATGAAGATAACCTCAGCATAAACCAACCCACTCTTTACAGAGCATAATGCTAGGGAGAAGAAATTTTATATAATTTATGAAAGAACTTTCTTTAAGTAGGAAACATCTTTCAAATCTATATTTGAAAGCTTTGATATATTTGATGGTTTTATTTATCTCTCAGGTTTGTGTGACAGAAACTTAAATCTTCACAACTCCGTTACTATTTTTGTATAAAATAGTCGTAACTCACAACACATCTGGTTAACTACTGAGTGCAGCACAAAAGATGACAATACAGGTAAGCCACAAGAGTCACTTGCCTCTGCTTTCAAATATAATGACATAAAGACCTAGTTGAAATTATCACATAGAGAAAATTCTCATGTGCTTAGTCTTTTCTGATCCAAAAGCTAAAAAAGACACTAATTCTTATCATATTCTGATAGACCATAGTATAGTACAAACCCTCCTTTCGGCAATTACATCTTTTCATTATCTGTGACTCTTTCCTCTTCAATGAAGAAGACTGAAGCTGAGCATCTCTAAATTTTCAGAAACCAGGAGCAAGCACAACTTAAGAAACAAAAAATTTCTTTCCTGGTATAATTCAGTAAAACTTCTGCTTCTAAGAGTTTTCTCCTTTGCTCTATTAAGGGTATGATGTAAACTATAAGGAAGTATGGACTTAACAGTCAGCATGCTGCTATCTATTAAAAAATAACGAAGAAGTGCTACATATCAGACAATCATTCACAACAGCAGTATGCAGGGATCATACACCTTCAAAATCCATACATGATGTTTAACTACTACTTCATCACCACCAGAAAAACATCTAAAATTTTACAGGAAGATCAGAAATTGCTTCCTGATTATCGCACGTCGGTGTTTTCCTTCTATATACGTGTGATAAGTGGTACAGTGTCTCTCAGCCAGCAGTGCATGGGAAATGGAGGATATCCTTTGTTGGGAATAAGCCCAGCATGTTATTTTTCAGTTTGAAAGTGTTTAGGTTAAAAGTAGGAAGCTCACATTTCTGTTTGTGAAGATAAACAACATTTTTCCTATGCTTGTAAATACTGCAAGATAGATAATGCATCATTCACTAGACATTCTTTTTATATTGTTTCCACAATTTTCTATGTAAAGGATTATACTGTTCTGGATGGAAAATACAGTTCCAAAAGAACGACATAGCAAAACTCAGAATTAGCTTAAAGGCCAAAGATGCACTCAAGTGTCTCTTTATTAATGGAAATTTTTTCTTTTAACACTTGGCAGCCCCAAAGCACAACTGTAATATGCTATTTCATAACAACCCTGCTTCCCAGTTATTTCACAGTTCTCAAAATGAGCAAACTAAGGTTAAGACCAACATTTCCCATTCTACGTCATAATCACCATATTTTTATTTTACAACATTTTTTCCCAGGGAATGAAATGTTTGCCTACACTATATATTGTTTCAGGATAGAAAAAATCCCTTAGCACCACTGAGTTTCGTAGCTGCTTTCCACTTTACCTAAAACTTCTAAGGTAAGGGTTGTATTGAAGGAGATGAACTGTATATTTTCTTAGAATATTTAAAATATCTTCTAAAATACACAGCCTCATCATACAATCTTCAAGAAGACAGTTGAAGCAGCATTAATCCAGAATGACCTAAGACATGAAACCATCCTAAAAGGAATCAAAATCTCCCACTCTAGTCCTAATCTGTTCTATTAGTGTCAAAAGGCCAGCCACAAATATAAAAAGAATTGCATCATTTGCTCCATAGCTTTTACTGTACAGAAGCCAAAAATTAGTTCAGTTCTTGCTGTAACTCTAACAGCACCTATAAACCACTTTAACGACAAGTGACTACACAGAACATTGTATGAAGCACAAGGTGTGGATATGTGTTTTTCTCTAATTGTATTCCCACCATGTAAAGACCCAAGAGAGAAAAAAAAAAAACAAAACAGACAACGAGTACATCCCACAATAATGAAAGGATGAGCACGTAAGTCTTAGAGTAATAAAACTGTTCTAGAAGGCCATGACCATAACAGTTAAGTGTGGAGCGTGCTACACATGAGAAACCTCCTACGTCTTTTAAAGTGAAAAATGACAGACTGCAAGGAGAGATATCTGAAGATTATAACCCCTTCGCAGAACTAGTGAGAGCACTCTGTCACCAGACTGACAGAAAATACTAACCTATTTCAGATAAATGCTTTTTCTGTGGGTGAGTGAACTGAACACAGTTCTTCAGTCAATTCAGTCACAAACAGGTTTAGAAGCAGCTAACCTGGAAACCTACAACCAAACCAAAGCACATTCATCCTTATTTTATAATCCAGAACCATTCCAAACTAGTATAAAAAAAAAAAAAAGGCTGCAAGCTACGGTATTAAAAAACTGCTTTCACTTGTATTTCCTTCAGTACAAGTTCCCTTTTCAGATTTGTTTCATCAAATATTCAGTGCATTAAATAAAAACATATAAGCTATTAGAATTTGGTGCCTTAGTCTGTGATTATGCCATTTCCGGGTTAAATACTAAGCTTTTCCTACAGTTTTTCTAAATCTAAGGAAAAAGCTTTTTCTTAAGAATGAGCATTTTCAAGGCATATTCAAAACAAAAAGGTAACGATAAAGAGTAATTGAACCAGGCAAGTAGAAGACCTAAAAAAAGGAGAAACGACATAATTTAAAATATCATGTATGAAAGGAAAGAAGTACCAACAATGGCTGGTTTAGTTAAAATGCCACCCAATTTGAAGAGGACAAAATTCATAAATATTTCTAGCAATAAAAAGATCCACATATCCGAAGTGTGTATTGTATTAGAAACCAGACCCATTATAAAGATATTCTTGGAGAAACTGAATCATTGAGTAGGCAAGAAATACTTGTCCTTGAAACGTTTCCAGTTTATAACTCCAACAACCCTGAACTAGGAGAGTGCTAGGATATCAAATGATTTTCCAAAACCACCTGAAAAGAAGCCAGAGACGCTCCAGGATTTATTTTTTCTTAAAGAGCTTAATATCTTCTCTACACCAAAAGTACATTGCTTCTAGCCTCAACAGGGAGTTTTCTGCCAAGACTGCAGGAAAGTAAAAAAAAATAATATCCAGAACACAGAATATTACACTCAATTAATTACATGCTTAATTGCTCTCTTCTTTTAACAGCCTAATGAACAGAGCCAGTTTCAGTTTCAGTATGTACATCTAGCCCAAAGTTTCAAGTCCAATAAAGGAGACGGGACTGATTTGAAATGTCTGTGCTAAGATCAGACATGTTCATGTAACCAGTAGTAAACAGAGTAAGTAACACCCATGCCCCTTGCCTTCCACCCAGAGCATCCAGGAGCTAACACGCAGGCTTTTTTCTGTACAACCTGAAAAGAGAACATTATGTATCGTGGAAGCCGACAGCCTCAATTAAACTTAAGAGAGCTCAGCTCATCTTAGATCCCAGGCCAGTGGACCACCATGTGTTGGTAGAGCTTCTTCCTCTCTTCACTTCGTTGGCCAGGACCTGGTTGCACCATTGACTCAACTTACATTTCTGAGTCAGTAGTCTAAAAAGTATCCCAAGGCACACACAGCTTTCATTTCAACCTTCCTGAGGCACACATCAAAGTGATAGACCAGGAAGCCAGCTGGCAAGAAGCAGGTTCCAAATGTTTGCATAAACTGCAAGTTAACTATTAAATTATTGGCAAACAGCCCAATTCCAGTCAGAGGCACTTGCCCTTATTAAAGCCCAACAAAATAAAACAAAAACAAAGTCTCTAAGCTAGATGTTACCTATGTAAAACAAAAATTTCATTTTAATGGTCAGATTCGGTTTGGCTTTTACTCCCTCCCTGCACTGTGTACCTGCATAAGGCACCTTCTTGCCATTTAAAAGCAAACCTGCCTGTCCTTTCCATTAAACCAAAAATCACCTTCTTTTCCCTCTGCTAACAGCTTTGCACAGAAAAGAAATAAATGCAGTGATTATTTTTTTTATTTTTTAAGAAAAGCATAGTTCTCTCAGACATTCCTAGTCTCAAGTGTCATAGCTATATTGTTGAAAATTCTGCAGGAAAAGCTGATGCATGCCATTTCATTTACAGACAATATTATGATACCCGTTGTCAACTCTTTTATAATCCTCAAGTTCAAGAGACAGTCTTTTTTTTTTTTTTTCTGGTTTTGCAGTGGAAATTTAGCTTTGGCATTAACAATGGAGAGAATGGGCACATGTAGACAGATAATTCAGTCAGACATGAGCTCAGTCAGACCGTACTCCAGGCTGGCCGGAGAGCAGCCAGCTCTGGTTCACAAGCGATGGAGCTGCGTTAGCTCAGCGCTGTGCCCACGCTAATAAAACCTGCTGAGAGGCAGGGCATATTGGGCTGGGCACAGTCCTACACTGTCTGGCCAACTTCAATCAAGGACAGAGGATGCTGGGTCTGTCTGCACCCATCCACGTACACATGCCCTCCTGCTCTGCAAGACTCCGACTCCTGCGCATCTCTTCTTCTGAAGATTTTTTTTTTTTTTTTGCTTATATTGGAAACCAGAAGGCTAGAGCACAGCACCCATGCATTGGACATTTTAAGCATCCTCCTTGACCATAACTATGGTAATTCCTTTTTAGCTGTTCCAGTGAAGACTTGAAAAAAAAAAAAAAAAAAAAGAGAATAATCACTAGCACTGCAGGGCAATGAGGAGGAGAGGGCAATCGAATAGATTCTATTGACACTAAAGTGCTTCCAAGAGCTCTGAAACACAACTGTCCTTTATAGTAGTAGCATTTCCCCCAGGCATTTATTCTGTTGTGGAAATCAAAAATTGTAAGTCAGTTCTTGTCAACATCTCAAAAAACAGATGACACATTTAAAGTAGTATTCATGTCTATCTAAATGTAAACAAACAAATAGAAAATTAAGCTGTTCACTTGAAAAAACAGTGAACCCTAGTTCCTGGAAAAAGCCAAAAATCTAGACTATGAAAAGAGATCAAGTAATACAGCAAATCACTAGTTCTTTAAAGTTTTCCTCCAAGCACACGTGCAACCAAACTCATCTTTGCCTGTGCAAGGAAATTACTCAGTGTTCCAAGGATGGAAAAAAACATGTCTTAATAATTTACTGACATAGAAACCAAAGGACAGGTGTGCATCTCTGAGCTCAAATAACTAGCCCAAAAGATCAAGGAACAAAACTGTAACATGTACACATTAATAACATCGAGTTTTCCTTAATAACAAATGCCCTGGGGCACCTTAAGGCTGACACAACTTCTCCATTTTATATTTTCTTCATTTAAAAAGGAGATTAAAAAAAAAAAATATATCCCAGAGCAGCCAACCAAAACAGATTTACTGAGCTGCAATACTCAATTTTTAGGAAATGCAGTAAGAAACCCTTAAATTATACAACACTATCTGCGCCAGCCCCTTCAGTCTTGCACGTGAAAAGTCAGACAGGGTAAAAAAGCCAGTTACTAGAGTGTGAGACTCCCTGTCTCTATTTCAAAGCAACTTCTTCTCACTACATTTAACTTTTCTATTGCCTAAAATAAGCATTCTATGTTTTGCAATGAACTATAGATTTTTAGCTAAAAAAAAA
>JAOXNO010000024.1:105244559-105273347 GCA_028565335.1 Limnodromus scolopaceus
TACATTTAACTTTTCTATTGCCTAAA
Source organism: Limnodromus scolopaceus (assembly GCA_028565335.1). Lineage (NCBI taxonomy): Eukaryota > Metazoa > Chordata > Aves > Charadriiformes > Scolopacidae > Limnodromus > Limnodromus scolopaceus. The sequence continues at coordinate 105,244,586 of JAOXNO010000024.1, forward strand.
ATAAGCATTCTATGTTTTGCAATGAACTATAGATTTTTAGCTAAAAAAAAAAAAAAAGTCATGCCAGTATTTAAGATCCCTTCAGCAGCCTTCAAACTTGAAGCCATTGACACAAACTGGAGAAGTTTAAATTCACTGTTTGAATAAGCTAATCTGGGCAGTGGCCTTGGAACAACATTTTAAGTTTTCTTATATGCAACTGTATTTCAAGAATAGAACTCGTATTTGGTTTTATGCGTTACCATTCATCATTTGGGTCCATTTATATACTCATGTCACTGTGAATGTAAAACCCATAAAAAGGTATGATCCAAACAAGCTCAGGCAGGCTCAGGTACCAACAATCAGATAACGGTGACAAAGGACGATGGTTTAAGGAAAGATTTTTTTGATTTTCACTGGAATAATTTTCCGCATACTGCAGAAATATTGGATACTATTAGTCAATATTCAGGTTTGCGATAATGTCTGTTAAGTACAATCTGAGATCTAATATAATATAGAGTGCTTACATTTCTAAGCTAAAAATTACTTATCTGACTTCAGAAACAGGAATTCAGTATTCACAGAGGATTCTACAAGAGTGAGACTTCAGAGAGTAAAAAATAAGTATTTTTCATTTTAATTTACAATATGTGCAAGAATATTCAAAATAATCCTAGCTAGGACAAGTTCTAACAAACATTCATTGCTGGTGACAATCAAGGCAATGAAATAATATTTTGGCTAAATGGCAATGTTGGATATGCACCTCTAATGTACTGTAACTGTAAAGTTCATATATCATGCACACATGCATAAAAAAAAAAATCTCAGCGCACAACTTTCAGAAAGAAGCTGAACCTTACCCTTAGTGACAGAAGGAATGTTTTTTCCATCTGAATTACTTAAACTGAGTAACCAGTCCATTCAAGTTTTAAAAACTTTGTCTTTGAAAATATGGGAGTTTGTCTTCCCCAATTCATTAATTAAAAAGATGATAGATAAAAAAAAATGCTTGGAGAGCTACTCCCTAAACCTTACAAAGGACAAGATAAATAGAAACAAAGCGTTCCAGTACTAACTACAGCTAATACTGTGTCTTCAATACAAAAGTATTTGTTGTCCCCCCACCCTTCGTTATCTAAAGCATGGAACAGCTCCAGTTAACGAAATATAACTGGGTTAGAGCTGAATTAGAGAAATAGGTAATTTATATCCGAAGAACAGCCTGACATAAATGACACACAAAGAACTCATGTAATAAAATTTTACCTTTCTTTAAATGCAAAAATCTAATAATAAAAGCAAATATAACCAGCCTATAGAGTTGTTTAGAGGGGTATACTGTTGTGTTTAGACATGTACATGCAACAGCTATATAGCATCTATTCTACACAGTAAAACATCGACTGGTGAATCTCTGTCTTAATGTAACCAAGACCATATGGGGAGGGAGGGAGACGGCCCAGGAATAAACTGAAGAAAATTAAATTAGAATTATGTTAAAATTGATTATCTGAATAAAGACTTCTTGGCTGACTTAAAAAACAGTTAAAAATACATTTCAAACATAACAAATGTTATAGTTTGTCCAGAATGTGAATTAAATTAAGATTTATACTCTGGTCAGCTATTCTGCTTGTAACATTCACATATATATCCTACTATTTATATCCTACCGTGCCAAAAAACCCAAAAATCCCTAGTGCTTGCTTCATAGAATCCAAACCAAGAATGAAATGCAAGTGTAGTTTTCTGTACCATTCCCTAACACCAGAAGGCTTGCTGTTAAGTCTCCCTAAAACCAGCCTTTAGAGGTAAAACATATAGTTAACCCTAGTTAACACACAGTTAAGCCTTTCAAGCGAAGGGCTTCTTAAGTGAAAAGCTGCAATTCAAGCAGGGCATTGAGCAGAAGCTCCAGCCACAAGCCATACACGAAGCCACACAATAACATCTCTTTGTCAGAACAGAGAAGAATGTTTACTGCCATGACTGTGACACTATACACCACATATTAAAGACAGTAATGAAATATTTCACAACAAAGCAAAATTATTATCTTGAAAGTAAGCTGCATGGTCTCTATTTAGGAATTCTTTTCTGAATAGCTATGAAAAATCACTTTTTCTGACAAAGCTCCAATTGAATCTCCTATTGCCACTAGCCACTGGTAGCAAAAGGCAAATTACAGGCTGGTTTTTTCAGTAACTCAGTATGTTAGATTAATAAATTATATAGCTAGCTTAAGTTTAGTTTCTCAGAGAATGTAGACATGAATTTGCAGAAGTAATTTTCCAACATTAATATCTAAATGGGACCAAACAATTGACTTTTAAAAGAGCAGTATCAGCAGCAATTTGTATTACTTACTGGTATATAATAGATATTCATTTTAGGGGCTTCGTTGGCAGTCATTAGCATTCCTAAAAAGAGATTTCCGCATTAAAAAATATTGGTCACAAGAGGTAACACCACTTTTTAAATCAAATAATATATATACTTGAGGCATTTAATTCACGTGAAGTAGATCTGTACAGAGGACTTAAAATACCTTTCCAGGGAAAGAAACGGAAAAAATGCAAAATTTGCTGGCATCAAAAAACCAGAAAAAATTATAATGGCAATCCGAGTATTTGTAGGGAAAGAACCCTTCATGGGTTAGGGGAGGAGGGATAAAACCACATTACCTGCAGCTCATACACTGCTTATTCTGGGCCTGCAATGGAACAGCTAATTGGGACCCACAATAAATGGCTGCGTCAAACGCTAAGGATAGAAAGGTCTGATGGCAGCAGAGTTAACCAAGCTTCATTTCCTACATATTCATCCCCTTTTGTTCTCTCTCTTAACAACTGTTCAGCACCACTTCAAGCAACACTACGTCCTGACAACTGTGGGCTGCCAATTTTCATAACAAATTTAAATAGTTCATCCCATAATAATACTTAGAACAAATCCAGTTAGTATTGCAATTAAAAACTACCTTGGCCGTAAACTTGTATTATTAATACAAGAGGGGGCTGGGTTTTTTGTTTTGTTTTGTTTCTAAACACACATCTATAGTCTAAACATAGACATAAATCATAACATGGTTTACACCTTCATTCATATTTCACCTTGCGAAATCAACACAACAGTAGCTTGTCAACACAAAACAAGAGATGGGATATTGTGGCTTCAAATGCAGTAATATTAGTGATATTAGCCAACCGGGGCGAATGTAAAATTCGAAATACCTATGAATATACCTAAGAAACAGCATGAATAAGGGTTGCAAATATTCTGAATATAAAACAATATTGCAGAAACATTAAAAGCCGTGGAAAATCTCCAACTGTCACAAGACTTCATGTAAATTCAAAATGAGAAATACTATCAATTTCCTTTTACATAACAAAGTAGTAAGATTAGGCATATACTTTTACATTTATCTCTATTTTGTCTTCCAACGTAGCCGATCACCAGGTAATACAAGAGATGGAATATGAAGAAGAAAAGAGCAATCACGTTAGATAACATTCTGATCTAAAAGTATTGTAACATATGCCACTGCGACTATGAATAACTGGGTCAATTACTACATGCCCAGAGGGGAGAAATATAATTTACACCCAACTAGAGGAACGCAATTAACATGGGTGGAGTAATCCTTCCTACCTAATCCTTTTATTAAAAATACACAATACAGTTTATAATGTCAGAAAAAAAAAAAAAGGGGGCTTGCTTTCCTGGCAAAACAAGAAATTTGTGAAAGCTTAGTCAGCAAACTGAGGTTAAAAACCGAACCTGGAAAGGTTTGCAGGCAATTTAAGGAAAAAGCAAGAATTTATAGTATATATATAACACACACACACACACTCTTGTACTATATGTATATACTATAGTATATAGATTACATGCTCCCATAATTTATCAGCATGCTCACTACTACTTCAGGAGACAAAGCTTTTCTCCGTTGACTGAATATGAATGACTAGAGATAAAAGCATAGAAATCAGTTCTGCAGGTGCTACCAAGATGACAGTAAAGGAAAAACCTCCTCTTTGAGAGTTTTCCACCAATAATTAAAGGAGGGAAAAACAGTCTTTGGAACAGTACATGGGCATATACTAGAGGGGAAATAAAATAAAAAAGGAGCAACTGTGAAAAGAGAAGGCTACTGCGCACATTTTCATTGTGTCAGCCTGTTAGTTTTAACCAATTTTTATGAGAAGACAAACCACACCCTAACAAACTACACAGCAGCCTAGTTTGATCACTTTAAAAGGGAAATAAATGAGAACTCTTTTTTCAGAGAAGTTTTGATAAGACCATCTTTGGAAAGTGGTCTGCAACACGGTATCATCAATTTAAAGGAGTGAAAACACGAGCATGAATTGGCAGTAAATGGGAAAAGCCACTTCAGAAAATGCAAACTTCTAACTTTGAAATCTTTTTTACAATAATTGCAACAAATGGGGCACAGATTTCTATACACTGAAGATGCTGTTATGTTTCATTTACATTCTTCAGCTTAATTGATGCTGAGTCAAGGCTATTCAGTAAGTGGTAAACCCTTTCCTCCCCTCACCCCATTCTGTGCATGTGTGATCCAAAAAAAAAAGAGATTCATAACTAGTTTAAGAGATCCACTAAAGCTTATCATCGTGTACTTTGGTAAAGATACACAAGGGTTTACTTCCCACTAAAGGGAGCAGTACTGAAGCTCGTTGATAAAATAATTAAATTAAAAAAGCCCAACTACAACAAAACTCCTGCAATACTATTGAAAAAGAATAATTCACATTGTACTGATCCACAGCTTACCATAAATATTTCAGAATGTTTTGTTACAATGTAGTTTCACTTCCCAATTCTTTTTTAATTTTTTTTTATAATTGTGACAATACAGTGTTAAAACTATTTCATTACTGCACATGTAGCAGGCATTTTGATGTAAAAAAAGGCTGCAACTAATACAAAGTAGCAGTACCTTCTGTGATTTAAAAAACCCAACTTATTACAACTATTATAATAGCATTATAAATATAAAATGGAAAAGTAAGATGTCTAGACATACTAGACATCAATTTTCCAAAACCAAAAAGCATTCTATATATAGATTAAATTATTTCTGGTTCATGACATTTCTGAAATTGTTCTCTTCAGTTTGAAGCAAAACATGTAAGTGTTTCTTATGAAACATTCTGAATTTTTACCCACAGGAGCGAAATAAAACATGGAAATACGTTTTAGGCAAATCTCTCTTGTGCACCCAGAGCCACGCTGGCCCCATGAACACCCAGCAGTGCTCTGAGAATGCTGAGGCACCAACGAGAGCACTGAGCCATAACCACACTGGCACTTAAATGATACTGTATTTCCAGTTTTCCACAACTGCAAGTTCGTATCACTGAAAGTATTTCTTTATTTTCAGATGTTCAATCGTTATTATTCTTTAAATTCTGAATGAGCATGAGGTGGTGCTAGGCATCCTAAATTCTGGAGCAACAGTATTTATGACACACATGCGATGCATCACCTCTTACCTTAAGTCTCTTCATTTTCATTGCAATAAGTTCTAGTTTTCCCTGACTCTGTCTCCATATGATAATAAAATACAACCTGTTTTCAGTCTACAACAGTTCTTACCAAAAGACATCAACCTGCCCCCCAACAGACACAGTCGAAGCAAGAACAGTAAGAAAAGCAGAACTGACTTAAGGAAGAGACACGGGACACAGGACTGGAATGCACAATCTAGATCACCGACACATGAAAAAGTAATGTCCAATATGCAACGTTAAGGAGATACGTGCATTCAATTCTTTGTTCTACAAAATTCTTCCTGCAGAATCTCATTAAAATTACTTCTGCAAAAGCACTTGAGGCATGTCTACATACCACAGAGGCTACAGAGCGTCCACAGTTCAGTAATGTCCATCCCTGTAGATAGTCAAACTTGACTGGTTACAGCCTGAGACACCTGGTCAAACTTTGAAGTTGGATCTAACTTGAAGCTTCCTGCTTTGAGCAAGAAATACATGACCCCCAAGAGGAGACTTAAACTACGCTAAGATTCTAAACTATCAAATAACTTACTTCTGTTTTACTTCCTGTCCTTCATTATGAATCCTGCATGGATGTTAATTCACTCCTGTGTTCTCTTTTGGACAAGATCAGTAAACTCAAAGGTGAAACCTGGATGAAATGCTAAAGATAGTTTACTCCAATAACCTCTCTCTGTAGCCACTTACAGGTGAGAGAAGATCAGGTTTGTCTACTTCCATGTTGCCAAGTCCACACTTATACCACACAGTTATTCTCAAATACACCCAAATGAACTCATACATACAACAGGGCGCGGGAGATGCACCCTCAGCACCATGCCATGAAGTCCTTGTTTTGGAAGGCTTCAATTATTTGCTTACATTATTTCTGGCACTTTGATCTGGGAAAAACGAATACATGGAACACAAATAAAAATTATATTGATGCCTTTCTGTGGGCTCAGAAAAACCTAACCCAATTCCTAAGCAGTAAAACACCAGTCTCTTTTGGAGGGGGCTAAACCTGGGCAACATGGAAGCGAGTTGTATTTTCATCAGCAAGATCTTGCAGACCATTACAGATTTGTTGCTGAGTAAGGTCAAAAATGCCCACCATCTCAGCAGGGATCAGTATTTAACTGCTCATGTTACACCAAAAAAAAAAAAATGAAGACACATTCTTAACTGAAGTTGGCAGAAAAGACAAGATAAGTTTTAACTCGTTAGAAATCTCAAACTCACTTATCTACAATCTTGAATTTGAGCTGCCAGTACGAATCAAAGTCCAAGTCACTCTGTCTTTGCTGCTACCTCTCTCTAAAATTAAGGTAATCACCCAGTTTGCAACACAGGCGTTCTCTGGATCAAGAATTTTGTCCTGTGCCATCCTAGTGGCCTTAATTTTTATTTCATCTTTTCCAGTACTGCTTTCTAAATTGGTAGGTGATAAGAACTAAGCAACTCAGATCAAGCAAGGAAAATTAAGGCCAGTTGCAATCTGAGGTACAACCAAAGCACATATGCACATACATTCAGCATTTTGCAAAATATCTTTACTCACAAGGTAGGATCTGGAAACTTTGGTTAAAAGTGAACCTCAGTTTTGACCTCTAAACATAATGTTATGAGACACAGCAATTCTGAAAACAGTCACAACAAGCATGTAAATCCATGCACTTAGGAATCTACGCTTAAAACCAAAGTAATTGCTCTCAGGGAGGGCACAATTAGTGACGTATCTAAAAAGATGAAAGATCAAATAGTTGTAAACACTTGTAAAAATTCATAAAGTTGCCGTAAAGAGAATTTTCCTAGTTCTAGAAAGCAAACTAACTTATCTGGGACTTCACCGAGACAAAAGGCCAAAATTCCTATTCTTATGAAAAAAAACACTTCAGCTATTTAAAGGGCAAAAGAGGTCAATCACTCAATAGACAGCACAGCAGCTCCCAACTGCAAAGAGGCTCCGATTTAACACAGACGCAGAGGAAACAATGACACTAACTGACAACTGACCATTTTTCCTAATTCTGTTGTAAGGAAGAAAGTGGACCTAATTTGTATAACCCAAACAGAGAAAAATCCCACAGCTTGGGTTAACACAAGCATTCCCTTTTGAACTTAAAAAGACATTGATGTGTCTAACGTACCTGAATTTGGATACAGGCAGACATCATTGATACTATATTCCGGTTCCATTGAAGTAAATATCTTCCCCTGAAATTGTTATAGAAAATATATTATAAAGATCTCCAAACAATATAATTAAATTTAGGAAATCTAAATATTAAGAATAGCCATTATAGAAGCTAAGAAACATGACAGAATAAAGATGGAACAGATTTTGCAGAACAACAAAATGTTATTGAAGTATGTGAACATAACACAAGGAACTCAGTATCGTATTTTTTCTCTGATCCGATCCCTTAACAAGGAAGTGTAGGCTACCAGTTATGGAAGACACAGCAACGTACAGTGGCACTTCAGTTTCTCAGCTCCCACTTCTGTATTGAAAATATGTGTGTCAGATCTGCTTTATTTTGTGTTATGCAAAAGGTGGGGGGGTGAGGGCCATAAATTCCTGGCACATTGCCAACGTAACCCGCCTTTTGTTCAAGCCTGAATGGGGTCATTTTAAATAATTCTATTAAAACAAGTATCATTAGCTGAAATGACGGACTTGGGAGAGGAATTCGATTGCGGAGCTTGGGTCCTCCACCCTGCTCACGTCTACATAAAATGAAATATAGGTCAGCACTTTATTTGTAATTTATAAACTCTGTAACAAAAAGAGGTATAAATACAAAACATAAGTAGTGAAAGCATCCAGTGGTATCTAGCTTAGATCAGATTTGAAGTTATAAAGGTTATTTAAGAAAAAGGTAAAAGCAGGAAGCAACATTCTCCAAAAAAAACAAGAACTGGAACAGAGTCTGAAAAACCCAGACAAAATACAGGTGCTCTTATAAGCCAACACACAAGACAGCCAGTAAAGGAAGATTCTCTAAGAACTGGGCCACAGAATCCAAAGCATGAGAGTACATGCCTACTCGGTTCTAAATGAGGGACAGGAACAGAGCAAATTTTGATCCTATTCCTCTTTTTTCTTTCCCTGCAGCAATCCCACCTACCTTTCTGGGCCCTTCCTTTCCCTCCCAGTTACATGCTGTTACCCCACCCACCTCTGGTCTCTCCCCGATGATTAATGGGAGTCCTCCCCCACCCCGGTCTTAGCAGACAAAAGCCTCATGCTCCCCACCCCAAGGCACGTCTCAGCATGGGGCTACTCTGGTATCAAAGCCATATGCTCTCCACCCCACAGTCTGCCTCTGCAGTTGGTTCCCAGCCAGAGATAGTCAGGAACCAACATCTGGGAGAGGTGGAGCCAGCTGGAACATACTCTAGGAAAGAGTCCAAAGCTATCTTTGCCTTCCAGCAGTAAGAAACCCTCCCTTTTCCCACTGCGGAGGCCACCTGACAAACCTTACAGAGTTTCATTCTCAATGAGGGAAATACATATACCTAGGAAAAATGGAGAGAGGCCACTGCAGATGTTTTAAATAATAACCAATAATTTATTTGCCCTTTTAAACAATAAAAAGTAACTGCAGAGAAGCTTCCCAAAAACTGCTAGCGATCACAGAAAAAAAATAAAAGAGGCTGTTGAAAGTTCATGAAGAAGCACAACAATAGAGAAATGACTGCCCGAAATAGTCAGAAAAAAGTGCCTCTAAACTACTGTAACGGCTCTTGATATGTTTTATTCTAAAGCTAGAAATATGCTTTATTCTAGCTAGAAAAGCATAGATGGAGCATGTTTTTTAGAAGGAGTACAATGACTAAATATTAGTCCCTCCAACCGAACCAAGTTACAGCAGTATTACTTTGAATATGGGGTAACATATGTGCAAACTGCATTAATGGAAAGATAAGAAAAAGAACAGCAGAAGATAACAAGAGATGAAAATTAGAGATTTAAACTTCAAATGCAAAAGGCAGGAATAAAGATGCTGCCTATTGCAGCATAATTAATACAGCAACATACACGTTGTTATTTGGATCTGGGCATAGTACCTGCTTCAGTATCCAAATAGGTTTCTGTGAAAATAAGCAGTACCTGGTTTTAGTGCATCATAAACTAACTGTTCTACCTTTGAAGTTAGCCCTTCTTTGGGCAAGGAAATGGAATGACCACGTTTTCTCTCATGAAAAATCATAACTGGATGCGTCCAAGCACACTGTGAGGCAGGGCAATGGCTAAGATACTATTTTTTAGTTTAAATCTTTCTACTGAAAGAAGCATCTTAGGTAGACGTGTACAAACAGCTAAAAAATACCTGAAACTATATCTTTGTACCTGACAGGTTGTTGAATACCTTCCCAGACATTGGTTTATTTAGTCAGACAGGACAAAATGCTCTGTAAATTAGGATGCATTAAAACCCCAACTTCCTACACTCAGTTTCAGCTTTATTATTCAAGCTGCATGAAAAAAAAAATTTTTGAAGACAGCAACATAAAAACACTTACCGTATCTTTGTTCCACATTTTTATGATTCGAGAATCTGCAGAGATAATTAAATCCAACTGATGCTGAAACTGAATTGACTTAATAGGCAAGCCATAGTGGTGATCTTTGACTATTAATGGATTACTAGACCGGAGATCATATAATAAAACCTTGAAGAATAAGAGACAGATTAAACTTACAATATTGTAAGATCACAAGAAGCCATACACACTAGATCTTCACTACAGGTTAAACTAAACTTGAGATTTTTTACCTAAATACACAGACAGGTTTTACCTAAAAGAAGTAATTTTAAGTTCTGAAAACAGCTTATTAAGTGAGCCCAGTTTATTCTGACAATATATTTTAACCTCAGAATGCTTCAGTCTAGAAAAATTAAGAACTCACCATCCTTTTTAATTTCTATTGAAAAAACCAACCATTTTCAAGGCCTTTACTATTATTTAAATACTAATATTTCACTTCCAGATTCTTGTGCTGTTTTTACAAGACTTAAATTTTCAGACTCCCTTCCACATTCAACGAGTATCTCTTTCACTCAGTGAAACACCACAGAATGTAATTTTTTATTTTAAGGAAAGTAGTAAGTACAGGGCCTGTCTTCCAGAAACCTGCATTTTTATCTCCAGAGTCTCCTATGGAACTTGAAAAGGACCGTAAATCTTTCACAGGCAAAGTGTGAATACTAATAATTTTGGGGAAAAAAGGTTATCAGTTTGTTTAATAAATAATATAATCTCTAATAAAACTTGCCTGGTATACATAATCATATCATTAAAAATACAACTCTAACATACCTATCTGCTCTTGAACAAGCCACAGTTTTCTAAAGCCAACAAAAGACTGACAAAAATCAGAAAAAAATCCCCATACTCCACTTTACAAATATGATGGTAATAATGAATAAATTAATCTAAATGATTCCTTATAGAAAGATAATGCCATAAAAACAATAGTTGAGAGACAATCACTTCTGCTTCGTTAGCCACCATCAAGATAAGGAACAGCATATAGGTTGCACTGAGATAGTACTGATAAAGTCTAAAAAAGCAACAACTTCCTCACATTCTTGTCTCTTAAGTCATAAGAAAACTACAGAATTTGAAGTTATACAGTATGTAGGTTGTGATGATTTTAAGTGGTCCCTACAGTATTCTGAAGGCCAAGACCATCTGACAAAATTAATTTGCCATTTAAATCTATACATGTAATTTATGCTCTTATAAATATTTTTATTAATATACATTTAGATTACAGTAAGTGCACTCAATGTATGATAGACCTGGACTGGTAACTGCAAGAACAGGATCTCCTAAGAACTGTTGTAGATGCAATTAAGTCTACCTGCCCAGTAGATGTTCCAACAGCCATATTCAAAGCTCCATCAAATTTCAGTGCTGAAACGGATGGTAAACCCTCTATCCTGCAAAGCACAATGCTTATAGTTAGATACTCTTTCAATAAAGGCTGCAAATATTTTTTTCAATGTTAAAAATAGCTAAGATAATTAATGTAAATTAATCTACAGATATGACTCAGAAATTCTACTTCAAAAAGCCCTATTTACATTCACAACTTATGGTTGCATAGAAAATTAGCCACTACTGCACAGATCAATAACTAAGAGACTCCCTTTATGACTAACAAAACCCTTTATTCACACTAGCAATGAGAAGAGAAGAGAAGACCACGGGCAGACCATTTAAACACTAAGTGGGATTTGTTTCCAAAATCAAAACTTCTGAAAAAAAAGACAGACCACCACACTTTGAAAAGGTAGCCTTTACTCACTCTGTGTCTGCTGTCACGCTGCTTAAAGCACAGTCCAACAGTCCAACTCGATTTCTAGTTCTAGGATCCCAGCATTCCACTTTACCCTAAAACAGTTCAGAAAATACATTTCAAGCTTATGCAACAGATGTATGGTATCCTGAAAATCTTTAAATACAATTATGAATTACTTAGTATATGAATAATTAATCAAATTTCCTAGGTTGACATGAGTTGTTCTAATAATGGCATACAAGCTTCACACGTTTCATTTATATTTTTAAAAAACATGATCTGAATCAAAATCATTAACACGACTTTTGTGAAGATTAATAGGGTACACATGCTAGTTAATTTCTACAGGTGGCTACACCATAAAGCAAGATAACATTATTTTCTCTCCCATCCAACCAAGGCAGCTCAGAAATTATATCTGCACTATGCTCTAAAAAAATAATTTTGTTTAACCGATCTATACTTAACATAGCAAATGAGATCAAGTTAATTAATTAGGTTCCTGTCATGATTTCTTCTTATCCTTATGCAAACTAATACAAAAACCAAACAAACACTACTGCCCTTTTTGTAAAAGGAATGCAAACATTTACCTCAGCTGTTCCCATAGCAAACAAGAAGTGTACAGGATTTATGTCACAGGCATTACTCTCTCTAAAACAGAAAACAGGAGCAAGTTTAATGACCTCAGAATAATTTAACACATGAACAACTAAAAAGATTACTGTAAGCATGCACACTATTGTTCAGCTTGGAAAAGCAAAAGCTGGAGTGATGGAGAGACAGATAGCCAACTAATAACAGCTTCCTATCTTACGAGGAGCTTATCAAGAATTTGGAATCATCAGATACAGCGGTGATTACTCGAAACAGGTAAGGTTCCAACTGGATACAAGGATAGTATTTTTACACCATGCAGACAATTAACCACTGGAATGATTTGCCCACAGAGGCTGTGGAATCTCCATCCTTGGAGTTTTTAAGACCCCCCAGGGAAAATTCACCCAAATTCTGTGCAACCATGCCTTGAGCAGAAGGCTGGGCTCTGCTGTTCTTTCCAACCTGAATGATTCTGTGGTTCTCTGCCCATACCCACCACCTACCACCAAGTCTTGCCATATCCCTCTGCTCCATTATATTCTTAAACCACTCAATTATGCCAAAAGGTCTTCCTGACTTCCATTCTGAAGCTTCCATCTCCAGCACACTTTGATGAATGGCCCGCCTTCCTTTCCCTCACCCAAGTACCCTATTTCTCAACAGGGCACTCAAGAGCCCTGTATTTCTCCAACAACTCTTCCAAAGTACAAATATTTCCCTTTACACTACTCATCCTGGCACTTTCTAGCTTCTTCCATTCAAACCCCTCCACCTCTAACTCTATAAGTCATCCAACTCCCAAACCTCACAACCTTCCCACTACTTCAAGTCTCATCTCTCTAATTCAGATTTTGCACTACACCCTTAGCTCTCCTACTCCAGGATTTCCCCCCTTTTTTTCTGCTTTCTGTACACAATACTTTCTGTATTGTGCCTTCCCAAATATTGCTTCACCCATTAAGCTCTCCTACCCACTGAACACCAGCTGTTGCCCACCAACTACCCACTTTATCCAGTCAAGTCTGTTCTTCTCATCTGCCTCTCCCCACATGAAAGAAGCCCAGCTCCCACTCCGGTAGGGTTTTCAAAGGAATCAGACTCATGCTGCAGATATAAAAATTCTCTTTGGGCTACTCCAAGAGCAGAAGGACAAAGACATGTCTGGGAAAGTACATACCCTATGGGTAGATCTCTATATGATGGCTAAATTGAGCAATAATGGCAAAGTTTTAATGAAACGCTCTTAAGATCAAGTTATATAATACCTATTACAAGTCTATATTAAGTAATTTTAAAATATCCACAAAAGAAAACTCAATTAAAGCATAAAAACTAGAACAAAGAATTACAGAACATAAAATAAAATGAGGCTCAGACTCAGGACATGTCTTAGACTCTAGGATGTGTTTAGGCAGTATTCAGATACAGGACTGATGGCGAGCATGCTAGGAGTTTGCTTCCACCTGGTGGAAATAAGACAGATAGAAGTCATGCATTACATATAACTTACGAAGCATCAGTCTGCAGGGAGTTGAGAAACCTTCCTTGTTCCAGATTTAGCCTGTATACTTCAGAACTACAAAGGAAAAATCAAAAATTACTCCTTTCTCTTACAAACACTAAAAAGATACTATCTTAAGAGGAGTTATAAAATTCTTGCTGACAGCCTAATTTTATCAAATACAGAGTTTTCAGCCTTCACATTCTAAAATATAAGAAATGTCTGTCCTTCAGTGTTAAAAATACTGAGAAAAATGTGCAAGTTCACCAAAGATATTTATTACACTGCAATATCCTACCAATTATTCTTTTTCCAGGGAAAAGATGCATTAATTCCTTTCCTAAAATCTTTTAACTTCTTATGATTTACATTACATCTTGAATTGCTACTTATTTTATTCGAAACCCTAAAGACCCCATTTTATTTTCACTATGTCTTCTCACAAACTCAATTATTTTATACGATTTGACTCATACTAACAGCAACAGAACACCAACCAGGATAGAAAAAGTTAATTTTCCTTCCTTAGATGCTAATCACTTTTTAGAACAGTATACTCAATTGCAACTTTTATAAGAAATTTACAAATATATAAGGTACCTGGTTTTAGAATCAAAGCAGAAAAAGTCTTAAAACAGTACAAGAAACCGAATTAATCTTAGTCTTCTCAAATTTTCTACTCTTCACAGTCTACATTATTAACTTGTAACACTTCTTCCTACTTTTAACTTTTCTGATCTTTTAATGTTAATTTTATTTTTGGAAAACCACTAACAAAAGCAAAACAATATAAACCACTTAATCAATACCTTGCTCCTACAAAATACAGGTCACACGATGGATAGTGATAGGAGAAATCTCTACCGAATTTTGGTATTCTTGTCTTGTAGTAATGGCCGTGTTGCGAATGAAACTCCACAAACCTGCCACACTGCAAGAAGACAATCTGAAAAGAAAATATAAAGCACTGAGATATACAGAAAGAGATGACAATCTCCTCAATGAGCAAAAACTCATTTAAGCCATTTCTGTCAAAATGATAGAATCAACTAGTGCTTCATCATTCTCACTAGCCCCAGCAAAAAGCTTTGTTAATAAAGATTAAATGTATATTCATAAGAGTATATGCAATCCCCTGGAAGTGACTCTGCAACCAGAAGCAGTATCATCATGTCAGGGTTATGCTGCACCAAAATAAACATCTGTACTTCCTTCAGACACCAGAATTAATAATTTCTTCCAGGTACAATGCCATGTGGACACCACTATGTTTGTATGTACTAAGTACATGAACTATACATCCCAATGCACAGCAGCGATCCAATAAGTGACACCTGCAACCATTGTGCATTTTTTTGTTATTTGCCAACCGAAGCAGCACATTGTTTCTTTCTGAACTTAGACAAACATCTCAGTACTGGAAGAGCCCACAGGGAGGCATTACTAGAAGGCTAGATCTAGTCTAGTAAATAAAAACAATCAGAATCTGCCCCTGTAGTCTGATGGGAAGTTAAAATGGCACAACTCACATCCACATGAAGGAATTCTCCCCATTTCAGAGACAGTATCATCCACACCATCCGTTACACTTGTGCTGTACCTCAAATCGTGCCCAGGCACTGTGGGATGGACGAACAGTTGGCCTGGCCAAAACTCATGCCACAATGCATGCCAACAGTTAAACAAGATGGATAATCACAGGTTAACCCTCAACTCTGAGCCTCATCCCTATTTTGCTTAGATTAGAAAAGTGCTAGTTTAGTTTAGAATATGTATAGTGCATGCATTTTCTAAAAGTAGTAGGTCATGATGATTTTAAATTTTCTACTGCTGGACTACATCATTAGCAATGAAAATAGGGATGAGAAGCTCAGAAAAGGTGAGGTACAAAAGGTATTTTGAATCTGTCACCTTTATTTATATATCTGTATATTCTTTCCTTACGAGTCATAGAGAAAGTACTGACCTGGGCTAGTACTTCATGACTATTTATCATTAAGTCCCCCCTTAATTATGCTTTTTCTGATATAAGCCTGTGTTTCAACTTTTATTCAGGGACTTGCTCATTTTGGTCCAGGACTAAGTAGAGTAACGTCTTTCAGAAGCATAACTACAATTTTATCCAAGATTACAGATGCAACTGCACAGTTGATGTTATAGAATAATGTTTTTCATGCACATCCCAATCAGTCCTTCATGTGCCTAATGCCTTTATGCCTTCAACTGGAGGTTTACAACAAGCAAAGTTCTTTACTAATCTGTTTGAAACAATGCCCTGATCAAATATTTTCTCTATCATCATTGCAAAAGAAGAAATGCCTGCATCTTCATGCAGTAAAGAAGCTGCATAAACTATGAGAATGCAAAATTAAACATTTTAAAATAGCAGTATTCCATTCTCTTAGTTTATTACCAGTAAGCCATCAAAAACCTGTTACCAGGAATAGAGAAGATGCAGTTTGCTTTCAATGAGAAAAGTGAATTTTCTTCTCACCCACTCTACCTCCAAAAAGATTTTAGAAAGTTTTTCAGAGTTGCCAAAAGCAACAAAATATTCTGCTAATAACTGCCTTACCTCTAATAATTTTCTATTTTAAGACACATTCCTACAATATTGGACTTGGAAGATATTTGTGTTCTCTTTCATTAGCAGTAGATACAACTCACTGTAAATTATGTTTGTCTTTCCTTCATACTACATCAATTTTGGTCACTACCAGAAAACTATAGCTTCAGGGTAGCAAAATCACAGCCACTGCTGTGTGGCAAAAATACTAAGCATAAATACACGTGTCTCTGCAAAAGGCCGTGGAAAAAAAAAAAAAAGATATCACTCTCTCCTAAGTCTAAAACTTAAGTCTAAAACTTAGGAGAGCACAGAAGTGTAATTGGCCTCATGAATACAAATACAAATGAAAGCCAACAGCATGTTCTCACTGTCAAAATGCAAATAAGCCTCAGAAGGTGACCTTTGGAGGATAATTGCAGCAGACCAGGTAGAAGCTATTTTCCTGGTGCTACTAAAGCAGGAGGCAGTGTGTCTAATGCTGGGTCCCCCAATTCAAAAGGTATGTTGAAAGCATCAGGAGAGCTACCAAGACAGACAAGACACAGAACACAAAACGTATGAAGAAGGGTCGGGTGAATCTCAGCTTCTTTAGTCAGGCAAAGAGCGCACCGCAGAACAACCTCATAGCAGCCAGCAACTGAAGTGCAGTTACAGAAATGACAAGAGTCAAACTCTTTGCAGTAGCAACAATGAAGACTTCAGATTTTCCTGGGCAGGTGGGATAGGAAGGAAGAATTCTTTATGACGAGGCAGTGCAGCATTGCAACAATTTATTCGGTGAATTTGTGGAACCTCCATGCTTGCAGTTTTTGACAGTCCTGTTCAAGCATTAAATGACACCTGAACATCCCTTTCCAATCAATATTTTTATGATGCTAAGCATTTCAACTGTCGTTTCTCAAATATTGTTCCCTCTTTCTGACATGTTCAAAACATTACAAAAGCTATCTGAAATTCACTTTCTTTCTAGTGATTTGGTAAGTTGTAGGAAAGTAAAATTGAAAATAAGGTTATATTAAGTTGTGAAAGTAGGGCTTCAGTCCGAAATACAGGAACAATTTCAGATGAAAACACATAAGTCTTACTGTTCATAACCAGTCAGAAATTTATTTGTGAATGCAATTTGTTTTTCAGTCTCCCAAATAACCATCTGATCTGTACAACCAGAAACATTCTCCCACAGACAGACAAGCGGGAGGGTACTGTACTGTATCAGTCACCTTCTGCTGTGATTTGAATTCACTACATATTCTCAGAAATCTCACAGGGGAAAAATTTTGAAAATATTAAAGCTAGAAGGCTAAATGGTACCAGTTGGAAGTTTTACAGTGCCCCAATGCCTGTGCGTGATCAAACAAAAGTATTTATTAAAACAAACTTGTACTAGAAATGCTAAGGTCTCTTCTCAGCAAAAAAAAAAAGTATTAAAATAAAGATTTAAGTAAAAAAAAAAAACCACCAACCAAGACTTGTCTAATGAAATCAGCAAAACTATATGCTTAAATTTCATATTTAACACTTGATGAATCAGCAAAGTTTACAGCAAGAGGTAACATCTTTTATTACATCAGCTGCTGCAGCTGAAGAAAACAGTCAGCCGTTAAATAGAATTAGAAGCAGTAACTGTATTGGGACTGGAAAAGGGCTGGTGGTCCCAAGAATTCAACTGTTTCCTCCAGAAACACCACTTCAAAAAAAAAAGAAAAACAAACCAAAAAAAACTACCCGCAAGATGTTACTTCTCTCCACAATTTTTGCCTCATTGATATGCTTAAAATCATCATGGCTACAACAACACTGACAATCAGGCTATTAATTACCTATAGCTATCCCTCTCAAAAATGGTGTACCTGTGTATCACTTGTCACAAGGGATTGTGACTAAATGTTATCCTAGAAAGAATAACTTATTCCATTTTTCACATTTTGTTTGTAGGATAGACCATTATCTGAAGTTTTTCTCTACTACAGACAAAAGACTTTAAAAGTAGTAAGGCAAATTATAATACAAAGAGAGAAAGAAAACAAACAACATTTTGAAGGTACAAAATATGTTTATCCTGTCTGATTCTTTAAAAAAAACTTTTCTGTTCCAAAAGTTGTTTTGATTGACTACCTTTACTATATATGAAAATGCATTTTAATATACATATTAAATGGTTTTTTCATTTATACATTGAAAACATTAAACATACCTTTGAGTAATCATCTGATAAAATCTCAAACGTAACCACTAGAGGAGAGAGCAAGAGAATTTTAAGTCAACTAAGTAAGCAAACTTATTTGCAAACATTGGCATAAATTCTGAAAACATTTATACTCATGCTAACCTTTAGTCATGTAAGTATTCCCCACAGGTGTCAATGCATAATGCGGGCATTGTGATAAAATCTTTAATTATGTAACTTTATTTGCAAAATAGAAGTAGTTTTCTAAAACTTTAGAAACATATGAAGCATCTTGTAATCTCTTTATCGTTCTTGTATACTTGACACGTTCCTCAACACAATGCTCAACCATGTATTTATTGGCTCAGGGAAGGTCTAATCAAATAGTCTTCAGTGAGTGTGTGGTCCACGAATCTTTGGTAAACCGTCAAAAATGATAAAAAATTACATGAACCCAGACATACTATGCACAGACCTGCACATGCGATCCTTCTAAGGGGTCAGTGCTTCCACAGAAAAAGTTCTAAGGCTCAAAATAAAATAAAAATCACAAATTTGAAAGCTACTATCCATGCTGAACACTGCAATGTATTGAACTTTGCCTAGTTTTAAATGAGCTGGGCTGGGAACATTAGGGAGCAGCTGTTTCAGCTAAATTGGTTCCATTTAAATGAGGCAGCTCATTTAAAGTTACCTGAAGTGACTCTCATGCTACGTTTCAAATTAAACATACTTCTGCAGTCTAGCAAGATGCCAGGTCAAAAAAAAACCCAGCTTACTTTGAGCTCTAATTACCAGCAAGCACTTACTATTACAATTGACTCCTACTCTTTCAAAGTGGGTCTCGCTCTTGCCATACCTTCCTCTCCCCAGCCTCTCTGCCCCCCTGCCCCTACCACCTTCCCTCTTATTATATTGTAGCACTGTCCCTTCACCCTACATGACTCCCTGTAGTCCTTGAGGCACAGAGTAAAGAAACACCACCTTGAGCTACTCCCCTTTTCCTGACCTAATTCAGTAGTTCTCAATTTTTATTTTTCACAACACTTTCACAGACATCACAGTTAGACCAGTTTCATTCTTCTGCAGTGATTTAGGACATCTGCCATTCTGCGCTCATCCCCTCATTGCTTTGGTTATCCGTGTACCCCAGTTTTCAGCCATCAGTCTTCTAACATCCCAGTATTCTAACAAAAAACAAACTAAAAAAGCCAATAAAATCACCATTCCCCAAATCCATGCACCCTAGAACTCAGAGCCACAGCAGTTCTGCCAGCAGATTCCCCCTTTCCCGTTGTCTAGATGGCTCCTTGTTTTCCTCAGCATCGTTGTCTTCCCTCCAAATTTGTAGCAAACAAGGTGTAATTAGGGCCTTGGCCATGCTACCATCTATCCCTAAGCATCTTGCTTCCAAGAAAACAAAACCAAACAAACTCACTCTCATGGAATTCTCTTTACCCTGTAACTCACCTACTGAGCTTCGGATCCAGAGGAAAAACAGTAAGAACTCATTTCAGTAACGATGGTGCAACCACTGTGCCTTCACCAACTATACTGCTTCACAGAAGGGGAAAGAAGGGAGAACTGACCACTACCCAGCCGTCATACCCCCGTTGCATTCCCTAAACAGAGCACAGCCTTCAGCCACATTCACTCTCTGAGCCCCACACTTACTGGATCGAGGTAAATCCTACACTCTTCACACTGCTCCCGGAGAGCAAAGAACTTTCAAGAAGGAAGAGAAGGGAAAACTACAGCAATAGACAACTTAATGTTTTACCCTACATTCTGACTGCCCAGCAGAGGGAGGAAAATTTCTACTTGAGTCCAACCTGAATTATACAGGAAAGATACCTTGTACTAACAGCTATAGCTTATACTAACCTTCAGAATCTAAGCATCTTTCAAATTTCTGGGATAACTGATAGGTATCAAAACAGCGGATCCTTGGCTTGTAAGTTCCTGAAAGAACAATTTAATCATTAATAAAAAAATAAACAAAAAGATAACATTAAAGCTTTTGTTTGTTTTTGTTTGGGCTTTGTTTTTTAATTATAATATCTTACGTATACAGGTTTTACAGCATTTCAACCATAAATATTCTGATCATACCAGAATCTCTGTGACTGGAAAAACATGCCTCTTAGTAACATAACCTTACGGCCCATTTTTTGTCTTTGGCGCCTGAAAGCACCCTGCTTGTATGTAGGTTCTTCTAATTACTAGATACATCATACAGAGTTTATTAATGCCTTCCAGTAAGTCTGAAAGACCAAGTCTCCTCATGCTATTAACGCCTACTAAAGTACCCATGTTTGGATCCTGCTTTTACAGATACAAAATGTAGCGTTATCCCCCATCCTTTAAAGCAAAACTTCTGAACATCATTGTTTGAGTGATCTAAAGCAAATTTACATAAATACAATAAAAGTAATTAAGAACTTGGTTTTAAAATGTATTATAAACAGTTTAGTTTTTAATTGCCTTATAACCCCCCAGTGGCAGGGGGGCTGGACTAGATGATCTTCAAAGGTCCCTTCCAACCCAAACCATTCTATGATTCTAAGAACATCTACCAAGTAGAATACAGTACCAATACAGCCACATCTATCACACCTTAACAGTAAGCTTCCAAAAGTCTTCCAAACTTCAATGCTACATTTGAAAATGAACTCCCTTCAATTCTACCTGAAATGCCAAGTCATTCTGCAAACAACAGTTTCTAGCACTTTTGACCTCTGCTGCAGAGAGACACTTTGTTAACTCACCAACTGCCATAATATACTGTCCATCTCTTGATACCTTAATCTTTGTGCTAACCGTGGGCATTTCAAAGTCTTGAATAAGTTCGATTCTTCTACGGATATCTACAAAGAAAGAAAAATAAATATATATTTTGTAAAGGTAGCATAACTGTATCAGTCAAAAAAATTGTAATGGTTTCTTACAGAAGGATGTTGAGTTAACAGGATATAGGGAATCTCTTTTAAGATCTTTTGAAGTATAAAGATCTTTTAAGTATAATTAATACCTTATAAGCAAATTAATACAGCCTGTTAACCCTGAGAAGCAGGCGACCTCCATGCAAAATAGATGCCTAGTCTGAGGTGACTATGTAACAAATCATCCTATAATGTAGTATATAATATTTATCACACATTTTACACAACTAAATGTATTCCATCCTCCTGTTAACTCTGCATTTTTTTGTTGGTTGAGTTTCTTATACGCCACTTCCTCTGGTACGTAAATACCCATTTTTATTTTGTATAACAAGTTCAGGCTAACATGAGGATATTCCTGCACTCTACTATTAGCATCATACCATACAGGAGTTTATAGTCAGACTTTACCATAAGCCACACATGGAATTCATCCATCGTGTTTCTGTACAATCCACTGCCCCAATATTTAATGTCTGAAATTTAAAACAACATTGGTAATATTGTGTTGACATAAAGCTATACAGGGAGTTGAAGTAACTATTTATAGCTTTAATTTTGTAGTTGTAAAAATATAAGCTATGCATAACTTCCTTCTGTCAGATAGTAAAGGCTCTCCTTCGGGAAGTGCACGTGCAGCCAGGTATTAATGAGGACCCCACGCCGGCAACACTCACCCACATCTTTCTTCTGTAAAGCTCTCTTCTTCCTGTCTGAAAGCCACTGTAAGCAAACATATAAATCAGTCTTCAGCTCATTACCCATAACAACAATTGCTTAAAGCTTACGCGGTCTGGGAGTATAAGACATTCAGGCCAATAATTCTTTCTTTTCTTGATTATTTTAAAACTTCCACTGGCAAAACTTAACCATCCCACCACAGCCAGAAAACTTACAAAGTTTTTTAAGGGTCTATACAATGACACACGACAGTGAGAGACGCGCGCATTCAAACTGCATTTTTAGTTTAAGAAACACCGACAGCTGGCTTTAGTTAACCATCCCCGCCCTCGGCACCAGAAGGAGATGGGGCAGCCGGGCGAGCGGCCCCGGCCCGGGCTGGGGCTCAGGCCCGAACCGCACAGCACGTTTTTAAAGCCTCCTGCTGCAGGAGCCGGCGGTGGCCCGTGGCCCGGCTGCAGCAAAGGCCGGGCCGGGCCGGGCCGGGCCAACGGCAGCGGCACATCCCCTCACCCCTCTCACTGACCTCCGGGAGGCTTCTGCCGGCGCTGAGGCTGTAGATCTTCACCTCGTTGAGGCTGGAAACCTGCATGGCCGCGGCCCTGCCCGCCTCTTCCGGCGGGGAGAGGAAACGGAAGGCGGCTCTCTGCTTCCGGCCCGGCACCGCTTCCGGCCCGGCGGAGGCCGGACGGGGGGCGGTGTGTGTGCGGCGGAACCGGGCTCCTGCGCGGGGGCTGGGGCTGCGCGGGTGAGGGCGGGTCTCGCCCCCTTCCTCTCACAGGGAAGAATCATAGAATGGTTTGGGTTGGAAGGGACCTTAAAGATCATAGCCTCCTGCCCTGGGCAGGGACACCTCCCACCAGACCAGGTTGCTCAAAGCCCCATCCAGCCTGGCCTTGAACACCTCCAGGGTATGGGGCATCCACAGCTTCTTTGGGCAACCTGTTCCAGTGTCTTACCACCCTCACTGTAAAGAATTTCTTCCCGATATCTAATCTAAATCTCCCATCTTTCAGTTTAAAACCATTACCCCTCATCCCATCACTCCACTCCCTGATAAAAGAGTCCCTCCCCATCTCTCTCACCCTTTAGGTGTTGGAAGGGGCTATAAAGTGTCCCCAGAGCCTTCTCCAGGTTGAACAACCCCAACTCTCAGACAGTCTTCATAGGAGAGGTGCTCCAGCCCTCTGATCACCTTCGTGGCCCTCTGAGCGTGCTCTAACAGGTCCATGTCCTTTGGTGAACCTGCTTTGGCAAGAGGGTTGGACTAGATCATCTCCAAAGATCTCTTCCAGCCTGTGATTATGCTTGAGATTGCTGTCGCCCACGTGCAGAACCCTTCACTTGGCCTGGCAGAACCTCATGAGGTTTGATGGGCCTACCTCTCAAGTCTGTCCAGGTCCTTCCAGGTGGCATCCCTTCCCTTCAGCATGTTGACCACACCACACAGCTTGCTAGAAGCAAATCCTTCTCGTAGCGAAGGATGCAAACCCATGAGAAAAAACAAGCTTTGCCGATGCCATCAGACAACTTGCTGCTACGTTTTCCCAAACATTAATTTCTAATGTTCAAAAGCACTTGTGCAAGAAGCTGCCAGGTGATGGCAGGTAACAGGGACAGCTGTGTGTGCCACACAGAGTCTCCAGCTCTCCCTCCTTGGTAGACAAAACCCCGTCTTGAAACATCCAGCCTGCCAGGCGGTGGTGCCTTTCCGGGTGTCCTTAAGGTTACCTCAGGAAGGCAGGAGTTGCTTTTGCTGACTTGATGGA
This sequence comes from Limnodromus scolopaceus, assembly GCA_028565335.1. Taxonomy (NCBI): domain Eukaryota; kingdom Metazoa; phylum Chordata; class Aves; order Charadriiformes; family Scolopacidae; genus Limnodromus; species Limnodromus scolopaceus. The sequence continues at coordinate 105,268,644 of JAOXNO010000024.1, forward strand.
GGAGGTTAATTTACTCACGCTCCAGCGAACCATGTCCATTACCTACGGAAAACAATCAGTCCAGGATTTGGTTGAGCAGAACCTTGCCAGCAAATGTAAAAAGACCCATTTTCATTGCTTTGTAGCATCACTGTTTAAACAAGAATGGAAACAAAAATTCTGACCGTTCCTATTCTAATTTATAGGGGCAACAACAAGGACTGAAATAATGTATATCAGATCTATATGCATCTTCAAGAAACAATGAAAATCACAACTAAATTCTTATCGTAACAATACATAACTCTGGTAGAAGTGAACTGAAGCTGTTTCAAATAAATCTTACGTATGGTATTCCCTGGATGATGTATCTCAACAATGATGATACCAATATCATAACTAGAAAGGACTCTATTCTAGTTCGTATTAGAGGCTGTTATAGCTGAGATTTGTGGGAGATCAACACACCTAAATATAGGAGGTTTTGTGGGTGTTAGACACCTAAGCTCCCGTTTCAGAGAGTTAAGTCTTCACTTGCTTAAATGTAGGTTGCCTAGTGGCATTTGAGACGCCATATGGTATCCAGGACATGTAGATGGGGCTGACACAAGACCTATGGAAAACCCATCTACAGCATGAGCTGGAGTCCAGGCAGGATGTGCAAGGTCATCTCAAGTGGCAGTAGAAGCTCAGGCAGCTGAATCTCATCCCTAGTAAAAGCCGTTAATGAAGCCAGGGGAGCAATGTGGCGCCGTAGCCACTAGGTGTCTTCTTCGGGGGGAGCGTAATCATTAATAGGTTCCACTGTCTAATTACTTAGACAACCACAAGCTAGGTATGAATTGACTTTTAAGGCTGAATTCACTTGTCCACATACAGAGGTCTTGTGCCATTCGGGATGCTCTAAGGAATTCCAGACATCCCTAGGGGGTTCATTGGTGTGACACAAGATGTGCAGAAGACCAGTGTCATCCTGGAACCGCAGCTGAAGGCCAGTCAAGGACACTCCAGGGCACCTCAAAAGGTGTTAGGCAGGGTTAGAAGGACTGAGCCCACGAAGAATTCCTAGAGGTATAAAATACTGGAGTTTCTTACAGCCTGGAGAACTATGTGACTTACTTTAGGTGAGACTGCCCAAGGATTCCTGACCCTCTCGTCCATTCTCCAGATGCATCTAACTGGCTACAGTGCAAAAGAAGAGGGGTAGAACCCAGAGTTCCCGCCTGCACAGCAGGAAGCAGCATTGTACTTCAAGTTGCTTGAAATTAATATTTTGTTCTTTTCAGTCAAATTCAGTTCTCAGACAAAGTTGATAAATCTGAGCCTGGTCAGTCGTACATTTAAGACTTCTTGGAAGACTGAAGGGGAAAAGATCAACTAGAATGTGGATTACTAAAATTTCAATCCAGGTAACTAACTTAAGAGCAGCCAAATCTACCTGATACACTTAGTACAGGGTTAAAAAAATCAGGATCTGAATGATGCAGGAGAAGCTTTGAGAAAGCATTTTGCTTCCTGTGTCTAATGAATCTTTCTTGCATGTGGTAATGACATACTTTCACATTTTCCCTTCAGATGAATATAGATGAGCAGGCAGGTGTACTGACTGCAAATAGGTGTGATATAAGATGCTTTCAACCTGGAGCTCATAATTTTGCTTGCTTTTTCTTTGTTTTTCTAGTGTCAGGATTTGCTGTGGGCATTACCTGGTGACGGACAGGATGCAGTGTACTGAAACTACGCGGTGATAAGCAAACTGAATGTAACCTTTGCTGATTTTAATGATAACCAGACAGTGCCCCTTCAGTATGTACATACATATGATTATGTTAAGTGTAAGTTTTCATGTATTTTCACATTGAAACAACATTTCACGTCCGGTGTATAAAAGCAATTAATCAGGAAGGTTCTGCTGCAATTCACAGTACAGAGAGAGTGAATAATATTCTTTACCATAATTAAGAAATAGACACAAAGCTAAGGAGTTATGATAAGTGTTTGCACACTAATCTTAAGAGTATAAAGAAAAATGCTTTCATTTAAATAATATACTTTTATGTATTATCAAGTTATTTAAGAGTTTCTTCACTGGAATATTTTAGACTATCATTTAAATACATTGCTATAATAATAATAAAACACTCACAGGACTAGAAAATAGGATATTTAAAGATTATTTTTAAACAGACGGGACATTTCCCTCCACCCACATTACTAGAAGACTAAACAGGTAATGCACATAATAGATGTATAAGTTGCTTTATAGAGAACTACAGCTCTGTGGTTGCTGTTTTGCAAGCTTAAAACATAAGCTTTCCCATTAGAATTAATGTCATAATTATCTAGGTAATTAATTTTGGCTATCTGTTAGAGAAATTTGCCTTGGAAGACATTCAAGTAGGGTATTTCAGTGCTCTTAATGACTTTTTGGAGGCAGAGTTTTGCTCCTTAGTGTGACATCTGAAGAAGTGCTCATAACCAGAGAGCCAGAGTCACAGAAAGGTTCACTGCATTGATGGATCCAAGGGAGCAGGAAGACACATGATGATCACGAGGGAATTAGCTTTGAGATCACATGGCACAACACACAGTACCGGCCAGGGAAATGGCAGGGGAGCCATGAGCTGTCATAGCTGTGTTACCACCAGAGCGTGCAGCACACTCTCCATACCCCATGGCATGCAGTAAGGGAAGCAAAGAAGCAAAGCAAGAGAGGAGAAGAGAAGCAAAGGAAGATGAATCCTTGGCTCATCTAAAGACTCTATAAATTTAGAGTCTAAGACCTTGACCTGCATGTTAGCTACCTAAAGCTTGATTTAGATGGAACAGTCCAAGTCCAAGACTATGATTCAGGATGTCTTCCATCAGCTGCTTCTACCTAGTGCTGGTGATACTTTAAGTTGTTAGGGGTTTTCATTTAAGGTTCTTGGAGGTGTCAAGAGCTCTGTTTTTGTGCATGACCAGACCTGCCTGGCCCACGCAACTCAAACGGTCTCAGTTTAGGACAGATCATGTAGAAAACCAAGAGCATCCTTCTGTTTCATTTCTTGCTAGGCTTCATTTACATTTGGTACACAGAAACATGAGCAAATAGTGCACTGTCTTTTGAAGAAAATAAAACACCAGTAAGAGGAGAGATCGTCTAAGCGCTGTACGACAGTATAATGATTAGACTATGAAAATGAGAACTGGATGCACCATGTACTCTCTGTGAGGGGGTTGAATCCCCACTTGCAGAGATGCCACTCAAAGGCAGGTACTGGAAGTCTTTAAGGGTCTTGTTTATTTCAGAGCCTGTCTGGTTTAGGAGGGTCTGCAGAACATTACTCCATACGAGCTACAAAACACTCCCAATATCTTAAGTGAGCTTAAGGCTACTTAAAGCAAACTCAAGACTTAGTAAGGACGAAAAGCCACAGCTATGTTCTACGACGGAAGAAGCATCACCAAGGGAGGCAGCATCTCTGCAGACTCTTGCACCGCATGATTTTTTCTTAAAGTCCCAGAAACAGAAGTTTCCTAAAAGTTTCTTCATTAATTCCAAAACCTTCAGACTTGCTAAAGCCAGTCAGTGTTTAACGAGAAAAAAAAATGCCTCTGCATCCTTTTTGCGAGTTGAAAAGCAAAAAGATGGAAAGCTGCAGAGTCAGAGCTCTTTCGAAGGGCTTGTCTCACCCCGTGGAACACCCTTCCCTGCCCTCTCCCACCCCCTCGCACCCACCTGCTCCCCTTCGCCCTGGGTCCGGGGGCTGCCCTCCCGCCTGCCCGGCCTCCCCCCCGACCCGACCCGGCCTGGCCCGCACCACCCCACTACCCGCACCGCCACCGGGATAGGAACCGGGACCGGGACCGGCCCCTCCGGCCGGGGGGAGGCGGCCCCAGCGGCCCCGGAGGCGATGGGGGCGAGAAAGCGTCACGCGTTGCGTCATGGCCCGGTCCGGGGGGGGATGCAGTGGCTTCAGGAAAGTCCCTGGGGAGTAGCCCCCGGGCAAATTAATTGTGTTTCTTATTAGCGAGGCACAAGAACTCAATCAGCGGGATTAGTAATTGGAAAAGTCACTTGAGATGACGAAATGGCAGATCCCCCTCCCGCCCCCAGCAGCTCACCCCGGGGCAAGGGGGGTGGGGGGACAGGAATTTCAGGAAAAATAGGAAACATCATCTTAAGGCTCAAAAAAAACCCCCCAAAAACCAAAAGAAGAAGGAGAAAGTCTTTTTCTGTACCACTTTTTCTGTCTCTCGTACCCTTAGAGCACAAAAGTTGCCCTTTTCTGGGCTCAGGAAGCTTTGGCACAAGGTTATGGCTGGAGACGGGGACTCCAGTAGCACAGGAGGGGCTGGAAGGTGAAGGTATCGCTGAGCATCGTTGAATGTTTGGGGTACACGAGTTCCTTGTCAGAAACCCAAACTGCAAGAAGTTCCACCGCACCCCCCCGTGCTGTATTCCCACCTGGGACAAGTGTCAGCCCCAGCAGCACATGATTTTTGGGATCCTGGCCCCGACGGGTCCCAGCACGGCTGCCGACCTCGGGAATAAAAACCCTGCTGGTTCCAGTGGGATCTTCTCAGGGTTACCCTGCTCCTCACCCATGGCAGAGAACTCACAGAACGATATGGGGTTAGCAGGGACCTCTGGAGATCATCCAGCCCAACCCCCTGCCAGAGCAGGTCCACCCAGAGCAGGTCCCACAGGAACGTGTCCAGGTGGGGTTTGAATGTCTCCAG
>JAOXNO010000024.1:105276658-105290463 GCA_028565335.1 Limnodromus scolopaceus
CAACCCCCCTGCCCTGGGCAGGGACACCTCCCACCAGACCAGGTTGCTCAAAGCCCCATCCAGCCTGGCCTTGAACAGCTCCGGGGATGGGACATCCACAGCTTCTCTGGGCAACCTGTTCCAGTGCCTCACCACCCTCACAGGAAAGAATTTCTTCCTGATGTCTAATCTAAATCTCCCCTCTTTCAGTTTAAAACCATTACCCCTCATCCCATCACTTCACTCCCTGATAAAGAGTGCCTCCCCATCTCTCCTGTATGCCCCCTTTAGCTACTGGAAGGGACTTTAAGGTCTCCACAGAGCCTTCTCGTCTCCAGGCTGAACAAACCCAACTCTCTCAGCCTGTCTTCACAGGAGATGTGCTCTCGCCCTCTGATCATTTTTGTGGCCTTCTGCTGGACCCGTTCTAACAGGTCCATGTCCTTCCTGTGTTGAGGACTCCAGATATGGATGCAGTGCTCCAAGTGGAGGCTCAGCAGAGTAGAGGGGCAGAATCACCTCCCTCAACCTGCTGGCCACTCTTCTTTTGATGCAGCCCAGGGTGCAGCTGGCTTTCTGCGCTGCGAGTGCACGTTGACAGCTCATGTTGAGCTTCTTATCCACCAACACCCCCAAGTCCTTCTCCTCAGGGCTACTCTCAATCCATTCTCCACCCAACCTGTATTTGTGCCTGGGATTGCCCTGGCCCACATGCAGGACCTTGCACTTGGCCTGGCTGAACTTCATGAGGGTCACATGGGTCTACTTTTCAAGCCTGTCCAGGTCCCTCTGGATGGCATCCCTTCTCTCCAGCATGTCAACTATCCAACACAGCTTGGTCTCATCAGCAAACTTGCTGAGGGTGCACTCAATCCCACTGTCTGTGTCACCAACAAAGACGTTGAATGGTGCTGGTCCCAGTACTGACCCCTGAGGAACGCCACTCATCACTTGTCTCCACTCGGACATTTTGCCATTGACCGCGACTCTTTCGAGTGCAACCATTGTTTGCCCAGAATATTTCTCTTGAGCCTTCTGCCCCTTTGCAACCAGATATAGGGATTCTAATGAATAAGTTCTGAATGAAATCTGGAGCTCTCCTCTCTCCAGGCTTTTAAACGCCTTGAAAACCAGAATATTGACTCATTGTATCAAACCTACCTATGCAAAAACTCACATGATCTCCTTGCTGATCACTGTTCAGATTGCCTTTTGGGCCAAACTGACCTGACCGTACAAAGAATAATATAGTACGGCAAGCTGAGAAAATGCCAGGTTTTAAGAGACTTCATGGCACAAAGTCAACTTTGTTGTTGAGGCAATGGAAGTACAAGCTGTTGGGGTTTTTTGCGGGTTTTCTTTTTTGCTTTGGAAGCATACCTCACATAGAGTTGTGGTCTTGGTCAGAGGCATGTGTTAGCTCTAGGGCTTTTTACCTTTTTTCCCCCAGCCAGAGATAAGGATTTTCTTTTCTAGGGATGCTTGATACTTCCAAAGATTTTGTCTGGCAGTTGCAAACACATAGAAAAACACGAATATAAACTGTTTACATCTATGCTAGGCAGTTTGGGTGAAGGTAAATCTGCCAGAACACACTTCTTTCTAGGATTTTTTTTTTACTACTTTACTGGTGCTACAGCAGGGCTGTATTAGGATGATTATGTTTGATCACGCTGGGTTGTGCACAAAATTGATCTTTTTAGAATCATAGATTCATAGCATAGCTCAAGTTGGAAGGGACCTATAAGAATCGTGTCCAGAGTCCAGCTCCCTGCTCTTCATACAACTACCTAAAACTAAATCATATTGCTTTTTTCAGGATTTTTAGCAGGACAAAACAACTTAATACTTAATTCATCAAGAAAACCTTTTCCTTTGTGACCCTACCAGATAAACTGCCCCAAATTCTTTGTAATCACGTTCAGGCCTCTGATTCATACTGCAGAGATTCTTTGTGAAGTGATGATGGGGGCAAATCTGGGGAGAGACAGTGCCAATACCTGCTATTTGTACTATTGGAAGATGTCTCTAGTCAGGGCAGCAGAAGGGAGAGCAACTGTGTGACCTGCGTTTGAGAGTTGCCAAAAATCATATAGAACTGGTTTTCAGAAGGGCTTGGCTAATTCCCATTTTTGTGAAGAACTAGGACTTCTGAATAGCCGTCTGTAAGATCAGTGTAAGACCACGGAGGGGAACTTTAAGTGAATTGTCAGTATGAGCTTCCTAGGCTCACCGTCTCTTTCTGTTACCTTTGTCTTAACTTGGCAACATGGTACAGCTCCTTGTTCAAGCTGAATGCCGCTTTACTCCACTAATTGTGCCTTTAATGCCAGTAATGATACTTACTGCATGACATGCTATAGGCCCCGAGCAAAGGGGTCAGCGAGGCCCTTCCGCCAAAAGCTACTGCGGTAAGGACTCATCCTATTTATCTTGTTTGCCTATACAGCTAGGTAATAAAGAAGGATCAACGAGATTTAACCGTAAGAAAAATGTGTTAAAAAATAAGAAAAATGCATTAAAGTAGAGTAATAGTAGAGAATAATCAACAGACATCAAGTCCCACAAGGACATACAAAAGTATTTTGCGTTAAATAGACGCCCACGGTTTTGAGTCCAAATTGTGATTCAAGGGTTAAAATGCCAAGCACTCTCACTCCCTTTAAGTAAATGGCATCCAGAGGGTTACGAGGCTCTTCAAATGACCGCAGCATTTATGTTCCTGCGCCTCCGAAACAGGTACCTGCTGAACTGTTGCTAGATAAACAAAACTGCCAGTAAGGCCAGGCAGCACAAACCTGTCAGCGCTGCCTCCTGCCAGGACAGCAGAGAAGGGGCAAGAGTTTGCAGGATCTATTGTTTCCACATACTTTTATTATTTATTTACGCAGGGAGGCGGAGTGTTTTTCCATGTCACCCTATGGTAGCAGGGAGTGCTCTCAAGCTGGCGATCCCCCGGTCACTCTCACCCAAGGGTTCTCCTGAATCCTTGGGCTGTGGAGCATTCTGCTGTGGCCTCAGATTGCAGGGCTTCTGCTCCCCACAGCATTTTGGAGGCCTAGCTGGTAGCACCCTTTAATACACAGTATCATTTTAAGAGTGTTAGACTTTTTTTTTTTTTAAAGTAATGACATTGCATCAATTTCAGAAGCAAAATGTAAGAGTTTTCCAAGCCATAATAATAGGCTAAATGGAGTTATTCCATTTACAGGTTTTTATTACTACTTCTTGAGGCAGTTCAGCTGAAACTCTGTCCTTTGATAACACATCATTTCAGCATGATGTTCGCTCAAGGTGGGATTCATCTCATCTAAAGGCAGAGGTTTAAGGGGTGGTTGTGAATGCTGCTCGCTGTTGGATGTCACCATAGTTGATGGGGCTCCTCCGGGGGTCTGATTCCTCTCGCTTGCCTCAGATTTCAGTGGTGCACAGGGTGCGTGTTCTGTCTTTGTGTGGGGTATGTATTGGATGAGTGAATCCCGCTTGCATTTCACAGGATACAAGGCAAGGCACTGAGACTAAGCCGGGACTGGGGAACATTTCTCTGGTCCAGCACGTACATGTATTCTGGCCAGATGCTGCTGCAGGAACCTTGGGGTGTATGGGCTGGAAGGCAACCATGCCTCGCCTGGGCAGAAAGGACTGCTGGGTGCATGAGAGCACATGCCTGTCCCACCATCTGTACCTAAGGAGACCGGAGCTAATTGTCTCCCAGACATCTGGTTAGCCCCCAGCTGCACTCAGTAGCAACAAAAGCAGTTCAGGCTCCTTGAAAAGCTACTGGTTTATACACTTTCCTGTTGGCTGTTTTCTCTGTTGCGCTTTTAGCCTCCTACTATACTACTCTTATCAACTGGGATGGAGTCCTGTCTTGTTCCAAGCTCCTTTGGGTTCCCTGAGAATCAGAAAGGGGCTGAAAACTGGCTGCATCTACAAGCAGAAAATTGCAGAAGTGCTTGTCAAGGTCCCAGCTGACAGGGAACCGCTGTATGGATCCCTGCACCCTCCCCACAGCCAGAGTGTGGGCAACACACAGTGTTCTCCAGCAATTCTCAGCTGGCTCTGGGTCCCTAAGTGGCTGCAGGCAGATGGTGGAAAACTGCAGCAGCCCTGAGAGGCTTAAACTAATGGTGTAGATTCCTCCTACGGGCACTCTGAACCGCACGTGTCCAGGATCTTGAGAAGAATGGTTTGGGTTGGAAGAGACCTTAAAGATCATCCAGTCCAACCCCCCTGCCATGGCCAGGGTCACCTTCCAATAGACCAAGTTGCTCAAAGTCCCATCCAACCTGGCCTTGAACACTTCCAGGGATGGGGCATCCACAACTTCCCTGGGCAACCTGTTCCAGTGCCTCACCATCCTCACAGTACAGAACTTCTTCCCTATGTCCTATGTAAATCTCCCCTCTTTCAGTTTAAAACTGTTGCCTCTTGTCCTGTCACTACAGGTGCTGGTAAAAGTCTCTCTCCATCTTTCTTATAAGCCTTCTTTATATATTGAAAGGCCACAACAAAGTCTTCTCTTCTCCAGGCTGAATGACACCAAACAGCACGAATTCTGCCTGCTGCATTCTTGGCAGCATCAGCAATCTCAGATTTTTCCTCCCTGTCACAGGACTGGAAAACCTTTCCAAAGACTGCATAGCCCACAGACTGTGAGTTTCTTCACAGGAATGGAGGGAATCTTTACCTCTGTGAATTACTGCTTTTAAATGGCCCACAAATCTGCTTTGCAGCACATCAAAGAAAATCTTTTTCCCTGATGCTCTCATGATATCTGTACCTGGCCTGAAGTCCCTTTCCTGAACTCTTGAAAGCCACAGGATGTCACAAGATACATTGTCCAAACACTGCAGGTGCTCTTTCAGTCTCCAGCTCATTTGCAGCTGTAGTAGTCTCCCCTCTGTAAGGAAAGGGAGAAGCCTGTCATTATGCTCTACTCAATGTCACCACGCCAAGGATTATGTCCACTTCATGTCTCTGCCAATTTCATGATGAGGCAGTTACTTTATAGCTGTTGCCTTTTTTTACAAGGCGTAGTCAACCTGGAACTGCTAGGGAATTGAAGGCCAAATTCTGTGAATATTTCTGAGTACAGAAGGATACTAGAAAAACCAGAATGGCTCTTGGCCCCTATGAGACAGGTACTTTGACTGGAGCCAGGGGGGTATACAGCTGGAGAGAGCAGATGAATCCATTTTTTAAATAAGTGAAAAATAAGTAAGTGGGTGGAGACAATGTTCTCCAGGAGGGGCTATATTCAAATCTCTACTCTGAAAAGGGCAGAAGGAGGATTTGAATCTAGTTCTTCCACACCTTAAAGGAGTGTCTGGTCCACCATGCTAAAAAGAAGAGAGGAAGAGGAATTAGAAGGAAATTCACCCTGTCAAACAAGAGAACATTGTCATTTTCCCTTGAGTACTTTGTGAGAACCTTATCTCAGCAAGCCCTAAGAGTTTATTTAGCATCCCATGGAACATATTTTCAGCCAGTGTTAGTCTATATGTAGCCTCTTCTTCCTCCATCCCCTTTAGAGTTTAAACACGGGTTTCTTGCCTTCTGGTTTCTGTTATGAGTATCATGAGTGTACAGAAGATTGAGTCTTGATCTTCTGAAAGTCTAGAGCTCTGGGGAGATGATATTACCTATGTGTTTGCGGAGATCAGTGTATTCAGAAATAAGACAATATGCCATAGGTTGTTTATCATAATTTGAATTGAAAATTAACCTGCCTTCCTTCAGAACTGTTTTGTTTGCACATCTCCATGTTTATCAGGTCATTGCGGCAACTGTTTTATATTCATTTTGTTTCTTCACTAACAAAGCTTCTCTTGTTATACCAAAGCGTAATAAAGAAAATAGCCCAGTACATAGGAGAAGTTATGGAGGACTCAAAAGATAAAGTCCAGGAAAATCTTCTGGCCAATGGAGGTAGGTGCTGTGAATGTGGGGTTTTTTAATGCATTGATGATGTTTTTATTTGCTTCAGAATATGAACATGTGGAATTGAAACACTCATATATTAGAAAGGACAACTGTTAGCAACATTTTCTAAGAGCACATCTAGCCTGCTCCCATTTTTCTCAAAGTCAGCAGGAGCTTTATCCAGCACCAACTTTGCTTCCAGGAGAGTGTTCAGTGTCTAGAACTAGTTTCTGACTGAATTAGTTTCTAACACCAGAACCGAGGAATGAAGAGGAAAGCAGGAGACATCCTTCTTCCCTCCTAAAATGACCTAGCGCCTTTCTGTGCCTTATACGGAGCTGACCTGTTACAGGCAGCTAAATCTCATTCTATATGGCTGCATGACATCTGGTAGTGATCTGCCTTCCCTCCTACAGTGCTGGGATAGATCACGTTGTTAACCATGGATCACAGGTGGACATGTGAGGCAACAGCTCCAAACCGTGGAGCCGGGGCTACGCTCACAAGGTTGTGCCAGGTGCTGCCAGGAGGTGCATGTGCTGCTCCTGTTAGGAGAAAATGCCCCTCAGTGGTGTCCTGCCCCGGCCGGCAGCAGCTGTGTAGCAGAGAAGAGCAAGCAGAGAAGGCAGGGACATTTCTGGCATGCCGGAGAGCTGTGGGAGCCCGCTACCTTACTGTATGCTCTCCCTTACATTGTCTCTAAATACTCAATAAGGTGTTTTTCTAACCTCCATGAGCTAATTTTCCCCTTTTATTATCTAGTACGGTACTCAAAGCCCCGAAGGGAGCCTGTGTCAAGGACAAAATTAACATTTAGAAACTGATGGCTCGTAGATCTCCACATGTTTTGTTAAACCCTGATTGTGTTTCAGAGCAAATTCCCAGCTATCCTAGAAAAGTACAACAAAATTGGATGTGTTACAACATGCTAATTACAGGCTTGTAGAACGACACTTGTAAATAAACTAAGAGCATGCACTCCATCACCCTTTGGCTGCCTGCAGTGTTGTACTTCAGACCTGTATGAGTAAAGGATGGGGGGAATGTTCTTTTAGAAGTGTTCTCCTTGCATGACATAAGACTGACATTTGATGAGTGCAACTGCGTGACAAGTACGATAATCCCACTTATTGTGTTTCAGGACTAAAGGATAAAATGAAATGCCTCAAAAGTATGTTGAGGACTGATGAATGCAGTGATGTTACGAGCATGCATTTGTGTGTATTAGTGCTAGAGACAAGTCTTGGTCTGGTTGTAGAGATACAGTGATCAGGTTACGATGGATTTCTCAAGTAACAACCTCGTAGCTTGATCACGATATCTCTATGACTTGAGAAACAACAGGTTCCACTTATTTCCTTTGTTTCTTCTTTTTACACCATTTTCCTTTCCTATCAGCTCTGCATGTGTTGTAATAGAAGAATGTGGAAATTACTTGGATGTGTTACTAATTTCTCTCCTCTGGATTTGGTCATCCAAACAAACCATATTAAATTAAGACATTAACCTTTCCAAGATTATTGACTGCATCTTAAAAAACCTGAGTCAGCTTTAGTATATGAGGATTCCACTCATACATTCCAGTGTCATTCTCCGTAAGCAGCAGCAACTTCGCTGTACGAATTCTTCCTCCTCCCCTTTCTGGTTAGCAAAAGGATCCTAAAGTTGAAGGCTTCCTTGAGGTCGTGAAATCAGAAACAAAATTAGAAGACACAATTTCTTGCTGCATGATCCTGTTTCAGACTATCAGACCATCCCAACTCAAATTTTGTTTCAAGTTACCCTAAAACTTCAAGTTTTCTGATTTTAGCTCACTTGTATACAATCCTGACAGCAGTTTGGTCCACAAACAAATGAAGGTGGTGGCTGTGTGTCTAGCAATTGTTTGGTTAGATTTGTGTGAAGAAAAATGCACAGTACTAGAAAATACAGCACTACTTTCCAGTGGGCAACAGTTGAAAGCAGCCATGTGGAGATGTCTCTCTTATAGAAGGAAAACATGTGTCTGTGTAACAAAGGGAATGTTAGCGTATGACAACAGCAGGAAATGCTTTCTTGCTTATGAGGGAATAAAAAATGTGAAATGTAAGTAAAAGCTTTCCTTCAAAGATTCAGTCCCAATTCTCTTCCATTTATAGTAATATTAAACACAAATGAATTTTAAAATTTGGTAAGTGGTGGAATAACTCCAGTCTTTATAATGAGCTCAAATCAAAGCAGCATGGGAAGCATAACAATTTTGAAGAATTAAGTGTTTTGAAGGGAAGTATTTAACAGTGCCTGTTAGAGCTGGGTGAGAGATACGAGAGATTCAGGCTGTGGGGTTCCTGGGCAGCTCTGGGTGCACTGGTGTAGGTAGGAAGCATCTCTCCTGGATGGGCAGCAATGTGAAGTCTTTTGAAAGTGGCTTGACAGGTTCTGTAGATGGGGGGTGCCATTCCAGGAGCATCGGGGTCCTTGGACTGCTTGGCATTTTAAGCTCAGTTCTGCTAACGTGTTCACAGTAGTTTGTGCCATCCCCAAGATCAGGCTGCTCAACTAACCTGCACCCGTGCCAGGGCACGCTGCTCAGGAGGGAACTTGTGAAATGGGCTGAGAACTCATGCTGTACTTAACTGCCTAGCATTTTTATTCTACTGAGATTCAAGGAATGTGAGGATAGAAGGGGCATGTGTAGGTCTACAGGGAACTTCCATATCCTCTCAGCTATATATAGTCCAGAGCCTGTGAATACTCTGTTCCTTCTCACCGCCCAGCAATGCCGTGCTCTTTGCAGGTTTCATTCCCATTGAATTTAGCAAAGCCTAAGCAGAAAAGCTTGGGAGCAGCAGGATGAAATCCTTGAGTCACATACCCCGTGCTGAAAACGCTCCATGATTTTTATTGCTCAAGTATTTTTGACCTCCCTGCCTTTTCCCCAGTGACCACGAGCAAGCGCTGCCGGAGAACTGCACACGTGGGAGCTGTGTGATAACTCTCCCTGCCTTCTGCAGTTTTTCCCCCTTCCCACGTGCTTCCCGTGTGGGAGAATTGGCTGATTCCTGATCAGACCTTAACAGGAAGGGCTGGATCTTTGCCTCGTGATTCCTGCCCATTGGGTGTGGGGGAGATATACACAGCTGTGGTTTTAGAAAGAGGGGGAGAACACTGTCATGCCAGTGCTCTCTGCCTCCCAGGCAGTTTATGCCTTGCTCAGAAGCCTGTTTCCTCCTAACATAAGACTTTCCATGCTTTAGAAATCTAATAGGGTAAACTGACTCTGTTGTGGGGTGAGAGAAGCCCATGGAAAGGATAGCGCTGTCCTGCCAAGGATATTCGGTATCACACGGGACAGGGTACTACCCTCAGCCTGGTAGTATAGCAATTATACAACTTTTCACATTCCTGCTCATGCATCTCAGTTCATAAAGTTTTCTCCGCACCCTGAAAGTCCAGCCCACAATAAATTGTGCTCAAACCTTGCTGTGGGACTGAATTAACTCTCTGGACAAGGTAGTGAAGAGCACTAGATGGCCCCAGCATCCCTCTCCTCTTATTTGGCACCTTGAGCTTGTTTTGCTCCTCATCTCCCCCAGGTGACTTCCCAGATATTCTCCTGATCTGGAAGAAAGCCCACCCTACAGGTGACACTGCCTCTGGCTTCTTTGTCTACACATGGCGACCCTGCCTGCTGCCTTTCTCCAGCCCCCCTAACCTGCAGGGGGACAGTCCCAGCCCCTCTGCTTGTTGTGAGTTTATCCCATCCCATAAAGTTGCTCAAGAACACTATGTAGGAGTGTGCTTGGTAGCCTAAGGATTCTCAGGAGTCAGCTTAGGCACAGAGCTGTCTGATTTCACGAGCTGCTAGAGGAGAATTCTTTATTTGGTACCATAATGTACCAAGTCTTAATGTTTTCTGATCTTAAAGAGCCTTGGTCTTCAAACAGAGTGCCATAGCATGATCCCGTTTTAGGAGCTGGGTGCCATGTGTGTCATCTCCCCTCAATTCTGGGAAGAAGCCAGGGTTCCTCATGGTCTGAGGGTGTCTTGTTTTGGGGGGCTGCATGCACAGGACCTGCTGTGGATTTCTGTTGTTGGATGCTGTGACTGGATTTATCCCTTTAGAGAAACACCGTATGGCTTTGTGTGAGATGGGGAGCTCTGTGCACAAAGTCAAGGAGGAATTCCTCATTGCCTCTCAATTGGTTTGATTTCTAGTGAGCACTTGACGGAATCACAGCGAAGTAACATCAGCCATACTCTTAATATCTCTGATCCAACTGTCAATAATCCTGAATATTACTGGTGGTCTTGAGCACAAAGTATTTTTCTGGTAGCTCTTGCTGGGGTTAAATTCAAGTTAAATAATCAAGACTGAGGTATGTTACGTGAAGCTGTTTCTGCTGTGGAGATGGTGATTAACTATAATTATAAATATTTATAATTAGAAAGATGATTAGATTAGGCATATGATCTGTGCAGTTTTGGTCTATATTAAATTTCTATGAGGATTCAGAGGTGGGCTTCTGGTTGACTCCCATCTCTAATGTTAATCAAAGCTATGCCTAGGCTATAGCTGGGGACCACTACCCAAATTTTCACCTGCTGTCTGGTAAGTTGTCTGCTTTAACACATCTCTCTGCATTTTCAGTTGATCTAATTAGCTACCTGACACGGTTTGAGTGGGACATGGCCAAATATCCCATAAAGCAGCCGCTGAAGAATATATCAGAAGCATTAGCAAAGGTAAAATGTACTCCAAATTTAAGCAGATGTCAGCATGGGGAAGCATGTTTTTGGCAGGTTTTTGGTCCCTCCTCTCACTCACTGGCAGTTTGGGCAGGAACAGGCTTCATTCTGTACTGAAGCATTGATATTGGTTTAGTTTCTACTGTAATAATAATAATCATATGTTTAAACCTATCCAGTCTGTAAGTATATGGCACATTATCAGATTTATTAGAGTGCATTGACATGCTTTCTGCACTTTAATCCCCTTCATTGTAATATTTGATTGTTTTTATATACTGCCATATCGTTCTCCATTTTGGAGTTCATTTGTGAAATCGTTGGCCTGACATTAAATCAAATGCACTGCAGGCTGGATGAATTATTTACACTGTCAGTCCATTCAGGAAGGTGTGATGTGTTGTTCAATGGAGATAACAAATGAAACCGTGAACTTGCCTTTAGGTACAGCTGTAACAGCCACAGCAGCAGCTGACTCCATCCTACTTTCTGCAGAGGCTTTTGCCTCGGGGGAAGCTCGGACACCGGCTCCCCCTTGGCCACGCTCAGGGGGTCTTACGAGGGGCTGAGAGCCGCGTTCTTGCCTTAAGGTGCACAGGGAGTAGGAGGGGGATGAGGGCAACACCTCAAGCACAGAGTTGACTCCTTTTTTTAACTTTGTTTCAGCAAGTGACTCAAATAGAAACAGACCTAAAGACCCGGTCAGCTGCATACAACAACATTAAAGGAAATTTGCAAAGCCTGGAGAAAAAAACTGTGTAAGTATCACACACGCTCACATCTGGCAGGCTGCGTGGCTGAACTGAGGGCAGTGAGTGCCCACTCCCACTGCTGTGCTGTGGACCATGTGTGTTCTGGTGGGAACAAATTTTTCTGGCTTTGGGGCATGCTGAGCATCTACAGAGCCAGGAAAAGCTGGTGCGGGGGGAGCTGGTGCGATCAGCATGTCTCAAAATCAGCTCGGGGAGGCTGCAGTTCCTAATAGGATTTTATTGGCAGTCTGGGCAGGCAGTCTTGGGAAAGAGTCAAAACTAAATGTGCTGTATTGTTCTGATGAGATTTCAGGGACTCAGAAATTAGATCAGCTGGGTCAACCGGTGGATTCCCTTGCAAGACAGAGCTGTTTCCTATGGGAGCTCTGCAAACGCTGTTCAGGAAGTTGGTTTTGCAATATTCCAGGCAAAGGCATCTATTCTCCTTCCCTGCTGTGTCTACCTCACCAGCATATCCCACTTACATTTTTCTTTTCTTTGTTTCATTCTTTTAGTCCAGGTGGTGATCTGTGAGGGCTTCCCAAATGTTCTCTCTCCTCTCTTCAGCTGCTTATGGCCTTTACCTATATCAGTGCTGATTCCTGTATTTTCTCTGGGGTATCACTGGGGAGAATAGAAAATTCCAGTAAGTAATACATTTAGAGAAACTTAGACAGTGCTGTGCCAGCCCTCACCCAACACTCTTTCCTACTCAGGCCCCTTGCTGTGGGCGCAGGACACAAGTCCTCACCTTCCTGGCACCACAGCCAGCCAGGCTGGCAGCCTGCCCAGGAACCAGCCTTTACCCAAGGAAGACACTCACAGGGGCTCAAACCAAACCCCAGGGAGGGTGGCATTTTGTTCTGAATGTGGAGCTAAAATGAGCATGCCTGGCACCAACGCCACTGAACCCAACCAGAAACCACAGGAAAAATACTTCCAGGTGGTGGTTCAGAATGAATTTGTCAAAAATACTGCTATTCCTCATGGAGACATGCTCAACATGGGGACTTCAGTGCCCACCAGCAGAGCCATGTCACAGTTATGTCTCCCCCTCTTGTCTGCTGAGTTCCTGTGTCCATGCCTCATGACCTCCAGCCAGTACCACTGGACCATGCTTCCAGCTTGGTGTAGACAGTGTTAGAAACGTTTGTCTCAGGTCATGTGCATGTGGATAATCATGGGCAGGAGGGACAAGAGGACAGTAGCTCCCATTTCCCTTTTCTTGGCACTGTACGAATTCCCAGCCCACTCCTGCAGCATCTCTCCAGCGTCCACGTCAGCTTTAAGTACCTGGAGAGAGGCAGAAGCTCTGTGTGAGGAACATAAGCAGTGCCAGGCCTCCAGCAAGATGATGAGGTAGAAGAACGGAGACCTCATGGTCCAGACCTGTCTTCCTCTCACCATTCCATCCACCTTTAAATGGTGGCATCTCTGGTGTCTACCAGTGCCAGCTAGCTTGAGATGAACAAAAATCTATTAAGATGTTACTGGCCAGCTAATGTTTAGACTGGCACAGCAAACCTCAAACAAAAACCTACTGGTTTAGGTCCTCCTTCACTCCTGCCCAGTGACAGAGAGGGTAGCTGCTCTCTTCCCATACACTTCTAGTGCCTACCAGCCATGCCCGGCCAGCCCCAGCCATCTACACTTCCTAGAGGTGCAGCACCACTGGGACATAAGGTGATCAAGTGGGCCTAGACTGTGAAGAGAGCCGTCCTGCAGATCCCACCTGCACGCAGGACTGCTGCTCCCACTGTCCTTCAGCTGGAGGCATCTCTGTGTGCTGGTCCGTGGAGGTTCAGGGTTGCTTTGATGGATTATGTCCATACAAGCGTTGCTTACTCTGACTGAAGCGTGGTCACACAGACAGCTCAACAGGCAGCCTGGAGAGGGCAGGTGCCCCCTGCAAGATGCAGCAATGACTACAGGCAGGGTGGTAGCTTCAGGTGCGCACTTCCCAAGTGTCTACACTCTTACTGTAGAAACCACAGCAGAAGAATGGTGTAATTTCACATAAAGGGCATAAAAGTAGCCTAGTGCTAGTCACCAATGTTCTGCCAGTAGTTTTAGTTGCTTTTGTTATTCTTTTTAGTTGCAGTAAAAAACCTAAACAGCCATTTCAGAAGTGTAGACGTGTCCTTTAGTCACCTCCTTCCTGGCCACCTTCTACCCCAGCATACGCTATTAGCGACTATACCCACAGCACAATACCTCCAGTGTGCTGCTCATGTTATTTTTCCTTTGTCTTCCTTCACCGTAGGGGAAATCTGCTGACTCGGACCCTAGCAGACATTGTCCATAAAGAAGACTTTGTTCTGAATTCCGAGTACCTTATCACGCTGCTCGTCGTGGTGCCAAAGTAAGGCAATAGTGCGTGCACACGCGCTCAGTGTGGTGTTGAGTTTCAGGCCTTAGCAC
>JAOXNO010000024.1:105290563-105311398 GCA_028565335.1 Limnodromus scolopaceus
GCTCGTCGTGGTGCCAAAGTAAGGCAATAGTGCGTGCACACGCGCTCAGTGTGGTGTTGAGTTTCAGGCCTTAGCACCGGATCCAGGCGATACTGGGTCGGGCTGGGGCAGCTCATCAGTGCCACGGCTGGGACACGGGTGGGGATGGCAGCAAAGAGCAAGAGCGGTTTCTGCCAAGGGTGGTGCTGGCACAAAAGAAAGAGGCAAAGACTGCTCCCAACTCGGAGCAGGACAGAATCAGGATGTCGGTTTTTAATGGTTACAGAGCGGGTTCTCAAACAGCCTTCTGCTAGGAATAGTATGAGTCAAAAGAAACAGAAAAACAGATTCTTGCTGGAGCTTGGCCACTTCGTAAGAGGAATTAGACTTGTCAAACTCACAAGGCCTCTGCTGGCCGTGTATTCATAAATGCCTGCACATAGGATGAGCGCCATCTCCATCAGTTCTGAAGTTACGTGATGTCCTTCTCAGAAGCCTACACAAAACTTTTCCTCTCGGATAGCCCTGTCCCAGCACACTCATACAGTACCATCACTTTTCTCTCCGTAAAAACCACTTTACAAAAAGCCATCTGGCTTAAGTTTGTTGAGTTTAATATCTGCACATTCTTTCAGATTCCCCCTATAAACAGACTTCTGGCTTTGAAAACTCTTACCGTCCCCTTCACCCCTTGTCTCCCAGTGCTGGCATGTGCCATGTTTGCAGTGTAGCACCTGATCAGCCCTGGGATTGCACGCAGCAGATGAACCACACCTACCCATGGGTCAGGGGCAGCTTGGGCAGCAGGGCAAGGGTCCTGGCACATGGGGCACTGTGTGGCAAAAGCCACATTCTTCCTACCATCAGCTGCCTGCTCTGGGCCCTTCCTTATGCCAAGACCCAAAGCGAGGACTGAGGGTGCAGCGTTGAGGGAGACATCTCCCTAGCTGGTGACCAGGAGAGGAAAGGATAGGAGAGGCTTAATGTATCTTAATCACATAACCCAGCACGAAGAGCTCCAACTCTTCTGCCCTAAGCTAGTAGCTTAATTAACTGTATTTATCAACACATTTGCTTTCTAATATATAGTATTTATTTACTGTCCTTTGTTTTGTGTTGTTCAAAGGTCAAGCTACGTGCAGTGGCAGAAGACCTATGAATCCCTCTCTGATATGGTAGTGCCTCGCTCCACCAAGTAAGTGAAATTCCAAATTAAGGTCCCTGTTTGTTTCAGCCTCTCAAATTGCTGAATCCTGGGAGGAATCACTTGTCTGGTGCATGGGCTCCTTGTTAACACATAGATTTGCCTAATCTCATTCTCAACTGAAATCAGAAATTAGTCTGTTGAAGGGAAGTGCAGATGAAAAAAAACCAAAAAAACACTTTGTTTTTTACAATTAGCTTGTTGTTCCGTTTTCCAGTAATCCAGTTCTTTCTACTTTCAACCAGGGCCACTGCTTTTCGTGTAAAACAGGCAAACAATTTGTTACGGTAATCCAGGCATAATTCAGACACATGCAATCACTGCAATCACATGCAAAGAAACCTCTTTTTACAAAGATCAAACACTATCTTTGCATCTTTAATTGCTTCCTGCTGTAGAATAGGATCATTCATTGTAGTCATTTCCATTAGCAAATGCCATATGAACCTATCCTTTCACGTGGAGTAAGAAAGCCTTCCTGGGAATTAAATATCCCACTGTTCAGCTCCCACAGATCGTGAGGTCCAATCCAGGGCACAAAAGGTGACAGCACTATTATCTGAAATGGAAGAAATGGAAAGCGCAGAGAAAGAAGAAAGCTGTGTGGTACTGCCTGTCTCAAAAACACAAGTGCATGGGAAGGGGGGGAACGTTACTGGGAAACCTAGAAAAAGCGGGCAGGCAGAACGTGCGTGTACCATGATGGGTTCAGGAACTTAACTCCAGGGAGTGGTGGGTGCTAATGAAGTCTTTGTTCCCTTTTTCCATCACAGCAGTTCTTGAAAAGCAGGGTGTTGGTTCAGTATCATAAAAGAAAAAAAAAGAACTGCAGAAGAGGAAGGTAAAGAAGGCATGAGGGATTTGCCATGTCAAATCACAGCAGTGGATTTCTCTCCCGCAGGATGATTGCTGAGGATGCAGAGGGGGGACTCTTCACTGTGACCCTATTTAGAAAAGTGATGGATGACTTCAAGGCTAAAGCCAGGGAGAACAGGTAAGGAGCACCGATTGCTCGGCAGGGCAGGGCAGCGAGCAGATGGTGAGGATAAGGTGAGGTTTGTTCTGTGTGCAGTACAGCTGAACCCATCACTGGTTTTTAGGACTTCCTTACTGCTCGGGCTGCTGCTGGCCCTAAAGCCACGGAGAAGACAGGGTGGGAAAGAGCTGTGGCAGCAGATACAGTGATTCTATCATTTAAGCACCAGGCTACAGATCCTGGAATTGTCCTTCCTGCTCTCATGCTACTGACAGCAGGAAGCTTGCTTTCTGGGGGTGACTTCAACTCCCACCCTCCACCTACTTTAGCTGGTTAAATGGCTAGTGACGTTGAAACATTCTGTACCTGCTTCTTCAGAGGTGAAAGAAATGAGCATACGTATTGCTTGGACTATGGCTTCTGAGAGCAAATGTCATTCAATTGTAGGTTCATGGTTCGAGAATTTTATTTTGATGAGAAGGAACTGAAATGTGAAAAGGAAGAGCTGATGAAATTAGCTTCTGATAAGAAACAACAATATGTAAGTAGCTCATCAAGTTGATGGTCCTTGTAACGACAGCCAGTGCTACCGGCATGCCTACGCACCTCCCACTCAGAAATGGCTTTATGGTTCCAACAGACTCCTGTGAGCTCCACTTAGCCCAGAAAACCGAGGCACAGGGTAGATAGCACAATTTGCCCAAGGTCACTTCTCTCAGTGGTGTGAGCTATGGAGCCCCTGCACGCAGCGAGGGGGTCACAATACCGCTGTGTCTGTTCTCACAGGGCCCCTTACTGCGCTGGCTGAAAGTGAACTTCAGTGAAGCATTTGTGGCTTGGATTCACGTGAAAGCCTTGAGAGTTTTCGTTGAATCTGTCCTGAGGTAAGTGGGTAAACATACAGTGCCGGCAGAGATTCCGGTAGAAGTCAAAACGTACAGCTCTCTTCCTGGGGCAGTTCCTTCACAGGAGGGAGCATCCCTGACACACCATGCTCCAGAAGCTCAGAGGAGACAACACAGGTGACCACAAAAAAGGTGACATGGGAAGCTGATGAAAAATAGTTCTTTGGGGGCGCTTACTGGGAAGTGAAAAACAGAAAGGCACTAGCTAGTTGACTTTTGGCTTCAAAAAGAAAATGCTTTCAGGTAAGCACACGTCCACGGAGACTGTTTCTGCAGTGCACAGTCAGCTAGCGTGCTGGGAGAGCGGAGGTGAAAGGGCAGGAGCAGAAAAGCGTGCCTCTTCCCAGCAGATGATCATATACGTTGATGTGTTTCAAGGTATGGCCTCCCAGTGAATTTCCAAGCAATGCTGCTGCAGCCCAATAGGAAGTCTGTCAAACGCCTGAGAGATGTCCTAAACGTGGTCTTCAAACACCTGGATGAAGTGGCAGCAGCAAGTATAATGGATGTATGTATTTGGTCTACGACTGCAAATGCTGCAGCCTGTCTCAGTTTAGCCAAATGAACATGTTCACAGTCCAGGGGTTAGAGCAAGCCCCTCCTCACGCCTTGCACTGACAGGACCCATGGATGCCGCTCTAGCACCTGGTGGTTACAGGCTGGGTTAGGGTAAGGGGTAGACTCAGATTATGATAGAGATGCATGGAGATCGCTGACATTTTCTGTTGAAGTATCTGATGTTTACAGCTACTGGACTGGAATAGGTCTGCTCAATAATGTCAGTTCCTCTAAGTAAAAATCTTCAAGTCTTCTATAAACATTCAGGTCAACACAAGCAAGAAAAATTACTTCCGCACTAAACACTAGGACAAGCGCGAGGGCTCCATCCCCTTTCAGGCTGTCATTGACTAAACGCCTCAACCCAGAACTTCAGCACGCAGCAGTATGTGCTTTCTCCCCCCATCTTGAGCGTACAAACCAGTAGGCATTAAAACAGCCCAAACCCAGCAAGATTCTCAGTGCATGAAGGGAGGAGAAAGGAGGTGCTCTAGAGCTGAAGCACACAAAAATACACAAACCTGCAACAGCCAAGCATGAATTCTCAACGCCAACTGCTTTAGGCAGCCTGAGAGCACCAAGCGAACACGAGATTCTCAGTGAATTCCCCACCTTAAGCCCAGCAAATACAAAACTCCATTCCACCCGTGGGAGAGGAGCACAAAAGCAATCCACTGTAGCTTTGAACTGTGAACAGTTTGTTTACTGGTACTAAAGTCATACTGTTTCCTTTTGCAGCCTGGCATGGACATCCCTGGTTTACAACTGAGTAATCAAGAATACTATCCTTACGTCTATTTCAAGATTGACCTCAGTCTTCTTGACAGCAGTTAAAAAAAAAAAAATGCTCAAGCTTCATCTATTAATTTTCAGGACCCTAATGTTACAGTAAAACAATCTTTAGCTGCTGAAAGTAAAATTAAAATGCAGATGCTGTAGCAGGATAATTGCTTAAGACCTTCCTACCACTTCCACTGATTTTTACAGTGACTTCAATATAAATATCCCTTGTTCATAGTTTTACAAAAACATATTTCAGAGGCAGGAGGTACTATGGTATGGTATATGGTATTTATTTTTTTTGGTAAGTTACAAAGATGAAGTATCTATTGGACTTGAAATAAAACAAATTTAAAGAGTGTGGTGGCTAATGAATCTGCTAGGTGTGTACAGTCCTGTTCTTCTAACAAAGCAAACTTAAAAAACACCAAACAAACTAGAAAAAGTAGAAAGCATCAGAGCAAGACTCAGGGTTTTGTTTTTAATTTAAAAAAAGAAAAGCTTAAGAAGAAAAGATCCGCAAAATTGCTGCGGAACTTAGTGTAGTATGACTTCTAGTCCCAAGTACTTACAAGTTTAGTTTTTGCTGAGACATTTCAGTTGGAACAGTTCCATTAGATCTCATCTGCTGGGATGACTTAGAGCTGGAGCACATTTCCTGCCCAAAATCAGCAGTCAAGCTCCTGTTGGCTACCGGTGGCTCTTACCTGCCCTTCCATAGGGATGAGGTATGGGCGATCTCTTACAGACACTAGATGACAAATACCCTTATTACGTTATTTCCTTGAAAGGAGGGAAAACTGTCAGTCTTTCATTCCTTACTTATAAACAAGGTGATCACATGAGGATCACTTCACTGGACAGTGATACACAAGACATTGAGAGCAACAAAATATAACAGTATTTTTATTTAAAAAAGCAGCAGTTTCCATCCTCATTCCCAGTGCTGATTCCCCTTCCAAGGAAATAGCAATTTCAAATCAAGACAATGCCAGATGGGAAGTGAAGTATTATCCAATTGCTGGAGACAGCACGGTGGTGTTTTTCTGTTAGCACCTGGAAATGCTCATGCCCTATAACGGGGAGTAGCTTCACTGTCATCCTGGGGAAGAGACCAACAACTCCCAGTGTCTCCCACTGCAGCAGCAGCTCCACTTCCACTGTATTAATGGTCTTACAAAGTCTGGCACAAAGAAAGAAAACCCCCCTGAGAAGGAATAGGAAGACTAAAAAGCATTGAAACTAAGATTGTCCATCTAATCAGGTTTTAGGCCAAACAGTCAAGATCGTTCACAGCAAGGGAGTGGCTTAGGGCTCCCCTCTGCACCAGCCTCTCTATCCTACAGTTCATTTTTTCCCAAGAGTCATCCAAAATGGGATAGCTTTTATCATGTGCACCTTCATTATTCTACATGAGACTAACACTGTGTGTCAAAAATATTTTGTTTTATTCTTTAATTGAAACAAAAGCTGAGCAGGTTCCACCTCCATGAAAAAGATAACACATTTAAAATTGGTTACACTAACAACCTCCAGTACACTCAAACAGCACACTATCCACGAAATAAAACCCAAGATGTTCCAAAGAAATATCCAAGATGTCCTCAAAATATTTGTTACACAGAATACAATCAAGTTTACTGGTTATGACAATTCATAGAATTTCTGCAATGTTTTCTTGAGATGCGTACAGTTCACTGCTGCAGTGCATCAAATAGCATAGTGTGTCACATGCTATTTCTCCATAAAAAGGCCACTGGAATATCCATCTGATTGTGAACCAGGCTGCAAACTGCTCCGCAAACTCTCCCAAGAAAAAAAAAGTTTCCTGAAGGTCTCACAGCTCATCTTTATCCCAGTCATCCAGATCCACATCACTGAGATCAATATCATCTTCAACTGGAAGCTGTGAAAAAGGAAAGGTTTTGAGCACACATTCAGAAGTGCTCAACACTGAGACATCACTGGCAGAGATGCTTACTTCATCCTGAGAGTAAAACTCCTGCCTATCATCTCTTTCATTCATAATTAAGCACAGTACAAGTGATCAGAGTTCAAACTAGAAGGTTGTTTTCTACTAACAAAAATACTCCAGATAAAGGCAAATACAGATAAATGATGTAACAAAGCTACTACCATATTCTATATTTTAATTCTATCTCAAGTAGATTAAAGGATTGTAATAGCTACTTTTCACAGTAATGTTGAACCTTAAGAACATACTCAATCACTGTGTAATTACACAGGCTTTACCTTACAATCTTCCTGACATTAAGAGTTTGATGGTAAGGTCAGCATATTGCAGAACCAAAGTCTCCACAAACATTCAGGTCTTGAATGCGTCCACTACCACCTCCCTTACTCAGCATAGGTAGTAAGGAGTTTCAGCCTCAAGGGAGTCAACGTTCAGATTACATCCTAACAGCCAGGCAGGAGTATCATCTGCCCACAATGTCAGATGGTGAATCTGGTGTTTGGTCTGGTGGCAGAATTTAGGTAATAGGAAACCAATAGCACAACTTGCCACAATCTTTGAAGAACGAGAATTTTCACATTGCCAGTTAGTTGCTTTATCCAGTCACTGCTGAACCTAGCAAAGCATCAGCACTTTTAGAGATGGAGCACCTCTTACCTCACCATCTTTGCCATCCCAAGGTTCAACTGAATGAATTTTAGGGAAAGCTCCACCACCCACTGGTGCTGTAGAGCCACGACCAACAGACAGTTCCCTGAGAAAGAAAAAAAAAAAAAAAGTTAAATTTAAGAAATTTCTCCAGTCTTCATCCACCTAGAACAGTGTCTGCTTCAGATAAAATGAAGTTAACTTTGAAAACTGCTCACATCGCTGGAAGCAAAACCTTTTCAAATTGAGAAGGAGGAAGTGAAGCCCTTAAAGCAGCACTGTGAATTTACAGTTGGATGTAAAAAGACAAACTGTGTGAGCTACAGTGTTTCGTATTTCAGTAGTGCCCCTTGTAACACTCCTGAATAAACACAGTCCATTTAACTGTATATTGTGTATCACTTGAGGCAACTCCAAGAGGAGTCTATAATTCTAGCTTTGGAAGTCACCTGCAACTGTTACTTGAAATCACTAGTGACCTTTTTTAGTGAGCTTTAAGTCTCCACAGGTTACAATGGGTATGAGCTAACCAACTGCTTCTGCTTTGAGACGCCCCATCTTGTACTTGCTACTTAGGCTTGCTCAAAAAACTTAGTATTAAAATCCTAAAGAGCTAATCCCTTTGTATTCTTTCAGAGGCAAATAAGACTGAATAAGCAATCCTCCCTAGGTGGAGTCTATGGTTTTTATGGTCTTCTCAGTGCTTGTTTCCTTACTTTTGGTTAACACTGTTGAGACTGCGTATTAGATTACATAAGCTGCACACAGCAAGCTGAGTTAACAGCCAGCTACACCAGCTGGGATTGTACTGCTTTCTCTAGGCAGCACATCTGAGCAAAAGTGTCAAGTAAGAGATTATTCCAGCAGGTACTGCTCCGTAGTGAGACAATACCAAACCAATTATCTAATTCCATGTAAGCTGCTTACGGTTTACTTTAGCTGTTGTGTCCTGAAAGCACCACTCACCCTCACAAGGAAAGGCTTCACTGATACAGATTTTACAGATTAAGAGAACTTGCCATGTCTGAGAAAAGCAGACATTTCTCTCACAGGCATTATTAGTACAAACTGTCTGGTATTACTCTTCTTGCATCTGAACCCGATATATACTTTTTTTTTTTACTTAATGCTCTGAGAACCTTCCCTTTTTGGCATTAAGAAAAAAGTCTGATCCCTTACACAGCTAAGGGAATATAGTACTGTTTCCATTAATCCTGCAGGAACAGGGTTCAATTAACGGTGAGGTGGGGAAGAGACCTGTATTTCCTTTTGGAATTCTGACTGTCCTTTGTGATTCTCCAAGTAAGGACATGGAAATAACACTGCTAATGTCTCACTGAAATATTATGCCCTTACTCCAATGAATGCTCATCATCTTAATTCTCTTAACTGTGCAAGTCCTGTCTGATCCAGAAAGCCTGGTTTTGGGCTAAACAGTCACAGCCCCGGTTACAGAAAGATTTAAGTCACTTAAAAGATTTCATACCTGAGAAACTCATTAATCCCTTGCTCACTGAATGATCCTTTCAGAAGGGCAAATTTCATCTTCCGAGCATTAACAGCTGCCATTGCTGGATACCCAAAGCCTCCAATCCCCAAAGAGCTCTCAAGATCTGACTGAGCACCTGCTTCTGTCCACAGCCACCTTAAGGAGAAGACAAAATATAAAATGAATAATTAGGATAGGCACTACAATTGCTTAGAAGTCACACACACCCTGCAGAGTTCAAGCTGGGCTCTGAACTGCCCTTGAGGGTGTCAACCCACCCCAGTTTGTTAATGAAGGCAGCAGGGAATAGCAGGGTCCTAATCTTGAGCCATGTAACAGAAGAAACCCCTCCTGAACAGCACTCTAGGCCAGCCCCATGCTTACAGCCACCAAAAGCTGGATCAGAACAGCCATGAAAG
The DNA here is from genome assembly GCA_028565335.1 of Limnodromus scolopaceus. Taxonomy (NCBI): domain Eukaryota; kingdom Metazoa; phylum Chordata; class Aves; order Charadriiformes; family Scolopacidae; genus Limnodromus; species Limnodromus scolopaceus. The sequence goes on from JAOXNO010000024.1 coordinate 105,299,497, forward strand.
AACTACATTACAAATCCAAACAAATTGCTGCACTTTAGCCTTTATTAAGCAAGGTTTTAAAGGGCTCAACTCACAGATTTAAACACAATAAAGTACCGCCTAAATCCCACTGCAGAAGATTTACAGCCAAAGACTGCAAGACCAGTATTTCACTCAGTATTAGTTCCTCACTGGTCAGCTCTTGGTTCCTCTAATGTTTAACAAGTCCCATGAGGAACATCTGGAATCAGCCAATCTCAGCATTTCCCCCCAGGCTTTCATGCCATTTTGCCCCCTTTTTACAGCAGCGTGTCAGAACAACTCTTGCTTCCCACAGAAGCCTCAGAGATCCTAACCTCCACTTGAGAGGAGGAGGAGAAGAGGCAAAGCCTGCTGGCCTGCTTCTTTGAAAAAGAAAATTTGTTAATAAACTGCAATTTCCTTTTTTTTATTTTTTGAGAATTCAGTCATACCGGCAGACTTGCCAACCAGCAAAAGACTCTACAAGAAACTGCATAAATACTGTCCTAAAATATTTTTGCATTCAGGACAAGAGTAAAAGATGCTAAATCTAATCTCATTAATGCTTAGATATTACTTGTAAACACAGGATTTGAGAAGTAGATGAAAAAAAAAAAATGAGCAGTATAAAGCCACAGAAACCCTTCACTCAGTACTGTTAGTGAAATATCAAGATACACTATCCTGTACAAGTAACCACTCTTCTCTGCAGATAAATCACTATCATACAAATTCTAGTCCATTACCTCTAAAAATGCTCACATCTTTTCCAAGAAGACCAGTCTATATTGACACTTACCCCCACATTTTCTTTTTATATTTTTCAGCCATTTTTAACATGACATCCAGGTAAGAATTCCGCCCTGAAGCTCCTGTTTGTTAGACAGAATTGTATAAGTTAAAAAAAACCCACAGCTACATACTTTAAGCAACAAATTCATACAGAAGTATGCTTGCTTGTACATCTACCTGTGTCAAGAATATGAGGCAGGACAGAAATGATGCAGAGCTGATGAGCATCACAGGTGCTCTTCAGAACATCTTCACTAATTATCTAGAAGAAAGTGGCAGAAAGTCAATGAGATTAAGACTTGATCAGGCAGCTGTGACTGTACTTTCCTCCAACCGCCTATCAACTCCATCCTACAAGGTAATAAGCATTGAAACTTGTCAACAGAAGCTTAAAAGCCTCTCTTATTTCACTGGTCCCCCAACACAAGGCTAATTACAAAGAGTCCACAAAGTCTTCTGTTGAGACTTGCAGCAACAGAAAGTAAGCAGTACCAAACAACTCTTACAGAGAGCATAGGAAGATGTCACTTCTTGCTTAAAGTCACTGTCCTTGGAACAGGGCTAGAAACCGCACACCCAGACCTATGCATATGCCTGTAGGTTTCATTCCTGGTACTGCTAGCATAAGGAGAGCCAGCAGGGTGCAGCATTTGCTGAAGGTGAGGACATTTGATCAACATGATGGAAAAGCAATTTGAGAAAATGATGTAGAGGTACCTCCAGGAGCTCAGGTGGAGGTGCATTATCAGAGAACAAATCCAGAGCGCGAGCAATGATATCGGATCTAGTTCTGCCACCATCATAATCAACAGGGTCTTCTCCTTTCTGGAAGATTTTAATTGTGGGAAATCCACGAATCTGCAAGACAAGTTTAAGCCATCAGCTCAAAAAAAAAAAATCAGAATATTTATGGTGGAACTTATATGCTACTCTGATGTGTTCTAGATTAAGAGAAAGGGAAGAGATTTAACATCTAGATGAATCAAGTCTCACAGCATGTTATGACTGAACTGGAACAATCTTCTAGCTTCTTACTTGTGCAACAATTAAAAAAAAAAAAGGTAACACCAGAACACTGTTTCAAGTTTTAGGCTTGATGAATCAGCAATAGTTTCAACTCAGTTTAGATGCACCAAGCAGGTTTAAGTACCAAGAAGACTATCTTAACTCTTTGTATTTCTTAGACAGTTTCCCCTACTTATCTGTGGGGAGACAGGACTGAGCCTACATGACAACAAATGGACCTTAAGCTCCCTCTGCTACACTTTCAGCAAAACTTGTTCAGTCTTCCTGCTGACTGCCAGCCATGTGCACTTACAGTGTGCTGCTTTGTTTCCCTGTAAACTCCCTGTACTGTATTAAAAATTAAAGAATATCAGTTCACTTTGGGCCCACAGCATAGCTGATCTGGACAGCTAATATTGTTGTGTGATCCCTGACAACTGGCTCCAAGATGTACAGGCCCATGTGTGTGTTCTGGAGATACCCAGCCAGTGTACAAACAGTCTGAAAGGAAAGACCTCTCACTTCAGATAAACTATGCAAGACCTTACAGAAATAAACAGCCTTTTTCACCAGCAACATCCAGATTTATTCCTTTTCTCTCACCCCATTTATTTATATTGTTACTGACGTTCGGGAAGGAACTATTTCTGGAAAAGTGGTATGTGTCACTTAACATTATTTTTAGCACAGAACATTTCAGTGGTACCAGATTAAGGAACAGTTCAGTAAGCATTAGAGGGACATCTGACTTAAAGAGATGGAAAGGAAATTGTAACTACTGCAGAGCACACTCACCCCATATCGGCTTGCCAGCATCTGATTGACTGTCGCATCTACCGCAGCCAGTTTTACTTTTCCCTTCGTTTGTTCCTTCACCTCAGTGGCAGCAGCTGCCCACTCTGGTTCCAGGCTGAAAAACAGAGTATGAACGCTCTAAGCTTCCTTAGAGCTAGCAGAAGTATACCACATGCCAACATTACATAGCATACTCTACTCAGGAATAAATTCTCTGCTGAGAACGATAACTAGGAGGGTTATTCTAAATTAGATTGAAGTCCTGCATCTGAAGGAATTAAAGGATCCACGTAACTTCTAGATCTTACTTCCACCCATAACTGGGAATTTTACTGCTCAGGAGGAGTGCAGCCAGAGCAGCACCAAGGTGCTCTGAGCAGGAGAAGCCCACACAGCTGTGTTAAAACACCTTACAGAAAACCCCACTTCTGATATACCAGAGATGCAAGGTTCCTTCTAGGGGAAAGTCTTGCATAAAACCAAACACTAATGGGAACTGAGTTGTCAAAGAAAAAGCTCATTTACTTTTTGCAGTGCCCACACCATGGGGCATAAAACTCCACCATCCACACATCATCACTATTTATGACGTTCTTATCAAAGCTGTCATCAGTCAGCTCAATCACATCCTTCTTGTCTCCACCTCCACTCTCCCGACTCTGTAAGAAACAGACAGACCTCACATAAGTAACCAAAATTAGTTTCCCAGACAAGCCATCTCCTGTGTGTCATGTTGTACCAAACGGTCTTTATTTGAATGAGATACAAAACAGGCAGTGTTAGGTCATACAACTTCCCTATTTTATAAGTGACAATATGCACAGCCTACTCCCACGGCACTTTGAAGAACCAGCAAGTGAACTTTCTCTTAAAAACAAAACAAACAATAAGAGACAAAAAAAGAAATCAGGTCAAATAAGATGTGGGAACACTTCCCCAGTTCTTCATGCTTTAATCTGTCCGAGAACAAAGTGCTCTCCAACTCCCACACCCCACTGTGCCCTGGTTTCTTGGCAAAACAAACCTGTGAGTGCAGTACACACTACAGGGTACAGTCCACCCAGGTCTATCTGGCCAACCTGAGGATGTCAGAGTGTACTTGTGCCATGATTTAGAAACAGTAGTAGCAGCAGCCAGAAGCTCAGTACCTCAACCAGCTGGAGAATGAGGCTAACAGATCTCAAAGTTCAAAGGCAGATGCAAAGTGTTGTTGCACCTGGGGAAGAATAACCCCATGCATCAGTACATGCCGGGGACTGACTAGCTGGAAAGCAGCTTTTCAGAGGGACCAGTGGTCCTGGTGGACAAGTTGAACATGAGCCAGCAATGCAACCCTGTGGCAAAGGTGGCCAACAGCCTCCTAAGCTGCTTTGGGCAGAGAGCTGCCAGCAGGTCTGGGAAGGTGATCTTAACTTCTGCCTCAGCACTGTGTGAAACATCTGGAGTGCTGGGTCCAGTTCTGGGCCCCCCAGTGTAAGACACGTGTACACACTGGAGCAAGTCCAGCCAAGGGTCAAAGCTGATTAAGGGCTTTGAGCACCTGACATATGAGAAGTTGAGAAAGCTGGGATTGCTAAGCTGGAAAGAGAGAACGCTCAGTGTGGATCCTACCCATGTATAAAAATATCCAAGGGGAGTAAAGAACACAGAGGAAGACCCTTCTCTGCAATGCCCAGTGACAAGACAAAAAGGGCATCAGCAGAAATACAAGAATTCAATCTAAACATAAGAGGAAACTTTTTTACTGTGAGGGTGGTCAAACCCTGGAACAGGTTGCCCAAAGAGGGCAGTCTGTGTGGAGTCTCGGTCCTTTGAGATACAAGTGGACAGGGCGCAGCCCTGAGCAATCTGCTCTAGTTGACCCTGCAATGGGCAGAGGGCTCGACTAGGCAACCTCCAGAGATCCCTTCCAACTTCAACTACCCTGCAAACAGTCAGAAGCACAAGCTCTGATCTCCTCCTGTACAGGACAGTCTCCAGTTGAAAACAAACCCATACATTCCCTCAAATACCTGTTTCCCGGAACTATACCCTCCACTTCTGCCACTAAGACGGTCTTTCACCAGGGACCGAAGAGCACTTAGAGCAGCATCAACAATGGCATCACTTGTCCTGCCACCTGCAACACAGCAAAATGAGTGTTTAGAGCATCAAGGACGGTTTAAGGTAGGCCCTTGACTTAATTACAAACTTAATACCCCCTCACCCCAACGATTTTTCAGGAACAACAGGACTGGGCTATGAATGATAGGACACTACTGGTGGGACATCACTGTCTTAACACAAGCAGCACGATTGACTTGACTTTTTAACTAACCACCTTATCTGATGGGTTGACCGTGGCAAGCTCCCAGTAAACAGGAAGAAAGGAATAATTCTTTGGAACTGCCTCTCAACCTCCATCAACTACAAACTGCAGGTGGGACTGGTACCTCATGGTAAGACATGCACAACTTGGGTCAAACAAGTCCCACCCATCTGTCTCTCAGTTACTACAAGCCCTTGACAGGAAGAAGACATCATGCAAGACAGCATTAACAGCTACCATAATTACTGTATTCAGGGAAGTTTTAGACATGCAACACGTGAAAGAGCATCACATTTACCCTGATAATCCTCTGCTCTGTTTTTGTTGGCTCCAAATATCTTGATAGTTGGAAACCCTCTGACTCCATACTGTCCACCCAAGGACTGATGCTTATCTGCATCTACTGCACCTACTTTCACTACACCCTGCAGAAATAAAAACCAAGTAGTAAGACAAGATTTCTACACCGATTTAAACACATTTTATATTCTGTACACACTAGAGAGAGAGGAAGTTATTAAAAGGGCAAGAAAACAGTCACTAGAAGAGAGGCATTATCCCCCAAAAAGCATTTAAATGCAGAACACCATATACATCTATTTTTCTTCACCCTGACTAAATTTAAAATTGTGGTTTTTTGTTTAGCTGGTTTGGGGTTCTTTTGTTTGGTTTCCATTAGTTTGGGCTTGTGTGTGGTTTTTTTTTTTTTTTTAAGGGGAACATATTTTACATAGGCAAGAGCTCAGCAAATCACTACATGACCAAGCTTTCTGTAATTAAAAAAATACTCATCACCAACAGCTTACAAAGCTGTTATCAAATATTCAGTTCATGCTGCTCCTCTATTTCAGAGGCAGGTGACAGGATATTGAGGAAGAAAAAAGAAACATGCTATTTTGGTGGATTGCTGGATTCTAATGTCTTCTGGTGCTGTTGAAAAAAGAGCCCTGGAAAACATGTAAGTCACAGGGACTGAATTTACTTGCTTCCTAAACAATTCAATGGCTTCTTTTAAAAAAAATAAAAAAATCCACAAAAATCCTGACTTTAAGTGCCTCTGACTGACCACTTCTCTGGCTGGACAGACATTAAAGTGATATGGTTTGGGGGACCAAACCCCATCTCCACGCTCCCAAGTCAGATAACAGCCAAGCTTCCCTCAATCCACTGCCACAAGCACATCTGAAATGTTAAACTTACCTTTAACGCTGTTGCTGCTTTTTTCCACTCAGGGGTTAGTCTTTGACAATGACCACACCTTTTAGGAAAAAAAACAAACAAATGAAAACCAAACAGTAATCGTCATTCAGATCTGACAACTATTTCAAAGTACAGAGTGGCCTTGCTGGGTTTGCAATTACAGAACAGCTGCTTGCAGCAAACTGCGAGATTTAAGATCTATTCATGAAGAGGGGAAGAGGATATGCCACAACATCACATCACCACTCAGACTTCTGAAGAAAAACTTCCATATATATTATATAGAGCACACACACCCACATACATACACCTCTCAAAAGCTACCTGGCTTTCCTAACACAGAGGGAAACATCTGCACCAAAATCCAGATTTGTACACTAGTCTGCTTGTTGGAAGCCAAAATGGACCCATGACAAGGTCCAAAAGATTTATTGTAGAGGTAACTTTTTAACTAGCAAGAATTTGTGGCACAAAATCTCCTGAATGGATCTGTGGGAGAAGACCAACAGTTGACTGGCAACTAGTGTATAACCATAGCATCACAAGTCTGTGTGGAAAGAGGAGCTGCCAATTTACTTTATTGCCATTGTTCAGTAAAACCTCCCATGCCTGTAAAGCTGCAACAATACTTGAAGAGCTTCCCCCTACACCTCTCAGTCCAGACACAGTGAGGCTGCGGCAGTGAAAGACCCCTTCCTCCAGAACATGGAATTTTGGATGGCAACAGCACAGAGAATTTGCACAAAAATGGAATATGCATCACCAAAATTTACATGGAAGATAGAGACTACATGCTCTGGACATGAGCAGAACGGGAAACAGAGGTGTGAAATTAACACGCACAAAGCAAGAATTTCCAGTTTCCATTGGAAAACACTAAGTGTGAATTCAGATGTGTGTTTTCACATTCGAATCAGGTTCTGAAAGACAGAAGTGAGGGGCCTTCTCACTTACTTATTGCACTTTAATCAGTCGTTTTTAATGCCAACTTCAGTAGAAAAATTGAAATAGTAAAATGGTATATAAGGTTTTGTTGTCAGATCCTATTTGCCAACTTGAAACACATTCCAGCTTTTTTCCCCAATGAGGCCATTTAAAATTGGAATCCCAACTACAACTATTTTGCTAGCCATGAGGCCATCAAACTATCAGCTGTACTGCCAGCAACTGAATGAAACCCTGGACTGATCAGCAGCAGATTCCTATGCTGCTCCTCTAAGATAAGAGCAAGCAAGTACACAGCTGTAATTCTTACCATGGGGCATAGAACTCCACAAGCCACAGGCTCTCGCTCTGAATGACCTCCTTGTTGAAGTTAGTAGGTGTTAGCTCTATCACATCATCACTGGCAGAATACAAACCGTTAACTGCCAGGAATAACGTGCAGCTCACTGTTCCTAGAATAAAAAGCAAAGTAATCAGCACTCCTGCAGAACATTTATGGCTCTTCTGTTGCCATGGTTAAATTATGTTGCTTCTGACCAAAAATCAGCACAAAAAAAAAAAAAAGGGAAAGGGATTCCAGGGAAAGGGATTGATGCTATAAAAAGGAAGTTAAGGCAACATTCTCTCCCCACTTAAATCATGGTTCTACAGGATCCAGGATCATGTACTATATTTTCTGTGCCTAAAGCTAGCTGGAGTTATGCCACTCCCATTATCACTTTCCAGAGAGCACTTTATCAAGCTGCAACCCTAACTACTACTGGTACCAGACCAGCAGAACTTCTACAGGTATCCCCACAATCAGCTACATTTTCTTATTGGTTCTGTCTCACAGAAACTCCTAATCCAATTACCCACACCTCTTGCAGAGCAGGTACCCAAACACATCACGTAATACCGGACTGTCTCAAGTAATCTTAGTACAGTTAGACTGATTTTTGGGACCAGCACTTGATACACTAGTAGTGTTAGGAGCACCTCATGAGGATCTTAATCTACCACTGATTTGTCTGGAGACAAATCAGCAGACTGGAGAACAACAGCTAAATCTCTGGTTAACCACTCAAGCACTCCTAGATTGCTCAAAAATAACCATTAAAAGGCACAAGGGAATCACCTTCTCTTCAGAAAGACTTCATACTTCTGGATCTTATTATTGCTCGAGACTTTGCATGTAAAACCTTGTAATCCTTCCTTCAACCTAGTCAGAGAGATTAAGAGGTGACTTGATGACAAGCACCTCTGTAACAAAATCCATGAAGCACAATACTTTTCTTAATCTAAAGAGTGAGGTAAGAGCTTGGACACAGAAGTTAGAAATAGGTAAAAAATAGTTAGCTTTGCTGCAAGTGGTTAATAACTTTTAATAGGAAGCTGCACATTCTCAAGACTGAACATGAGAGGTAGAAAGAGCTCAGTGATGCAGAAGCTACAGCAAATGGTACACAGACTACACAGCATCACCAACACTTTATCAGTCTCACTCAAGAAAAGCTAGTTTAATTACAACTATCCCAAAGGAGAAAGTTGACAGCAATAACATCTTCCAGGTTACTTAACCAGAGATTGGGTGGAATTGCCACAGCCAGCAAACCAAGCACTCTATACATCGCACCACTCCCCTACCTAGTGGCTTCTTCTAGCCCTAGGACCCAACCCCTTTCTTTTGAGGTGATCCTAGTTGGTTTCCACACCAGATTTACACATTAGATTGACTCTCTCCCTTCAGTAGGCCCCCACACAAGCAACACTTCATCAGCACTGATCAACTGACTTCCAGGGTGATCCGTGGCCATCACAGCATGTTATGGTCACCTACAGTAGCAGCTGCCACTGGGGTAGAGTAAGAAAACAAGGATGAAAAAAGCTACTTAAATGTTACAGCCACTCTCTAGACAGAAACACTTCTCGAGATGGAATGAGACCATTAAGTTGAAATCAGCATGTTTTGGTATCACCTAAAGAGGTATCTCTGGCAGAATACATTCAGAAGCTGAACAGAAGTCATTCTACTATTTATGTCACTTCAGATAGAGAAGTTCTAGCTTATGCAAAAACACCTGCTAAAGAGGAACTCACAAAAGAAAGCACATGGCAAAATTCACCTAGTCACGTATCACTGCATTTTTTTTTTTTTTAAATTATGACTCATTAACTGGTGGCATAGTTTTCATTTCTACAGTGAAATATTCAAGGTTTATTTCATCTTTAGCAAATAAAACCATAATTTTTCTACAAGAATCTAAGCCAGGAAAATACAAATCTGTCCTTCATATTAAGGCAAAAAAAATTCTCAGATAATTTGATTTCAAAAGTTGTTTTCTAATATAAGTGAATTACATAGACAGGAGCATTGTTAAAAAAACTAAGGCATCACCATGCTGGTTTTCCTAGCCCTCATTGAAAAACCAAGCTGTAACTCTGAAGAACTGCGAAGAAAAGCTTTCGTACTGGATAACAATGATGATTCTGTGAACCTCCTCCTTAAAACTACCCGCACCTTCTTCAGCGGAGCTGGGCGTGCTGAAGATCACACATTCTCACAGATGTGCCCTGGGTGAGCAAGAGCCTTCCCCCTTCGGCCCTGCGCCTCCAGCATCGCTATTGTGGGGTTCGAGTGGCACCACTTCTCAGGGTTACCCAGTCACCGGGCACAGGAGACCCAGCAGCAGAGGGAGGGGGAGAGGAAGCACAATTCCCCACGGACTCCTCCCTTTGCCTTCAGTCATTACTTTCTTACAACCCTAGATCCGAGGTCAGGGCAGCCAGGCAAGTTAACTCACCACCACTAACTGGAAATCAAAGCTGCCTTTTCTTTTTTTTTTTTTTTTAAGCTTATTAGGGCGAGAGACAAGTACCGTTTCCTTTAATTATTTTTTTTTTGTTTGTTGCTGGGATCTTTAGGCCGCCTGCGCTCCGATAACCCACTGAGCAACCGGGGCGAGGAGGGAGGGGAGAGGGGGGGCGTCCCTGGACCTCCCCCTTCAGTCCCCACCCCCGTTCCCCAGCGGGGCAGCGACTCGGGCCAGCAACACCCGCAACGCGGCTACGACCCTCGCCCTCCGCCCCACAAGTCGCCAGCACCGCCGCCGGCCACCCGCACGGCCTAGAGCTCTAACCCCTCCACGGCGGCTCCCAGCCCATCGCCCCGCGGCCGCCCCAGCTCCCTCCCACCGCCGTGGCCCCACACCCCCCGGCGGGGCTCAGAGAACCGGGAAGGGGAAATGGTAGCCCACCCTTTCCCCTCAGATCGCGCCCCCCCGGCCCCTCAGCACTCCTACCCCACCACAGACGGCCAGCGCCACGCGGCCCCATGACTGCCCCCTGCTCTCTCCGCCGCCGCTACTAGAGCCGGCCCGCCCCGCCCACGCGCCGCGCGTTCCCCGCCGTGGCCGCCGCCCATTGGCGGCGCCGACGCTCGCGCACTGGTAAGAGCCAATGGGGGGCAGCCGCGTCAGTCGCTGCGGGGCGCGGGTGTGCGGAGGAGGTGCTGAGGGGCGGAGGAAGAGGAGGGTGGTGGGGCCTGGCCTGGTGGGCCGGAGGTGGAGCGGGGTCTCGGGGTTGGCCGGGAGCCGGCGAGGACGGGAGAGTGGCGGAGGTGTGCCTGGGCGGTGTGGTCAGCAGGCTGCCCCCACCCCGGAAAACGCGCTCTCCGCCCGCTTCTGGCAGCTTCCTGGGGTCCTGCCGCAGCCGGAGCGCCCTCAGCCACTCCCCGCCTCGCAGCGCTGGGGGCTGTCCGGGCCTGGGCTGAATCCCACGCAGGCCTTCAAGGAGGAGGAACGTAGGCCAGCGTTCTCTCCTCTCTGGTGCCTGAGCCTGGAAGTGCAAACTGAGTCTAAGGACTTGACAGGCTAAATCGTGTCACTGAAAAGTGGGACTGGCATCTAGATTCGAGAAAAGTTTAATCTACAAGCCACAAGCTTGCGTGTGAAAGTACCTGCATCTGCTGTAGGCTGAGGAAATGAAAGTGGGGTGAAGGGAGGGCTGGTGCGTGTTCCTACAGGCTCTTAAAACCTGGATAACCTGCTTGCATCCAGCAAAGACTTGGAAAGTTTGGGTTCAGCAAGACAATCAGTATATGGATATGAAAAATCAGCATCCCAGTTCAAAAGCTTCAGAAACCACTTTCAAAAAGCTGATTGTTTCAATCCCCTCACAATGATTGCACGTATCAGGAGGGTGGTAGAGCCTGGGGCCATGTTGTCGGTGGGCATACATCCAGGCAAAGGCTTTTGCAGAGCTGGGATTCAATGATTAAGTGAGCTGTGAAGGTTTTAGTGTAGTGCTAGTGCCTGGACTTAATGTACTGTTGAAATAACTTGTGTCAGTAGCTAGATCTGAAGTGGTCCAAATTGTGTCCCCATCTGCACACCCATTACTTAATGCTCACAAGCAGCACTTTTCAGGGCTATTAAGTCCTGCTTTTTAAGAGTATGAAATTGTTAACATGGTAGTGAGGACAGGCAGCCATTTTCACACGCTAGTTGTTTCAGAAATGGAGGAATAGGGTTGCATGAAATAAAAGGTTTGATGAGAATGGCTACAAAATATTGACAACTTTGCATTTCCTTCTATAAAAGGGCAGCTTGCTGATCAGGCAGTTTCAAGTTTATGATGATTCTTCGTTCTTAAGATAAACCATACCTCACATCTTACTTTTACTGACTCCTAAAGCAAATAGGAGTTGCATTCCTAAGGGAATGAGTATGTCTCTTAAGTTTCTCTTACATTCTACTAGTAGGATGAAAAAAATAGATGTGACACCTTGGGGCACTCCTGACCTGAGCTCCAGGTAAAATCCTCAAAACCAGAAACAATTAAAGGATAGTTTTATTACATGGAAGTTGGCAGAGAAAT
>JAOXNO010000024.1:105319376-105340809 GCA_028565335.1 Limnodromus scolopaceus
GTTATAATTTGGTGCATTTCAAAAATTCTTAATTAGTTTGAGTCATGAATTGAATCGATGGCACATGAACAGGTATCTTTACTGTGGGACATTATGGGGAAGTGGGGAGTGTGTGGGGAATATAATCTTTCCTTTTCTTACCCACTGCTACCACAGGATTGCCCAAGTTCAGTCTGAGCCTGCTGCTCCTTGCAGTGCTCTGGAAGAGCTGGCAGATGGTGCTGCTTACCTTTGATATACAGCATATTGTGTCATTGTGCTGTTTTTCTGTCAAAACAGCGTTTGTTCATACAGGTGCTGTGTGCTGGAGAATGGAGATCAAGGGAAAAGGAGAAGAATAAAAAGTGATGAACAGCGGTGAGTCTTACAATCCTCAAGATTTGATCGAAGAAAACATAACAGTCGTTGGAGCTACTGCATTAATGTGACATGTTGTATTGTTTGCTAACGTTAAAATTGAAACTCATATGTGCAAAATTAGACATACTGACTCATATTTTTTAACTGAGTACTCTTAAATTGATATAGACATCAACTTTTGGGCAAGAAGGGTTCATTCCACTAGTCTCAGCTGACCTGGGTTAAAAAAAAGGTCCTTGGGCTTCCCCAGATTAACTCCTGTCTGAACTAGTCCCTATCTTTTAGACAAGCAGACAACTGCAGTTTAAAAATGAACAAAGGTCCAGAGTTAAATCAGTATTAATTTATCAGAGCTGAGGAAATGATGCATTACATTTTCTGCACTGAATTTTACAGTGTTTCTGTAGAAGAAAAAGCTCACATTGCCTTATATTGTTTCACATCATTGTAGGAAATAATGCTGCACTGCTGTAGAAACAATATTATAAAGCTCAAAGACAGATGTTACATGTAGAAAAACGTTATTTTATTTACAAAAAGAGCCACTTTCTCCCATTCTCATACCTGCATGATCTCAGACACCAAGAGATGTGTGTCCAAGTAGCCTGCCCAGCATTCAGGCATCTAGAAGGCATCTGGTGGATCAGATGGACAAGGTGGTCTGATCCAGATTCCTTGTGGTGAAAAAATGTACAAAGAATACTGATTACTGAGTACCTCATGTGTCCTGGGTTCTCCTTAGGCTGATGATCAGTTGAGAGTTTTGGATAAGCTTTTTTGCACCTTTAGAAGCTGATGGTGATTTTGGTCTTTAGCCTCACCATCCCATTGCATGTCACTCATTAGAATTTACTCATGGTCTTTGTCTCCTTATGAGGGGATTTTAAGGATCCAGCCCTGTTAGAATCACAGAATGGTTAAGGTTGGAAGGGACCTCTGAAGATTGTCTAGTCCAGTTCCCCTGCTCAAAGCAGGGTTAACCAAAGCAGGTTGCTTAAGACTGCGTCAAGTTGGGTTTTGAATATTTCCAGTAGTGGAGACTCCACAACTACCATTTTTAACCACCCCTTCAGTTAATTTTTTTTTCTTATGTTTAAATGGAATTTCCTGTTCCTCATCTTCTGACCATCATCTTGTAATGTCTTGAATCTTTGTTTTAGTCTTGATGTAGGCTGTCCTCTGTTTTAGATTCTCTTTTTTTCCCCCAACCTGGATGTGAAGCACACAGAAGCTGTTGGTAGATATGCTATGTTCTTGATGACATGATAATCTAGGTGCCAGCAACACATACTGTTCTTAAACCTCCACTTCTTCCATGCATTCTGCTGCATCCACATTCGGACATTTCCCTTCTTTTTCCACTGGGCACCATCCTAAAGTTTCTGTTACAAATCTTAATATCACCACTGTCATACAGGGGCACTCCATTTAAATCAGGCAAATGTTGGTGCAGAGTCACCAGGTATAACGGAAATGGATGTAGCAGAGTAAAGCATTTTCGTTCTCACTCAACTTAGAGAAATAAACTTAATTGTAGAGAACAGGGCAATGTTTCAAGTTAAAAACCGTGAGTTGTCCTGTCAGCTCAGTCAATGACAATGAAATAAAGTCTTGAGTGTTAATTTAGGAGGCTGACAATGTGATAATGAAGGGGAATGCAAGCACATGTCCTTGCAACATTGCTAAAAGGTGGAAGAAGTGGTTTCTTGAATGCTGAAGGATATTTATTTAATGAGCATGGTCTTGTATCAATGCTAAGAGATTCAAAAGGAGGACTTGTGAAACTCAAGAGTGCATTTGTTAGCGCCTGCTTCAGACATCTTTGCTTTATTCAAAGGGAATACTACCCATTTAACAAGGTTCGTGTCCGTGTAATTACAATAATTGATCTCTTTTCCCATTGTGAAATGTGAAGTTTTAGAAACACAGCATTCTTCATTGCTTATGTGAGTTATTTGGGTGAGATGTGAAGACAATATTTATGTACTTAGGTGATTTTTCACAATACTCATTAAAGCATGTGTCTTGAAGGAAACTTGCAGGATGTCTCAGTATTTGAGAGCTGAGTGCCACAGTTGTTCACAAAATGCTGATTTTGTGTATATTGGCATGTATTCCTCTTCAGGCTTCACAGAGCTTTGCAGCTACTACATTGGGCTCTCAGGTGAGCAGCCACCAATATGCTGCCCTTCAACAGGGCAGAGGATAAAAGGCTGACTATGATTTTTGATGCCACCAGATCTACTGTGCTCAGATCAGGGTGGCTTAGGTGCCAAGGCTTCAGAACATGAAGGAGGGGCCTGGTTTTGCATAGCTAAAGCTTCTTCTGAAATCTCACTGGCAAGGCAGCAATACAGGAGACAGATGATGGATTTAAATGTCTGCTTTGTATCATCTAAGTTTGAAATTTATGTCCTTAGCCTCTGGAAGTGCATTGTAAGAAATAAACAGTATGATCATACCAGCTGGCCACACATGGCAGTGTGATTAGGGAAAGGTAAGTATGCAGGTACGCATTATTAGGAAGGAAAGTATAATTTGAGCAAGTGTCACTATTGTTTGAACCTCTGAGCCCATGCAGCTCTGGTGTTACACCCTGGTTCTTTGTTCTTGCAGTAATCTGCTCAGGATATTTCAGTTAAACCCCTCAAAAAACCCTAGGTGTTTTCCTTATACTGCTGTATATGAAAACAGTAACATCAACAGTGAATGTGAAGTCCAGAGCCTAGATTTTATTAAGTAATTTATGATTAGTTTTATGTTATATTTTTAGCCTTAAACACATAAAGCAAATTTATTACCACCAAATTGATCAAGTTGAATGTCATTACAGCAGATCTGCTGAGGGGAGAATATGACTTTTAGCTTCATTGCTTTGGATTGTTGATATACTGCAGTTATACCGCCACTGGCAAACTAAGCAAAATCTGTTTCCCTTTTTGGCCTTGAGGCCTGTTGCCCTGGTCTGGCCATTACCATGCCATGGAGCTCTTCAGCTTTTGAAAAATATTGTGTGCATCTGGATTGATTCCTGGCTTGCATTAACTCCAAAACTGTAAGGATTTTGTAGGAAAGTGCTACTTGGCCTGGGACAAAATTATACCGTGGATTATTCTAATGATGTAGTCACTCTAGAATGTCCAAGCCTATGCCTCTAGCCTTAGTTTATTAGTACAAATATAGTCTTACAGGTTTCAGCGTAGTTTGTTTTTTCACAGTAGGTATAGCTTCTACATGAAGAGACAAGATGCAAATTCCATGTGACTCTTTTCCTTCCACAAAACCCAATAACTTTTTTACTAAAAACACATAATCTATATTTTAAAAGTCATTTTAAAAGCCATTTGTTAAAATAAGTTTCTTTCTTATCAGAAAAGCCCAGGGGACAAATGCAGAAAGAGAGGCATCTAGCATGGGAGGTCATCTACTTGACTTCCATGTCAAAGAGTTACAGAGGTGATGAAGGGATATTAGGCTGCCTTTGTAGTAAAGAGAGATAACTACTAATTTCACTAGAAAACCGGTATCTAGATAGGTCATGTGAGTTGCATGTTTCTATCCAGGGATTGTACCAAGAACCTGGGTGAATGCAATATCTAACTTTCAGGTAGATGAAACCTGAACAAGTGGATTCCTGCCCATTATGGCTAATATTAGCTCCTCCAGATACTTTCCTCATATATAACGAAGTCCGGAGTTGTTTTGGAAACCTGTTGCACAAAGCCCAAATGATTTTGGTGGCTGTGAAACATGCTTGTGGAAGCAACTACCCCTGCTTCCTCAGGGGTGTTACAGGCACCACCAGAGCCGTGTGAGACTGCTGTTTTCCTCTGTTTTACATAAGCCGTGCAAAAAGAGACCTTAAACTTGCTTTAATCATCAGTGATTCATCTCCCTGAGTTTGTGTCAAAAAATAATTAACTTTGGTTTGCTAATCTGCATATCTCATTAATGCAGACTCTAAAGACAAGGAAATAAGGAGCTGTCATTCAAAACCAATTCATCCCGTTCGTGCTGTGAGGAGCCGGGGAGGAGAGCTCTCCAGCTGGGACAGGTGGGCGAAGGGAGCTGGGCATGGGAGTCAGCACGGCAACTGCTGTCTCCGTCCCCCTGCCCTAGCTCTGTTTTCCATTCCTTGCTCATACCTCCTAAAACAGGTCGGTGCAAGTCTCCTGTGCGGGGACAGGCTGGGGCTGCATCCAGAATAAGCCACAGAAGTGGGAGAAGGAGTTGTTTCCAGTGAGGCGGGGGATAAATCCTGACTCTTCCCTCCTTAATCCCCTGAGGCCAAGAAAGAGGGCAGCTCCTGTGAAAGGAGAGGTCTTGGAATAGCAAAGGCTGTGACAGGCTCTGCTCTCTTAAAAAGAGAGTGATTCCCCAATCTGAGCTTTTCCTGGCAGAGAATAATTTGTCTGGGATTCATGTCAGGTAAACACTGAGAGGTCATTCTTCTGTGTGAGTTTTAAGCTGATCTGTCTTTGAAGAAGTGGTCGAAGGATGCATGTAGGCTGTGCTGCAGATGATGAGAAGAAATCCTTGAAGCTGTGACTAAAATCCGGGATGTAGAAATTTAAATTGTTCCCTAGCAATAGTTGGAGGAATGTTTTTTCTAAAAATATGATACAGACAATTTAATAGTCCCCTGAAGAGTTACTGCAGGAGTTATGGAGACAAAATTTAATCATAAAAATATGAAATAAAGGGATTTTATCTCTGCTTTAATTACAAATTTCAGTGAAACCTCTGCTATGACATTGCTACCAGCTCCTTATCCTCAGACATGACACTGTTTGTTCTTCCAAACCCAAAGCACATCTATTAATTTAACAGAGGACTTCACATAATTTGGAGAGGAAAATTATTATTTCCTAGAAGAGATAGCCTTGGTTTGTCATAGTAACAGCAATAATTACCAAACAATGCGATAAATAATTGTCAGCTACTCTTGGTCCAAGATGAGCTTACCTTTCTATGAGTAATGTACTTTGTTAGGACTGCCAGTCACCGACTGAATGCTGAGCTGAGCTGAGGCTGCCTGAGTGAGATGGGGAAAACTATGGGATGTGACATGAGAAATTGCTACGTGTGGCCGCTGGCCGTGTGAGAGACTGCCAAAAGTTACACTCCCACTGCGAGGGAAGGCTGGATTTCACAGGTCATTACGTGTTGCTATGTGAGACTTCAAACCGTGCTACTGTTGCTGAGCTTCACAGATAATTGGAGGAATGTTTTGGGGAGTATTTAGGACCTCTTGGGGAGCAGAATCTTGTAAGTCCAGCAGTGCCTAGAGAACCTTGTCAACAGCACTATGTAAGTCCAAGGTGACCTAAGCAATAGTATCAAAATACCAATTTTGGGTGCAGAAGCAGCAAAGCGGGGACAATGAGAGGAAAGCATTAATGGATGGCTTTGTTGAGAGGAGACTGAGGTGGAGAAAGGGATGTACAAGGGCAGTGAAAAGGAGTGCCCAGAAGCGGGGAAAGGAATAACAGGGTACACAAATCTCGTGAGCGGAGCTGTCTGGGAGTGCCTGATGGGCAGCCCAGGGTGTTATCAGCACAGCTGGAGCAGGACAATAAACCAGGCATGTTGCTCTGACCACATCACACCAGACCAGAACATGCTGGTCTCCATGGGGGACCAAGATGGGAGAAAGGAGGAATAGTCTCCTGGCCAGCAAGCAAACACATGGATAAATGGATTGAGCATCCCGGTATTACCATGTCAATTCCTGTTCCGGACCCGATGGCTTTGGCAACTGTCTGCTGCTTCGTAACACATTACTGTGTTAACTGGAAGATGACATAGCTATAATACAGTCCCAACCATACCAGAGTAAAAAATTGAGTACCCTGCCTATTTGAACACAGGTAGGATTTACCCACTCCGAGCAAGAATGGAACGTCTTTTAAGATACTTAATACGAGTTCGTCATTTGTTGGCAAAGCAAGGCAGTAAAACCAGAGAGAAATAAGCTTTTTCCAGCCCTGCTTCACATCCTGACTGTGATCTGGAGAATATGTCTTTCAGGTCAGTTGGTTCTGTTCTTAAACACACAATGAAGCCGCAGAAACTGTGTGCAAAGGTGATGGTGAATTTGATGTCTGGCAGCATTCCCATATTTCACTGCACTGACTGAGCATCCCGATTAGGAGAAGAATGCACCTGGGTTCATGTCAAAAGAGTCTACAAATTTTTTGGAACCATAAGAGATATCTCTTCTTTTTTTTCAGCTGCAACCAGATTATGGTACATGCTTACATGACTGGTTTTAATGAATGTTTTGGTTGCATCGGTGTTATTCTGGAACACATATGCAACAGTGACTTTCCTTGAGCTTCTGGAGCCCAGGGCTTACAGCAGTGAATTAATTTTACTGACTGTCTCTGAACTCAGGGTTTAGCATCAATTGAGGGGAAAGTATGTCAGCACTGCACATGGCAAATATACATCATAAATAGAAATTTCTTTGTGTAAAGGAAAATAGGAAAGCCTCTTTGTAGCATATAACATGCTACTTGCACTGACCAACAAGTTAAGCACAAAGTGTACAGAAAAAGGAAAAAAAGACCCTTAGCCAAGAAGAGGTCACCAGTAAAAAACATCACAATAACTTTACCCATACAGCACTCAGAGAGTGCCGGGACACGTCTTGGTGACTGATACTTTGCACCCGAGCCAAGAACCAGAGGTATCAGTGTGGGTAGGAAGGTTTGAAAGTTGAATGGTTTTGAATTAAGATCATTGATTTCTTTTTCAACCTTAAATATTTCATTGCACCAAGGTATCTGGTATGTTCAAATTACCTTGTTTGCAAACATCAATCTATACAAATTAAAAAATCATTGTAAAGACAATGCTTTTTCTTTAAAGATAATCATCCCCCCAGCATGGGGCTTTCTAACCAGTGGCCCAAGATCACCTCCGCTCTGAAGGCGCAGCCAAATTGCTGGCAGGCAGAGACCCCACAGTTATGAATATATCTTTAAGCTTCAAGGTGTCCCTGAGGGCCTTATACACCACCATGAGGAAATGACACTTTCTAGACCTTTGAGCATGAAAACAACTTAAACTATATTTTGGGAACCAAAGATGTAAATCTTCACAACTCCCATGTGGTTGCTACCGGAGATGCTTGAACTTCACAGGCAGCTCAGTTCTCTGTGACAGTATAACCAAGTGCTGGGACTTCTCCTGCACATGCCAGAATAACCTTGATTTCTACAGGGCTGTGCAGAGTTGTTTATCTATCTCATACCCATGACCTGCCAAGACCCAGTAATTCCGCAGTTTGACGGATGCCCTACAGAGTTCAGTCCAACCAAAATGCAATAAAACAGGGTATGGAGAGATTATTTATTCTGTTATCTTCTTTGCTTGAGAAGCTTCAAATCTACATCTCGTAGATTTTGAGCTATGCGGTTTTGGATGAAAAAGAAAGGGTGTTGAATCCATCCTGTCAAAGCTGTTCCTTTTTTTAACAGCAGGCTGGAAGGATTTATTGGTAAGCAGGCAGGATAAGCAGGCAGCAAGTCAGTGCAGACAGGGAAGGTCTGGTTCCGGTCCTGGAGAACAGGTAGTATGTGGTGTGGATGGAAGCTTTGTACATGAGTTGGTCTTGCATGGGAACAGGATCACAGAATAATGCCTGTAGCTCATTCCCTCCAGGGATAAATAAACATGTAATAACAGATGGAGATGTGTGCAGTCCTTTAAGTTACTGAGTGATGGCATGTGATGTTAAACTGTGATTTGTCTCACAGTAGAGCAGATCAACAAAGCAGTACAGTCTGTGAGAAGGTGTTGATTCTGGAAATTCCTAGGTGTCTTGAGAAAAGAGAGAAATAATACATCTACCAAAATTTCCTGATCATACGTCTGTTGTAGCACTTAGAGCTGAGGGAGAAACACAATAGTAAGACTCTGTTAAAGAGTAGCTATGGCACTCTGAGTACAGACATTAAGTGAAATAAAGAGTGCCAAGATGTGGATCAAGGACGGGGAGCTTGATTGTCCACACTGTTAACTCGCTAGAAAAGTCCTTGACATGGTTTTGGTTTCATTCAAGTAGCACTCCCCAAAACTGCTCCTGCGAAGAACTGAGGAGGGATCCCAGGCTGGGGGCTTTTCCTAGTGGACAGGTCACACATCGCCACCCCTCCTTGAAGGCTGGGAGATGATTTGTCTGGCATGCTCCTGCCATCTGGCCTCAGGCCCAGAAAAGGGGCCCTGATACTGCTTACAGCATTAATATAGGTGTTACCTCTGCGGGGGTTCTGTTTGAGCAAGTGTAGATGCCGACAATATACATTTAAATCACTGTCACTCTCAGCTCTGTGGTGAGAAATAGGCAGTTTTAAGATGTGATTCATGTCATCTTAATGTAGACATCTAAAATAAATCAGATGAATCACAGCCTAAAACTTCTGCATGCCTCTCCTTTGACAACGGCAGCACTGGCGACCGATGCAGATGGAGAGCCACCGGCATTGGTCCAGACAAATTCCTCCCTTGATGAGCAGAAAGCTGGTGGCTCTAGTGTTAAACTGTAAGTAGGGCCACTGAGGCCAAGGAGAAAGACAGGACCACGGTGTGAGTGTAAGTGGAGCTGGAATCTTGTCCCTGCTGCAGAGGAAGGCACTGGCAGCCATGAAGAGACTCCTGCTCACTTCAAAAGGTAAAGGTCCTACTTTTTAATACCCACATTTGTTTCTGTAATCCACCTGTCCAGTCTTCTTACCACTGACGTCTTTTATTAATGTTTTTTCCAGCCCTAATACATGAATGCTGCTATTCGCAAATGTGGTCAGGCTAGAACCAAATAGGGTGTCATTCCAAAGTTATTAAGAGCTGAAAAAGTGTGGTAGGCTTTTCACACTACGTGGAAAACACAATCAAATATCCCATTATATATTGGACATTGGAGACAATAAGCTACTTCCCAAGGCCGTGGGCAGCATGGTAAAGTCAATCACAAGCTAATGAGACCAGGCTGTGATGAGATCAGCAGTTACAAAACTGGTTGCAGCTTAAACTGTGCCAAATGAAGACTGCAGGCAGCAAGGGGAGCAAACATGAGTGCTTGGCAGAGGGATATGGAGGATGAAGGCTGCAGGAAAGGCTCTGGTGGGTGCAGTGTTTCCAGCGTATTTCGGGAAAACATTAAAACAAACTGAAGACTAGGATGGCCTTTCGTACCGCCCGACCACTTAGAGAAAAGGAGTAGGAATATCTTGATTTGGGAATGCAGCATCCACCACATCAGCTGATCTTTCCATAATAGGTAATTATAGACAAATGCTTTCATTTTTAGTCCTTTAACTGCATGGAACTGTCCTGGCAAGATGAATGTAAACCTTTTGGATAGCTTTGTACTAAATTGCTAATGCTAATTAGACAGTCACAAAATCTAATACAAATTACATGTTGCACTAATAATAAACCCTTGAAGTTCACTGATAATAAAGGAGAAGGGCAGTAACAAGGGAGAATGCTGACAGTTTACAGACGCTTTCACAATCTTCCTCGTAGCCAAGTCTGGGAGGGGGATATAAAGGACTAAAGGACCAGCCCTTTGACCCATCTGCAAGCCAAAGAAAGATGAAGGTTTGGATCTGAAGGCCAAGGGCACAGGCTTAAATGACAGGTTAAGAGATGAGGAATTAGCAAAAAGAGCAATGCAGGTTTCAGCAAGCACAGAAAAGGGGAAGGTTAATTAACAATCTGTTTCAGAAAAGAGCCTCTTCAAGTGCTCTTTTAGCCATTTTTGGATCTGTCTTAAAATGAACCTCTGGAGCAAAGAAAAATGATAACCCCTAATTAGCTCCAGGAAGTGTTGAATTGTGATGTGCTCAGAACTGCAAAACAAAGCAGTACGGGATAGGGTTTTTTTAAAGCTACCTGTTAAAAACCCCAAATATTGTGAAACTCAGGTTCAAATATTGGTGCATTTCAGTGGTGCTGAAAAGTAAAAGAGAATCGAGTGGAGTTCATTCCTGTCACGTGCTGAGGTCTTGATCAAAGAGGGAGCCTGGAAAATATTTATAAAGGCTTGAAACCCAAACCTGTGATTTCGTACATACTGCGAATGATATCAGTGCGTAATACTATCTTTACGTCATGAATGATAGATGTAAGGTGGCATTCATCTCCATTTAACTACCTGTCTAAAAGGTGGCTAAGGTAAAGCTAATTAACCGAGACACTTTGTATTCAGTGGACACAACAGATCACAGAGATCACAAAGCATAACTTTTTGCTAGTAGCCACTTCAGATTTGCAAATCTAGGTAGAAAAACTGAAAAAGCCACAGAAAAAAAAATATTGGCCCATTGGATTCAAGTTGATCCAAGTCTTACAGAAAAAAAAGGGCCATTATGATCATTTTCTTGGGAAGGATGACAACTGCAAACATAGCCTTCAGGTATTGTCCTGAGGCTCACAAAGGCAACATTTACCTTAACAATTTCATCATTCACAGGGAGAAACCAGTGGCCTCAGCAAAACTGTGATGGGTGATTTTGAAACGACTAGCTCGCTACCTGGACAGAGCAATGGGGTATCGATCTGCCTTTTGTGTTTGGTGAATATCGCAGATGGTAAGAGTTGTTCAAATTTGCTTTTGAACCCTGCAGATAGAGCGGTAAATCGTGTAACATCTACACGAAGCAACTCCTTTGGCCACGAAAAGAGTCAAACCTGAGTCCCATGGGGAGATTCTGTCCTGTGAAGATAGTTGTGCCTTATCACGTCAAGGAGTACAAAGGTAGCAAACGGAGTTACACCACACAGCAGGGCTTCTTGTTCAAGTGCTGAGTACTCTTCCGTCCTTATTTGTGACAGTAAGGAATGTGATATGGAAATAATCCACGTTATTTTCAAGTCCCAGTTAATTAGCAATAGCAAGATAAAGCCACCAGTTGATCTTTTGAGAAAATGACCACATACTTGTTTGATTGGATATCATTAGATTACAATTTGATTAGTAGATTATATTTTATCCTCTTTTGTTCATATTGTTCATTAGAATGACAGGCAATGGCTTAATGAGAGACTGTGGTTAATAATTAGCAGTAGCATCTCTGCTAAATTTAAAGCTTCGTTTCTGCTTCCTACTGTTTAATGAATTAGGCAATGAGCAATTTTTTAATTGGAGCAAGCTTGACGTATATACGTAAGTCTCCTTTCAGCAGGTCCTTTGACAGTGCTTGCTTTGATTAGCAAGATAATAACAGGCCCTGCTGCGTGGAGGGGGTTGTAATTTGTTGTGGGTTTTTTTTTTAACCAGAGGCAGAAGCAATAGGGTGCCAGCACCTAGAGTTTGAATTTCTGCAGAAATTCATGGAAATCCGGGGAAGTATGAGAATAGCAAACAACAGAGACAGCTCCCAAACTAAGAGAAAAATGGATTTTGGAGCTGAAAATGTCCCACAAACCAGTGCCTGTTGAGCACTATCAGTATAGGGTTATGTACGGACCGTGTTCCTGCTAGTACATCAAAAAACACTATGGCACAAATCCAAGCGACAGCAACCGCAACCCAGTCGTGGTTAAATTGTTAGCATGCCCCCTGGTCCAGCTTAACACTGGGAACATTGCAACGCCATTCCACTTGGTTTTGGGGCCAGAGGCTGGTGTCCAGCATTATTTAATTTATTAATGCAGCCGCAGCCACAGAGTCCCCCATCCTCCATCCAGTGTGCAGGTGACAGCTATTTCTCACCGGCTTTCCGTCACAGTGGACAGCAGGAGAGGGAACTGGTCCATGCCACTTACAAGACTCATTCCCGTTCTGGACTTTTTGCTTGTTCTGAGGAATTCTGCTTTGAAAAACCTCCTCTTTGCCATATCTCTGGAGTCTGGTAGCTGTTGCATCCCTGCCTGCCCGTGCTCCGGCTGTGTTAAACTGCTGGTGTTCACAGCAGCAGGGCAACGACTCTTTCAGCCCTCCTGGCTAATCCACCTGCAGATACGAGTCAGAGCCTCATGCTTTGCTCCTGCCTCACTGCTGGGAGGGCTCTCGGTGCTCTCAGTGGGGCAGAACCCCCATGCAGTGGAAAAAAACCCAAAACATCCTTGGTAAATTCTGTCTCTCAGTGCACTTTAAGAGGGAAGAGTCTATTTTAATAGTAGTGAGAAATGTTAGGGTCAGCCCAACGCAAACGGGTTTGGGCTATTTCTGGCTGGCATTTGAGGTTATGTTGATGCTGCACCATCACTTCCAGTGTTCGGGCTGGAACCACAAGGATGGGTTCTGACCTCTAGCAGTACTTTGGAAGGTGGAGCAGCTATTTTTTCCAATACTAGGGAAATAATCATGTTCAACTGAATGGCTGAAAAACAAATTCTGGGCCAAACCTGTTCTTAGTAAAGTTGTGTTTTTAACAAGTATTCAAGTGTTTAACAAGGCAGTTGAGTGCCATGAAAGTAGTGTAGGAGTTGTTGGGTACGAGGAACAAACTCCTGACAATTCAAGCACTTAGATGCTTTTGGAAGTCCCAATAAACATCTAAATACCTTTGCATATATACAATCCACACTCTTAAAATATGGAAACTGACTCTCATGCTACAGGAAAATTGAACCATACCCTGGATGTAAAGCCCATAGTCTAAGGTGTGGCTGAAACCCATTTATTCAGAAACTGCAGTGATCTTCTCATAGCAACAAGGAGGAGACATAGGTAATTAGCAAAGGCTTATTGCTGCTGAGTTGATGCAACAACTTCTGGATATAAATGAATGGAAATAAAGGTGAATATTGTTTATCTAAATTTTTTAATACATTTCTTTATAAGCATCTGGAATAACTACTGCCCAATTACTTTCCCATTATTAAGGCTGGCCCTCTTCTTTAGTACGGTGTATTGTAAAAATACAAATATTTTGTATATTTGACCTGAATAATCTGGTAATTTAAATTGCACCTACAACATAGAATTGTAGCAAAGTCACTCCAGAAAATATGTAGTAGAGAGGAGGATGTCTCTGAAGACCTCCAGAGGAAGCCTGTCTGTCTAATTAAGTTCAGGGAAACAAATTCCTTAGATCTCTAGTCTTTTAGTTAATTCATGTTACTTAGATCTAGTCAAATGAGTGCGTATGTTAAAGAATTTAATAAAAAATAGCTAGAATGGGCTAAACTTACAGTTTTTTAATTTCAAAGACTGAAATGAGTAATAGCTAAACAGAAAGGAAAAATAAAAAATTTCAATTTAATTTGCTAGAAAGAAAGCAAATAAATTCTGAACAAAAGCAGTCCTTTTGCTTATTCTCATTTTGAACTTTTCTGTATATATATTTATGTCATTTAGAATTATGGTAATATAATTAATCATAATGAAATTCAAAATTTTAGAATGTTTGAGTGCAGAGGAATAGAAAAAAAAGCAGTGGAAAAACAGAAAGAAATGCATTACAGCACTTCACCTCTGACCAAAATGAAACCTTCATTGTCAACCTTAAAAAATAAAACACAAACTCATACAGTACAGATAAATAGCTCTAGAAATGGAATCCTACATATTAAGTAAAGTATAGTTTTGGTCTTTTTATTTTTAGCTATGTGCACAAAATTGTCTTCTAAAGCTGTAACGTAGATCAATTACCAGACATTATTCTGAGATCTAATCAATATTCCTAATACTTTTACAAACTATATAGAAAAAAAAAAAAATTTACCAGTGGTCATCAAGATACAAATGTAGTTAAATTCCTGTGGCACAGACTAAGTAAATTTTTCTCTAACGAATGTTTCCTTATATATGGAAAGCATAAGGTTTATTTACATGCCTGGGTATGGTCTGTGATCTCTTCATTATTAATTTCCTTGGCCAGAAGTGCCTGAGTGCTGAACACTAATGATATGGAAATACATTGCCAGCACAGCTATAAAGGAAAATGCTTTCTTTATAGGATGTGAATGTACACTGCTTACAGGCTTGCTAGTGCATGCGAGTGTACTTATAAGTGCGTGTGCACACACAGAGGGTTGAATTTATTTTATTGCGTATGTTTTGTGTCCCAGGGCCTACCCACTGCTAAATATCTGGTTGTTCTCTCCATTTTCTTATTACTCTACAGAGACCTTAATAATTAAACAGAACCTGACTTCCACATGTGGAGACTCTGCCTTCTAAAGCCATCTTATAAATTTATTGCCATTACAGGTGCCAGAGGCTGTAGTTCATGAGATTTATACTTGCTCACAGAAACATTTTCTTTTTCTTCTTTCTGGTTCTGCTATGTGTAACGTTGTAACTTCCAGAATCATTTTAAAAAATAATTTAACTAGGATGCATAAATAAATTCATCTGGCTATTATTCCTTCTAGGGTGGCTCAGAAATGCATCTGCTTTTGTATTTATTTCTCTTTTTTGGGAGCAGAGGGTTATGCCAAGCTCCTAGAGCTCCTGCAGTGACAGCCTTGGCAGGATGTCACCTCCAGGAGCCATTTGCCAGGTCGTAGGTATGGAGATCGCCTACAGCAGTGGGGCACCCTCTGTGGTGTCGGCCAGAGCCTCCACGGAGCTGGTGCTCTCTGTCATGAACAGCAAAGGGGCTTCTTCCAGAAGTCTCCATCTTCTTGAGCAAATACAGATTTACTGAATGCTCCCTCTCTGCAGATCACTATAAAATTTAAGCACCGCTTAAGCCCCTCTTAAGGCCTGTGTTAAGAACCTGAGAAGTGTATAAACATTATTCAGGTTCAAAGGCAAAGGGAACATTTGGAATTGCTTAAAAAAAAAAAAAGCCCTGAGAACTAAACAGAGATGATCATTTCAGTGCTGTAGGAGTTGTTGGTGGTCCCACACCTCAAACACTGGCTGCACCCGCTGTTGCCCAGCTGAATCGAATGTTCCCTGAGTCTCACAAGATGTAGCAGAAGTAGAGAATGGAAAGATATAAGTGAAGGGAGGTGAGAGACATACTACAAGAATTAGTGGTCACTCCTGTGACGTTTCCAGGTGGCTTGTGCAGAGGTGTCTTCCTGCAGCACAGTTAGAGTTGTGGAACTCATTGCTGCAGCACATCATGGGCACAGCAAGTGGAAATGGGTTCAGAAAGGGATTACACATATTAGGGGAGGATGGCTCCAACAGCAACTATTAAACATAGTCATCTGAAAGTAGCCTCTGGCTCAGGAAGTCCATAAACATCTATCTGACAGGTTCTGTGAGAATATCAAATGAGTACACCCCTCAATCCTGTCCACCTGCCATCTGTCTGAAGACAAGTTGCTGAATGACAGGGACATCTGACCCAGGTAGTCCTCTCATTTTTAAGGATTTAAATGCAGTTGGTTTTCCTCCTTTCTAAATAAGCTCCTGGTTGGGAAACCCCACTTAATTCCCTGGCTTTTTACAGTTGATATGTGCAGGGCAATGCTTTGCAAGCTTTGCATGAGCTTTCTGTGTCTGGAGGCAAATGACTGCCTCAGTGGTTTTAGCTGTCACTGAGCCATCTCTTTTTCCAGACACACAATACCAACATATATTAAAAAAAAAATCTGTGTGGCAGAAAAGAGTCTTCAAAAATGGAGCATTAAAACTCATGTGGTGACTGGATGCACTTTATATGCTGAGTTTCATTGGTGTTTTTCTTAGACATAGAAAGTATTAGAAAGACACAACCTCAAAGGAATGCACAAACTACACAGGGGTTATTAGGTAACTCAAGCTGTCCCACTTCCCAGTAGAGTGCCAAGGGGGAGAGAGTTGTGTGTAAAAGGTTTACGGGAAAATAAACGCCTTTTCTTTCTGCAGCATTTTTTTCCTTTTTCCTTTTCCTTTCCTATGTTGCTGCCATAGAAGGAAACCTATATATACAGGGATAAGACATAAGAGGAGACAAATTAAGAGATACAAGTGCTCTTCTCTCTGGAGTTTTAAGTTTCTAATATAAGCAAAATTGCACGAGGCCTGATAATTTTGTCTCACCTACAAAGTCCAAGTTTTGAATCAGAAAGGTCCCCATGGGCAGACCCAATGGAATACTTAGGGTCCCCAAAGTAAGAAGGACCCAAAAAGCCCTCCTTTCCCCCTATCATGTATAGATTGTTGGATGCATTGACTGCTGTCATCCCTTTTGGTGACTTTCGTTGCCTTGCCATTGCTATCAGGAAAAAATAGCCGTAAGATGGTGGTACTGGAAGGGACATGGCACATGGCAGAAGACAGGAGGGAAAAGGCTATTAAGTGAAGCAGGGGGACTGACTGGATTACGAGTAAAGGGTAAAGGTTTATTTCAGGTTTGGAAGGCAGTATACTTCTTAAGAGAATGTTTTCTTCCTTGGAAAAATGAGGGGGTTCTTGAAATAATTAGGGGAGAGATTTCTGTCCTTACTGGAACTGCAGTATGTTCACTGCATTTAGAAAAACAAAGAAATTTTGGTAATTCCAGAGAGAAATGTCCCAGTTTCATTTAGTTGTGTTCTCCATACCTTGTACAAACCTAGTCTCTAGGTAGAAAAGGCTCTCCTCTCTGACCCTCACCACACCAGAGCCTACACAACAACTCTAAAACATGCTTCTAATTTTCGCTCAGCCCCCCGTGCCCCGGGGGAGCAGCGTTTGGAGGTGATCCCAACAACCCCCCTTGGCCGGGGAAGCGCCGAGTTGCACTTCAGCGTATTGCCTTCATAGAAATGCTGCCTTCCTTGCAAGAGCACACAAGGAAGCATAACACTGGCATTTCTCAAATGTCAAGTAAGGTAACTTGTTATCTGGCACATAATTATATACTTTAAACATTACTGGAAAAGGAAGAATTGCTGGGGCATAAGAGAGCCTATCTTTGCTGAAGTTGCTGCGGAGCTCTGCTCGAGGCAGCAGTACTGCGCTGCAATGACATGGCTTTGTTTAGCTCACTGACTATTAGACAAATGCTTTGGAGAATAGTGCAATTAGAGATCTGAACAATAAAATCAGAGTAAATAATGAAGGGTAGGAGCAGGGAGAGGGAGAGAAAATATCAGCAGACACCCGTGACACTGGGTTTGTGCAGCTGCTTTTGTCTCTGTCTCTTCCTCTGCCTTCCCTGTTCTGCTGTGGTATCCTGCCCAAATGCAGCTGTGTGGGGTATGGCCCTGCTTTATGTTATAGCTTGTCCAGGGGTGTCCATGGGCTCCTGATCCTTGGGGAGAGGAGGTGGCAGGGAGATGCAGGATTGCTTCCCAAAGTGATGGGAGATGCTGCAGAGGAGAGCTGGTCCCAGCAGGACAGGCGATGCTGAGAGGCCCTTCCCGTGGATGGACCTCCACTTGTGCTCCTTCTTGACTGCAATCCCATGTCTCTTTCCTCCCAGGCCCTTTGGTCACCTTGGGGTCCTGCCCCTTGCCTGTGCTCCTGATGAGCTCCTCACTGCTGGGAGAATGCCCTCTGAGGGAGAGTCACCATGGCTCATGGAGAGTCTCATGAATCTCCCTCATGGAGAGAGTCATGGTAGTTCAAAGCATCGCCACTCAAGTAACTATGCTGGGTTTTTTTGTGTAAAGATATATAGCAAGAAGAGAAAAGAGGTTATACATTTAAAAGGCTGCCCATTTAAGTCTTCATTAAGGTTTATAGTTTTTCTCATAAATGTGGACATATCTAACCACCTCAGACTGACCTCACAAGCTCAAGATCTCTCAGGCTTGGCTGTGAGAGCAGCTCCTTGGGAACTTAATTAAAAACCAAAACCGTTTCCTGTACAGGAAGGTTGTGATCTTCTGCCTTAGGAAAACGAGCTGTTTAATTATAGCTGGCAGCTGAAAATAGTATCTTTCTAACCAATGGTCTGCTTGCTGTTCCCTGCCTCAGAGTGACTTATTTAGGGATGTCTTATACCTGTCTAGTTTTTTCCACTTCTATTTCTGACCAGGTCTTTGAGCTGGCCATGTGGTAGGGTGATATATGAAGTGGGCAAACCATGCAGTGTATAGGTCTCCTCTGTTATTCACACATACATAGAAACAGAAGACCGAATATTTTTCTTTGGATTTGAGCAAATGATTTCCACGCAAGACATATGAGACAGCAAGAAGTTTGCTCCAAGACATTAGACCAAATGTACCAATCCCTGCACAACTGTGCAAGCAGAGAAATGGTGAAAATGCTTCTCCTCCATCCTAAGCTAAGATCCCTCCAGCGGTGCTCGTAGGCTGCCGGGACTTCTACTGGCCACCTTTTCCATTACGCCAAGCTCCTGCAGGAGCTGAGGTGGCAGAGGTGGGACTGATAGCAAACACTCTTTTGAGAGCTGGTGGTGATGGTTTCTGTGGAGGGTTTTGCAGCATATTGCTGAGTTTTATCAGATTGTCCCATGAGTGAGATGTCTCCAAAATGCATGTAAGAACCTTAGGTGTGTCCAAAGTGATTTAGGAACACATGTCCCTCTAGGCACTTGGATCAAACATCTCTTTCCCAAGGCACATAGAAAAGTGCCTTTCCCATCTTGTGAGGTGACATGGCCTCCCATTCTGGCTGTGGGACACCTTCTGCACTGTCAAGAACGTGGGAGAAGGGAAAAACCAGCCCAGCTGCTTTCTCCCTCCTTAATTCCTGATGTGCTGGCATTACACAGCTGGCAGCACTTGTGTGCTGTTTTCAGCAGCAATCTGGCTGTGAGGATCACACACATTGTACACTCTGCCTGGTATAGACATAGACATGTGCACAGACAGTGCAATTTACTCTGAGCCTACAAGAATTTTGTTTTACGTCCTAGCAGGTTTTAGCACCCCTAGTTAAGCTCATGTGCAGTGAGCTCTTGAAGTACCAAAAAATTCCTTTGATGGTAGCTCTTTGCTGGTCAGCCAAGATGCTTGCAGCAGCTTACAATAGTTCTTTAAAGCTGATGGGATTGAGCTGCTGAGATACCTGGTGTTTCAGGCCAGCAGAAAGGCATTACCAGCCACAGACAATAAAATGGTTTTAATGGCCCAGGCCGGACATTGCTATTTTTCAGCTCTTCTAGGGATTTACAAAATATAGTTACTTAGCTGCATTAAAAAAAAAGACCTGTTATGGGAAGTACTAAAGAATTTCAAATAAAATTGATGTCAAGGAACTGTATTTTAAGAGGTGGTCCAATCTAAATGAAGTGCAACATCAAACACTTGTATGTGGTATTTTCCTTCGTTTTGTATCACGTTTTTCTGTCTCTGGTCCTCCCAGAATATGTGCCAAAGCATTCCCTGTATGCTCACCATACACATTCCTGTTTCTCTGAGTTGTAGAAGATGAATGTCTGTAAGTTCTTTGTTTTAACCATTCCCATCAGTCTGTTTTTCATTGATTAAACTGACCTGTTTGATTTTGATTTGGCTTAGAAATGCTAGGGGAAGATTTTATTTAATAACCTAAGATCTTTGTCCTCAGTTTCCACAGCAAAGTCAAGTCATTAAGACACTAAATTAAATACAGACTTTGAAGACTCAGTTTTGCTGATTACAATGTTCTCTGTAATGGCTCCATTGAAGTTAGTGGAAACATTCCTATGAAATCAGAGGGACTTGGGTTAGGACATAAGTTGTGGAGATCATCAAAGAAGTCAAGAAGAGCATTACAGATGTCACAGTATTTCATGGTGGGGCTGGGGATAGGGCAGGAAAGGATGACAGCAGAATCCAATCCTTGCAGGGTAACACTTCTGCTTAATAAAAGTGGCCTGAACGTTGTGGTAGGATTTTTTTTTTTCCCCTGTGCTCCTTTGCAAAATATTTTTCACTTGCATCTGTGTGTGAAAGCTCTCCTGGAAATCGGAGGCTTGAGAGAAGATTTAGATTCAAATCTTTTACAGACCTTGGCTCCCAGGCTGCCACTTTCATGCCTACCAAATAGCCCCTCACTCACATCCCAGGGAAACTTTTGGAAATATTGAGACCTCTTGCTCAGCACAATAAGCGTAGCTTTCTCAAGGACAGCAGAGTCTGTAAATTGAAGCTGGCTGGATCTGAAGCAATGATCTTGTGGCAAATCTAAACACTGCAGACAAAACCGCATCCATCATTAGCTAATACTAAAGTAACAAAGTTAAGAGTCAAGCCCGTTATAAACTGGTTAAAATCAGCTGGCTATAATACCACCTGCATGGGCAAACCCTCAAACCTCATTTGGGATCTAATCAAATTAAGCAGACATCTTTTGGGGGAGTCCAGTTCAGCATAAAGTGAAGGAGAAGTGAGCTGCTCAAAACAAAAAATTTCCATTGGTTTGTCTGGTAATAGTAATGGCAAAGCTGACTCATGAAGTTAGAGACAAGAAACTTAAGTCATAAATATGATTGCCCTTTATTACATATTCTGATTAAGAGCCTTTTCCTGCTGTTTAGTTCCAATGTCTACACTCACTTTTTAAAAACAGATAATTGCATGAGGCAGATTCTCCCCTGCCCCGTGACTGGTAGTCTAGACTTAATTCATCAGGAATACAGAGAGGAATGAGATGAGGCATTCAAGTCGCTGCAGTTTAGAGAAATGTCTCCTGTACTTGTAAATGAGGATGTCTGCTTTTGGGGAGATTGTTCTGAGATAATACAGATGCAGTTGTGACACTGATTAGGTATTTTGTTGAGAGTTCATCTATAACTATTCCGTTATTATTCACAAACACTCTAAAAGCTGGAGCTGAACAGAGAAGTGTGTCTGCCCCGAGGGTTTGTCACTATCCTACAGGTTCACAGAAGGATGGATAATGTTTTCCCTGTAGCAAGGATGTCATGGTTACAATACTTATTTTAGCAAGGATATCATTTTCCTGCAGATTAACAGACCTTTCAGTGTGCTGCAGCCTCAAATTCATTTTCCTTATCTCGGCTCCTATGCCACAGCCATCACCATGGCACTTTGGTACTATTGCAGAGAATATTATGCATTAACCAATAATTATTATAAATCCAGCAAAAGACTAAACCATGAAAAATCAACAGTACGCCTCCCTTGAATATATTCATCAGTGACCTGGACGAGGGGACAGAGTGTATCCTCAGCAAGTTTGCTGATGATACCAAACTGGAAGGGGTGGCTGACACCCCGGAGGGCCGTGCTGCCATCCAGCGAGACCTGGACAGGCTGGAGAGCTGGGCAAGGAAGA
>JAOXNO010000024.1:105340909-105356937 GCA_028565335.1 Limnodromus scolopaceus
AAGACCTGCCTGGATGCAGTCCTGAGTAATGTGCTCTGGGCAATCCTGCTTCAGCAGGGGAGTTGGACTAGATGATCGCTATGGTCCCTTCCAACTCTAAAAAAATTCAGTGAAATTCAGTGAAATTTCTATATTTAAAAATTTTCTTGAGAATGTACAATAATATTTGAAGTTTCTTGTTCCTCTTTCTCTTTCCTGACCTTTGGGAAGACCCAAAGGTGAGAGGAAGAGAAGCCAAGCTGCCATATGAGACTATTGTCCCTAGACTGCATAGGGACAACTCATTAGACAGTTTTGAGAATTTGTGAGTAGTGGTCCTTGTGTTCAGTTGTTTCTCATTGTACAGAAAAATGACTCCATGGCCATTGTTTCACAGTAAACTCATTTCAGAGTAAAGGGTAGGGTAACTGCTACAGATTTGATGAGGCTCACACTGAAAACATGAGGTATAAAGGAGGGTTTTACGTTCTGTATTTTGGATTTATTGCAACTTTCTAAAGCACTAAATGATCCCTTACCAGAGTAGTTCATAGTACTTTTGTACCAAAACTCCCACTGAACATGAAGTTACTGTCTTTTGACTTACAGAAGACTACCTCTGCACTATTAAATTAAGTAGGTGCAGGCGCTTAAGCTTAATAATTTATGGGTTTACACTGAAAAACGTGGTATGATTTAATCCCAGGACAACTATAACTTTCCCAAAGGATTCCTGGGCATGATCTGAACAGCAGCTTAAACCAGGGACTTCTCCCAGTAGGCAACTGGGATGGGGTCAGAACATTTACTTAATAATAAGGATGCCAACCGACTGTATCTGTTGACCTTAGAGGTAGAGAGGAGCTCTAGCATTTAGTTCATCAGACTCCATTTGCAAAGGATTTTATGTCTTGGTTGGGAAGGCAGGTTTAGAGAAGAAAGCTATGAAACAGCTTAGCACTGTTTCACATATATGACAGTTGGCAGACTGTCTTGGTTAAAAGTATCTTTATGGTTTCAGCCTAACATCTGAGGGCATCTTACTTAGGTGATCTGAGTCTATGGTTTGGGCTAGAGGGTTAACAACATTTGGGACCTACGTTAGACACCGAGTGACTTTTCACACTAACACAACTCAGTTTCTTCATGTTCAGAAAGCCACAATGAGGGTTGTCCCTTAATTCAGATGTCCCCTCGGAATGAAGAAGCACTGGGAAATATGGTCTCTGGAACCTGAGGATCAGGGATTCCCAGTGGTGGTGGCTGGGCAATGCTGCACAGCACTGTCTAAACGCACATTCCCCAGGATAAACAAGAACAGCAGAAACCCCATCTCCTTGCCCCAGTATCTTCTGTAAATCACTCTCAACAAATACATTTCCCCTGGTCCCTCTGAAGTCGGTCTCTTCTCATCTTAGCAGCTCCCAGCTGCCCTTTTTTGCAAGGTTTCAACCTCCAGTTCATCTGAGCATCTCTGAAGGTTATTAAGAAAGTGTTAAATATGTCTCTGCTTGCCTGCGAGTTACCAGATACTCTTAGCTGGATCTTTGCAAACTCCATGGGGACGCGGGCCAGCAATGTTCACGCTTGTCTCCAGGCTGATGAGATCGCAGCCAGCAATCCCGGAGCTGGTGCAGCGGGCAGGCTCCTGTTTTTATCCTGTCGCTATAACAGCCAGTGCTGGCTGTGGCTGATTGATCGTAAGAGCAGCAAATTACTGTGCATTTTTAACTATGCTGCGTCTCTTTCTGAGACAGTAATAAATCAGCTTTTGAAACTGGTAGAATAGCTAGCTTTCCGGCACCGCTGAGATTCAGAAACCCGAAGTGCTGCAAATGTACGAGGGGAAATGCTTCTTATCCACCTGTGCTGCTTGTGTCCTTAAACTGTATGGTTAGTCAGGAGCAGCTGAAGATTTATAATAAATATGAGTGCACATAATGACATAATTAAGACACAATAATGAGAAAGAAGAATAGTAACGGTTAGAGTCCCTGGTCTCATTAATTAATGGACTGGTAATTAAAGAGAAAGAACCCAAAATCCTAGGTCCATTTTTTTTCCCTACAATATCAGCTTCCCTTCTGGAAAAAAAAAAAAAAAATCATAGAAACGAGTAAGATGGCTTAGAAACAGGAGGTTGAGTTTGGAAGCACAGTGTCCAAAGAGCCTGGATATCAGGGATTTTAGAGGAAAGAGAAACTGCATCCTCATACAGCTTCTCTAGTGTTAACTGCCTTTCCTCGTGGTTCCTGTCCCCTGGCATTGCAGCCACCCTGGGGAGCTGCTGCCTTTGGTTTCTCTGCCTCCACATTGCTCGCTTCTTTCCCCGTGCCAATCCAGGGCCAAAAGGAGAGCCAGAGGTCCTTGAAGCTGCTTGCTCATTCCCTGCTCTTCCTACCTGACTCAGAGGGGATCTTGTCCATTAAGGACCACCACCTTGGGCTTACCCCAACAGCAGAACATGATTTTCACTGTCAGATCACTGACACTGGATGAGAGATGACTTATGAGGGCTGAGGAGGAGAGGAAGGTGACAGGGTAATAAGGCAAAGTAATTCTTTGCTGCTTCATTGTGAGAAGTTCAGTTCTTTTATGTTCTCCTTCCCAAATGAGGAAAGCAAAGAGGTCCTTGTCTCCAGTGCACTGAACCCTGTGCTAAACAAGATTATGTTTTTTCTTAACAATGTCTCCAGAGTCCATGTTTTTACATATCCCAGGTTTCGGCAGCTGCCTGCACCACTCATTGCTCCGTGATTTTTCTCTTCCACCACCTCTCCACACTCAGGTGCTTTCTGAAGGCCACGTCTCTTGAGATGCTCATTAGAAGTTTGCTTATAGAGCATTTCATGGTCAGGAGAGGATCAGTGCATGCATGCTGTGGGATGGCAGCACTGTGGCCCCCCCTTTTCCGATGCACTGCCTGTTCAGACAGCAGCCATCACAACAGGGGCCCTCCTGAGGACAGGGATCCTGCAGCTTTTGGCTGTGTTTGAAGAGCCTCTGGCTCAGCTCCCCAGGGTGTGAAACGAGGTGGCGGACAACTTTCTGAGGGAGAAATAACACTGTGGGAACTCAGGAGGAGCCCCTGCCTTGTGCATCAGTGAGTTGCCTGCATCTTTTACATCTGGGAGGCAGCAGCTCCTCCTTGATTTTGACATCCTCACATTTTTTCCCTGCCTTGTTCTGGGATACTTGTCATCATGTGGTCATTCACCAGCCAGTCCTACAGACGATGTGTTTAGTTCTCAGCTTAAAGGTTTTCATATCTAGACTACCTGCATCCCAGAGGAACAGCTTAAAAGGGGCCTCCTGATGCAATGGTGATCAATCACAAAATCTGCCAGGAGGTCTCTGCAGCAGAAACTGTTGAAGCTCAGTAAGAGGAGGGATAAAGGAGACTTGCTCCTCTGAGGAGGCTTAAAATGATATGCCTCATCTGCATGCATTAAGAGAGAATCAATTTTAGCAGTGAAAGAATGGTTTACCTTGGAGATGATGACCTTCTCTCTTGGTCCAAAACAACTGAATTAGGAATTGTCAACAACCTGAGTATCTACTGCTTTGAAGAAGTACTGTGGCTTTACGTTGGAGTCCTAAAACCTGAGAAAGTTGTGAGCTGTGGGACAAACTTAAAATTTAAAACTTAAAACTTTAGGTGTCTGAAGTTGAGTAGGGGCAACTCCGTCCTACCAGCTGCCTCAGCACGATGGAGAGTCAGTGGTCTCACCTGCGCAGTCTGGGTAGCAGGCTCCAAACAGCACAAAGCAGGAGCGGCGAGCAGCGTGCACCCAGTCAGTGTGCTGCTGCAAGGGCCCAGTTCTGCTCTATCTACACCAGTGTGCACGTGAGATAAACCCACTAAAATAAACATGGTCGTCTGCTGGTGTGGCCAAGAGCCGACCTTGATCCTGAAACACCCTACGTCCGAAGGAGATGGGGCAGAGACCCCAAACCTCCTCACTGGGAGCCCTGAGAGTCTCTGTTCTGCTTGCTGTTTAGTAATCCTTCAGATTTTGCCTCTTAATGAAGTAATCTAAATATCTCATCAACAAATTACTAAACTATGTCCCAAGAATAATGATGCCAGCAGTTTGGAGTGATTTACTAATGCATTTTACCATTTCTTTAACAATTACAGCTCTATTTAGAATGGAGAGAATTATATTGCTACTCAGTTTTAGAATGATATATTGCAGGATATTAAAAGATTCTTCACTGAATGCAAACAATAGAGAACTTAATTATTGCTCAGAGTGTCACTGTAGCATTATGGAACAGTTGGAAATTCAACTTGCCTGGCTAGATTTATTTTAAGTCTGACATTTTCAGCCCTAGCTTTCACTCCCTGGGTCTCTTTTTCACTCTGACAACACATCAATCTATTTTCTAACAGTTCTAACATTAAAATCATCTCTCGTAATCTGAATTTTTTTCTCCCTTATTTTATATTAGGAAAAAAGATTTATTTGCAAATGCAGCATTGCACAAGAAATGTGTTTATGTAGGAGACAAATTCAGACCGGCAGCAGCATCTGTAATCCATACATTCTTTTTGTCACAGATAGAGCTGCCTGAAAATTATTGCAATGAAAAATGCTGTTTAATTGAAACTATGTTTTATAGGAACAAATCAATTTCTCTAATATTTTCAATGAGGAGAAGCCGAAACACTTCATTGCAGCTTTATCAATGCATTAGGATACTAGACTGCAATCTGGACTACTAGATTGAAATATTCATTTTAATAGCATACATCTGCTTCCTATTAAGTATCTAGCATTTTTCCTGCACTGTAACACGTGAAGGGATATTTTTTTCCCACTGATCCCAACTACAATACTTTGCACATTTTTTTCTCGGGAAATTTCAAGATGTTGTCCCTTGTTCTGATGTGGAACAATTGGTGAGTATTGGGACATCCTCTTTTGGGGATCTCCTGTTTGTAGGAGAGGGACCCAGAGGCAGCACCATCTGCAGAGGGCATAAGACACCCACCTTCTGCACCACACAACACGATGGGGCTGCGTTAGTGCCAGAGACCCTCTTTCCCTGGTCACGGGCTGCAGGCCACTTTCTGCAGACAAGACCTTCTCTAGCTGTAGACCTCCAGCTGAGTTTTTGTGCCCTTAAAGCTGACCAAAGTGATGCCTATGACAACACCTGAAGGAGAGGTTATACCAACATCAGACCGAATGGCTCACAGTCCGTTACTAAGTGCAGCTCCACCCTCTGTTCCCCCTCCAAAAACACCTAGGAGGATGTTATCTCACCCAGCCACAGTCAGATATCAGTGTACGCCGATCATGCTGGGTATGTTGGTGGAGAGAAGCAGGAATCTCCAGAGGCTGACTCATCCCAAGTCCTGGGGTTAGATGTCCCTTTGGAGGGGCTGCTTCTCTCCATTGACTACAGTGGAGGACCTGGAGTTTCAGAATACACAAAATCACTAGCTGTTGGGCAGCTGTATTAAGGGATGCCCATCTTTTGCACAGCCCATGTCTGGGAGGTGACATCACCCTAAAATGTACTTCTGAGAAGCTAGATGGTCTCAGAGATCACGCAAATGTTGTGTCGATGTAACCAAGGGGGCAACCTCTGGCAGAGAGGGAGGACAGGACACCGTGGCTGGGGTTTGGGCAGGACTTTCCTGAACTGGCTCTGTCACTGAAGGGCTTACCACATGGCTCCATACCCTCAAAGGAGAGGTCCTGATACAGCAAATCCTTGAGCATCCATGTGACTTTAAGTACATGGTTCAGGTACGTAACACCCTCTGCATGGCGGTTGCTGGCACAGAAATGACACTGGGAATGCTGTGCCCTGTGGGAGGCCACCTTGGATCGAGGTGCGGTGGGGAGTGCTTGAGTCTTCTCTACCTGCTCTGCCGAGGAAGCGTTTCTATTCTCCCCAGTGCCTGTGATCTTTCAGGGACTCCTGCAACCTTCCATTAGGTTTCAGGAAAAATTAGAAAGACAAAAAGTTGCAGTTGTGTTTTATCAAAATCCTGTTCTGAGGAGATGACATAGGAACATAATGTTCACAGTCCTTAAAAATCTGTAACCAAAAACTTTACGAAGTGGCTTGAGGAGATTTCAATACCACTTTAATAAAGGGAAACACCTGCTAAGATTTAAATCACCTCTGGGAGAGGAACACATAGTCCAAAGCATACACATTAAAAATAGAAAAAATAAATGATCTCCAAGGCCCCTTAACAGGGACAAAACATCATTGTCAGGTTTCCCAAGTTGATAGCTGGCTGTAGTCTAAATTCTGTATTTTGGTTCATTAGATCTCATTCTTCTTCCCTAGTACAGCTCTGGGGAGACAAAATCCCTGTGGATTTGCGGAGGAGTGATCCATATGCTGGCGGTCAATGTTGCAGATGGAGCAGGTCACATCCATGAGGCCACTTTGGGGCAAGACTATGCCCCACATTCCCATGACGGAGAAGAATGGGATGCCCTACACAGGTGCTGTTGCCAGCCCCACACTGGGGGCTGCTGCCCCATGGCACACCTGAGGCAGCTGAGCTGCCTTCACACGCAGTGCTGAGAGGGGCTTGTGTCACCCAGCTCTCCTCTGTTCTTGAGACATTAGCTGCATTTTCTCCTACTGCTGCTAAATTCTTGATGGAAATAACTGTTTTCCAGTGAAAAAGCTGCAGCAGGGTGTTTTGGGGAGCTTGACTCCTTACAAAAAGTCAGGGCTCATTAGTCTCCTGCCCTTGATTACTGCTGTCATGCATTTGTGCGACAAAGGTAAGAAAATTATGGCTGCTTTTCTCTAACACTAAATACTGAACTTCACGTAAGAGCAAATGGGGAACCATCACTTCTAGCCATCCGCTTCTCTGCTTCACCAGACCCAGCTTCTCCCTTCAATTTTTGCAGCCCCATAGCTCTGGTTTCCTCCCACAGACATAGAGAGAAAGGATTTCCCTTAACCTCCTGCCCCCTTCCTCCTACTCTTCCTCCCGGTTACAGACATGGCTCATTTCTTTTGCATGCCCCCTGTGAGTCACTGGTGATTGCATGCCCCGCTCTGCAGGGGGAAGCAATTGGAATTATCTGGCTTGGGGCTCTTGCAGCCCTTCCATATCTGACACCAGCAAATTACACTATGTATTAAAGCAACATCTTTTTTTCCCTAGGCTCCGGGGCTGGGTTTGAGGAGAACGTGGTTCAGTTCCCAATTTTATTCTGCTGTTCAATAAACAGTTTTCTTTAAAAGGTGTAAAATAGGATGCTTTTCCCAAGATCTCATGAAATATTTATCTACTGCTT
This sequence comes from Limnodromus scolopaceus, assembly GCA_028565335.1. NCBI lineage: Eukaryota > Metazoa > Chordata > Aves > Charadriiformes > Scolopacidae > Limnodromus > Limnodromus scolopaceus. The sequence continues at coordinate 105,348,178 of JAOXNO010000024.1, forward strand.
AGAACTCTTCACTAAGTAGCAAAGGTCTCAATTGGGGAAAACACAAAAGTTTCTGTAAAACCAATCTGAGCGTGCTAGCTGAATATTAAAATGCAGGATGGGTGAATTAGTAACTAATTCGTGCATAATAAAAGCCATATGCTTCTAGAAGTAATTAGCCTATTGTTTTGATTCAGGGAATGTTTGCTTAATAGCCTCAATAACTGCTCACTTTCCCAGCCAGATCAAAATTAACATGCAGGGAGGTGACATTCAGACAAAACCAATCATTTCAATAATAACAAATTCAGATCTTGTTGATGTTTCTTTAGATGGCCTGAAATCACTGAATTTTAGCTGTTCTGTGCCTGGAAAATGCAGTTATTTGATTAGGGCTAAATAAACTCCTTAATTCACTTAAAACAGAAAGATGGTATTAAAAACATTTGGCAGTGACAAAGTAAACACTGAAGACATCTGCTTATTATAGCAAGGCAAAAATTTGCTCAAATTTTTAAGTGGGTGAACTTTCAGAGGGAGAGATGAGGGGTGAAGTATCAGCCCCCTGAGTTCACCTCCTCTGCCCTTGCGTGCCAGCCAGAGCTCACACTAGCCCCAGCTCGCCCTTTGCACCAACACGTCCACTGAACTTGAGGAGGAGAAGGGAGGTCCAGGTCCGAGCAAGGGCCTGTATGTAGTATGAGTATATGAGACATGCTGGACCTTATCTAACACCGTTTATGTGACGATGTCACGTGTTGGATGGGCAAGCTGGCTGCTGGCCCCAGCTTCATGTGCTGAGCAGCAGTGGGAATTTCTAGGGAATCAAAGCTTGCGAAGCCCCAAACCACCTACCAAACATTATTGCCAGGCTCTCCTTCTTATCCCTTCTGCCCTGAGAGCTCTGTACCCCCATTTCTCAAAAAATACACACAAATAGTACTTCAATTTCTGCTCAGCAACTGCCATCACTTCAGTGGCTGCAGAGCTCCTCACGTAAGGCCTTCACAACCTGCAGGGCAGGTCATGGACCCCATGGTTGAGTTCTTCACTGAGCTGTGGCACTTGTGATGCCTTGTCCTAGCAGCCAGTAGGTCAATATCATGTAGTGTGGCATAACAGGGTATAATACAGTCATCCACAATGGTTTTGCCAAGGTAGACCCTGCTTTGAGATAAATAAATCTAGATCCAGTAACAAACTAGATGCAGGAGCATTTAACATTGAATTGCCTGTCCCAGGGAATGCTATACAGAACTCAGAATGGGATTAGTAGGAGGTCTGTGTGGCATACAGGGACTTCAGCCAATTCCACCTTCAGTAATTAGTAACATGTGTCAAGGGATCACCTAAGCTAATAACTGCCTAAGCTGCAGCCCTGTGTACTCTAAACTTGCGTCTAGAAAACATACCATAGCAAATCAGTTTGCTGAAGTTCCTCATTTGATCACAAGCAGAAGTAAAAGAGCTGAAACTAAGCTAAATTTGTGTTTCCTTTAAAAACTCTCTACAGTAGCTTTTTATTTTTATGTTAGTGCTAAAAATGTAAGTCACTCAAGTGTAGAGTAGTCAACAAAAATCATTTACTTAGCAGTGAACAGAGATGGGATGGGATTCAGACCAAGACTGAAATAACTATGTTTATGTGCCTGCATATCAGTAGCTACAGGAGTCTGAAGTGCCTAAGCAGCCTTTATAGTCAAAGGAGATCTAGAGTTATCTAAACCTATGGGAATCTGAAACTCCCTAGATAAGCTAAGAGTCTTGTGCAGTAATAGGTGTGGACATACAATACAGGATAAAAGCTTGACTTATTTCCCTAGATAAAGGTGTCTGTTGGTCAGTTTTACCCCTGCAGATCCGTAATTCCCAGTGGACACTAGGAATAAGCCCCACTTGACATAAAAAATTTCATCACATCTGCCATTGTTGTTCCAGTGGGTCTGAATAGCCTCCTGGAAGCAGAACTGGTCCTTTGACCACAGGGCCAATATATGCTTCTCCAGAATGAGCTGTCTCCATATTACTGTGAAAGTGACCCAGCACTGGCACAGGTTGCCCAGAGAAGTTATGGAGTCTCCATCCTTGGAGATAATCAAAAGCCGTCTGGAGATGGTCCTGGGGAATTGTTGGACTAGATGATCTTAAAAGGTCCTAGGTGATTCTGTGATTCGGTGATTCTGTAATTGTCTCTGGGTGGTTCTGTTTGAGCAGGAGGGTTGGACCACATGAACTCTGGAGGTCCCTTACAACCTCAGCCATGCAGTGATTCTGTGATACTGTGCTTGTCCTGAACTGGTCATATGGAAAACAAGCGAACTTCTTTTTCTAAGATCACTATGCTCTGGAATTAAATCTAGTCAATATTATGTATAATTACGTATAATTGCATCTATTAACTTAATTTCTCTAGGCCTGGGTATAAAAGCCATTTTGTCATGTTGTTTATTTACAGAGCTACAGCATGGGTGCAAACGAAAAAGAACAGAAGGAATAAATGAGAGTTAACTGACAAGACAGTGAATTTCTTGCATCTTTTTTAGGGCTGTGAACAGCTACTGCATGCTGGAGAAGATGGGAGAAGAACTGTACAAATGTGAACTTGCAACAAAACCCCCACTTCATCTCTACCCTGCAGGCCAAGTTTATGTTCTGAAGTATCTGCTTGGTAAATCCTGAGCCTATCAAAATAATGTAGCTGGATATTCTGCTTGAATACTTAAAAGCCCTCGGTCTCATAGCTATTCTTATGGAAAACCGAGATGTTCTTTGATATCAAGATAGCTACGTTAACGCGCAGCCTTTGCAGAAACGAATCACTGTGGTTTTTATCTCACTGTAACTTGAGAGATAAAGATATAAAGCTTGCTGTTACTAGCTGTTCCAGAGACCTGTGCCTTGTCTCTGCTAGGATTTTGTGCCGTGACAGGTCCTTTGAAATGCCTCTCTGTCACAAAACCTTTTTTTTGGTTTTTTTTCGTTGCAATGTAAGGCACAGAAAGTTTACTTGTCATTCAGACAAAGTATCACAGCTCCTTTCTTTTCACTTTTCCCTAATTCTGAATTGTATTCCTCTCTCTCTTTTCATTGCCTAACAACCTTCTGTTTTAAAAAACTTCTGAAACAGGCATTTGTCAGTGACAAATGTATTTGGACACTATGCCAGCTTGTGCCGAAAACTTACAAAATGGCTGTGTCCTGTTAGAAATATGACATTCAGTATATTCTTTGCTCTTGAGTGAACGGACTTTCTCCCATGGAGTCCAAGTATAAATGCATGTTTTCCCATTTGTAAATTCACTTAAAGCACCCTTTGAATGGTGTCAGGGGCTTCCATGGAAGAAGGGAGGGCTTCAGCAGGGAAGGCTCAAAAGAGCCCCCCAAAATATAAAAATCATGCAAAATGTGTATGGAGCCTAACTCTGGGTTCAGACACATGCACGTAATTCCTTTGGCTTCAGTGGAATTAGTCCTTCATTAAGCACAGGAGAAAGGATCAGAGTTAAGCTCGGTAATATTAATTTAGTCGTAGCAGATTTACATGTGAAAGCCCACTTGTACAATACAGCAGGATGATGATCCTACACTGTTTGAAGTGGTCCTGACACTAAGTACTTTTTTATCTCCCAGGGGCTCTGTTCAGCGCAATGTGATTTCACGCTTTGCATAATACCAAGGTGATAGCTTGCCTTTGGTTTGCCTTTGGTTTGGGGGATATACTTCGTTTCCAAAATCAGAGTGAAGTTAGAAAAAAATTTACATTCTGTCTAAAAGTCCAAGTGAGTTTTTCTTCTCTCAGGTTGACATGACCTGTTAGATGTAAAAATTGATAGACTTGAAGAATACTGAACACTCTCATTACAGCTGCAGATCAACATTAAAAACAAGGGGTTATTTTTAGCAGCAAGGCGCCCTTGTCTTTATTCACATGTCGCTTCACTGGAATATTTAATGGTAATTCACAATTCATGCATTTTGATGTCTTGCTACTTTTATCTTCATTTTCTTGTCAAAGAAAATGCCTTAAAATCTCAACATTAATACTGTGCTGGGTGTCCTTGAAAGTCACCCCTGTTCTTAAATGGATTGGTCAGTTTGACTAAATGCTAAATGGCAGCACATTATTTGCTCATTTTCCATTCCTCGAGTACCTCAAATACATGTTGACTGGAGTCAGGCTTTTGAATATGAAAAGTTCAGATTTCTGCATGTAAAGCAGACCATTTGGGAAGGAATCCAAATTGTGCTGAACATCTCAAAATGCAGGGCTGATGGGTGGTAACAAGAAGCTTTAGACATCACATATGTGGCAATCACTTGTGCTGCTATATTTTAAAACATTATGCAAACTCATCTAATGCTATTTCCACATCAGAAGAAGAGATGTTTGTTAACAAAATATGACTATTTAGTTAAATTCTGACCTTGGATAGGTATGTGTGAAATACTGCCAAGGTGCAGTTTTCACATCGTTTTAAAAGGTTCTCTTTTAGCTGAATGCATCATTGCACTCTTTAGCCAAATTGCTGCTCTGTGAAAAGTTTTAGAAAAGGAGAAATACAACATGGGATTGGTTTTCTGTATTTTCACAAACTAGAGGTTGACTTCACATAAGCCTTACATTGCACTGTAAAGATGTAATTTCTCAGAAACACTTTAATGCCGATGTAAACCTTACCCTGCGTCAGACAATGCCGCTGGGCAATTAATCAAGATTTTTGTGGGTTTTCTTAATTCCAGGTATATAAAACAGTTAATGAAGCTGAAAGCTGTTATTAAACCTCTTCATAATTTAGGAATAAAGTATTTTAGAAGGAGGTTTAAATGAGATAATTAGATATTTGAAAGCCTTCTCTGGGGCTAGACCTTACCAGTAGCTTTCAAGCAGTTCTTTGCACAGAGTTGTGGCGTAAACAAGTCTGTGAACAGGGGTGAGCTGCTGGCTGTAGGTTCTGACTACCTGGTCTCAGTCTGCGGATTAGTGTGGAACTCAACCGATGCCCCAGGAGAGGGAAGAGAGGGAGATTTGTTTTCTGGAGGCATAGCTTTGCAGGAGGACTCTGTGGAGGAGTACCACCTCCACCTCCAGTGATGCATACTGGAGGGGGTCTGACTACTCACTCCCTTGGCTTGTCCAAGAGCTATGGCCATCAAAAAGCTTAGCAGGAAGGAGTTGAAAATAGCTGTACTAAGGTATCAGCTTCAAAGGGAGCAGGCTTCATTGTCCAGGACTCTCTGTCTAGTCAGCTGTCCTGCCGTAGCTAAATGCAGCATGTAACACAAACCTCTGGATTACTGCTTTAAGCACACATTATCCCATCTGCATATTTGCCAGGGGAAGCACATGAATATGTGAGTGTTTAACAAAGAGTCGATGCTACTGTCAAGCAGATGCCATTAATATTAGATTTGCATAATGATGATTTGTAAAGCATTAAAAAATCGCACCTGAGGCTCCAAAATCAAGAGATTTTATTTCAAAAAGCATGACATAATTTTTCGATAGTCTGTTGCTATTTGTTTTATTCAGCTTTTAGATTTCCACCTTTAAGCTTAAACTTTTTTGTATTTTTAAAGTTTTTTTTTCCCAAACTTTTCTTTAAAAGTACAGGCTGACAGTCCTGTGCAGTCTCTGTATTTTCTCAGCTGCGTCCTTCTGAGACACACTAAATTACAAGGTACATGACAAACTCATAAGAGTCATCACGGAGTGATGACTTTTTTTTTCTGAACTGATCAAACAGTTCAGCTGGAAAGAAAACAACATGTTTCTTTCCTCAAGATTTAGCTGGGTAGGTGAAACTGATTTTGTAAGAAAAATAGCATGAAATAACCAGAAAATGCACTGTAAATTTTCCCATCTTGCAGTTTGAAAGAAGGATCCTCCATATCCTAGGACTGTTGGGAAGAGGAGTTGCCTATGTATCTTCTCCTTACACAGCCAGAATTTGGGCTGACCTTGTGCCCACCTCCTTGCCCACGTAACCCAACTGCCTGGAGTTTCCATGTGCCACTCTTAGCTTACCGGCATTTCTGTGGCAGTGGCCAAGCAGTCCAAGTCGCAGAAGGGTTTGGGGGGAAGGTACAGGCCTACGTGGATGGCATCAGCAGAGATCACCATTGTTTTTCACAGCTGGTGGCAAAGAAAGAAACCCAGCTCTGCATCAGGAGGAGCACATCATTTTGAATGCAATGGTTCTGTCAGTCATGGAGCTACTTTTAGCTTTAGGGCTCAGTGCTGTGCCAATAAAACTAATGGGGATTTTGTCACTGCCAGAGAGGAGAGAAGGATTTGGTCTTTCAGAAAAACACAGTTAATTCTAGTGTGCAGCCCAGCTTCAATTTTTAATGAGAAAATGGGAATAAACAGAACAAAAAGTCTTCCAGAAGTCCCAGATCCTCAATAAATGTGGCATAATGGTGGAGCTAAAATTAATGCTATTTTTTACAATCTGGATAGGGGGGTGAGGCAAGGTGAGGAGCATTTGCTACACCATGTTCTACACCCAAACTCATTTCTTCTTCCTGGTGCTTTGGGCTTCCTGGATGTCTGAGTTTTCAACTGATGAAACACTGTTACTCCAAGACAAAGATGGATAGATGAATGGGATTCATCCCAGAGTTCTGAAGGAGCCAGTGGATGTTATGGCAGGACCCCTCTCAATTGTCTACCAAAGGTCTTGGGAGTCTCGGAAGGTCCCTGTTGACTGGCAGCCAGCCAACATTATTCCAATCTACAAAAAGGGCATCAGGACAATTGCAGACCTGTCTAGTTTGGAGAAAGGGAGGCTGAGGGGTGACCTCATTGCTCTCTCCAGCTTTCTGAGGAAGTGGAGAGACAGTTACTGATCTTTTCTCCCTGGTATCTGGTGATAGGACGCGTGAGAATGGTTCAAAGCTGTGCCAGGGGAGGTTTAGACTGGACATTAGGAAGCATTTCTTTACCAAGATGGTGGTCAAACACTGGAACAGGCAGCCTAGAGAGGTGGTCAATGCCCCAAGCCTGTCAGTGTTTAAGAGGCATTTGGACATTGCCCTTAAAAACATGCTTTAACTTTTGGTCAGCCCTGAATTGGTCAGGCAGTTGGAGTAGATGATAGTTGTAGGTCCCTTCCAACTGAAATTATTCAAGTCTAGTCTAGTCTAGTCTAGTCTAGTCTAATGTTGGATAGTCATGCTGGGCTGATGTTGGTCTGCTAGAAATGCCAGAACTTGCAGCTTCAGAGACGCCTTGTTTGCCCTGAGCCGTCACCTACTTCTTGTGCCCAGCAGAGCAGATATACCAGGGGTCTGATAACCTGCCAGATTTCCACTGGGTAGCACTTAAGCAGGAGGATGAACTGTGATCACAGCTGCACCCAGAATCACGTCTCAGTACTATAGTTGAAGGTCTAGCTTCAGCTATAACATGAACTTCAGACCTGGCAAACACTGGAGAGAGAGGAGTAGATTCAATGTAGCCTTTAGGAAATGTCTTTGACCACTTAAAGACCTTCAAGTTAACAAAGTACCTCCAAATAAATCTTGTTTTTCAAAATGGAAAAGATTATGTTAACCTGCCTCAAAGAAAAGCGCTAGATCACACTATATCAATGTTCAGACACCACTATACACAGAAAACAAAACATCCCACTAATCTTTTTAGAACTTTTAGAACATCTTGTACCTCTAAGGTGCCCTAATATTTTGAGAAAATATTCAGCACTCGATTGATACAAGTGAGGAATACCAGGTTAGACTGCCTGCAAATAAGTGTTTGCCTGGATCTGCTACGGGCCTCCTAAATCTAAGCTGAGGCTTGTTCCTTCTGGGCAGCAGTCTTAGCCTTTGGCTTAATTATGAGAAGGATCTCTAGAGGGTTTAACCTATAGCACAAATAGTGATGATAATTTTTCCACCTCTTGTGGCTACAGTCTTGGCTGCTTCTTTTGCTGGCAATCAGAGGCGATATCTGTGTCCTGTAGATCATAGAATCAGAGAACGGTTTGGGTTGGAAGGGACCCCCAAATGTCATCTAGTCCAACCTCCCTGCAATGAACACGAGATCAACTAGATCAGGTCACTCAGAGCCCCGTTCAACCCGACCTTGAGTGTTTCCAGGGATGGGGCATCTACCAACTCTCTGGGATTGCCCAGGAAAACGAAGCAAGGACTGCCTATGGCCTGACACACACAGAGGTCTTTCTTTAATTTGTATGCAGAAGTGGGAGGGGAAATTACTAAATCTTGGGGCACTGTGGGTGTGATTCACTGCAGCAGCAAAACTCTCAGCAGAGCATTGCCTATTTGTTGTCCTTTTGGGCTCCCTGTCCCATCGCCTCTGAAAGTGTAATTCTCTCAGTTCTATGGAGATCTGCAGTGTAATATCTCCTGGAGGCAACTGGGAAAAAATGGGACTTTCAGGGTGAGATTCAGCTGCACTTTTTAATTTCCCATGCGAGTGTGCTGCCTGCAGGGGTGTTACACCGAGGCAGCCAGACGTGCCATAGCCGAGTGCCTCCATGCCACGGGCATGGGGAGACACCAACTGTGCAGCTCTGAATCAGTAGGACCTGGCAGGAATTCAAGTGTCTGTGGTCTGATTTGCTTCCCCCCTGGCTCCCTCTTTCACTGTCAGCTTGGCAGCAGCTTATTTGACTGTCTTTTGTAGCTCCTTCATCAGGTAGCCCCAATGTCCCATTTCAGCCACCACCCTGGAGCCAGGTATCTGTACTCTGGGTGCTAAAATACTGAAATTAGTCATCCCAAAGTAGTCAGTCTGAGTCATGGTTTTAGTTAAGA
>JAOXNO010000024.1:105357037-105397119 GCA_028565335.1 Limnodromus scolopaceus
TATCTGTACTCTGGGTGCTAAAATACTGAAATTAGTCATCCCAAAGTAGTCAGTCTGAGTCATGGTTTTAGTTAAGAGAGGGAATTTGTTTCTGATTTTTGCCTGGGGCCTTTTCTTTAATCAGACCAAGCATCTGCTGGGTCCCTCACTGTGGTAACTTTAGTAGTGAAAGCCACAGCTTGATCCCATTGAAAAACAGCAGTGATGACAGCTTGTGGTGGTGGATTTGGGGATAGACAGGGCATTCTCAGAACCCAAGCACAGGAGCAACAGGAAGATGGCACTTGTGGAGATCAGCAGAAATGCTCCTCCCAGCCCCTCTGGTTTCTTCTGCGCTGCTGAGGGAGAGATGGCAACTGAAGACCAAAAAGGGCAGTGTTAGAAGAGGGAGACAAAACCTGAGTGTGGCACAATGGAAGGGCTGCAGACAATCTGTGTCATGGGGACAGTGTGAGCTAGTCCCTGGGCTGTGGCACAGCATCATGACACATAGAAACCACAGGGAGAGCAGATGCAGCTGTCTCTCATGCTCAGACTTCTTTTTTTCTTTCTTTTTTAAAATTGCCTCAGTGTGTGCTGGGCATGGTGGCCTTAGACACCTCCACAGCTGAGCCCAGGGACCATGCTTACCCCCAGTGAACTCCAATGGGCTCCTCTAAATTCCCAGAGCTGCCCCAGGAGTGCAGCAAGCAGCAGCACTACAGCATTTCAAGAGCCAGGAGCATTGGCTATGGGAAACCGGAGTGGTTCTTGAGTGTTAAGCTGAGGCTGGGATCATGTATATGTAACAGAGAAGCCCTAAAGGTGCTTCCAATAATTTATTGCTATCTCCTCTAGAGGATAAAATAAGAGATGCTTTCCATCTGCTTATAAATTCTTCTTAATGGGCTTAAACTGTAGCAAGGGAGATACAGGCTAAACACTAGGAGAAAACTTCCCAGGGATAAGAAGAGCTCAGCGAGGTAGCCGTTTGGCTAGAGAGTCTGCAGTGTCATCTCACTGGAACTTAAGAAACATGTTGGGCTAGTGTCTGTCAGAAGGCATTTGGAGATAGCTGCTCCTCCCGGGGGCAGCCGCTCCTCCTGCAGGCAGCGACTTGGGTTTGGGGCTCTCAAGAGCTCTGCCGGCTCTGTTTTGCAGCAGTGTACTGAGATGGTGCAGTCGGTGCTGTCACCAGCTACCTGAGCTGCTCCCAGATTTTGTGTCCTCAGCACGTGGCCTCCAACAGAGAGAGGGTTGGGGATGACTGAAAGATCCTAATGATGGGAGCCATTAACGCCAGGAAGGGGGGAGAGAACCTATGCAAAGGTTAAAACAAGTGAAACTGGCTTTATTTGAAACTCTCCCAAACAGTGCAAACACACTTTCCAAAACAGTGCTGGTTTTCTGTTTCAGTAAGTTCGTGTTAAATGCTTACAAGCTCTTGTAGCGTCCTCATAAAATGCAGTGGAAAATATTTAGAATTTAAAGTTATATCCCCCGGATTTATCCTGTCAAGAGGCATCCTGATGGATAAAGTCAGACAAACAGTTATGTGACTTATAATCAGGCTTTCAGATAAATACTGCCAGAAGCTGTAAAGAATGGCAGTTATTAATCAATAGGCATGGGAAAGTGTTTTTGGAAACCAGCAAGTACGGTGGAATTTAGATGAAACGTAAGCAAACAGTGACACTTTTTTTCCCAAGATTTTAATTCACCTTCTAAAAGGTGCACTCCCGTGTTTACTATTTTTATCACGCATTCCTGAATGGGTGGTGACCTGTACATCCATGTAATGTGCAAAGAAGACACAGGAAAGCAATGGGGAAAATGGTTCTCCCTGGCTTTGGGTCACCCCCCTTCCAGGGCTGTTTCTCAGCAGTAGCTGTAACACGCTGATGCTGTGGGTGGGCTGTTTATGGTGCCCCAACACCCGGGTTTCCTCCATTCTATCATGCAGAAATGTCAGGTTGATGAAAGTAAATGATACTCACACGGACTGGAAATATTTTTGCAAGTTATTTGTTAAAAAACTCCATTTATAATTGCAGCAGACCATAGATACTTGTCTAATCTCTGAGAAAAATATTTTCTTATTTGTAGTTTTCATGTTCTTCAAGGAATACTGGCATTTCCTGACATCGCTGGTTTAGATATCTAAACAGACAGCTGTGTAAGAAGTGGGAAGCACAGAATGACATTATGGTTTGTGTGCTTGTCAATACCAATTCTGCAGGAATGAGAGAAAAATTTAGGGTAAGACAAGTTGGTAGAAACATGGAATTTATTGCCAGAGCAAACCAGGGTTTATATAACCCTTTTCCTGTTCTATAACGCACTCACATGGTGGGTCTAAACCCATCATTTTACTTGTAAAGTGCGTTGCTGCTGAATCCAGCACACACCTGAATCCAAAACGTAAGGCTTGTCAGCAGCGGCAGTTGTACGTGTATCACACAGTCTGGAGGAGAGAGGATAAATGAAGTCTCTAAGGAATCTCTTCCTTCCACCTACCAAAGCTTTGCAGTTTATATTATGTGTACAGCATCCTCCTGACCCTCTCCTGACGTGATGTAGGCTGTTTATAAACTACTGTCAATTGTGTGCCCACACTCCTCTATTTCAGGGGGTTGCAAGGAACAGTTAAACTCTGGTAGCTCCCACGGAAGCCCCAGGGGTCTGGCACTGCCGGCACAAAGCCACGGGCAGGCAGGGGGCTGGTTTTGTGGTTTCTCTGATGAGCACATGCTGGGACGGGAAAGGCAGGATGAACCAGAGGAGACAGCAAAGCTGCTCCAGACCTGAGCACGAGCTGTTGGGGAGAGAGCCCTTGAGAAAAATCCTGGTGTGCTTTTCAGAGTGAGAGCTGGCTGAAGGGAGTGTAAAAGGAGGAGCAGGCAGTCGCTGTGCGGTCCCTGCTGTGCCTAGGGAAGAGGAGCGGACACGCTCCTTAAGTACAAGCAGGAGGCAAAGAAATACCAGGCTCCATCAGCTCTTTTGCCTTCAAAAGGCCACAATTTTTTAATCAACCACTTGTCTTTAAAAGGGGGGGGACCTGTTATTAGAAAAAAATTTTGGTGGTGTCAACCGGTCTTTCCCTGAAGAAAGACATGGTTCTTCCTTGGAGCTGTTTCCGTTCTGCAGCCAGTAACCAGTATCCAGAATGGTGGAATAGATTCATAAAAATCAAACTCCTCTTCCCAGATGGAAAAGGTCCTGATTTTTACCATGGGTCATCATGGCAACAAAAGCCTGATTTGTGGCTTTTAACGCTTTCCACGTTTTCACTTCATAACTCTCTACTTGGATGGGATGCAGCAGCTACGCTGCTCTCCAGCCCCGAACTCCAGCACTGGCCGCGCTCACATGGGGACCTGGCACTGCCACCAGGCCAGGAAATCAGAGTTTAAAATATTTATTGTCTGGCACATGACGATTTTCTATTCTTCCTGAGACTTCTGCGCATCTTGGACAGCCTCCAGGAGTGACTCCACAATGGTAAATCGACAAGATTGATGGCAGAGTGTGAGTTCAGCCCCCTCTTTCACGGTCTATAAAACAAACCTGACTCACCTTGTCTCTGTCAAATATTTCACACATATCCCTGTCACATGTGCACCACGTATCTGCTGTGCTACATGCTTTGGAAATAGCTTTGGTCAAAGATAGTAGGAAATGTTAATAGGAATAGGATGCCTTCAAACCTGCAGGCTTTAAAAGAAACGTATACCTTTCCAAGCACTAGAAGAGATGTTTTCTGTGACAGTATAAAATTAACGTATCAGAAGAACACAAGTGCTGGGAAAACTGGCTTTGGACAGATGGGCAGGGGCCAGCAGCTTTCGGTTTGTCTCTGTTAATGGGGGGCACTAAGGCCACGTCCCTGGCGGCTCAGAGAAGGGGTGCCAAGTTGGCTGGCACAACCCACATGTGGACAAATTGAGATTTGTATTAATAACACCTTGCCATAAGCACAAATGTCACTCCAGACTTGAATTTTGTAGTGCCTAAAGAGTATAAAAAACAGATATTGGGCTCATAGAAAAGTGCTTCCGTAATCATTCCGTTATGACACCCTTACCCACAATGAACTCAGATTTATTTCAGAAGTCATCTCATTATGGCATTGAGATGATCTCTGGTGTGAATAGACAAGTAGGATTATCAGCACTGAGTGCTTCTAGTCCCACGTTCCTCTCCCCTTGCTGAGCTGGCTGTCCCTGGAGGGGCTTCCTCATAATGGGCAGAGAGGGGCCAGCAGCGCCAGAAAGTATCTCAAGTCGCTGAGGTGCTGTCCCCAGGGCACCACTGACCACAGAGGCACCAGAGGTGACTGTGCCCCTCGCTGAGGTACCTGGGCTTAGCACCTGCGGCCAGGGAGGAGGAATCTGAGCCTGAACATCTGAGAAGCACTCCACGGGACTGAACAAAACCTGCGGGATGAAACCACAGCGAATCCTGGCTCTTTCATGCCCCTTTCTTCTGCAGAGTGGCATCTGCCCCTCGCTGCCCAAGGCAGGTTTGCAGGGCTTCCCGGAAAAGCCCTTCCAACAGCTGCTGAATTTGTCAGAGATGGTAAAGCCCCACCAATGTGACCTTGCTATAAAAGCAGAGGGCTTATTTACAATCCTATTTGGATGATCATGATTCCAGGTAGGACTAAATATACATCAGTGGTGAATAATCTCTTGCATGGGAGATATTTCATCAGGCACAAGGACAGCATTAAAATAATTGGGTCCTCTTCTCTCTTCTCATATCTATCTATTCTGTCCAAAAAAACAATGTATTGCTCAGAAATGGTGATTGATTTAATTGCTTTGAAGATACCCCTAAGCCAGCAGTTTCTGATAACCAGTCCTTTGCATGATGGTCATGGAGAGGACTTTCTAAGCTAGCAAATGGTTACAGCTTAGTCAGATTCCACATTAACACGGGAATACACAAGTGGAGGGATTTTCTCAAGTCATCAAATCGTGTCACCAACCACTGCAGACGCTGCATCCTTTCATCCCATCTCTACATAAAATGATCATGCTCCACCTTGGCATGAGATGGATAGAGGCACTCCAGATGTCTGTGACACTGCTAGGTGCCGTCTCCAGCCTGAGCAACACTCTGCACCACCTGAGGTCCAGGTCCTGGTGGCCCATTGGGAACTGATGCACAGGCATGAAAAAACATCCCAGCAGCAGGAATGCAAGTACCCTGTCATAGGCTGTGTACCTTCCTCAGGAACCACAGGTTTGGGGCAAAAGGTCTGCAGAAGCGGTAGAGAAGTATCTGTGAAGAAATCCCCCCAAATGTATAGGTGTATGTCAAGAAACATGACTGATTACTGGGAAGCACCTGGGGTAATATGAAATAAAACTTTGTAATACAGATATGAATGCAGAGCAGTACTTGGGATGATGCCTGTGGTTGGGTTGGGAGTGCAGAGTGGGCTATGACTGTACCGTCTCAGCCTGTGTGTCACCTGGGCAGGTACGGGCCACCTCTAGCAAGCTGCTTTTCAGCCAGTGAGATGGTGGCAGGGGTAGCCACCGGGATCAGACACCAAGCAAGGCAGAGAGGGTACCACTGCAGTGAGCGGCTTGAAGCCCAGAAATGGTCCGTGCAAACAACTGAAGGCAAGAGGCTGTGCCTAAGCATGAACAACACTCACCACAGTGCAGCAAAAACAAGTCCTCTGCTAGACCACACATCTATGACGATACAGGCTGCCAGCAGCAACCTGCTGCATAGTCTGTTCCCGTTTTCTTCCCCATCTCCAGGACTTTACACATGCAGACATGCATACATACATGCATGTGTGCGCTTCTGAAGGCCAGAGCTTCCCAAACCATAATACTGATAACACCTGAAAATGGGGTGCTGCAAAGTTGGGAGGAAGGCTCTGCTTGTCCTGCTTATCTCTGTTCTCCCAGATGGCACAAATTCAACTTATCAGCTGTTCTTCTCTCCCTCCCAGACTGGCAGATGGGAGCATGTGCCATCAGCACGGATGAGGAGACACACACAAGCAATTGGTGGCTCGAAGATGTACAAGAAGAATGTTGAGTATTGCTCACCAGCAGGCTTCATTTTATGCTGTTTCTGACGGGGGAGCCTATATTCCTCCCTTCATCCTCCCCTGTGGATGCTTGCTGTGGTACATTCGTGACTGGTTCAAAGCATCTGAAAGTGCCTTTCATCTGGTGCCTAACCACAGAAGGGTGGGTGCTTCAGCCTCCCCAGCAGAGAGCAAACAACCATCGGATTTCCTGAAGGGTGTCAAAATATCCCCGTGACCACGCATATGAATAAAGTAATGGTTATTTAGGCATGAAATGCAGCATCAAGTTGTAAGGGAGAACCAGTTTAGTGCAGAACTACACACCTTTTTTTAGCAAGAGATGTGGAGGCTGTGCATGAGGGAAGGCATGTTTTTGAAAAGGGTAGGAAGCTCCAATTTTATGATCAAGTAGTACCTGCCATGGCATAGTGTCACTGCCTAGACACCACAGGAAATGAAAATCCTGTTTACTTGTATAGAAATATGTCAAAACCTGACACCCTAATTTGGAGATACAGCTGCAATCCAGAAAAAGATGGATGCAAAACCATGGCAAATAGAAAGGAGCTTGCATAGTACACAGAGGCAGGAAAGGCATGTTTAGTCACTTAATCTCTATAGGGAAAGGAGATGGGCAGTAAAAAATAAAATAAGTTATTAGAGAGCTAAGAGAAATAGGAAGAATTGTACTGAAAATAGAAGTTATACATGGACAGTCCTTTCCAACTGTGAAGCAGATGATAAAATTTGGGGCCTTAGAGATGTTAATTCCACTGTTAGTTTAGAAACAAGAGAGAATCCCTGGGAAGCTACAAAGGTAAAACTAGCAGATCCGTACGTTGCAATTTGTAAGATATTTGCTAATGAGAATTTTCAAAGACAGAAGAGAGAGATTCATATATGTGATTTTGTGCTCTCAACTGCATAAAAAACCCCAAATTGTTTTGATCAAACTGATTTCTGTGCTGTAAGTACAAAACCAGAGGCGTACACCATCAGCACTTCATGAGAGCCCCAATAAAACGCATTCAGAAATGTTGCTAGGAAATATAACCCGTATTGGCACATATTGTTCCTGGGCAAAGCTATGAATGTTTAACCACTGCACTCAGTAGGGGTGGCTTTGCTCTGAGCACACTGAACACAACATGCTCTGCATTGCCATTTCATTACGCCTTTCTGTGCTTTTAAAAGATCATATAATGATTCTTCAAACATTTCTTAGAGACATTAACTTTGCTGTGATTTTTTGTAATCCCAGAGACTTCCTTTTTCCCCAGCTAGGTTGTTTTTTTTTTTTTCAGCGTCTCCAGCTTTGAGGAAATGTTTTCAAGGCAAATCTGTACAGCGCTCAGACAAGCACACTACCTGCCACATGCAAAGCGATGGCAAACTCTTTCTCCAAACTCCGTCTCTCGCTTCTGAACTTTTCAGGCAGTTCCAAACCGCCTTTCCTTTTATTAGGAAGGCTGTAATTACTATCTGAGGGCAACCTTTGTTATGACATGAAAAGAGGCACTCCAACTGCTGTGCTAAACATTAGATGTTGGGCTGAGTGATAAAACACTATAATCAAGCCCCACATGTGACTGTCTCCTTCAACCAACCTTTGCATGCATAAGTGCTAAAACTTCAAATCACATAGTACATATTAGGGCACAGCCCAGGCTTGTGAAATGAATGTCTTATTTCGCACATGTTTAGAGGAAAGACAAAGCTGAATAACCACTGTTGTGTGCTGTGTTCCTCCCGACCTGGCACGCACTCCTGTTAAAAATAATTGTGTTGGCGATGGCACTCTAAAGACTGAGTATTTCTTTGCCTGTGGTGGGAAGATGCAAAGGTTTAAGCAATAGTTTTGTTTTTAAGCACAAGTCAAAAAAATCACATGTTAATATTGCACAAAGGTGTAGCATTTGCCTGGTGTCAGCGTTTGTGTAAACTATGAGAGATTTTTGTATTTTTTAGTGAAATTGGAGGTGGAATTCCTCCAACCCAACTTTGCCCTTCTGAAACATAGGGGTCTATCCCAGGTAGCTACTGAATTCTCTGTAGAGTAAGTGGAGTTTCCTTAGAAGAAAGTCTCATCGATCTACTTGGGACAGTTATTTGAGGATGAATCAATAGCTCTCCTGAGCTGCTTTGATATGGCTACTGCTTTTCCACATGAGCCTGGCATTTTTCAATCCTGGTTTCAGAAGCTAGGGTATTATGAGAGAAGTTTAATTTTATATGAAATAAAGAGGGGGAGGGGAAGAAATTTCTAGGCCATTTGATTTCAGAGAAGAGTTCAAAAAATGAGTCCTCATGGCCAAAATGCATTAAAAAATCCTTAATCCTTAAATCAGTCGCAGTAGTTTCTGTTACATTCCATTATATTCCCTGCCTACGTTCCACAATGGCAGCAGTAAATGTTTTCTTCATGCCTTTGGAGGGATTTTTCCCATCAGGATTGCACTGAGCAGAGCTCTGTTGTGGGAAGTTCTCCTTCCCAAGGTGCATGGCTGAGCCAGGAGTGCAATGAGGAGTGGAGGGCAGGACAGTGCAATGCTGCTGGATGGAGATCCACAGCAGGTCGCAGCTGCTCAGCTTTACCACTGTTGGAGAGAGGTGGGTGGTGGGAACTTGGAACCTAGAGAAGAAACACGGGCATGAGAGTTTCCCTCTGGGCTGAGAGGGGTGGTCAGTAATTGTAGCCCTATCTCTGCACAGTCCTTTCACTGAAGCTCCCTCACCAGCTCCCTTCTTTTTCCAACAGACTGATACTGGCATGACAGTAGAGAAGACTACTATGGAGACCCATGCTCTGGTGGTCCCACAGGCTGAGATCAGGAGGGGTCTGGTCAGTGAATTATAGTTTCACCCCAATAAGTGATTTAATAAAAGTCAAGCTGTCTTTCTCATGTATTAATTCCAGGTAATCATGTCTTCCCCATGTCTTTGTGTCTTTGTGTTAGATGTTGTAAGCTTTCTGGAGCAGAACTATGTCTTCATTGTAGCTTGTGCAGCTGAAACACATCTTCAGCAATAGCAAAAGAAATCACAATAACTATATGGTAACTATGGGAAGCTGCACTGTTGCTGTTTGACTCATTTAAAAAGAGAAGAGTTCACGCCCATAGAACAGTAGTTCCACAGATTTCATTCATATTTTCAGATGAGCTGAGATATTTTTATGTCCTAGAGATCAGGCTACTGTCTCCAGTGCTGAACTTTTTGTTATGGTTCAAAATGTATCATTCTCTGTATTGATCTTCTAAACAACTGCACAAATTAAATTGATTCAGAGATCTAAATATAGAAATATTGATTTTGATGAGGTAGATCATTTTGAGAGTCTTAGTTTGCTTGCAGAAGCCTATCTTAGCATCACTGCTAAAGAAGACAGTTGCTTCTCTAGGTTGTGCTACAGTGTGCATTCAGTTGTACCAGTCTGGCGTCCAATAGATGCCAGTCATTGGCTCGGACCTGTGTTAGCAGTGAGGTAACGGATATTTTTGACTAGTTTAATCATACAGAATAAGGAAATTAAAACAACTCAAGGTATTTTTTTAAACTTTTTTTTTTTCCATTTCTTGCTTAATTTCTTTGTACATGGTATTCATGTCTGTTAGTAAATCTATGGTTGGTTTTTGGGGTTTTTTTGATAGATTGTTTCTTCTCACTATTATTACTGCTTAAACATTGCTTCTAAAGGTGGGCAGAAGATGGAGACACTGAATGTTCAGCACATCTGGAAATGACAAACCCATCACAGTGAGCTAGATTCAGACTCCAGGTGTAGCATGGAGCAGGGACAAAACATCAGAACTATGGCCTCAGAGCTATTGTCATTCTCTTTGATGCATGAAATCATAGTTCCTCCTTGTTACAGGAGGCAGAGAGAATGAATACAGTGCACAGCAAATAAATCTGGCATTTGCTGGTGCATGTCTTAGTGACAGGAGTCAAAGCATGGATCCAGTGCTCTGTCTGTTCTGTATTGCACCCTCTTTGTCATTCTAAGAATGGATAGGCAGCAGAAAACCTTGCAAATTTTTGTGTTTCACTCCCCAGGATTGCTGGTAGGCAAAATACAGGGGAGGAACACTTTGATTTCACTTACTTCCCTATAGAACTGAGCAGAAAATCTAGCCTTCTGTTGTTTTCAGCAAGCAGTCAAGAAATAAAATGTTGTCTTCTTTTTTTTTCTCTTTCTTTCAAAACACATTGTCACTGCCCAGAAAAAACAACAATCCCATACTGCGTTATGGTTAGATAGCAAAGACTAAAACTTCATTAGCATCTGCGGTAATGCCGCAAGGAGCAGGAATGTTTTGTACTCTCAGATGAGTTATTCCTTAGCGAAGCACATGGCTGCAAACGCCAGAGAATTGTTTCTCAGTGGGTTTTTCTTTCCTTTCTTTGGCATGCCACTGGCTGTTGTGCCAGTGAACAGGAAAAAGAAGCAAAAACATAGGCATTATTTATACAGTAGTATAAACCATCGCTCACATCAGTCAGCACTAGACAGTTGTAAAGATGTCCTTACTGCTTTTTCTCCTGTTTGCTGATAAAGCATCTTCTTTATTATTGCTGATTCTATTCCTGAACCACCAGTAATATTTTACTAAAAATATGGATATCTCAGCCAAACTGACCCATTTTTTTTTTCATTATCTTTTGCAATGGGTGCCTGCAGGATGCAATTCACTTTCCAAAAGGGTAGGAAACCACCTCTGCACTAAGGACCAGACACATAACAGAGATAACACAGAAAACCATGTAAAGAGCATCTTTTAGCCATTACACACTGCAGGAAAAAACAGCTCTCATTTTAAATCTTCTGCCTCTCAATTTCATCACTTTGCTTCTCACTTCATTTTTCTAAGAAAGGGTGAAGAGATCTTCATAGCTCTCTTTGTATGATTTACTTTCCTCCTGTCTTTCATGTTCCTTCTTTGTCTTCTCTCTGCTTTCTGATCATACTGGTATTTTCTAATGACACCTGTTACTGAAAGCACACAATCTACTTATCATAAGAAAATGAGCCAAACATGCCTGTAAATGGCAGATGAATCTGACTGAGGTTTGAGGCTGAGATACTCTAGAGGATGTTGTCAAAATATTTATGACGTGGAAAGAGTGCAGCTGAAGCATCAGAGAAGTATTACTGAAGATTGCGAAGAAAGACTGGAATGATTTTACCGAGATGTGTGGGGTATGGAGAATAAATGTTGCCACTCAGACTGCTTGTTTGTAAACAGCAGATTGCAGAGTCATTGAGGTCCAACTAATTGCAGCTGCCAAACCCTCTGAGAAAACAGCTCTTCTTCATCACTCCATCAAGTTTTTAACGTCCAGATAAAAATAGTGTTAGTTGGTCAGGTCTATGACAGAGCAAATTCAGAACATGGGGAGTAATTCAAGTCAAGATGTCAGATAACAGATCTTTCAGGTTTTCCTGATAATTTTCAGTGGTGAAAATCACATTAAGCAGACTGCACTTCTGGAAGTGTTTCATAATAACAAAAAGTCTGGTAATAGCTAGGTAATAGATATTATGATCAAAAGAAAGTTTCATTACAATCTGTGTTTTGTCTAGCAAAATGAAACCATGATTATGAATGAAACCGTAGTATAACATCTAGAAAATCAACTTACTACTAACAAATATATTAATGGCATTTGGACACATTTTTTTCCCCAGTTTTATCTCTAAACCAAAAATTCAGACTCCTGGACGAACACAGACATGAGGGTTGAATCAACTTCTAGATTTTTGAACTGAGCTTGCTCTGATACCTGGTAGGAGACAATATTTCCATTGTATTTTCACTAGAGAATAACATAATAATTTTGTTATTTCTCATTTCTACATGAATTGTGCATGATATAAAGGATGGTTTTGTTAAACTCGAAAGTATATGGTGAGCTGGGCGTGTGGGGTTCAATCCACAACACCATACTGGCGCTTCATGTATCAGGTATCCAGTTTAAGCTAATGAGATAAGCTTTCTCTGTATTTATAGGAAAAAATATGCATTCCTGGACTAATTTCACTGATTTCAGATGCTTACATGTAAGCATCTTTATTATAGGTGTATTCTAATATGTTACGTGTTTAAGATCCCACTATAATCAATGAGGACCTACTCAAAGCCTTCAAAGGAATCTAGAGGGTGACTCATCCCATCCTAAAATGTGCACGTGCATCTGCTCAATCAAGCATCACTGACTCTTTTGACTAAAAAACTGTATTTGGTTGCCTAAACATAGGTTTTTGAGAGCTGTTTGAGATGCCCTGACATACCCTCCTGGCCTCAGCAGTTATATGCAGAAAGCAGATCTTAGCTCATTTTTTCTACCTGCTTGGGCCATGGGTGTGATGCAGCTACCCTAAATCTCTACTGACTGCAGTCTTTAGCTGCAATGGAATCGAATCCCAGCCTTTGGGCCAAATTAATCCCTCAGATAGCTTAGTGAAGGCACTAAGCTGAATTTGTTGTGTTACCTGATATTACCTTTAGGTATTGTGCACAGCAATGTGCATCATTTAATTTTTTTTACTTCGGTAGTGCCAATTCCAAATAGCACTTCTAGATCTTCTAGAATCTATTTCTCTGTGTCTACTTGTTAGCAGTAATTTTTGTGCCTCCGTTACTTTGATTAATGTAACATAAATCAAAAGTTCCTGTTTCACGTACAAGGTTGTTATTGAGAGAATATTTGCTATTAAAATGGCAACCAGCACTGTTAGTGCAGCATCTCTCTTCAAATGGGAATCTGGATAAAATAGAGACCTGTCTTTGCCTTGACAGCTATAGAAAGAGGAAAACTATGTGGTCAATTTCAGACTTTTCATATTTGGAAAAGATATAAGCCCAGTCTTCATCCCTACTTCATATAAAAGCATTGCTCCTTACACTTTTTTATGAGACAGAGCAAAAATCCATTAAAGCAGAAATGGCTCTCCGGCAGGCCCTTGGTTTGATGGAAGCTTCACAAAATGAGACAATTGGCATAGCAAAGTACACGAGTTTGGATTACAACTTTCATATTCATACTCATTTCATAGTTTTATGCGTGCTATGGCTATAAGCCTAATTAAGAAATCCAACTGAGTGGTTATAAGATAGCAAACCTTAGCTTTTTTTTCATTTCTTTATTTTTTCCTTTATCTTTTTCTCTTTTTTTTGGTATGAAAACAGCATAAAAGGTAAGTGTGAAGTAATATAATATTTTCCAAGAAAGTATAAAAATTCTCTGAAGTTCTGGAGCTGAGTGGTGACGCATACGAGCTCTTTTCTGGAATAGCTTGGAGTCTCCGTTTGACCCTGGCATCTGAAGCCCACTGTGTGAGACGAACATATGCAAGTTTCCAGATGCTATGTTTTAATATGTCCATATTTTTAATAGGCTGCAGTTTCTAAGTTCAGGGTATGCTAATTGCAAGCTGCTCTGAACATATGGAGGCTGTTCAGTTTTACAGCAATTCAAAGAATAACAGGAACTTGTAATTGGGGGCCATAAAATAGAATAGACCATTTAGAAGATAAGATGGAAAGAAGATAGGCAGAATGGCATTTATCACTGATAGCTGTACTCTATGTGTCAGAAGAACGCAGTTTGGTATGTTTTGGCTGAAGAAGAATGAAAAACACTAGGACAACTTTTTCCTTGCTGAGATGATCAAGTGGTTCTTTGCTGTTCCTTGGGCTGGGTGTATTACTGCAGGAGACTCAGTTCCCCTTACTTTGGTGGGGCTGCAGTATCCTTTTCTCCCATCAGGTCATTCATTCAACAGCTACAGGCAGAAATGCTACAACTACAGAGCTGACAGCCAATGCAAATACATGCCTTGGTTTGCGGAACTTAACCATATTTTCCCATTTCTCATAAAAAAGGCTGGTAAAGACAGGAGCAGAGCTGCCACTTAAAAACAAATGACCCAGACACTGGACACTAGTGCTCCTCACTTGTAGCCTAAGAATACTCTTAATTATACGTTTTTTGGGTTTCATTTTTCCTCTCATGGACAGTAGTCTGTCTTTTAGCCCCATTCCCATCCAGAAAATGATTTGAGATCTACTCCATTTCCATTTCAAGTTTTTGGCCACAGGAGGCCCTATGCTCAGTACTTCTGCCATGCTTTGCTCTCCCTCAGTCCTAGCTATGGAGCATCATCTGCCTTCCCCTCCTTCCATGCACAGAGGTGGGTACAGTGTGCAGGAGCTGTAGGAGCATGGTAGGAGCCCTTTTCTTCTATTAGAATTTTCCTCTGTAGCGTGTACCTGAAGAAGGTGGAAAAGCAGGGGTTTTACTGCATACAACGCAAAACTCTTAAGCGTGAAAAATCTGAAGCAGAACAGGCCCCATTATCCTCTCATTTATATATGTTTAAGGTAGGAGCAAGTCGGGGGCAAAAATTGGGCCAATGAAATTAGACTGAAGAATTTAAAAAGATTTATGGGGAAACTTGTAAAGCGAGCTCCTGAAGGGCTTTGATTGTTTATGCCCTTTGTTCTCCCATTCAGCTGATGCCTCATCCAAAACATGTCTGTCATTGATGCTGGTGCAGAAAGAAGCTGAAATTGCTCCCAGCAGCCCTGGTAGCTCAGAGATCGATGGTGTGGTGAGGGGGGGAGATTCCCTGGTGACTGAGAAGCCTTTGTATAAACTAATCCCCTCCAAGGGCTCTTTATGTGGAATTCCTTTTTCTGTCAGTGTGACACTAAACACCAGCTTACCTTTAGATCCACACAGTTTCAAAGTTGCCTTCAGTCTTCTGAAGTTGTTCCAGCCTCCTCAAAATGTATTTCTTTTTTTTTTTCCTTTATTTTTCTCCCTTTTTACACGGCATAAAATCAAGTCTGTGAGCTTTAAGATTCAGAGTTTCTAAAGCTGTGTTCACTGAGAAAAAAATAAGATGCAGAAATTTCAAATGTGAGCTCCCTTTCTAGTTGATGGAGAGACGTAGACACTTCTGGAATGTGATTCATCTTAACCTAAAATTAGGCCTCCTAAATAGGACAGCTGAAATGCACCCTAGATTACCTATTGCTCTCCTTTTAGTACGAAGTGAACCAAAGGCGATGGGCTCAGATGTAGCTCTCGAGATTGCAAATGTCTAAAGCTAGGTGAGATGAATCCCACTCACAAACTTTGAAGAGCAGTGTATTTGCACAGGCTGAACAACCACATATGAGAATGGAGAATAAAATGTCCACATCTTTCAGCTGTGATTACTGCAATGTTGGAGAACATTTTGGTGAGGTCGTATTGCTTAGACTTCATTCTTTTTTGAACTTTCAGATACAGCTGGGACACCAGTTCACACAGGGAAAATTATTTGTTGAATCCCATCTTGTTCCTGCACGTTCCAGAGAGAAGATCATGGTTCCCTCAGATGTATTTATTTGGTCTAATTCAGTGAATCATTTCTGCTCCACTCTCTTAGTCTGCTGTTTGCTCATGAGCAAATCATTTTACGCACTGAAAATTTCCTGTTGTTTCCATCAAACACAGAAGCATATATATCTTTTCTGAATTAGGAGAGAAGAAAAAAATAATTATTTTGACAAACACAGATGGTGCTTTTAAATTACAATAATAGTTTTGAATTAATAGCTCACTTTTCATCTTAAGATGTGTGTATTTCCTAAACTTTGGTCTATCTTGCAATAAGATCATGTGAATATCATCGTATCAGTCAAGCAGATTGTGTAACTTAATGCCAACGGCTTCAATGGTCTGCCATAAGTTCCACCCACTGCTCTTTTTCCTGTAATCTGGGTATCTGCACAGCCAAAAGGCTGCATTTGCTCAGATGGACGTTTGGACATGCAGCTTCCACAATTACATACAGCCTGCTTGGAAATGCATGTACCAGTTAACCACAAGTCTGTGCATCCTGTTTTTTAAAATTTAAATTATACAGTTCACATCCACATACCTAAACTATGAAATCCAATCCATCTAACTGCAGACATCTAATGTGCTACATTTTAAATACCAAAGCAAACCAGTCATCCTAAAAAAAGATCTGATATTTCCTATACAGTCAGTGGTGAGATATCTTCAAAGGAAGATCCTGTCTGCCTGGATTTCTAGAGGACTTATTCACTAGGCATCTAAAATGCAGGCACAGATAAGGTATCTAAATTAGGCTAGCTGGATCCCGTCATTTCTTCTTTAAGAATCAATGTTCCCATAGAAGTTAATGGAAATTGAGTGTCGTTATAGGAATTAGATTAAGAGTTCAATCCAAGTCCCAGAGGAAATTTGCAGTGGAGCTGGAAGAAGGATCCATCAGGTCTGTTCTTAGGGATGTACTCAGTTGCCAGACATTGGCACCTAGTGCCCTCTGAGGTACCTGAGGATGTCTGAGACCTATGCATGGGCTGGTAGGTGTGACAGAGACCCAAGACCTAGGTCCTTCTGGACTGAGCCAAGAGTGCCCTTGGTCATCTCAAAGAAGACTAGAAAGCCTTATGCAAGAAACTGGACTGACCTCCTAGTTTTAACTGCAGAATATGAGAAACTACAGACAACCTATTTCGAGGTTGGAGTGTATAATGGCCTTAGTAGCTGAAAAAATATAGCAGAGCTTTTTTCTTTCCCTCTTGATCAAGTTCTGTTCACAATCAATATTTTCACTCCATGCTCCCACTTCTTCATGCCTGTGGTGTTCATTATTTTAATAATCAAATGTAGGAAATTACTTTTACTTGTTCAATAATTTCTGTGTCATAAAACTCCAACAAAGGCATTTGTTTTCATACCAGCCTTACTGACAAACTTGTGATTTCTTCACTCTTCACTAATACGTCTGATAACTAGCTATCTTCTATATCTATATTAATCACAGAATGACAGGGGTTGGAAGGGCCTTTCAGAGATCATCTAGTTCCAACCCCCCTGCCAAAGCACGTTCACCTAGAGAAGGTTGCACAGGATCAGGTTTTGAATATCTCCAGAGAAGGAGACTCCGCAGCCTCGCTAGGCAGCCTGTTCCATTGCTCTGTCACCCCCAAAGTAAAGTTTTTCCTCATGTTGAGAGGGAATTTCTCATCTTCCAGTTTGCAATGAATAGTAACAAGAGCATATTAGAAATAGGGCCATCTTTTGGTTAAACCAGAGGATTGGGCAATCAGGATCTAGTTCTTCTCATTGCTTTCTTGCATGTTGATAACTGATTTCCTTTATAATCATAGATAAATAATTTTTATCTATATTTCAATTACTGGCAGTGGGTCAATGTGAGAGGAGAATGTCATGGAGAACCACAAACTGAAAGGGTAAATCCATACTGTGTTGTGTCATGCAGATGTATCAACTCATGCCAAAGCTGCTCAGTGCTCAGGGAAACATAGCTGGGCTGGCCTCAGGCCGTGCAGCCAGCTGAGCTGTCCTGTGACCATCCTTGCAGGGATGTGGATCTATGGGGAAAGCCATCTCCAACCTGTCTGCACCCAACAGGTCTCCTTTGCTTTCCTTGTATAGATAAAGCCTGGGTTTCTGAGGCCGCTAAGCCAGGCCCATTCCCTAGACTTGTTGCAGCCCGACGTGTCTTAGTGATCAGGTAAGCAAATAACTGCAATTAGTGCTTATTTACAGCAGCCACTCTGGGCTGCAAGGTACCAACCTCTTTCCACTACTGAAAGAAAAGCTGGGGTAGCTCAGCACATTACAAGATTAGGCTCAGTTGCCTAAACTAAAACCATTTTTCTCCCACCTTCCCAGCCCTCTCCAGCTCTGTAGGTTTCCACTATTATCTTTTAATAGCTTTAATAACACTATTGTTGTTCTTCTTTAGCTAGGTAAGAAAATCCATAATCCAAGCTGTCTGAAAATTGCCTGATATAGTGTTTGGAGAAAATCACCACCCACATACTGTATTCCGCTGCAATGTATGGGAGCATTTCCAGCACTTGTACAAGATGAGAGAACATGTGTATTTACAAATGCAGATACTTACGTTTAAACATAAATATACTAATGTAGATAGGGAAATTGGATGGGGAAGTGTTTATGTGTGATTTGAAAAAGCTATCAATCAGGATAGACATGCTAGTCATCTAGCTCTTTACACATGAGCTTTGCACCTGTGTATTCCTTGTGCCTCTTAATACTTAAATAAACTTACAGAAAGAAGTAAAGCTATTTACTTGCATAGAAAAAAAATCAGTCTTGCAGATGCCAAAGTCTTGATACCCAAGTGTGTGACACTGAACAATTAGCCTTGTATTTTGGCAGCCTGGTAACAGCAGTCTGATCTAACTAGAATAGGAACTGTCGATGGCAGACCACTCGGAATTGAATCATTGCTCTGTCAGATAAGGATTTTAGTTAAATACATGTATTTGAAAACACTGGATGCCATGTTTGTGTCCAACACAATGGTACGACACTATACAGTTAAGGGTCACTACTATGCATATGGATGTGAGTTCACATGCCCATGCTGGTACTGGTATGAGTGACAATAGATAGCCAGAATTACAGTGCTAGTAATATATTCATAGCTCTGGCCAATAGGTCTGACTTGTCACATTATTTCAGACAAAAATAGTTATTTTTGCAGAACTGCAGACTTTCAAAGAAAACCTCCCTCTCCGCTACCCACATTGAGGAAGTTGTAGACTGCCATGAGGGCACCCCTCAGCCTATTCTTCTCCAAGCTGAACAAACCAAATGACCTCAACTACTCCTCATAGGTCTTGCCCTTGAGGCCTTTCACCATCTTGGTTGCCTTCCTCTGCACACACTCTAACAGTTTGATGTCCTTATATTGAGACATCCAAAACTGCACACAGACCTTGAGTGGGGGGCACACCAGTGCAAGTGTAGAGTGGGGCAATCACCTCCCTCAACTGGCCATCTATGCTGTGCTTGATGCACCCCAGGACACAGTTGGCCCTTTTGGCTGCCAGGGCCATCACTCTGAATGATGCCCGAGAATGTCTCATTCTGCTTGTAAATAGGTTTATTTCATAGATTTTTTATGACTTTGAGATAGTCTAATATATGGGCAAACCCATTTATATTTTAGCTCTTGAGGTTTCAACAATGTGTTAGCCTGAATTGTTTTTAACACTTCTAATATAAAGACTTTAGAATTGCAGCTTTATAAAAGATCACTTAAGCTGCTCAGTAGGGTTTTCTTTCCTTTTATGGGATTACCTAACCTCACCTAACTGGGGGCCACTTCTGCTACCAGCACAGAGGAGCCCAAGGACATCTGAGGTATTGGCATAATGTTGGCCATTGGGAGGTCTGTGCCTTGCTGGCACCTGGAAGTCAAGCAGGATACAAGAGAGCATGTAATATGGCTCCAGGTGCCATATTGTGAAGGTGGCCTGCCTCTTTTACCTGTAGCCTGAACATTCTTTCAGTTCTGCCCTTGGCACCTACATAAATAATACTGGAAGAAGGCAACTCTTTCTGTTGATCTAAATTTGCCCAGAAGCTGAATGAATAAGCCATTGCACAGGCAAACCTCCCAGGAAATGGGATCAGAAGTGCTCAAGAATGGCTATTTCCTTTCAGTCAGCATACTGTAGGTAAAAATTGCTTTACATTTTTGTTAAGAGATTTTGTTTCTAACATCTGATTATGGCAGATGTTAGAAGTTTTATTTGTTCAGTGATTTTTCTGATGATAACACTTGTTCTTCACAGTCAGCTGTGCCTCATGCAGTTGTCTGGGTTCTCACCTCTGGAAGACAAACTTTCCCCCCACAACACTTGGCCAGTTGTAAAGTCCTGCATTCCCTCTTGACACTGACGAAGGTGATGAGATTAAGTCTGAGACAAAGCATCCCAAATTCAGAAGTCTACATGTGTCTGGATGTAGCAGGCTTGTTGTTATAATCCCATGGCAGGTTTATCTTTCCCAGTTGCAACACGGGCAAACTGAGAATACTTCCTAAGGCAGGTACTTCCAGCTTTTTTATACCACAGGGAGATCACACACCAGATAAACAATAACTCACTGAATTTCTTACTCTGTCAAGCTAGCCAAGAATTAACCATCTACTCCTGCTGTATTGTCATATTGTCACAAA
Source organism: Limnodromus scolopaceus (assembly GCA_028565335.1). Lineage (NCBI taxonomy): Eukaryota > Metazoa > Chordata > Aves > Charadriiformes > Scolopacidae > Limnodromus > Limnodromus scolopaceus. Next base: position 105,377,122 of record JAOXNO010000024.1, read on the forward strand.
GATTGGCCCTGTGTGTGATGGCATAGGTTGTTCTAAATTAACAGCAATGCTTTGTATATCAATGTAGGGGAACAGTTAGCGACAGAAGGGTTTGGTGTTTTTTTTAATTTATCTTCCATTTACAGGTTGTTTAACTCTTCCTATTTACTCTTTCATTGCAATTACAATGTCTGCTGGGATTTACCTTTAATTAAACTAGACAGAGCCTAGAGAATTTATACCGGTTACTTATAGTTCTGAATGATTCAACAGCTTTTGTGTAGTACCTGTACTGAAATTAGAAATTTGCAATGAAAGTTCTTATACAGCCCCAAGGAGTGTTAAGATTGGAGAATAAGGTTTTTATAGAGGCATTTGGAGGTAAGTAACTGAAAATGGCAGTATGCCTGGGAACCCGAAAAGTCTAGCAAAAAAAATGAATCTATAATGTAACTGAAGCCCAGGAGGTAAAGCACAGGTATTGCAGCTGAGGCAGTCTGCTAAGATTTTCAGAGCCAGCTGGGAGGACAAACAAAACAACTTTTCATTTTAATGGAAATGCCTATTTCAAACACTCCTTGTCTTTGGTTTTCGGCCAGCCCACAGCATCGCAGTGACCGATGCCCTGTAAACACACAGGCACAAGACGCATCTGTAAGAGATGCCGGAATGAAACAGGTCCAGCAGTTTGGGTGAGCATCTCAAAAGGTTTCATCAAACTTTGTTGTCCATGGTTTGACTGTCAATCTGAGTTGACTATGTTTGCCTGCCATTTTGACCAGAACCAAAGATTTTAGAGTACAGAAGAGATGAGATACATTCACTAAGGGACTGGTTTAGATACTTGAGATAATTGGGTTTTTTTCCACTCATTCTTGCTTGGAACCTCAACTCTGTCATGGACATAGTCAAATGCTTTGAACACATGTAACAGTTATCTTGGGCTAAGCTTTTTTTTTAGTTATTAGGGGTTTCCTCCTCGTGGGATTGATGGAAATTTGCTATGTACTTGCCCCTAAAGAGAACCCAACGGACACAGCATAGACATGAATTCATGTGAATTCATTGGCTTTTGGATACTGCTTAATGGTAAACTTACTAAAACCAGCTGGTATTTTTACAAAGCAACTTCAACATCCAGGTTCCAAGTGGTATTTACTTACAAACACACAATTCATCATGCATTGGCTACTAGGTTTAGAAGGCAGTTTATGTCCTTGAAAGCTTATTTGTTTTCTTCAAGCATGTCATTTGTGCTAATAAATGATATTATCTCTGTTTACAAGCCTACCTGCTAAATTGCTTTGCGCCTGCACATGACAGTTGTGTCTAGGTCACCAGGACTTGGCCAGTGAAAACTGGAAGTCTGCTACGCAGCAAGCAGTATTTCTGATATTTAAACCATGGGTCCTGTAAAGGGCTAGCTGGTCTTCTCTTACTTTTTTATTGCACACCAGTATAAAGACCTTCTGCTGCCAAAACGTAGACATCTGTTGGTGGGTTAAAACAGAATCTCAATTGCCAGCAAATGTCTATTGATCTTTCCTCTGGCTTCCAGAGAGTGTAAAGCTGGGGCTGGCAGATGAGACAAAATGAATGGCTGCTCTTTTTGTACGTTAATGGCATGGTGAGCTTGCAGAAAGCTGTCAGCCCCTCACTTTTCTTTCTGTCCTCTGCCCCCATCATGAGCTTGAACAAGTGTTTTTGGGAACTGATATCACTTGCAACACTTGATCCTCAAGCCACATGCACAAATGCAATTTGGCACCTTCATGCAATATGGAGCAGGATGTGGAAGCCAGAGGTGAAGATCTGCCAAGATAATTCATGTCCTTGTCATGCAGGAGGGCAGCGAGAGCAAGTCTGAGGGCAGAACTGGTACATCCACCACTATTTGGGTCCACCTGGAGTGAGAGCTAGGAAAGTACCAAAAGGAGATTCTCCCATGAGTGAGCCAGAAAAACTCAGCATATTTAACCCATGTGCTCCTTTGAGTAGCTGTTCCTGTGCCTGACTCTGAGCAAGCGCTGTGGTGGTGGGGAGGGTGAGGTGGCAGGTGCTCTACCCAAGTGCTGAGTTTGAGACCAAAGTAGCTGCACTTAGGAACAAATCCCAATTCATGTCAAAAACTAAGGTGCCATCACATTAGTTTTTCTTTATTAGAGACAGATTTAATAACTAGTCATCAAGCAGCATTTTCCAAGATTAAACCTTGGTACTACCAACAACACTGCTGTTCCCTTCTGCAATTGTATCAGTATAAAAGAACATTTGCTGTATGAGAAGGTCAAGTCATCGTGGTAATATGAAGCCTCATATTGGAGTCTCTCTGCTCAGACATGGAGTGGTGGTAGTATATAAATGTGGCTAAAAAATTCCTAACTGGAATGGGTAGTGGTAAAAATATGTAGTGTAGTCCAGCTGGTTAACTGGATTCCTCTTCAGTGCACACTCTCAGCTTTAAAATGGAATCAGTTCATTCAACAAGGAGAAGCAGGTTGAGGTGGCCAAAACTAGAGACTATGAAACAGGAAAAGGGAAATATTTTCACTACTTAGTTCCTGCTTTGGCAGGATTTTGGGTCCCTGCAGAAGGATAGATAGATGTGTTAGCAGTGGTAGGACACTCAAAGCTGGTGCTCCATGAAGCAAAGGACAGTCAACACTTTCCTTCTTACAGCATGCACCACAGTCCAAATCAAGAAAAAAGAAATATAATCAACTTGTATGATCTCATAAAGAAACTAAATGAGTGAGAGAGCCATTGGCCAAAACAGCAAGTTTTGTTTAGCGAAGATTAATGATTATTTTTTTTTCCCCAAAAGAGTTTTAGCATTCAGCACCTCACCTAACAGCACCTTTCTGATGGTCCTCAGCACCGGACACTCAATGTCCTTTTCATAGCAAGAAGTTGGTATATGAAAGCCTGTGGTGTGCTTGGGGAATTTATAATGCTTTAGAAATGTTGTGACTATGGCACCTGAATTTTCAGAGAGGATTTAGGAAATAAAACTACATTATTATGCTAATGTCTGAGTACCACCAGATTTCCTTCTGAAATATTGCTAAGATTAGAAGATAGAACCTGAGAAAAACAAAGCAATTACCAAATAAATGGATATATATTCTTAGGGGGAGAAAAACTTTTCAAGCTTAATCTGGAAAAATAAACCTTTTGTCTTCTAACTAACTTTTATTTTCTGTTTTTCTGCACCAGAGACTACACACACAATAGGAAATGCATCGTTAATTCCAGATAGAATAAAGTTGTTCACCTAATGGTAAGAAATGTACATATTTTGGGAAGGATAAAACATATAGTTCATGTTTTTCACTTAATCAATATGATTATTTATAGATGCCCAACAAAGAAACTATTTCAACTGAAACGTCTCACAGCTGACAGTAAATATCAAGCCTTACACTTTTCAAAAGAAAAAAAAAAAACATTCCAGCTGCAACAAAAGTCCTTTCCTGCATGTCCACCGTGCGTGGGAAGAGAGATGAAAGATGTGTGGGAGCAGTGTTTATTTTTGTGATTTTTCCTTCCTTGGGCAGCTGGAATGACTTGCTGAGAGCCTCCGGGGAAAACCGGGGAGAAAGGAGAAGCTCACCTGAGTGATGGATGGGGAGGGTGATGGCGAGTGCAGCAGTGGGCCTGATTTGGACTCTAAGTGCTGTCAAAGGACCTGCACAATACTGGGCTGAGTCTCCTTTCTGCCTCCATCCTTCCTGCTGGCAAGAGGAAAGCAGTGGTTTCTGTTTCCTTCTGGGGCAGAGGCTGATTTATTTCGTGAGTGTGCAAAGCAGATGTGGCAGTTTAAGACACAACATCACTGTATCACTGATTATATGGCCCAATGCTGATCTCTCCCCACCGTAGTGACATGAGACATCCCTTTCCCATGAGGAACAGTGGCAAAACACGAGTCCTTGCAGAGCTGGACCCTGCAGAACAGGATCTGGAGCCCAGCAATGGGTGTGATGCAGGCTGCATCTTCAGGGATGCTGTGCTGCCCCAGGGGCAACTTCAGATGGGTATTTTCACAATCATCCTCATGACCTGGAACTTTTAATGACTCAACAGCTCTAAAATGTGCTCAGATTAGGGGTACTGATTCATCCACGTTTGTTTGGCTCCAAAGAGCCACTGGAATTGTCCATACATCTCCCCTTTGCCTTACTACTTGCAAACACACACTCACATGGGTTTTGTTTACAATCTGGTTTTTATTCATGCAAAAAATATTACAGGATAAAAGGTGCTAGTGTATGAATGTCCTGTCTCTGCTCTTGATTGCTCTTTGCTGCTTCTTGCTCATTGCCGGAATAATTTCCCAAATACATTAAAAAAGAAGGATTCAATGGTACTTGCATGCATAATCTTAATACCCATAAATAATAAGTAGAGATAATGAATATATTTGAGAAAAACCAGGATCAGCTTGAAAGCAATTTGTGAGCAGGAGAAAGGGCGAAATGACTATAGTAATTTTCTGTATTTAAATTAAGTTGAGACAAGTCTTTGTAATGAGTTTATGGCAAACAGACAAGGGACTGTCACTTTCTTAATTATTTGAAATATGCAGCAAGTCAAGGTGAATTGCTGTCACATCCCATTTGTGTTTGTATTACAGAATACAGAACATTTACCCGCTTTTTCAAATGCCGATTTGGAAGCTTCGCCTTGGTTTGAAAACCAACTTACTACCATCAATGAGTAACCCAATGCAGAATTCTTGTGAAATACAGCAGGATCTTTATTAACTTAAGCAATAACTCAGTTAAAGAACAAAATTTTCCACTATGTGGAATCAATTTTGTGCATCAATTACATATTTTATAAGTTTTTGAAAAATCACCCATTTTGATGGAATGTTAGATTTTAGTCCAAAAACCAGCAAGTGCTAACTTCTTCACGGTCAAAGTTGGAAAAGAAAAAAAACCTGAAGAGTTAACAGCGGTATTCAAATTGCTAATAGTCAAATTGTACATTGAGGAATGAATACAGAAGGAGTTTCAAATACACTCCAAGCCTGATACACATTATTAAACTGATATGCAGAATGGTAGACCACTCTGCTTTGGTGCTGCAGAAGAATCCAGCTTCCAGAAGACAAAATTCAGATGTTCCCATAAAAAATAAATTAATGCACAATATATTTAAACCTATAGAGGTGTGTCATGTACAAGGTATCTCAATTATTGTTCTGGGCTTACAATTGTGCTGTTTGCAAGGTATTGATGTTGCAGTGCTGCAGTTAGAAACTAGTTGTGGTGGGATTAATGAAAGATTTTTTTATAAGCTCCTAATTCTATTTTTCATTACATTCATATGCTGACACAAAGTGTAAATTATTTTCATTGGTGTCTTACAGACTTTTGGCTGCTTTAGAGATCTGAGTCCATGTATGGTGAATGGATTGGCTTTGTTACTGTTTGATTAATGTAAAGAGCACTTCCATTACACCCCTGGGCTTCCCAAAGGTTTTATTAAGGACATTCTTTCTTTTTGAAAAATGTACACGTGGAGAGCAATTGAAGAGGATTCAGGCTTAATAAGATATGAGGGGCTACATAGAAAACAAAGGCAATAGCTAGTAAAAATCCATGTGGGGGATGTTGACTTTTTCTCTTGCCCTTGGGCTGTATGTAGAGAAAGTATCCTTTTCTCTCACAAATCCCATCTGTCATTTCTAATTTCTAAGAAAGGGTCTGGCAAAGAAACGTGAAGAATCTTGTGAGTGCTAGAATTACTGGTATTGTACACTGGAAATAGAACCGATAATTTTTTTTGACAGAAGAGATTCATGCCAACTACATGCAGTTCAGATAAATTGAAAGTTGCCAAAATTTGCAATAAAAACACTTAATTGAGATATATGCTTATATTGAAAGAAACTGTTTCCATAGTGTCAAAATATATTTATCTCTGTAGCTGAAATGTTTAATTGTGGTTTGTCATTTCAGTTCTTTTTATTTTGGCCTCGTATTGTACGTGAATTGTATTTATAACACAATATTAGAATGTTTTATTTAGTATACAGTATATAAACATTTTCACAATGTAAAATTTCAACATTGCTAAACTAAAGATTTGGGTGTCCTATATTTAGATTTATTTGACGTGCTGTTAAGAGGAAAATTTTAAAATATGGATTACTTTTTTCTTCCTCTTGTATCTCAAATGAAATGTCAGAATATTAGAAATTCCTAGAAAATATTCTGTATTCTGTGCATGTCTAGTTAAAATTAATTAATTTTAATCAATCCTGTCAAGGAAAAAGTAGACTTTAAGCAATGACTGAAGAACAAACAGTAAATGGTTGATCAGTAAATGGTTTGTCACAAGCTCTGAAACAGAAATCTCAAGCAGATCATGAAGCTGGGGAGCAGGGCTGTAGTTCCCCAGTTACGTGGCATGATCATTTATTGCTTCATGCATATACATTAGGAATTTATTGCAAAATGTGTAAAACATTAAGACCCTGATTTTGCCTTCAATACACCAGCTGCGTAAGAGCAATATGACAGAAGAATCTACCCATGTATTAATTATTAATAAATTAGTTAGAATATTTATGGTGCTAATGTTACTGCATCCAGCTCTGTTCTCAAATAAGCCAAAGGTAAATCCCCTGTGATGCGACATTGCCAACTGCTTTTAAAACCTCATCCGTGAGCTGCAAAGCCCATTTCCAAATATAGGTAATTAATTTCCCTACTATTTGGATGCATAAGAACTGATAATTATGTATTCTGGTCACATTTATGGGGATGTTTGCAACTAGCACCTGACTCCAAATATATGATAGTGTCCATGTTTGCTGCAAACTAGAGGAAATCTGGAGAAATTGCTTAGAAATTAGTGCTATTTTTGATACTACAAGCTTCTGTTTTTTCATAAGACTAGAAAAATACTAGAGTATTTAGCATTACTGGGCAAGATTTTAGATTTGAAGAGCAGGAGGCACCATGGTTTCTAGCCTGATCTTTAGTGTAGTCACAAACTTTCTGTCAGGATAGGAGTTTTTGTGCTCGTTTGTGGCATGCATCCCAGTGATTTGTGAGGAAATGTAGCTGTGGATATCCAACCAGGTGGGTGGTTAGTCTTTCAGCTGTGTGCTCTGTTACTGCGTAGTCTCACTAACTATGCAAAGAAGCCTAAAGAAAAGATGAGAGAGGACAGAGGAGTTAAAACTGGGGTTAGAGCAGGTGGAAGATGCTTTCCATTAAGTGAAGTTTTAATATTATTGCTGGCATGGGCCGGGGATCCTTTCTCAAGGTCACCCAAGAGATTTCTCTGTAACTACAGAGGGCGGTTGAAATTTTCGCGCTGCCAGAAGCAGGAGCCCCTGCCTGTCCTGAGATTAACCTGTGTTAATCACAGCAGCGGTTTGCAGTGAAGCTTAGCAAAAGCGATGAAGTCCTCGTTAGTCATCGGGACAGAACAATTGAAAATGCCACAGAATGGTAATAAAGAAAGATCTTGGCAGCAGTGTTTCCCATTCATCACTGAACTTCCTTTCATCTTCTTAGCCTTTTTTATTTTCTTTTTTTTTTTTGCTGAATGGGATATCTTGGATTCCCATTCAAAAATCTCGTTTTTGAGGACACTAGTAGTGTATGTACAACGACTCTGTGTTGTTCATATCACATTGTTCAAATGGGTTTATGACTCTACTCTGAGCAAAGTGAATTAGTATGCAAAATGTCAACACAATGTTAAATTAAACAGCACACAGTAATGAAAGGCATTCAATTTGATAAAGTAAAATGAATTCTTAACTGAGCAGAACTGATTATTGTATAAAACAGAATGGATAAAAGGCTTGACTCACCCATTGTCTAGACAAATCACTTAGAACCATGTGGGTTGGCTTTAGAACCATTCAGATAATGTAAAAGCTTATTTGTAATCTGTTTGCCAAATTAAAAATATTTTTTGATTTTACTCATTTGTAAGCTGTTAAGAAATATGATGTGTTGCCAGACAGCTGAAGAAAAGTAGCAAGAAGGTAAACAACTTGCCCAATGGCAGACAACAGATCCAGAGTAGGGCCAGGAAATTATTTCTAACATATCATTTATCCTCCTAAAAATGGAGGTTTGATTGACTTAAAACTATTTGTAAATTCAACTTCAATTCAGCAAACATTTTTGTTAAGCAAAGCTAAATAAGAGCAAAAAATGGAGATGCTGAAATCTTTTTCAAGGTAAGGTAGGGTCACATAGAGGTTTAGACTTGTTTTTCAAAGGCAGTGAAAGTAAGAACATGGCCCTCATCACTTCTCAAAGCAGTGACTAGGGCATTGTGGAAAACCAAATTTGATTTTCCTCTTTGCCTGATCTGCAATGCAAAGGTTAACTGATAAAGAAGAGCCTTTATCACCCCAAATTTGCATGCCTTAATGCTTCGACTCAGTGGTAGCTGTGCAAGCAGGATGCTGGCCATGGAACACCACCTCCATCAGTCCCTGACTGCCTTCCTGGCCACAGGCAGGATTGTGACTGTCGCCTCTCTGCAGGAGATGGAGGGAATAAGCGTGAAGAGCCCACCAGCTGTGGGAGACAGGTGTCAGCAAGGTGCTCCAGGGCATCATGCCACAGCCCTCAGTGATCCCTGCAGGATTTAGTGAAGTCAAATGTCCACAGGAGTCCTCTGTGGGAATGGCATGGGTAATTTCATATTTGTAAAGATATTAACCCTGCCTCTGTTACTGCCTACACACCTTCCTCTCCTTTGTCCTGTACCACTCGTTGAGAGAAGGAAAATTATAACTATGTTTACAAGAGCCTGTGAGAACTGTAGGCTCTGCTGAAGCCTGTATTTTCCTGAGCATTGCAATGTTTTCTAGGATCAATGAAAGTATCTTATTTTTTATTACTGTTTCAGCACACTGATAAAATGTTTTCTGTGTTTTTTTTCCAGCTGGTTTTCTTTACAGCTTTTTCACACTAGAAAATATTTCATATTTTTCCTCTCAAAAGCACACATATAGGAGTGCTTTTCACCGTGTTTACTTTGAATTATTTGATTATATTCCTTATTTTGATTGCCCACAATAAAAATACTAGTTCATATAAAAATTTCTTCTATTGTGAAGTGGTACACGCTAAATTGCTACACATGCTTTCCTTTCAAAGAATTAGGAACAATAGCTAGTACAGAGTATTGTTAATCACTATTCCAACTCCAAGCACAGTAGGATGTTGGATTTTTTAAAAAGAAAATACATTAAAGCACATTAAAAATCTCTCCCCAAGCAGGCTTAGAAACTGGATTTATGTCTTGGCTGCTGAAACTTAGCAAACAGTCTGCCCGCTGCCACCTCCCTCTCTGCTGGCGTGCTTTTGGTCTTTTCTTCAAGTCAATTATTGGTAGTGACACCATTCAGTAGCAATGGGAACATTCACCTTTGGGAAGGCCAGCCCAGCCACTTCACCAGGGCTGCCACCGAGAGCCCTCTTGCACTCACCCTAGTACCCTCTGCATCTTTTTGCCAGGACTCCCTCACTCGAGCTGGCGAGGCTGCTTCAGGGATGCTGCCAGGCAGCAGCAACAGGGGTCCTTCGAGAAATTATGTAAAGCAAGTCGTGATAAAAGTCACCAGTGGGATTGCAGAGGCAGACACACAGAAGCTGTGAAATGCCAGAGCTGAGGTCACCCATGCAAACTTCATTCAACCACCTTGTGCATATTCATTATGATACAGACCCTAATTACATGCACACATGCCATTTTTTTGAACTGTTCCCGTACTCAAATGCCCGCAAAATCTTAGCTTGGCAATTCTTATTTGAAGCCACTGTCTCTGCAACTGTAAGAAGTTTTGTCAACTGGTTTTTCTCTTCTCTTTGTGTATGCAACAACATTCAAAGGGAGAAATATTAGCTGAAAACTTTTGATGACAGTGTTTAAGAGCAGGAAGCAAACTTCCAGTTCTTCCTCAAAATGCAGTGACTCTGTAAACAAGACAAGGTCTTTAAAACTTTTACAGCATCTCCAACTCCCATCCTATTCATGACTCACTGATATGCTTAATTTGAAGCCAGCTGCTAGCTGTTTGCAGTGAAGGCTGCATCGTATTTATTTAAAGCCATTTACATTAAATCAGAGATTTGGCTGGTCCCCTGAGTGGTCACTTAAGGCAGGTTTAATTGTATGGGAAAATAGACTCATTAATGTCAAACGGAAAGCAAGGCCAATTAAAATTTACAGCAAGCTATTACCAGTCTCCTAATAAGGAATTAATTAAAAGATCTACTAAAATAAATTGACTGAGTATGTATAAATTTTGAACTTGAAAAAAGAACCAATGTAACTAAGAGAAGAGAAAATTAAACTGGAGAAGGAGTTGTTTGAGCTGAAATAATAGTTGTGGAGAACTACCTAAATATGCTAGAGACAGAGGCATGTAAAACCAGATTTGCAAGGTGAAATTATCTGGTACAGTCCAGATACCCATCTCAGTTCAGACATTTCATAACCTCTTGCTTTTGACATATCAATCTGAAGGAAGTCTAATGTATTGAGAAAATGCCACACAAAATATGGACATGTATTTAAAAATTTAGAGATTTTGTTTCACCCACTTCGCATTTGACTGACCCTTCTTTTCCCATATCAAGGGATTTGAAAGATTCATCCCTTACCAGAAATAACAGCTGTGGGAGATGAACAGATTTCATGCCTCAGGATTCAGGCTCCCTCCATTAGCTCATGGCCACAAACACAAGATGTACATCAACGCTAAGACCATGAGCTGCTACCATGAGAATCAGAAAGGTTTCCTGTTGACATTGTGTGCCCACCACACGCCTCCCCACCCTGGTGCCACAGTCCATGAGAGTCAGTCACGCCTTGTTGCCCTTCAGATGCACTGGGGAAGTCCATGGGGTTGGTGATGGTGCTACAGCAGTGGCCCCGCATCTATGCTGGGAACCATGGCGCCTATGGGAATGTAATCCCAAGTTTTATTGTAGAGTGTCAAAACAAGTGGCTTTATTGCAGAGCAAGTTATAAGGATAAAAGAAGATATGTTTTTGAAAAAGGATTTGCAATGTTGAGCTACGAAGGATAAAACAACACATTGCAGTAGCTGGATTAATTTGTCAAAAAGAGTGTGCTGTCTCTTTCAGTGGGGTTGTGAGGTTGTCTCAGTAACCAACCACTAGAAGCCACCTTAGATTTGGAAACTCTGAAGGCTTCTTACAACAAAGTCTTTCCTGCTCCTCTTACTAAAGCTGGCTGTAGTAATCAGAGTAGCTGCTCTGGATGACCTGCTCTTCCTGAAGCCCGCAACAACATCATTCATTGCCTCTCTTTCTTCCAGATTATCTGCCTCCCATTTCGTGTGATTGGTGCAAAGTAATTATATGGTGTTTCCCCCACATAGAACCTTGTGCTGTCAGCTGCTGAAGCAGTCCCCATGCAGCTGGCTGCAAGCTTTATCCCCACAATACCTTGAGAAAAAGAAGGAGGAGTAAGATATTTCTATTCCCCATCCTTCTTTAGGTCTCTATAGTACATTTCATCACATGTTCTTGTCTTGAATGGCTCTCCATGGTCTGCATTTGGCTGAAAATAAGTTGCATGTTAGATGCTGAGATCTCTTGCTGGATCCATCGCAGTTCCAGTCCTGGTAGTGTCATTTAAAAACCAAATGTGACATAGCAGAAGGAGAAATGTGTGAGGGGGTTATACAGAGTAGGAACCACCATCTCTCCAAGCCTGCTGTTAGTTCTGTGGCCTCTGAGGGCCACATAACAGTGTCCAACATAGAAATCATAGGGCCTAAAAAGCAGGTGCCCAGCGGGAGCAAGTGACTCAGCACAACTTGGTACTGCCTAGACCAGTTTTACATGTGCCCAAGGATGCTTCTAGGCATTGAGGCCAATTGGCAACTAGTCTCCATCTAGTCTAGGAAGTGCTGTTAGTCTCCACTACAGGTGGCTGCCTGCAAACTGCCTGTTGGGAATGGTCTCTGACGGCCACATGATGTCTGGGAAAGGTCCGTGTTAGCTGCTCAGTGTGGGCTGGATCCATGCCAGATATACTCTAGCTGTTTCTTGCTTGGACAGTCATAGTCAGGTCCCTAAACTTTCTTGAGTTTGCATGTGTAGATACAGCACTAAACACTTTGTAGAGTCCAGAAGGACAGAGAGGCCAAAGGTTCCACCATGGTCCCAGGCACTGAAAGCAGGGCTGCGCTCAGTGCAGGGGCCTGACTGCAGCACAGCCTGCTTGCAGAGAGGCTGCCTGACTCCTGCCTCTGCATTAACCCCCCTTCTCCACATGGAGTCCAATCTTATCTCCTCAGGGCTGGCTCCTAACCCATTCATGCCCTTTCATCCACCGCTACTGCCCGTAGCTCCACAGGGAGCCTCTGGGCGCATCAGCCATGAGGGCAGAGGTGCTGCCTGGGCTTCAGGAGTGTGGTATGAGCCGAGCTCAAGAGGAACAACCTCCCTTCCCAGACTGGCACAAAGCTGCCCAGTGGTGAAGGGCCTCCCAAAAAGTGGCAAATGGAGGAGCTAAACCTGCAGCTCCAGCATCCTCCGAGCACTGCTGTCGCTGCAGGTCCCCAGGCACTGGGCTGCGGGTGCTCTGTGCCATCCGCATCCCTCATGCAGGGCCCGGGAGCTGTATTTGAGCTCCACCTATGGCTTGTGGACCAAGTCCCAGGTGAGTCCCAGTGCCCCCCGGGAGATACTGGGCGTCCCTGCTGGGGCTGGGGCTGCCCTTGCCTACCCAGGTGCCCTCCCCTCAGCTGCAGGGCTCGAGGTCCAGCTGTGTCTCCTCCTTCCCAAAGGAGCCACTCTGAACCACAGCCAAAACTTAACACATCTGTCAGCTCAAATCCTCGTGTTGTTCTCTGAGCCAAAGAGACAGAAAGGAACCCCCTCTCTCTTTCTTATTCGGTCTGTAGGAATTCAGTTGCCAGCACGCATCGCTTCCAGCAGGCACAGAGCACGGCTTGACCTGTTTGCCCAGTCCAGATAAATCAACAGAAGCTGAATTTAGAAGCCCTAATAATTGCAGCAAACTACTCATAAATGAGTTTCAGGACAACAATTATCTATTGAAATTTTCAGATTACAGAAGCCCTCTTTTCATGGATGAAAAACAAATTAAATTAGTGAAATAAATTATTTGCTGCAAATTATGCATTCCGCTCCTGTTGTTTGCTGCTCTGCGATATGTCTGATAAAAAAACACTCATCAAGTAAGCCTGTCTCACTCTCTTCAGCTACAAAAACAAGCTTTTAATTCATTACGATTTTCCCTGACCCTTCTCTGTATCATTTACATTTGTCGAAGTGGATTTAAAATGCTACCAGATCTCTAACATTTGACAGGCACACTGAAAGGTGTAAAGAACTCTGAAAAGGTGCAAGACGAGGGAGAATAAAGCAAAAGGATTTTAGCAGCCACACTAAGTAAAGTCTTTATAAGGACTGATCTGGCATTTCAAAAATAGTTTCTTCCCAACCTTTCGAGAATGTGCTGAGATTTATCATTTGAGAGGAGCTGATTTCACCTTTCAAACTGAACAATGTACGTACTAATCCTGTGTGCCTATTTTGTAGGTGTTTGTTCTGTAGAATTACAGGAGTAGGGAGAAGAGCCTTTTTGGAAATGGAGGCGGTGCTTTCTGTGTCGGTCGTGCTGGACCGTACATTGATTTCTTACCGTTACCTGGAGAAAAGCCAAAAGGTCACTGGAATGAGTCATTGATCAAAGAGAACAGGTGCTCGAGATGGTTAAATCTGAGGATTTAAACCTAAAGAACCTGTTTCCCTACACTGATGCAGCCTGACAATATTTTGATCATAACTTTCCCGGATCTCAGTTTTGTTTTGCAGGAATTGGTAGTCAGTAATCCCATCTGCATTACCTACAAGTGCATAAATGATATTGGCATCTCAAAGTTTATTGTACTAAAATCAAGGTAAACTATTCATGTTAGTGGGGGCAAGGAAGTCCCAGATGGGGAAATATTTATTGATGAACCCACAAAACCTAGAGTTTTTCCAGATATCCAAGATATTTCTCTTGTCCCAGGAAGCTTGCAAATCTCAGGAAACTCATGTGTGCCTGGAAAAAAATTCAAGGGACATCTTGTATTGCATCCACACTATGTGGTACCCTCAGGAACACATGAAGGTGACACTGACCTCCAGAGATTAACAGTATGACTCAGGTGTAAACTAATAGATATTACCCTTTTCCTGGGACTGTCACTCGAATAAGGTGACCAGCCCCTGCAATTATTGTTCCTAGCCCTCCGTGCTATTCTGCAGCATGGATTTGAATGACACAACCCAGGCATTTGAAGAAGTTTATGGAGCTATGGTTCATGCATGGCTTATTCCTCCCTGTGGCACCGGGTGACTGGGTGTTACATTTACTGGGTGGCTATAACAGAGCAGCAAGAACCCACTTCCCCTTGGTTTCATTTTTTGCATTATAACTTGGTGCAAGGATGTGTGTGAAAAAGAGAAAGGATTTTGTTCCTCTGCTTTACAGATTTCTTGCAACTCTATTAAGAATTCACCTCTTCCCTCTCACATTTTTACTCTCCTCAATCACTCAAGAGCTCAGGGACAAGAAAGATCATTGAGAGGTCTGAGAAGTGTCTGGATCAGTGATTTTAACTCGGGGCTCGTGCAATAAAGGATGCCCAGAGCATCATGAACTACCTCCAAGGGCTATTGATAAGATAATGGAGGCTATGTGAGTGCTCCATACCAAGGTGAGGTCTGGTGCACGACCTCTGACTAATCTCCCATAACTTTCCTGTAAGGGATTGGAAATGGAGCACAGCATGCTCAACAGGGTCCCCCTTGCTGGGTGACACAGGCATGAGGACAGTGGACACATCACAGCTCTCACCTTTCTCCCAGGATGGATGTAAGCCTAAAGAGGCAAACTCTCAGTCTGTTTTGCCCCTCTCTATTCCCCTCCACTTACAAGCTTTTCAGAAGACAGTAAAAAGGAAAAAATCCAAACCTGCTGGTGTAGATCGTTCTGTTGTGGCCACAAACAGTTAACTAATGACCTGTGGGTTTTGCTGGATCAGAGCCCTCATGACCCACTAAAATAAACTGCATAGTTAGATTCAAGCATTTAAGAGCACAGTGATAGGCCTACTTGCATGTAGGGGTCTGGGGAACAAATGCCCATCGAATCCTGGCATTTGGAGAAAACAAAGTTAAAAGGACATGCTTGCTGCTCTACTCCTACTTGTTAAGCCCTGGATGAAGTACGAAGCACTACTGCTGGTAAGTAGCATTCGCCAAGAAGTCATTATAGGCGTTGTGAATTACTCAAGCATCCATCAGGGTCAGCTGCCAGCAGACTGAGAAAACACAGCAAAAACTGAGGACCGAGAGCTTTGGGAAACGTGCGCGGAGTGCGGGGAAAGTTTCGGTCTGCAGCTGCAACAAAAAGTTTATGGTCTCTGCTTGGTTCTCAATGACACCAGTACAAATCTACGGAAACTGAATGTCCTGACAGAGAATTACTCCAGACTTAGTGCTCCGGTCCAGCTGAGAGCAAAATTTATGTCGTGCATTTATTCCAAAACACAGTATTTTTTCTCTGGCTTCTGCCATCAGAAGAAATTGATTGGGTGTCTTTCTGCAGCTCAGAATGACTTTATACATTATTATGTTTTGTATTGGATTTTTAAAAAAATGTTTTAAAAAATCATTACAGTGCATGGCGGTATAGAAACTCATTATTTTACAGCTAGGCAGGCATATAAATAGCTGAGCTGTGTTTTCTTTGTAGCTGTTGCTTTGCTGGGTTTCACCAGAAGAGGGTAGAGTTTGGGAAGGACTCCTCGCAGCCTGGGCTCCCTATTGTGTTGGGAAACTGCAAAGGGAAAACAAGCACAAGTTTCTCCTCTGCACGCTTGCACCGACTGACTATGTGCAAGAGTCAGCAGATAAACTCTGGAAGATCTTAAAGTAAAACGAAAACGGACAGAGAAACAAAATTCAAAAGCAGCTTTCTAGGGAAATCCGTGGAATCGAAGAGAGAAACGGCAACAGTTTTCTGTGGGCTCACCCTGCTGATTGTCTCTCTGAGAACTGTCACTCACTCCACGTTGCATTAATCAGAGCACAGGATTTATTTCTCTGCCGTGACTTCCACCCTGTGAATAAATATCACTTTTAGAGAGAGAATGGGACCTGAAAAGACTCTCGAGCACTGAGCAGAGGGGTGAGTTTCATTAAATGGTTTCTTCTCTTTCAAATCTGCTGGAGCTTTCTAACATCCTGCTTGCAGGCACAGCAGCCCGATGACTTGTCTTTTCCCTGCAGCTTGTTGCATATCTCACGAGGCTTTCCTGACCGCAGGTTTATCTCTGTAACCTTTCCCACCACCTCTCCGGGTCAGTTTGGTAACATTTGTAATAGAGCTGACTCGGTGCTGATTTGCTTTCATGAGAAATTAAAACCACAAAGCTTTGAAACCAAACAAGAGGCTGAAAATTAAGTAAAATCCAGTATAATTAAAATGGCAGGTGACTCTAGGTTTCCAGATGTGGACACTGATGGATCAGAAAAAAATGAAGAAACAGAGATTGTAGTCAATGTCGGTGGGGTAAGGCAGGTGTTCTACGGAGATAACCTGAATCAATACCCAGAAACACGGCTGGCAGAGCTGATCAACTGTTTATCGGGGGGATACGATAGCATATTCTCCCTCTGTGATGACTATGATCCTGGAAAGAGAGAGTTTTACTTTGACAGAGATCCAGATGCTTTCAAATGCATTATTGACGTGTACTACTTTGGGGAAATTCACATGAAGAAAGGAATATGCCCCATATGTTTCAAGAATGAAATGGAATTTTGGAAAGTGGATCTGAAATTTTTGGATGACTGCTGCAAAACTCATCTAAGTGAAAAAAAGGAGGAACTGGAAGAAATAGCTCGAAGGGTGCAACTGATTCTGGATGACTTGGGAGTAGATGCCTCGCAAAGTCGCTGGAAAAGGTGCCAAAAATGCATCTGGAAATTTCTGGAGAAGCCAGAATCATCCTACCCAGCTCGAGTGATTGCTGTTCTGTCCTTTCTGTTTATTTTGATATCCTCCATCGTGATGTGTGTGGGAACCATCCCCGACCTGCAGGTCGTAGATGCAGAGGGGAACCGTATGGAGCACCCGACCCTGGACAGCATAGAGACAGCCTGTATAGGCTGGTTTACCATGGAGTACATGCTGAGGCTGATCTCCTCTCCCAACAAACTCCACTTTGCCCTGTCTTTCATGAACATTGTCGATGTGCTAGCAATACTTCCTTTCTATGTCAGCCTGACCTTGACGCACTTGGGAGCCAAGCTCATGGAGCTGAGTAACGTCCAGCAGGCTGTCCAGGCCCTGCGCATCATGAGGATTGCAAGGATCTTCAAGCTTGCACGGCACTCCTCGGGGCTCCAGACTCTAACATACGCCCTGAAACGCAGCTTCAAGGAGCTTGGGCTGCTCCTCATGTACTTGGCCGTTGGAATCTTTGTCTTTTCTGCCCTGGGTTATACCATGGAGCAAAGTCACCCTGAAACTTTATTTAAAAGCATCCCTCAGTCATTTTGGTGGGCAATCATTACCATGACCACAGTTGGATATGGAGACATATACCCTAAAACAACGCTAGGAAAACTGAACGCTGCCATCAGTTTTCTTTGCGGGGTGATTGCGATCGCCCTTCCCATCCATCCCATCATTAACAACTTTGTCAGGTATTATAACAAACAGAGAGTTTTAGAAACAGCTGCCAAGCACGAATTGGAACTGATGGAGCTAAACTCAGCTGAGGGGAAAGCCGCAAGCTCCAAAACTGAACTAGAGGATCTTGCGAGGGAAGGCAAGGAGGGTCCTTTGCATAGCAGCCGGCTAAAAGTCTCCCACAGTGACACCTTTATTCATCTCCTGTCAGAAGAGAAACACTATAGGACCAGGCTTCAAAGCTGCAAATAAACCGTGAGCTGTTGTCAGCGCTGAGCTACAGAACGGGACAACCTGACAATCAACTATTGAAAAGACTCGTGGGATCTGTCAGAGTTGGGAGGGAGCACTGCTTTGCTTTTCCAACGTGAACATAAATTAACCCCATGGTTTCTCCATCAACAGTTGGTAAGACTTTGCTGTTATTACCCCAAATAAAATAGTAGGACTCCATTGAGATCAGACTGCTTATGATGAGTGCGTTCCGACAAAAAACATTTGTAACCATTCATTTTAGAAAGTGAAAAGTCCTTCCTGATCAGTAAATGTTCAATGACCTGAATGTGCAGCCACATCAGAACTCTGTACCTGTGACAATAAAGAGCAGCATCGCACAGATTGTGTCTCTCAGGCTGTCTTCAATGCCTTTGCACTTAGAAGAACTGCTCCTAAAAAAATTAAAGCAGCCTCTCACTCATATTAGATTCAGGTTTACAGCAAAATTTTATGAGCAGTTTCAGCCTAGAGATACTGCAAGTATGTGCATATACCATGTGCAGAATATTTGAGGCAGTGGCTGGTTTAATTTTTGTATAATGTAATTTGGGGTCAAAATACACTGTTTGGATAGGCATGTGTTACTCTACAGTAATAATTTTCAATGGGACGTGTATCTATTTTTTGTGCAGAGATGGAGAACAGAATCAATGTATTTTAATGGTCAAGTTAAAAAAAAATTTGTTCTAGCTTTTAATTACAACAGTCATTTATATATGCACAAATCTTTCAGGAAGGATTTATCATTAAATAATTTTTAAAACTGTAAGTTAACTCATAGTATATTTAATTCACTATTAAAGTAAGAGAACTTTACAGGGGAGTTAAATTGAGTACTTCTAAAACAAGACACTTTAACTCTTTGAAAGTAAGTATAGAGAAAGTTTCAATAAAAGTAGTATAATATCCAATTGATTTATGGTAAAAACATCTATCTGAATTAAGATATTACCAGGTTCTCTTTTTTTTTAAAAAAAGCACATCCCACCCCTACAATAACTGCATGGGTTTGTAAATGTCAGTTTACAGAGGTGGTAGGCACTAATCAGTATCTTATTCATTAATCAGCATATTATTCAACACCAGTGTGTAGTTACTGTCCTTTCCAAAAGCAAGTGCCATCTATGTGAGCATTGATTTGGCTCACATAACAACTGCAATATATGGGTTTGGTCTCTAAGAGAAATCCATTGAAACTAGGAGTTATGCCAGCTCAACGGGGAGGGGAGAACTGGCACACAGATGTATTTACATTCATTAAAAGTAGGATCCCAAATGATTAAAGGGCTAAAGTAGCTGTCCTTATTTGCTCCTTTTTGTGCTGAGCAGCAGCTTGAGTCATGACCCATCCCCACGCACCTCCTGGTGCCCAAGGACCCACACACAGGTCATTGGCACTCTTTTTCCTGGGACATGGGCAAGCGATGGGGCTGTGGTATCCACCTCACAGGATCAAGGACTGGAGGGGCATAAAGCCGCAGGGTGGGCTCTGTGCCCTCTCCTGGCACCTTGTTTGCCCCTGGCAAAGGGATATTTGTCTGCTGGTGGGAGGAGCCCTGTCCTGCTGGGAGTGGGGAGCAGTGGTGATGTTTAGGGGCCGGGCAGGTATGCAGAGGTGGGCAGTTACTCCCAGGAACACTGCCCGCTCTGTAAGTCTCCTGACATGGAAATCAAGCCCTGGGTCCCCCAGGCAGAACCCCTTTCCCAGCACTACCTCTCACACCCCGAGTTGCTCACCTCCAGGGACACCTACTCTGTATCCCTGTGCCTCAGCCCCATGCCAGACGTACCGTCCTCTTCCCCAACCCCATTACTGTGTCCTGCCTTACACACCTCCATCAAGCAAGAGAATTGAAAGCAACCTTTAAACCTTCTGTACCAGAATACTTCCACAAGCCTTTGTCCCAAATTATCTCCTGTCTAAGGCCAACAGGCCATCCAAGTGCTCTCCTCAGCCCAAGCATCCCTTCAGCCCCATCTTCCCCTCCACATCCCAGCTCC
>JAOXNO010000024.1:105405103-105432024 GCA_028565335.1 Limnodromus scolopaceus
CCCCTCAGCCTTCTCTTCTCCAGGCTAAAGAGTCCCAGCTCTCTCAGCCTTTCCTCATAAAGGAGATGCTCCAATCCTTGAATCATCTTCGTAAGATGATTCAAAGCATCATAACTCAAAGATTAATGAAAAGCCACTCAAACCTCTTTGGGTTTTGGGGGTGTTTTTTGGTCACAAAATGTTACTAAACACACATTAAGGCTTTCCACTGTCCTGTTTTGCTAATCAGTGTCTACCAACAGGCTGGAAAAAAAACCCCACTGTTGCTGGCAGAGGCTGCAACACAAATGCAAATCAAAGTAAATTATTTTCTGGTGAAGACTGATAAAGCAAGAAACATATGTGTGGTAAATTGGTCCCGTTTAACCACTACCCATTTGATCACATTTGAATGCAAGATTTGCTCACAGGCTCTTTGTGCTCACAGAATGAGAGCCTGGATATGCGATAACATACTTAGAGTTGAGATGAGCTCCTGGGCAGGATAATTGTAGCAGGACAATTCCCAGAAAATGAGGCAGGTGATGGCTGCTTCAATGCTACAGCTACTAAACAGTAGGGTGGAGAGGAGGTGTAGCACCACATGTGGTTTTAGACACTCAACAACTGTCATGACAAGAGCTGCAGGAATGAATTAGTCTGAAAAATCTGCCTTAAATTAAAACAAATTGAATGTCTTTTGTTTTTTAGTTTGCCCAAGAATGGTTTAGAGATGGCTTGATCAAATACCAGCATAGGAAGGAAGCTGCAGGTAGCTGAGTGCTTGTTAATGTAACAGACAAAAACATAAAATACAGAAGTGTAGCACACTCCAAGTAGATGCATACTATAATAGCAAGGAGTTATCTTCCACAGAAGCAACTCATTTGGGATGGGCAGACTTTGCTGGTTGGACTCTTGGCTACACAGTATTTCAAACAATGTGACCATTGATAAATCAGTCACTCAAAGGTTAGTATCTGGTGTACCTGAGATGATGAGGTTGTCCCACCTGGCCTGGCACAGAAAGGGTGCATATTTCCCATAAGGGCTGTTCTGCATCTGCCAGTCCCAGGCAGATGTAGGGCTTCTCATGGGGTACCAGGCTCCTAAGCATCCTCAAATGAATCAAGTCAGCATGGTCATTGGAGCTTATGGGCATTTTGGCAGAGCAGCAGCTTTCAGGTGCCCAATGCACTGGCATCTCTTGTCAGCTGAGACCACAGTATCATTAAAGTTGGAAGAGACCTTTTGAAACCACCTAGTCTGATCCCTCTGCTCAAGAAGGGTCAGTTGGAGCAGGTTTTCCAGATAGGATAAAGTGTCTGAGACATCTGCAAGGGATGGCAAATACACCCTAGAGGATACATGAACGTTTCTGTAGTGCCTGCAAGAGGCCAAGAAAGGTGCTTCACAGCGTCTGAACCGATACTAGATGTCTCTGTTTGGGCAACTGAATCCCACCCCTTGTGTCTTCTTGAGCAACTTCAGTTGCATGGTAGGCTCCCCTGTTGGCATTGGTTGGATCTCCACTGACTCCAGAGGGACCGGAGGCAGTTAGCGCACATATAGACGTCAGTACTTGGGTGTCTTAGACCTGACCTGAACCTTTATGTCTGCTGTCTGCCTGTCTGCTGCCTGCCTGTCTGCTTCCCGAGTCTGTAAGTCACGTGGCGAGGTACAGAGGACTTTGCTGAGGGCACAGCTGGTGAATGGTCTTCTTTTACCAAAAAACACACAGATGAATAGTCTTCTTTTACAAAAGAGTCATAGAATGAGTTTCTCCCTTCCTGCTTTGTTAAAAAAAGTCTATCACATATAAATAAAAGTGCCTTAAACAGATGGTCCAAGGCACGATGTCGTGACCTTTCAGGCTTCCCCATTAGATCGGGGGTTGCCTGGATCTGGCTGCTGGTGCCAGGCCCATAAATCCTGTCCCCAAGTCATCAAGCTAATATACCCAATATCTGTTTCTGATCTCACAGATCAAAAGAGGACTTGTGCCAGTTGTGTCAGTTGGAAATGAGATAAAAATCAGAAATGAGACGTGTTGTTCTGGCACTGGAACAGAAACAACCATGGGAGCAGAATGGTGACCGTTCTCCAAAATGCAAGGGACACTCAGGGAGCTCCTCCAGCCTTGACTGCAGCCTGTAATCCTGACAGAGCAACCATTCCTCAGCACGGCTCCCCTTTTAGTTCTGCCACCCTGAGGAGCCTGCAGTTTCAGATCCCCAGTCCCTCATGTGGAAGGAGACAGCATTATAAACTGTGCTGTCATCTCCTATTTTGGAAAGTTAAATCAAGGCTCTTTCCACAATGACTGGGAACAGTGTGGTTAGTGCTTTCCAGCCGATGAGACCAGATCAAGCTCTTCAGAAACTGTTAACATTTTTTTCTTGCAGTCTGCAAGGAGATCTAGCTTCCAGGTTTTCATATTTATTCCTGAATGATAAAGTATGAAGGGTGTTTTCATAAACTAAATCAGCACCAAATTTTACTCTATTACAATACTTAAAGATTGCTTCTAACGCTGCAAAGCCCTTTTTTTGTAACACTTTAACAAAAGTGTTGTCTTGCCTTGCATTCTCTGGACAGCTTCTCATGCATATGCAAATTGAGCAAACAAAACTCCACGTAATGATTCTGATGTTATTGTCCTATGATTTCAATAGGAGTGAAGATCACTTGGTATAGCTGATGACTGAGCTGAGTATTCTAACTACAGACACGATAACTAAACCATGTGATTTCACCAAATCGTCTGAATAAAAATAAGAGACTAAGCACCCACACAACTCAACTAACAACCTATCAAGATATATTCCCATATTTAATATTGAAATAAATCTGTGATTTAAATTCAGAGGCAAAATATTTGCAAACACTTATTCCATTATTGCATGCCCATTTTTTATCATAAAATGAATCAGATGAAGCTCAAGTGATGGTGTGGTTCCATGATGTTTACTGCCACACATATGCTTAGCATCACGTTCTCTAGTCCTTGCTGTGCCCCTGCATAGAAACGGCGTGACTTCATCTCCTGTTTATTACAGATGGAGTGACAGACACAGATTCTACTACTGTCAAAACAGCATTAACACTTGGTAGTAGCTGGGTACTAAAATGCCATGAACTTATCCCTCCATCAGACTGCCTGGTAAGGTGCTATATTGCAGAAAAGATACCATCATCAACATGTTACTGGGAAGAACAGAAACATCAAAGCTGCAGTGCAGTGACAGAAGAACAAAATGAATTTGAATCATCACCCTGAAAAATCCCATCTAAAACAAACCATCTCGAAGACCCAGCACAGTTGCACCTTTTCAGCTAAGGACAATGAGAAAAGTTAATGTGCCTGAGAGAGCGAGCAATTGCCACTTGGCCAGGTTTGACGGGAACATGAAAGGACATATTGCTAGTTAGTATGAAAGCAAAGTAACAGAATAGGTGGGAGTAGTACAGGGTTTAGAAGGGTAATAGGGAGCAGAAGAATGAAAAGCAGTACAGAGAGAAACACTACAGAAGAGAGAGGCAAAAGAGAAGAAGATAAGAGACCTTTTCCATTTTTATACCATACTGTCTTCACACAAAGCTCCTTTTTCCAATTTGCTTTGAGTGACTTCAATATGATGAAAGTCCCTTTAGTACTTTTAGCACTGCCAGTCATTTGCTAAAGACAAATCTAGTTGGAACAGTGGTGGTGCATACGTGTGTGTGTATGAGTATGTCTGTATATACACATATATACACATTAATACAGTCTGCCTTGCATAATTAATAAAAAATACTTGTGAATACTTTCAGAAAATTTTGCTGCAGCTATAACAGAAGAATCCTTTAATAAATAGATTTACTATTGGGTATATATGTAAGCTAACACATATTTACATGTTTCTTCTCTGTGTTTATGTACAAAATATTTTTTCTATTAATAGTTACTTTCTGTGTGGTGCCGAGAAGTTCCATCTGCACACTTACAATTCAGAAGTTGACAACTAGAAAGCTATGAAGTCAAGTCAGTAACAAGCTTCAATCTATTCACATTTGCCTCAGAATTAACTTGTCATTGCTTTACCTTTTCCACAACCAGCACAGAACTGACTCACTTAATTGGAAAAAATCCAGCACAAAAAGATATTGAATGTTTCTGAAAATTAATGGCTATATGTCTTATTCCTTTAATTTCCAGTTGGAAATTCTTTCTGGTGAGCCCTACAGGAAAAGCCTCAATGAAACTGAATACATGAATAATTTTTAATGACATAAAATCTTTGTGTTATTCTCATCAATATACTGTTATTCTTCTGTTTGCCTCTGACAAGTACCTGCTGGAAAACATAGGAAACAGCAGCAAAGTTGTGGCTTATGAATCAAAAGCATATTTTTGTACAGGACATTGTGAAAAAGTTCTCTTCCATTCTAACTTATTTCCTAATTCTTCAGGAATTTAAACACTTGGTTTAATTGCTTCCAAGTAATCCAGGGTCAGGGATGGCATTATAAATCACTACAGTAAATATCTCCACTTTAAAACCTCTGTGAGATAACAACTAACCTCTGGCTTCTGATCTTACAGTTAAGCAGCTGAGAAAAGAGTTAATAGTTTGTTTTCAAAGATCTGCAAAATAAATGTAGAGGAATCTCTGTTCATTTATTTAATCAGTTATATAAATAACTATCGATGCCAAGTGCTCTGAAAGGCAGCTACAAAATGCTGAGTTAGATAGAAGCATTACTGCTTTCCCTTAAAGAAAAGTGCAATTTCTCCATCTTTGATATAAAGAGGCAACATGCCTGGATTTTCACAAATGAGTGTTGAAAGTGCTTTACTGTCTGACTGTCCTGGTGGTGGAAGGGGTGGCCAAGCTCTCCCTTCCCTGCCCTGACATGGACGTGCATGTGCTGGTGCCTGCTGTTGGTGGCTGGCTTTGCACAAGTAAAGGAGGTGGCAGGTGGCTGTTTGGGTAGATAACCTGCCATAAAATCCTTTTATCTCCTCTCCCTAAGCAAAGTCACATGCCCAGCAGACTCATCCTAGCCAAATTCAGCCTGCTGACTGACACCAGGAGAGTTCTTCTCTACAAAGGGGGCTCACCCTCTGTTCAGCTCTTGTTCCAGCTGCACTGAAACAAATTGCCTTTCAAGCTGGACTTCAGGGATGTCCCAGATCTCCTGATGCATAGTTACTTTTGGGGCAATTCCAGTGGAGCTAAACGTTGAATCAAAACAAAAATCCTAGGGGAGAAGATGGGGGGAAAAAGGTCCTGAGAAGCTGCCCTGATAATTCAACTCTTGCAGTCATCTGTGAAAAAGGGACTGTCACGAATGAACTTTCTTCACTCTAGACACAGACAGAAAATAAAAGGCGTCTTTTCCTGCAAAGAGAGAGCCCTGAGTGTGATACAGGGTCACCGCCAGCAGCACAGGATTATGGAGCTCCTCTGCTTCAAACTGCCAAGGGAAGACTCTGGAGAAAGGGACACGTGAGAAACCTTCCTTGCCTCTAAATAAGCAGAAATATTTCTTTATGTCTTCAAAGTAGTTTACTTTTTTCTGATGTTTTAGTCCTGCTCAATACAGCATTTATAGTACCACAACAAAAGGTGGTGATGCATACTGCTGGAATGAGAGAGGAATATTTTGCCTGATAGCTCAGCTCTTCAGCTCCATACATCCATTGCCCACTTCTTCCCACAGTGGTGAATCTCATTCATCCCATATTAAAGGAGACAAGCAAGGGATTATGAATCATCAAAATGCTTTGGCTGGACGCCATGGGGTTCCTGCCAGCCCATTTCTCCAGGTCTTTCTGAACAGCAGCCCTGTCCTCCAGTGCAGTGACTGCTCCTCCCACTTTGATGTCTTCTGCACTTCTTCCTTCAATGATGAGGATAAGGTAGGGCTCAGAGAGAACTTCTCAGATGCCATTTAGAAATAAAGACCGAGGAGGCACTTTCATGCATCTTGCCACCCCAAGGTCCTTAGAAAGAGACCCCTTTTGCAGATGAGCCTGGAAGTAGCTTTAAACATTCCTGCCTTGCTTGTGTGCCTGTGTCCTGTCCTGAAAGCCTCCAGCTGCTGTTACACCATGATATTGAGATGTTCAGCCTCCCGGTGTGGGCATTTATTGACTGACTAGAAACAGGAAGCAATTTCAAAGCCTTTTTTCATGCACCTATTGACTTTCACATCACTCTCTTAAAGGATTATTGGATCCTCAGATAGTGACTAATGATGTTATTACTAAAGGATTCATTAATCCTGAAAAATGTCTGCCATCCATGGAGTTGAGCAAAGAAACCGAAAAGAAGACATTATAGGAAAAATAAGTATAATGTTCCTAATGAAATTCCAAGAAGATAGTTAAATGGTAATAGATTTTGCTTTCTTCGTAGTGCTGAGAGGCTAGGTCAGTGAATAGCAAGAAGAATGAATAATATAAAAGTGTGCCAGAGACAAACACAAGAGACCTTGTTTCTACAATTATTTCTGCAGAAGTCTGGGCTTGCTATAGGTAAGAAGACATTGATAGACTTGGGGAAGTCCAGCAGAGGCCACCAGGATGGTCAGAACTGGAGCACTTGCTCTGCAGACAAAAGCTGAGGGGCCTGGGCTTGTTCAGCCTGGATGAAGGACAGGTTTGGGGGGTCTCACAGCAGTATGATCCCACCTACCTGGAGGTTTATCAAGGAGCTGGAGCCAGGCTTTTCACAACAGTGCACAGCAGGAGAATGAGAGGCAGGAGTCATAAATTGAAAGAAGAGGTTCCAGCTGCATATAAGGAAGGAAAATTCACCGAGGACAGTCAGGCACTGGATCAGGCTGCCCACAGAGCTTGTGCAGTCTTCATCCCTGGGGGTTTCAAGACCCAACTGGATAAAGCCCAGAGCAGACTGGTCTGACTTCACAGATGACTCTGCTCAGAGCAGGAGATTGGACTGGAGGTACCTGAGATCCATCCCAAAGTCGCTGATTCTGTGATTTTACTTCCAGCAGTTTTCTAGGACTTCTAAAGGAGATCACCACTGTAGAGATGAATATGTTTTATCTTCACTGCTTTAAATATGTCTGTCTTTATAACGAAAGAAGCTAACTTGCCAGTCCATAACCATATATCCAGATCACAAGAACCTAGAGGCAACGCTAAAACCACTAGGGAAACAAGCAAGGCATGTTACTTACTGTACAAGACTAAATCCTCTTACAGCCTGTCCACTAGCAAAAAGATAGGTTTTTACATTAAGAGGTGCGACGCCCTGGAAAAGGAATAATGACCGCAAGCAACAAGTCCTAACTCCTGCAAGTGGAATGAAGATCCCACACAAGCTTGTCTGATCTCTTCTGTTGAAGCTCTCCCATTCATACTAATCTATTCCAAAGATCACATTACTCCTTCACTGCGAGCGCCTCCATTCACACAGGCATTCATCCAGAATTAGGTTGAGAACATATTGCAGAAGCCCTGCGTTTCAGACCTAAAAACCATGTAGTTTTGAGCAGACAGACTTTTCCAAGAAGAGAACACATGCATGAAGTTTAAACTGCTCCATACACAGTGGAAAATCTATGTTCTGTGCAGGACTACATCCCGAATCCTTTTGCAACCATATATACAGGGTCAAAAGCTTCAGACCATCAGAATAGATGGTGCTGTCTCTGTCTGCCGCAAGAGGATATTGCTGTCTGTAAGTAATGTAGGTTGTTAATAAAAAAGCTTATTTATTTTTGCACAAAGATGGTTATGAAACTTATTAAAATAGCACAGTAATGAGCTTGAGCTGGCTATGTATATTACATTTTCATGTTCGTTATGAAAACTAATGCCAGCTTAAATATATGCATACACTCAAAATGTAGAGATCTTTTTGCAAGTGAAAAGTGTATTGCAAAGAATTTTAAAGATAAAATATTCTGTTATAAATCCACAGAACGTCCTTTCTGAATTAGTGACTTAGGTTGCTGAGGCAAAGAACCATAGAAGCCAGTAGAATCTTGTCAATAAGAAGGTTGACCTGGTTTTGCCCTCAGAATTGGGAGCCACCTACTCAAATTTTATACTGGTGTGGAGACGCAATGCATTTCTAAAGGCAGAGTGGCTTGTACAAATAAAGGAATAGCTATCCATATAGTAATGTAAGATTAGGTGCTTTAATGCTGGAGGACTTTGTTTTATCAAATTGTTTTATGCTGATTTTGGAAGTGCTCAAAAAATGTGAGTGTGCCTGGGATCCTCTAGTTGCTGTCTCTCTCACTCTTCTAAATTGTGGAGAAGAAAAAAAAAGCTTTCCTGAAAGCAAATGGAAATCACTTTATACAGAGTATTATGTTCAAACTACCAGAGCAAAACCTAAAACCTAAATGGTAAAAGAACAGCAGAGGTTCCATTTCTGGGATGGAATGATCTTCTCATGACTGAACAATTTAATATGTCTGACTTGTAACTTCTCTGCATGGGTCTGTCATCTTTTTAAATGCCGTTAAACCTCAGTGTCAAAATACCTATTAAGAAAGTGGCTGTTGTTGAGAAAGAGATAATAAAGATCAGGTAGATTAATGGACTGTATGGGAAACCTCACTCCAGAAATAATGAGGTTCATAAACTGAGCTTTACCATTTAGATCCACATCCTAAATCAACCAAGCATTTTAAAACACCGAGCTCTGACCAAGAGCGATTTACCAGCCATGGAAAGCATGCATCAGTTAGAACTTAATAAAATTTTGTATACACTCAATCTGTGATATTAGCTCATATAGAAAAATAGAACAACAAAGTTTCAAATCATGTTTCTTTTCTTCTCCCTTCAGAAACACTGAATATCTAGGAAACAGGACACAAGTCTGTTGGCTTCCTTCAAGTCCACAGAAATCCCTAATGAGGCCCACACAGCCCATTTGTACAAAGGATCGTGCTCAGATAACAAGCAGGGATGGGATTTTCTGCATGTAGGAATATCCATTAGACACTAGAGCTGCAATTATAGGTCATAAATAACCTCATGGATCTATAGTCACTCCAGAGCTTGCCAAAAGCAATTGCTTCTGGACTGCTAGAGCTTCCAAACCCACCTACTCAGTGCCTAAAACTGACAGTTGAGCATCTGGACCATCATTATGGCAATATGAAAATAGTATCATCTGTGTTAATAAGCATCCACTAATACCTCTGGCCATTGATTTCTGCTATCATTTTAGAACATAATTTTATTTCAGTTATTGGATTTTGGAAAAGGATTAAGGAGATAAGAAGCTGGTGTTTGAAACAACCATTTGAGATGAAAAGCAGAAACAATGAAAAATTCAGTAGCTACTCACAATATTCACAGTTATTTTAAAACAATTGACTTTGTTTCATACAAATACAATAAATACAGTCTTAGTTTTTTAATGTGGATGTGAATATATGTATATTCAATAACTGGTTTTCATTTGCTGTATAATCACTGACTTCTTGTTCAAATGAGAGACCATTTTGAATGTAATGAATTCTAAAAAAATATCAGATTCGTACAAAATGGAAGCATTCTTGGAATATAATTCACAGCAAACTCAACACATTAAGGTAGCTGAAGTGGTGCACTGTAGCAACAAGTTCAAACAACAAACTCTCAAATAACCAATGGAATGTTAAAATGGAAGGCAATAAAAATGAAAATTTTTTGCCTCTTCATTCTGCTGAACTCCATGAGATAAATCAGCACCTCATTTTAAACCTACATCTAATGAGAATTAATAAAATAACAGAAGTGCCTTCACAATCTCAAGATAAAATTGTATCTGTGCATCAGTTAGCACAGTTTTCTTATACTCATATTGTCCAAAATAGTCTAGATTTTCCACCCAAATAATCTTCCAGAAATACCATCTCATTTGTTTCCAAGTGAAATATTATTCAAGATTGGATGCTGAACTAGCTGAAGCATTAATTTGTAAAACTTATTATTTTCAGGGTTTCTGCTGTGAGAGATGCCTTTTATTTCCATTCAGGTAACTCCACTAGAAACCATTAAATTATGAACTGCTGAAATGGCTGAAATTGTGGGGATCTCAAGCAGCCCACTCAGGCCAGTGGAATACTTGCATTCTCTTCAGTTGTCTTCAGATCAAATCCTTAATTCAATACCTAAACTCCTGAGATCCTTCGCACCTCTTCTGGTGACCCGTTGTTAACATGATTCTCAGTACCTGAAGACAGTATCAGCCATAGGTCAGGTCCTTTCCCATTCAGGAACCAATACCTCAGGTTACTCCGTGGTTACTAGATGCATCACCTGTCTCAGCTACACGGTACTGCATGGGCTGATCTCAGTCATACAGTATATGAGGGAAAATTCATGCCAGTGGTGATTTGACCCAATTTCTATATGCCTCAGTTCACTGATTTGCTAAATGGGAAATAGTGGCATCTGTCCCGTAAGTAAACAGAAAAGTTTAATGATGCATTTAAAGAGGTTTTAAATTCCAAGCTGGATGAATAGGCAAAATTACAAAAGAGACCAGGAAAAAAAAGTCCTGCTAAAATTCTGGGGTTTTTTTAAATCTTTTAATTCTATAACGTTGAGAAAGGTTTCCCTAAGCTCCCAGTAAATAGGTAGCTCAGTAAAAGATAGAGTAGGAGCAAGTCTCTTATGAGAAATGCTCACCCATTTCTAATGCCAGGAATAAACCGAAATTGAGAGGCATTATGAGTGCACACCTGGGCTTTGCCCCTTTACAATGCTCATGGTCTACCTGCCTTTTAATTGAACTCAACAGTACTCTTTAAATATCCACCTCTAAGTTTACCTTTGAAACTTATTTCCAATTGATATCATTATATTTAAAATTCAATTCTGATTTCCCCAGTGCCATACAAAAGAAGAGGGCAAATTCCTGAAACATTTCCAAACAGAGGAAATCGATTCTTTACTGGAGAGCTAATAACACTTTTTCCACCTTATTTCTCTGTGGTTTCTTTATTCCTGGGCTGTCTCAAGAATCCCGCCGTTCCTCAACATGATTGTATTTCCAACCTCTTTCTACACAGTGAACCAAACATTTTCCCACAGAACAGGAGCAAAATGCTTGCAGTAGGGTAAGATCAGCTTCCCACAAAAAGCTTCCATTTAAACATGAACTATCTGGGGTTGATTTATAAACCACTGCAAAAGTTATAAAAAATTTATTCTATTTAGACAACTAGTTTCATTTTTTCTGTATTCAAGTTTAATTCTGCCCTTATTAAAATGGCCATTTTTGCTGTTCTCTCACTTGATGAATGGAGATAATCTGGCACAATTTTCACGTCAGATTGCAGCAATATCCATCTCGAAGGCCATGCCCAGCCTGCGGCTGCTCAATTGCCTGCTGGCAGATGAATCCTCAGTCCCCAGCCCATGATGTTCTCCAGGCAGTCGCTGATTTGGGTAGCTGATGGGGGATGAAGGGAGTCTCCAGGCTACTGCACCTCCGTGCTTCAGTGTCACCACCGCTGCTGGCATATGTGAACTCACTGCTGGTCCCCCTGTGATGTACATAAGGATGTAAACAAGAAAGACTTAGCAGCCAGCCCATGGTAGATCCCAGAGTCCAACTGTGAAACTGCCAGTAAGCCTGCAGTGGCCTGACATTATTCCAGAGACCAGAGCTATTTAAATATGGGCAAGTGATCGCTTTGCTCCTATCCAAAACTGTGACCCATCAGCGGGAAGACTGTGCCTGCCGATAGCCTGGCAGATGCAGCTGATCTGCTTCCCTGGCACAGGATGGCTGACCATGTGCGAGCTGCTGGCAGGAGACTGCTTGGCTGCCCATCAAGCAGGTGCGAGATGTGAAGGGGATGGAAAAACAAGTGGTGTTGCCTACAAAAATAACTGGGGCTTTAGTACATCTAACGCAGGCTGAGGGGTGACCTGCACATGGCACAGCAATGATTTGAAGGCAGTAGATTTATGAGCATGGGTTTCAGAGACGCACGCTGGGCAACAGGTCATGGTAGCTCTAGGACCAAAGGAACCAGAAAAAAACAGGGAAATTATCTATTCTACAACCTCAGTTTGCAAGGCCAGATGCTGTAAAGCAGACATAACATTAGGGGTCTATGTTCATTTCCTACAGATTACAGTGAAACATAAAGATAAGGCTTAGTTCCATGGGAACTGTGTCTGGCTGGACCTGTACCAGCTGCCTGGTGTGCTTACTTAAGAGTAATGTGGCCTAGATTCATTTCTCAGGACTCCTTTCCCATTACTGTTTTACGTGCATACCAGAGGAGTACTGTACAGAATCATCAGGAAAGGGTACTGAGACTGCCAAAACAAAAGTGCAAGAAGTGTAACAAAATCAGTCCTTTGCCAGTGTTGCCCGATGCAAAGCCAACATTGACTAAATGACATGTGGCAAACATGCAAAATATACCAGGTCACTTGCAAGAGAGTTGCGCCCTCTTCCTGGAGGGGGTACAAATTTCTCACTGCCGAAGCAGGGCAAGAATTACTTTTGCTGCTTCAGTTTCACACATCCCACAGATTTGGGCTAGGGAGGTGATGGGAGCAGGAGGAAGGCAAGTCTAAATGGCCACCTAATTCCTTTTTCTGGAAATCAGGGCTGGGTGTCCTCACTGAGGTGCACAGATGGGTCTCCTATCATAGAGTCAGACTAGAAGGGTAAGTTGTTCAGACTATTATTTAGCCCACACATCCTCAGGAATGTGAATTTATACACAGAGTACCTGACTTTAGCTTTGAGAGCCAGAGGTGGTTTGGCGACAGATATATCCTTGTCTGAGGGAGTCAGGGAAGGAAGGGGAAACAGGTCAAGTGATAATATCAAGAGAAATTCTCTCTTGGCTCATCTCCTATTCTTCTCTGTTCAGAATCACAGCATGCTTAACTGGATCTTTCCAGCCCAGAGCAACAAACCTAATTTCTAATGTTCTTAATTGCTTTTCCTTTTCTTCTTCCCCAGCTGGCAGATGGACCTGTACCATATCAGCAATGCTTTGTGTTGCGCTTGCAAGAATGATAATAGAACCAACAAAATTATTTTATTTCCTGATCTGTGCATACTGAAAAGTTCAGTAAGCAGCATTTGGTCTTTATGTATTCTCATTCTCAGATCAGAAATTATTTCTGCTGTATTTTGTTTGCTTTTATTATAAGGAGTGTTGAATTCTCTCTTTTAATTGTCACAAAGAATGGTTTTTGGAAACAAGCCAAGTTGCTGAAGCTTTGCTATGGATGTAGAAAGGCAAAGGTTGTGCGGGACAGCACACAACAAAGGATGCTTGTAGAGTCTACCAACAAACAGGGATAAAAGACAATGACTTCTACTACATGTATCAACCAAGAAATAAATACATTTGAGGCTGGATATAAGGAAGATTTTAATTACAATTGCCCGCCTTTAGAGTTGAGATGAACATTCAACTCTAAGTAGAGATACCCCCAAATGTAGCCTCACATTCAGTAATAAACTTTGCATTCTAACATCTACAGAATCAGCACAAGTCTTTTCTCACTTCTTGCAGTTTTCCTGGGTTATAGAGAAGTGTTTCAGAGTCATATTTGTGCCAAACTTATGGAATGAACTTTTTGGAGATAAATATATATATATATCATTGTCCTGTCCCTCTGAAAAGGATATCTGACTGAGGATTATGAGGTACATTGAAATTCAAGTTTTAAAAACTTGAAAGACTGTAAAATCTTAAGAGGTGGTGCAGGTGACCTGCAAAGTGTTGGTGTGTTACACTTGGTGAAGGAAAAGATGGGTGGAATTGATTTCAAGAGGTTTTGGTATGAGACATTTTGAGTTGACTCTACTGATCCTCCTATCCTTAAAAATAAATTTAGCATGATTTAGCAAGTCATGCTAAATAGTCCCTTCTGATAGGAAAGATCATTAGTTTCTAATTAATATTTAATGTTTTATATAAAAACTGCAGGTTTTTTCCTGAGGTAATTTCAATATTGCACAGTTGTATCCTTCTCAAACATTATGCTGTAGAAGGAAAAACTCAGTTTTCTTCTTTATAACCCTTACAGTCTAAGGCTGCATGTGGAAAAGCAATGCACAAATGTGTGAAAAGCTTGGCTTCTTGTTGCAGAAGGGGACTCAAGAAAATTGCTATTTCTACTAGCGTGACTTTGATTTTAGCATTATTTTCTTTTCCACTGAGTGGTCTGATGAGGAGACAGTCACAACAGATAGCATGGAGTGCTATGCTGTGCCCCAGAGAAGGCTGTGAGAGAGCATGAAATTAGTTCAGCTAGTGTTTGTGCTAAATAACATTAATTTAAATACATTTCTAGAGTGGAAAAAACCCCAGGCTGGGACTATTTCAGCCTTTGAGCAATACAACTGACTATGGCTGTGCTTACAGAGCTGTGATTGAGCAAGCTAGGGGAACTCAGGGCTGTGGCTTTCACTGCTCTCCCGAGGAAGAGCAGGGTGTTACCTCCTCCAGGGGAGTGAAATGGCAGTGAATCACCTGTGGAGACCTCGGTGGATCAGGAAATCAGCCCCACAGGGAGCTTCTGCCTTTCAAAGGCAGCTTGACATCACCAGCCTGCTTTTAGGGCCATCAGCATTTTACAAGCTCTGGGTTAGTGAATTGTGAATCCAGACCTTTCTTTAATACACCCAGTTAATTATGTAAATCCCAAGGCTTTCATGTGGCTCTATTCTCAATTAGGCAAACTGCAAGTGCCTGGATGGGTCAGAAGAGCCAGAGTTCAATTTGCACCAGCAGAAATAGAAGAACCAGATTCAAAGTTCACACCCAGATCTGCTATTTAGTGTCAGGGTATTTCATATGGGAGAGGATTTTGTTTTAAACTGTGCATCACCCCCTGGCTGAAAATACGCATTTTCTTTATCTGCATTGCTCTTACATTATTTGCAGGCACCAATTAATCTTTTAGTTAGTGATTTCTCCCAAACTCAAGCAAATATAAACAGAAATTTCCCCCTGGAACCACAGACGTCTGTTCCCGCTGCTCTCTTCTTCGGTGGTTGAACCTTTGCAGTTTGTGTTGGCTGAACTTCCATGCAAAGACAGTGAAAAAATAGCAAAAGAAAAACAAATCATCTATGCTTCTGTCTTTTCTGGTGGTGTTCTCCTGCTCACCTTAGCAATGAGAGGATTAAAGAGTAGTTGTAGGGTTTCACAGTTGCTCAGAGCCTCTGCCTCCCTGCAGGCAGGGCTAGAAGAGCATCATGGATCTGTCTTCATTGCCACCTTGTACAAACTGCCAGGGGCAGCACCCTGTAACCACCCCTTTAGTCCAGATCTAGTAAATCTGGAGCTGGCAAACTTTCCTTCCTTTGGCAGTGGTGAGGAGAAACTCAGGCTACTTTGAGCTCACATACTCTCATGCATCCTTTGCAATTCACAGGCTGGATCCTCCACAGGCCAAATAGAGAGGAAGGTCTTTTTCAGACCATCTTCTTTAGCAGCAGGAGAATCTCGGGATGGCTCCGTTCACTGACAAGTTTGGGAGTGTCTCAGGGAAAGAGTACGTGAAGGCACAGTTAGCAATGGACGTTGCAGCACTGTAATAGACTTAAATTCCTCAGGAATGGGATCAGAGGGAAGGGATTTCTATAAAAAGAGGAAAATAAAGCAATGTAGTTTGTCTCATAAAATTAGTTAAAGTATTCTACTGTCAAACACAAATCTTGCAGCTGAAGAAAATATAGTGAAAGAGGTTTTGTGTGTACTGATCCAAGGACTGTTATTTCATCCCTAAAGTATGGCTTGCACAGTTTTCTTGGCATCTGGTCTCAGGTTTATCTCAGATCACATTTTTCTTGTGCTAATAAATTCCCTTTCTTCCTACTGGAAAAGTTAAGTGTTTTCCACTCTGCTACAGAACAATAAACACAGACTTAAATCCACCTCTCTGATAGTTAACTATTTTGCAGAATTATTGCTTCAGTTTTATTGTACTAAAAGGGGGTGAGATCCATTCAGTTCGACTTATAAGCAATATTGTCCAAGTTTAAAGCTAACAGCATCCAAATCTTTTCCCATTCTAGTGCTTAGGAACCTATAAGTATTATTATTATTATTATAGTTAATTTTAAATAGTGGTAATTCTTACCATGTTTATCTAATCAAATCATCCCAGTCATTTCTTTTCCGAACTTCTTTAGTGAAGTCCTCGGTCTCCTCTGCAATGCACAGCATTTCCATCTCCCTTGAGGGCCGATGTGCACACAGGTACCTCCTGCTGTTTGAGACATTTGTCTCACACAGCCTTTCACAGGAAAAATCTCCGTTCTTCTGTTGTTTGTCTCCTCCTCCATGAAAGCTCCTCTGCAGCAGGGAAGGTCATATCAAGAGCAAATTTTTGGCTCCTTGTTACCTAAAAATTCATAGTGATATAGAATATTCATATTTGCATGTATGCTGGTATGATGTGCAGAGCATATTGGCTGGTATCTACCTCTTAGTGATTCATTCTCAGCTACCCCAAAAACGAGAGACTTGAAGCCAGCTGCTAACTAAGGCTCTTATTTTAAACAGACTTTCAGAAAAGCCAGTTAACAATTCACTTGCAGTGTAATGAGCACTGGATTCATTAAATAAACACTAGGTTACACAAATCCATATTTATGTCTCTTTGCAGCAAACACAAATCTAAAGTAATGTTTTGAAGAAATCACAAGAGGTAAGACAAATATTACATGGGGAGAAGGTAAGTATATAGCACAGAAAGAATGGTGACTCCATCCTGTCCTCATGGTAAAAACATGAGGGAAAAAAACCACTGAACTATTAACAAAACTGTCATATTGATGTAGACAGAGTGAGGCAAATGTCATAACATCTTTTGTAAAGCACTCTACATTAATTGACAAACAAGATGTTCCATTTCTCCACTATATTCAGCAGATTATTGTTAAAAGAAATAATTGAAAATGACAAAACTTATTACAAAAAATTACTTGAGGACATTTTTTTTTCTTGGTTCCATATTCTATCTCCCTCCCAGGGGGATTCAAGGTCTACAAAATCCTTGGCAGCATAGCAATATTTTTGTCACCCTCCCCATTTGAAGATGATCATTTGGGGCAAAATAATTAGAGGTTTTGCTTATAAACAGCAGTAATACGTGACTGAAAATTCAATTTGGGAGATTTCAGGAGAGGACGTGTTTGCTGAAAATATTCTGTGTTCATTTCAGCCATCAAAAAGATTTCAAAATGGACTTTTTCCCTCATCCAGAACAGGAGGGAAAAGACACGCCATGATTGTATGTTCAAAAGGTCCAAAAGCAGAAATGCACAAATGAGAAAGGAAAACAAAAGAAAACTTGACTAAATAAATGGCCCATGTCCAAGCCTTAAGGATTAGTTTCGCCTCACAGAAGCATAGGCTGTAGCAAAAATTAACGAGTAGGCTGGAAGCAAATGCACTTACCGCTCCTACTCTGCCCATTACATTTATACACTATATGCTATGCAAAACATGCCTCTAGGAGTTGCCCCTCTCACCTCCCGCTTTGTTTGTTTTGTTCCACTGACACTGTTGAACATAAAATGTAACTGTCTGTCAGAAAGATTAAAAGCTTCTTTTTTTTTTTAACTGTGCATCTGTGTAACGCCTTGTGTCTGGACACAACCAGTCACAGCTCCTGAGCTCTCCCGCATTGCAACCAGTAAATGACTTTCCAAAGACGTGCAGAAATGTTCTCCCATTCCCCAAAATGGGCATTGAGTTTATGATTTCCTAGAGATTCATAATCAACATCCAGCAGGCTTTGCAAGTGGGGGGCATCTGGGAAACATGCAGTAAAACTGAGATTCCTTTTCTTTCTTTCAGATATTTTAATAGCTGTAGTCTGACCCCCAACAAGCACCTCAGCCATCCCAAGAGACTGGGGAGAACTGAGATGACTTGCCCTCTGTATTGAAAATAAAGGGAGCATGGCCAAATAGCTAGGTAAATGTAGGTAAATTTAAATTTCCCTTAAAATGGATGGAGGCAAGGACTTTACCAAGAGGCAAGGATAAGTATTACTCACCCCTGTAAATCAGAAGAACCCAGTTATATTGAGCAGCACTATTCCACGTACGCTGCAAACACTGCAAGAACAGAATTGCTTCATTAGTATGGATGTTTCATTGTTTTCCATAGAAAAAACTTCTTAGGTATCAGTTATTTCCCTCATATACATGTTTCATTAATATTGAATTTAACTGAGATTTTAGTGAAACTGTTTTCCAGCTTACTTACACCTTGCAACTTACTCAATATGCATTTACAACGCTCACCTAGCACGATATAAGTACAAAACTTCTAAAGTTGCCTTCCAGATAGCTGAATCTAGGTGAAATTAAAAATGCCCAGTATTTCAGGAGCAGCAACTGTTCCATGAATTCAGAAAGGTGTTTCAAAGCAGATTGCGCTAATTCTGCAATCCATCGTATCTGTTGAAGTAGGTCAATATATATGTTAAGAAGTAGCTGAAAATTTAGACATGACTTGTTTACGCTGACTTGTACAGAGAATTAGGATGGGAAATTTGACCATTTAAAACATTTATTATGTCATTAAAATGAAGCTTTTTTTCCGATGGAGTTGTATAGAAAAGAAACCTAATGGAGTCCTTCCCTCTTGTGATCATTAAATCTGCGTGGTTGGCCATCTGTATTATTAAATAGCAAACACAACATGGAAATGCCTGGAGACAAACTGAGTTCAACATCTATTTCATTAACTTCTGTACATGTAAACAAACAATATTCCCCACGCCAGAAAGCTTACAATCCTTAAGAAAACACAGTTAAGGAAAAGGGCACAGAGACAACTGAGTCAAGCTGGAGCTGTCAGTTTAAAAACTCCTTCAGTAGTTTCTATTTCTTTGCGGATGATTTAGGGTCCAGCTCTAAATTCAGAGGAGTGAATACAATATTCTCATTGACAACAGTAGGCTATCAACAAAGGAAGGAAGGAAGGAAGGAAGGAAGGAAGGAAGGAAGGAAGGAAGAAAGAACGAACGAATGAATTTGTCAGGGTTTCTCTTCTATCTATTCTGTAAAGCCTGCTTTAATGTCATCTTACAGAGAACAAGTCCTTTTCATTTTATTAAAAAAGTATATCAAAGCAATAATAAGTAGCTTGATCCCAGTCTGAAAGAATATTTTACCTCTTATTTTTTATTAAATAATTCCTTTCAGTTAATAACAATGCTATTTTCAAAGTATGGAACTAGAAATTCTCTGTATGACCATTCTGTATAACAGCAATAAGTTTGTTTTTATTTCTGCAGGGACAATAACTTGGAGCCTTTCATCAACTACCATTTATCTCCTGTTCTTATGAGGATGCAAGCAAGTAATTATCAATGAAGTTCAATGATTAAGGCTCTGCATAAATTTGCAGTAGAAGCTAATCCTAACTAATTAACCTGACTAAATGTATGGTTTAAAATAATCCTCAATGCCAGTAGTTCTTTCACAATCATTTGCTTTTATATTAGAATTTCTTCTTTCCTTCATGCTTGCTATTTGAAATTGCATCCGAAAGAGCCATTTTCACCTGGAAATTTCATGATGCTTTGTCAATACAGCCTCAGGTACGAAGAGACAAAAGTACTCTATTGCTAACAGATGAGCAGAGTAGTGAACCAATGCCAACAAACTTGAGGAAATTTGGTGAAGATAATTAAGGAACAAATTTAGGTGATGCAATGAATGGAATGGAATCATTACAGGTCTCTGCCACAGCCATAAGGAAGTTCTCCCCAACCTACGTTTGGAGAGGGAGGGAAAGGGGAAAGATGGGTTCTGTATGAGGGGTTCTGTAAGATGGTTTTACACTGGGTTTTCATTAACTTGTTTATGAAGTTTTCGGCTGTGTTTTATTTTGAATAGTTTTTTAGCCATTTTAGACCTTCCTTCCCCATATTCATTTTGTTGTCTTTATTCCTCAGTCTCCCCCAAGACATGCACATAAGGCTGGAAGAACTTTGAATGTACATGCAGAATGAGTGATTGTAACGTTAATATTAAATCTGGTATTTCATTGCCACGGTGGGTCAAGAGCTCTGCGGTGCCACCTTTGAGTCCTGGAGCCCAGACTGAGCCCTGGGGCCCTCACCCCATGGTGGGGGCAAGGACCCCCGACCTATTTGACACATACTCCCCTGAGGGACTAGTCAAAAAAAAAAACAAACCACAACAAAGCAACAACAACAAAAAAATAAACAGCCACAACCTAAAGTTGTTTTAAATCGTAAGGGCATAAGTAGCTGTGTCAAAGTCTAGAGGTTTCAAAAACATCCTCCCACTGAGATCTGAGTGCCCCTGCGTGCTGGCAGGGGCACTAAATTGCTTCCCGTATTTACCCTTCAACAAGTGTACGAGCTGTCTGGCACATTGAAAAACCTGCAAGGCCCATGCAGAAAATTGGCAAAACGCTTCCCCAAATTGTAATCGAGTGGATACCAAGAAGTACAATGCTTCCAGCTGATGTTTCTGGTGCAAAGCAGGTAAGTACCCAAGTACTTCCCCTTGTATGAGCTGGTGTGAGGAATAGCCTGTAAATAGTACCCAAAATCTGACCCTGTTCCCCTCTGCACCTCCCCAGCGGCCAGAGAGCCTTCCATAAATTGGTAAAGCAGTAAGCAGGCTGCTAAATGCTTGCAGTCCAAAGTTTGACCCCATGTATTGGTGTTGGAAACAGAGTTATCCCAAACTCCCCCCGCAGCCAACAAACGTCCCCACACAACTCGTCCCAGCAGCTGAGCTGTGCGGGTACAGACATTCATGGCGGGGGGCTGGCTCCGTAGGTGGGAGGGGTTAGATAAATAGTTTCCAGTGCTCTGCACTCAAACACCTAGTGGGTCTTTTTCACCTTCCTCTCCTTTTTTTTTCTTTTTAAAATTTTTTTTCTGAATGGTAGTAAACTTAAATTGCATTGTTATGGATTTGTAACAAATACATATTTGGTTTTGAAAAAAAAAACACAAAAAAGAAATGAACGTCTAATTATTAAACAAATATTAAATCAGTTAATTATTTTAATATCTTTCGCTTCCTTGGATTTGTTCTAAAACGCTCAGGAAAGTCTGACACTGTTTGCCGCACTGTTTTTCTCTAGATGACAACTACTATAAAGGAATGCAGTTTAAGGACCCAATCCTGAAAATTGCAGGATGTGCATAACTTCTTTGGCTTACATGGGCAGCAAAAATTCCAGTACCTGCTTTTACAGAATTCACATGCTAGCAGAACACAGCTGAGTGTCCACATGAACACATTTCAGCATTTCCTCAGAGGAAACTGAGGGATGCACTGGTTGCAAACAGTCATTTCTGAAATCCAAACCATTTCTGAAAAACTAATAGAGGCTTAAAGAAGTTGGAGCTACCATAGGAGATTCTGGTCACAACTAACCCAGAGCAAGTCTGGGATATTTATACTGGATACAGTGGCAGTATTCGAGATTGGTGCAGGGTAACAGCCTTAAATCCCAAGCCTTAAATCCTTGCTTGTGTTCAGGAAACGTTTAGATGTTAGAAATGAGAAGTCACGGTCTGTTTGCCATTATTTTTCCTTTAAGGCAATAGTGAGGGGTTTTTAATGTAAGAATTTATATCTTATTTTGGCCTTTAGAACTCTTCCTGCAGGGGAAGTTACAGTAAAGCACGTCAGAAAAATATCTACTGGTTAGAAATTAGCTTCCTAAAGGGGAATTGTTTTTTTTTTTTTTTATTTTTCATCATTTTAGTACTTACTTCATCAGAAATGTAAGATGTCATTCCTAAGTTTAACAAGTTCACCTGTCACGTGCAAATACCTGGGATTGGCAGGATCTGGATCAGGAGGGGGCACTTGCTGGCTCTGGAGCATCCTGTAGACAGATTCTGTACAGTAAAGGCATAGATCGTTGCCCAACGAGACTGAAAAAACCAGCATGTCATGTGAGCTTTCCAGCCCAGCTCAGCTGAAACAGCAAAGAATCTACTTGTTTTAGGCAAAGTTTAGTCTTCTGAAAATCTCTCACCTGCTCAAAAACCCAGTGTTCCTATTCTTGAAAAATCCTTGCCATTCCTGCAGAACAAGCAATTGTAGCATCCAGAACATAACATTGCTAACATACACAATTACTTTGATCTAATGTATTTCACATAACTGAAGCCACAAGGTTATAGGGTTTTTTACTTATCCTTTGAGATTTGTACCATTTCCTTGTTACAAAGAGGCTGCTTTATAAAAGAGGCAGGTGCAAGTATGGCTATAAATGGCAGAGTTATCGGGAGATAATTCAAAGGACTTGGGAATCCCCAATAGGATTTACATTGTCTATAGTTATTTTTCATGTTGGGCCTTGCATGTACTGTACGTGCATTTATATTTCCAAATTTTGTATGTACGGTTATGAATGTTAATAAGGATATACATTTCATTTCTTTACTTTGGAGACTGTTATAAGAAATGTAACCCCACAGTAACTGTAAAGCAGACTGTGATTTACATGCTGTGATTCAGGTATTTCTGGGCCAGTCTTGCAAATGCAAATCACAGCACAGAACCTAGTCAAGAGGATAAAGTACTCACACCTGAACCGTACAGGCCTTAAACAAATATACCATTTTAGCACATCCCATTTATATACCCATTGTGCTGTGTGTGATAAGACAGTAGTCAAAAACAAAGAGCTCAGCTGGAGACCCATAATTAAATTTGGATAAATTTTCCCAATTGTTTATTATGCAGAAATGCATTTCCTATGGTGTCTGGGTTACAAAGACATTACTGGCACTTAGGAGATTAGCAGAAAAGGTTGAAGCAGTTGACAATTAGTGAAGCGCTGCATCTGTTTGCCATTTGCAGTCCCCAAGGCATCAGCTTTTCCTCCTGACATCTGTCTTCTGTTTCAAGAATAAAATATGGTTTGGGCTGTTATTTGCCATGACCTTTCAAGATTTTGGGGTGTTACTTTCATGCAAACTTCAGCACATGGACACCTCAAAATTTTTTCCCCAAGTTACAAATACATCAGCACATCCCATTCATGCTGGCAAAGCACAGGCTCCTGGTTCACAAACAGGATCTAACCAAACAGAAAAACAGAATTTGAGAGATCTTCTCAGAGACTTCGGCCCAAATACAGACACTTTTCTGTCTGCAGGTGGCTCTCTGAGACGCAGCTGTCTGAGCTCAAGAGAGCACGGATGGCTCAGTCTGTCACAGAGCCTGCAGAAGCTTGATTT
Source organism: Limnodromus scolopaceus (assembly GCA_028565335.1). Lineage (NCBI taxonomy): Eukaryota > Metazoa > Chordata > Aves > Charadriiformes > Scolopacidae > Limnodromus > Limnodromus scolopaceus. Next base: position 105,428,298 of record JAOXNO010000024.1, read on the forward strand.
AGGGATTGCAACCCTTTCTTCCCATTGCATCTGCAGGGAGCCTCAGACCAGATCCGCTCAATTTCTTAACGTTCATTTGAACTTAGATGCCACGGTGGTCATACCGCTTAACTTAGGTACTTATAAGGTGCTGTGAATATGCCCCTCTGCACTCCCTGTCAGCTCTGACTTCATCTCTCAAGTGGTTACACATCCCAGGCCCCCACAGAGCCCAGCGGAGGTCCCTGCGCCTGGACGTCCCTTGCCAGCAGGAATGATGAGTCTCATAAACTGTAGAGTTCTTCTTTGAGCAGAGCTTGGCCCTCATTTGTATTGATGTGAACTGATAGTAAATTAATTACAAATTGCAGAGCTCGTAATGAAGAAGACTGGTGTTAGAGAAATTATTGTTCTAAATTGTTTTGGAGAATTTGGGGGAAGAGTGTACGAAAAACAGTAACATCAAAGAGCATGTATGCCTTGGCTATCAAGGCAGCTCTTATGTGACTGTGCATATATCTACGCACAGCAGACATTATAAAATAACACAGAGAGCCTTGATTGATCATCCAACCTTTAGAGAACAAGGCTTCTGTGGATAATTTATCAAAACAAAGCCATCTTCCTGGCACAAGTTTGCTTTATCAATTTTGTTTGAGATAGCTAAATAAACACATTACAGATATTCCATTACCTTTTGCTGTCTGTACTGGCATGGCAGCATTTTCAGTACCAAGATAAACATTTATAAAGGTGGATCTTTGCATTAGGCTATTATCATCAGCTTTTAATAAAACAGATTACTGTCGAGCGGTGGGAATACGATAGACCTACACAATCAGGCAGACAAGTCAAGTTTTTTCAGTAGCTAGCCTTGTTATGTTCTTGTCTCACAATAGAGGTGCAATTATTTATCCTTTAATAAGATAAAGTTAATCTAGTTTACATTACCATGGGAAAGAGCCCACACAGATACGTGTTGCTGAACGGGTAACTTGGGGTACGTCTACATCAAGCTTAGCTTCTGGTAACTTTCTGCTGTGCCCATCCCAGCAACTCATCTCATCATCTGTGGAGGGTTGCCCTAAATCCAGAGACCTGTGATGAGAGTGTGATTTTATCAGACATACCACTGTCCTCCAGTCTGTCTCATTACCCATTATGTCTAGGTATCTAGCAAGAGCTAGTAAAAGCCTGCCTTTCTCTTGTTGTAAGACAGATACTTGTATAATAAATGGTTTCCAAACTGCATACTGCAAAAGTAGTCTGAGGAAGTTATAGCCCATGTGAACTTGTTAGCACATGGCATGGGAAATCACAAGCTGATATTTTGATTAATTAACAAATTAAAATTAACATTTCACATTCACTAGTTCACCTATCTCAGTAGATTTTCAATAAGACCGAGTGGCATGTAAGAGAAAAAGTCACCCTGACTACATTTGCCATGTTCAGCAAGATACCTGGAGAACATGGTCTGTCCTATCACCGCTTTACTCCTCACCCCTGGCTGAATGGAAGAGAAAAGACGCCTAGGTTAAAATAAATAACAAGCAGATATGAGGGCATGTTGTCACCTTATACACTTCACACTCCATGTCCACACTGGCATTTTAGGTGTAGTCCTCCCACAAAGCTTACAAGAGGTCAAGAGCAATTTCTAGTACAGCTGTGTTCTCCCCTCCTGGGGCAGCAGTCAGTATTTGGATGTATGAGACTGCTCCTGAGGTGCCATACTCTTCCTCCTTTGTAAAAGTCTCTGTACCATGCAGTAGAAGTAGTACAAAAAACCCAAGGATGGTCTTACGGGAGTGCTCTGCCCAAACCTGTGAAGGCTTTGGTGGATTACTGGCAGGAAGTCAGGAGGGGAGGGGGCATCAGGAGTGGGATTTTAGGCTGTGTTTGGGGGAGATTATGGAAAATTACACTCAAAAGAACAATCAAAGAGGTGAAGAAATTCTATTACCCGCAGGGTTTGAAACCGCATAGCATAAAGGAGCAGAGAAAAATAACACAGAGTTTGATTCTATCCTGGGAGTGGGATGGTCTAGATTAGTTTTTCCTAGTCTCTCGTCAACTTGACCTTACGTTGCAATGGAGCCTAACATTGGGAAAGTCTCCCTGTTAATCTGCTCCTGACAAAGAGGAGGCAATCATGGAAGTGGAGCCGGCTCCTACCACCAGACTGAAACCCACAGTGAGATGCTCTGACAGATCGCTTCAATCTTCATAAATTCATCTCTGACTGAAAGATTTGGTGTCCCTCAGAAATTCACTGTAATTAACCAGTATGTTATTACTGACATTATAAGTATATAGCTTACTGTGTAATCAGAGCTCTTTGACAATTCTCTGACTGCACTGCAGAAAACTTTCAAACAGTGATACTCAGTAATCAGTGAGAAAACTGGTAGTGCATGTACCATTTACCATCAGATTTCAGTTCTGCTGTGCTACTACCAAAAGGCTAAAAGACATATAGAAAAATATGTTTATCACTCCTTTGCCTTCTGTCCCTTTTATCCCATGAAGATGCTAAAAACTGCCTTTATTTCTCCAGGGATAAGATGACAGTTGCTGATGCTGTGATTGCTTCATCTATTTTTGCTGATGTACTATTCAGTGTTACAATTTGGTTCTACTAATTGATTCCTCCTACCAAAAAACATCTGATGAACACCCATTTTAAAAAGTATGCCTAAATAGGGTTGATCTGCCACTCTTTTAAAACTGCAGCTACTTTTGATTACTTAAAATAACAATAAGCATCTTAGTCACTCAGTTGCCTTAGGTAACGCTGTATAACACTTGCATATTCTTTCCCTATTCCTTATTGTAACCATAAGCATCTGAAGAAAAATTAATTTGTTATTCAAATTTTGATCTCTCTCTGTGTCCCTTTACTTCTGCTTTTCCATGCAATGGTAGAAGACAGCTGGTATTAGCCATGGCTGGAAATGGTTTTTAAGTGATGTCTAGTCCTTTTCTTCACCCTAATTCTGGCTGCTGTGAAGTCAGGAATGCTGAAATAAATGAAGTTACTTACATATGAGAATTTTCCCATGCAAATTTATTTGACAATTACAAAAGGAACCTCTTTTCTGAAGACTAAGTTGGAGTTGCACTGTAGCAAAACTTCAAAAATGAAAGGGTAATAGCTAGAACTGAGTTTTAAAAACAAGGTGCATATTGTTGTCCCACTCTGTAAGGAAACTGAGGGACTCAGTGCTGTAGAGGGGAGCAAGATTTCAAAAAAGTCCTAAATCATTTGGGAAACAATGTTTTAGTTGCAAAGGAAATACAAGAAGGTTTGGTGTGAGCAAAGCTGGACTAGCACCTTAGCTGCCTTAACAGAAGGATGTCCATGTCAGCGGTGAGAGGAGTTCCCGTTGCCTGCCAAGTGTTAACTTATACATAGGTGAGTAGTTGTGAGCTGGTAAACTCAACTGCCTTGGGAAAGTGCCTGTGAAAATTCAGGGGGTCAGGAGAGGCAGAAAGACACTTGTGGAAATGAGGAACAGATGAAGCGCTGTAACCTTTTTCTAGCAGAGGATTCAGTGATTGATGGCTCCACCAGACTGCAGCACCGTTCTGCACTGTCTCCTGCATTTTGCTCTTTCTTCAGCCTCCGCAGTCTAGTGGTGTATCCACTACATATTTCATATTTGCAGCTTTCCTGATCTTACCTTAAAAAGCAAGTTTGAAAAGTGAAAAAAGGAAATCCTTATATAAAAGAGTAAATTGGGGG
>JAOXNO010000024.1:105435606-105458103 GCA_028565335.1 Limnodromus scolopaceus
GGAGGTATTCAAGAGACGAGTTGACATGGTGCTCAGGGATATGGATTAGTGTTGGGTTGGTGGGTTTTTTGTGTGTGTGCATTTTTTTTTGTTTTTTTCATTGGTTGGACTAGATGATCTTAAAAGGTCCCTTCCAACCTAGGTGATTCTGTGATAATTTATTAATAATAAAATTATTAAGAGGATCCCACAGAGGCCCTGACTCATCAATAGTCTCACAGTGGCAATAAGCAACATTTAATTCCTTGTGCTCTGTCTAGGTCATCCTTTCAACATTTGTCATTTCTCATTTTAATTATAAATGCAGCTAGTTCAGTGGCTACTGAACATCTACATTATCTACACCAGCTTAAGAAGCAACCTTTGGCCTTCAGGGCTAGCCCCTTGTACAGCAGATGGCCCTACCTATACAACAGAGCATCCACCATGGGTCTCCTCTGGGCAGTGGGCCTTAAAACATTACTGTGATTTTCTGAGACTTTTTAGTTCCAAGAACTTGAAAAAATATGAGAGCCTTATCATAGCCCGGGAAAGTGGAGCGCTTCATGCCATGATGCTGAGAGTACGTGGTACATGAAGTAAGGCACAGCCTGATAGAGATTTGGGGTACATGAAGCTGCAAGGCCTGATAGGACAGTATGGGAAGATCATGTGTGGGCTCAGTCATTGTGAACTGCCCCCAGACTATCCCCAGCTTTGACTCACATGATATTAGAGAATGTAGAAACTCACCCAAAAGAAGAGCCCTGGACTGAAATGCCAGTCCCATGGTGTAGAGAATTGGGGAACAGGATCCAGAAGTGAGCTGGGGAGTTATTTGGCAAGGACTATGCACCCAATATTTCTCTTTGCTTAGCTGGCAAATCACAAGGCAGTAAAATAATACCTTGATGACAAGATGAAGCCCCAATGACAAAAATTAGTTTCTTTCCTGAGACCTCATTAGGGTCAGACCTGCCTAAATCAGTGCATTACATCAGCACCTTCAAGATACACAAGTATGTCCTGATTTTACCTTCCAGGATATTCAGAACAGACTATGAACTAAATATTTTCTGGGTGCAGAAAGTATCATGTGAATGTGGAAAAAGGAAGGACTCGCTTGGCTGGGAATGGCCACATGTGTTTGGTAAAGGAGATGAAGGAGCAGTTTGTAAGCATCTTCTCATATATAGGTGTGCTCCAGGTGACCAACTCAGCTGCCAAGTGAGAACATCTCAGTAGAGAAAAAAATGCTTCTGTACAAATTATTTTAAATATCATGCCTTTTTAAGTATGTTTGAAGTTGCGAATCGCATGCAGACATCAAGTGCCAAGAGAGCTCTGAAGCTGAGTTCACAGTGCTGGAAAGGACCTTTTGTAAAAATGTTCTCATCTGCAGCCTCTTCTATGCTAAATGCAGAAGGTAAAAAGATTACTTTGCTGTAATCTTCAAAAAAAAAAGAGAATTTTTCTCTGCCTGTTCCTGGCTGAAGATTGATATCATTTGCAGTTGTAATCCCAAGTGAGGGTCTGTTTGAAGAGCCTGGAAGTTTTAAGTGCTCTTAATAGTTATTAGTGCAGTGTTTGTATGTCTGTGTGCTGATGCCTGAGAGAATAAGCTGTGAGCTGACCAGGGAATAGACCCTAACCACAGCTGAGAGCATGTTGAACCTCCAGCACCAGAATATGGAGGACCTGGGAGCATCTAGAGACACACAAAATTACTGTGCACTCTCTGTGGATGAGACTTTAGAAAGTCCAAGGTGGTGTTGCTTCCCTCCGGGACAGCAGGAGGTGTGAAGATGAAGGTCCCTCTGGCAGCCTCCATGCCAAATCCATCTCCTCTGGGTGACTTACTTGGACAGCAAGGCCAGTTTTTAATCATATGTGAGCACAGGCACCATTTTATATCACCTGAATGGAGCTAAAGTTGTCTTGCTGTTGAACAGGAATTGGTATTTTGTACTTTAATGAAATATGTTTGGTAAAAAAAAAACCTAAATGGCTCTTTTAAATATAACTTAATCAAAAAAGCTACCCCTATTTAAAGTTGCTAGAAAACAGTGAAGCTAAAGAAGCCTGTCATGGTTGAATTTAGGGTGTGAATTTAAACAGCTGCAGCTTGACTCTTCCACAGTGATACGTGAAAGACAATGGCCTTATTCTGATTTCTGCTTCCATTTCCCGCATTTACTTGGCTGCCTTTAAGTTATTTATAGATTTTAAAAAGCTGTTTAAAATGTGCTTAATAGTTGGACTAAAGTAGTTTGATCATTGTTAAGCTGTTTTTAAGAAGTGACATGTGATTATTTTTGACAGAAGCTTGGCACTTAACCAGCCTCGAGAGCTAATTATTGCTTCATACGTTCTTCCACAGGGAAAGTCTCTCCTTAATAAAAGAAGGGGAATAGGATTGGGGAGTTTAAGTACACACAAGGAAGCAAGATGCATAGTAATTGTTTTTAATAAAAGCGGAAGACTGCCTTTAACCTCCTGACTGCCTTTAAAAAGCAAAATTAGGAACACTGAACTTCCTTCACATGCCTCACCTATTGAGACCACGAGCTCTTTGGGGGCCAGGGTACCACTTACCACAGGCAGTTGCAGGACACAGCAGAGGAGCATTTCCAGAGTGCTGATTATAAAAGCAGCTGCTAGACCAGGCTCAAAGGGGCCCAGGAATGGGACCTAGACCTTAACAGTCCTTGAAAACTAGCCTGAAAAGAAGAGTCCCATGCAAATATGGACTCATTCAGACTCTTTGTATAAGCACTTGAGATGGTTATTTTCCCCTTCCTATTTCCCTTCCCTTCTCCTAATTCATCCTCTAAACATCCTCACCTGAAACCTGACTCAGGTCTTTAAATCCATGACACCACCTGCTTAGCTATCTAAGAGCTGGAGTACAGGAAGGGAAATAGTTGGTCTTCACTTTAAAAAATTGCCAAAGGAGAAATTCTCATGTGTTTCAGGGCAAAAGAAGGGCAAAAGAGATATCTGAGCAGGCGCTGTGCACCACTGGGTACACACCAGCAGTCTGGCTGCTACATCATAGGGTCCATGGAGGAAAAACATGTTCCATACATGCATTTCCCATGCAGTGTCAAAGGGAGAGCATCAAGAATGTCCATTCCAAATGATATGAACTTCCAACAATAAGTTTCAGAAGAAATAAAGATCCTGACACAAGATAATAATGGTAGAGGTGGAAGATCAATTAGGAGCATTCAAAATTAAAATGAAACTTCTGTCATTGAACAGCAAAGATAATTAGCTAGCAATTTTAGAGAGAAAAGGCCGTCAGGCCTGTCCTTGAAGAACTGTGGAGGCTCCCAGGAAGCTTTTGATGTAATGTGAGCAATTACACTGCATCTAGCAGCAAGGTTTGATACCCAAATACGAATTAGCACTTTTAAAATATATAATTAAAATACTGTTTTTAAATGCAGCTAATGCCCTTGCTTGTATAGCAGAAAATAATTTTAATTAATTACATAAAGAAACTCTTTTTGTCAGGAAGAAATATACTGCAAAGCTGACACATCGTCATGTCCACTTTTGTTAATTAGAGCGTTTCTGTAGGAAGCAATCAAGGAGGTAAAATAGTTTGCTTAGATGTAACTTTTCCCATATTATTGTGTACCAAGAAAATCCACAGATGGGTTCTATATTTTCTCGTCCTCAACTTACATTTCTTAATGATTAGGATGACAAAATGAACAGCTTTCCCTAAGTTCCCGCCAACCTGGAACATGGTTGACTACTTGTTATCTTCTATTTGTACGGCCCTCCAGCCCAGCATCCCTAGATGGCCAATACACCACTTTAGTTCTTTCCATAAACTCTTTTATTTAGTTTTCAAGACAATTTCATTCATACTTTAAACCTTAATATTCAGTTAATTCTAATACAAAGATGGTGTTCCTAGTGGAAAATTGAAGCAACTCAAAGAGAGTTCAGCCACACATGCGATACACTGCAGGATTTCCATATATTTACCAGAAACATTTTTCACTCTCTTACCACACCTGCACAGAATTTGAAATTATTTCAGCTAATTTGCAGACATCAGGACCTCCCTATATGTAAGAAAAACACCAACTATTTCAAGTGGTTCATGCGGTCCATCTGCTGCTGATGGAAATCCAGCACATTTACCAGAAGGGAGCTATCTGCAGGGAATTCCCTCATCTTAATGGCTGGGCAAAGTGAATGGGTTTGTGATAATCTGTCTGCTCTAATTCTTCTCAGAGCGTCAGTATAGATCACAGTTTGGCTTTAAGAGAGAAAACAGTGAAGCACAGGCACCAAAGCATGCTTGGAGCTCTAATATCATGTAATCTCACATGCATTTTATGCACCAGCAGCAGTTTATTCTGCTGGTGTCTTTTAATGTGACTTTCTGAAACAGCAACAGGCTTGTTCTTAGTGTTGCCAGGCTGCATCTTGCCTTCACAATGATGTGTGCTTTCTTGAACACAAAACCCCCCAAGGGATTTGTCTGCAGAGATTACCTTTCATGCCAGGGCAGGATACCTACTGTTTATAACCTTTTAGCCTTATATTAATCCTCACAGGCTTATTAGTTTTAGAGGCTTGTCAGTAAAAAATGTCAGTGAAGTTCGGCAAAGACTGTACTGATCTTGGAGATGAAATAGAACATTTTATGCTTCCTTTTCTTTCCAGCCACTGCTCACCTCCTCTGCTGTGACCTTGCTGTTAATGGCTGTCCTTGGTGGGTGCTCACTGCTCTGCTGAGCATGGTGACCCATCATCTAAATGGGGGCCTCTAAAAACACTTCCATTTGAAAGCAAGTAGTTTCTGGAGCCTGTGATAAAACACGCGTAACTTGTGATATTATTTTGTTTTTTCTGGGCTGTAATATTTTAAAAGCATTTTGCAATTAACTAGAAGTATGGAAGCAAAATGACCTACTGTAGGGCACCCTAACCCAAATTCCATAAACCTCAGTGTGGGGATTTAAAATTGAGCTGACCTGAGACTTTTTGATTAAACATTTTTTGTTGTGAATTGCCACTTTGCCAAAATTGTTGGGACAAATAGGTCAATAAAAAGACAAAACTTTTGTGGGGACCTTTTCTTGAATTCAGCTTTGAACTTCTCATCAGATTAAAAAAGAACCACCAAAAACAAAACCCAAAAGCTATTAGCAGTCTTGTGGGGGAAGGCAGTCATCAGGCTTGTAGAAGATCCAGGTTCAAAACCATGTCCCTGCTTCAACTGCCTTGCTATGGCCTACCTCAAGGCAAGTTTCTCTGCTTTTGACCTGTACAGAGTTACCTCTCCAGCACAAAACACAGCAGTTCTGAGAGTGGTGCTTTTCTTGTTTGGGGGCCAAGAGCTGATGCCGTGCTTTGTACAATCCCAAGGTACCATGTAGGTATCAAGTCAATCTCTTATTCCTGAGCAGTATTCCTTGCTGGCCGAGCATATATTAATTGCTTTATACAAAACAGAACAGCTCTGGTGGGAAAGAAACAGAAAAGAAGAGGACCCAGCTCTCAGGTCGTAAGCCTCATGCCACATCCCTTTCACAAGCACCTATGACTTTGTTTGTACAAGCAAGAAACATGGAATAAAACCAGAGCAAATTTACACAGGTGCAGCAGACTCCCTCATCTTAGAGTAAGAGAGCTTTATCATTATTTTTTGGAACATGATACTCTGCTTACAAGATAAATCCAGAATAACACTGTATATAGAGAATATCTAGACAAGGATCTAGATAAGAGAGAGGAACAAGAATCGATAGAGATGTCCATGGAGATTTGGCTCTGCCTGGCTGACACCAGCTTTCAAAACCTCCTGAGTGCTAAGTGCTTGCACACTGACCGGAGCAGCTTCATGCTGGGTACCAAGGCTGCTCAGAGGGGTGACGGGGCTGTCTCACCAGGCTGGCAACTCTTCTGTCCCCCAGGGATGCCTGCACATACACCTCAATACCCTGCTTCCTCATTTCCCTGGCTGAAAAATAAAGATCGTAACACTTTCCTGACTCCTGCAGGGGTTGTTGCAAGGATGAATGAAGGGACAGAAAAGGCTCTAAATGCTTTATCATCTTCCATGAGCTCTAAGTATTACTAACGCTGTTATTAATGTGCACCCAGAAACTTGCACTGAGCAAAGAAATTTCTTCTTCCTGCAGATAGCAGTCCTGGATGGAGAAGTACAGCACAGGAGGAGCTGACTCCAGCAGTGGAGATTGCAGGCTAATACACTAGTTTTAATCGTCTTTACCATTTTATAATGTTATCATCTGATGGTTATCTGTTTTCAAATAATAAAGTTGTGCTTTTCATGTTTGTTTCATCTGAAGAAATTTCACTTATTCATCTCAGAGTTGGTTGTTCTACTAATTTTTTCAATTTGCACAGGTGTTATAGTTGTGACTGTTAACCAGAGCGGAAAAAAAGGCAATACTGTGCAGCCTATGCCAAACATACCTGTAACTCCTAAGAAAAATCTAATAAAGCGCAATATTTTTATTGTGACCTCTACATTTCATTTTTTATGTGATTTCATTACATTTATATACATTCTGTTTTGATAAACAGAAAACAATTTTAGAAAATCATTTTCTCTTTTAATGAGACTAATAAATTGATTTCCATGTCTGTAAGGATTTCAATCTATAGAATAGTATTCTCATTTAGGACTCAAAAATTTTTTTAAGATATATGTGAACTTCAATTTTGTCTTGGAATACATTTACAGAATATAATTTCTCTTAATGAACCATGAAGAAGAGGTGTACTTTTTAATATGTAATTTCTAAGGAGAAGGCATAAAAGGACAGCTATTCTTCTACTTCTGATTTTAAAGAACTTCTCTGGTCATCATCAAGGTGATTAAACCACGTTTGTTCAATGTTCTTCACTCTTTTACAATTACGGTATCAAGAAACAGTTGAGAATTACCAAAAGGAACAAGAAGGAAGCAGATGATTTGGGGTACTTAATGGGATAATTAATAAGAAAATAGTCTAGAGATTTACTAGAATAGTTTTACTTTCTGTGTATATACATCAATTTTTAGTCTGCATTTGGTCATTCCCTTATATTCCTCTAGCCCAATTCCAAAATCAGTGTATCACATTAAAAAATCCATTCAGTACTGACAAATGCTTTTTATTTTCCCCACTGAAATAATTTCCCAGGTGCTAGTTCTCTTTCCCACCGCTGCTGGTGAATTCAGCCTTCTATAAAACATGCCATGAACTTCAAGTGTGACTTATGCGAAGCACCTCTTTTATCTGCTGCCCTCTTTGAAACAAATAGAAACGTAATGGCTTTCAAAGGCCATGAGCCTGTGAGTCCTCATTTACATAGGCAAGAAATAGGATTTAATCCTGGTAATTTCTACAGAGAGGGAACCAGGGCTTCCTGACAGAGCCACCAGGTCACAAACCAAGCTGTAAATTTTGGATCCCAGCACAGTGTTCAGCAACGTAGAGCTACGGTTTGGTTTGGCCCATTATGAAGGCAGGAGTCACTCAGGAACTCAAAATCCAGCTCCAGAACATAATCAGATCAAGCCCTTATCTAAATAAGGGCACTTGCCCTGACAAGTAGATCAGGTTATATGTCTCAGCATTGGGTTTGCTGATTGATTTTACCATGGGGCATATATGCCATGTCCAAAGATAACATAGAATCCATATTCCCATTGCCTTTAGCTCACTCCTCCAAAACATAATAATAATAATAATAACAAGAACAACAACAACACTCCCTCTTATTCTACTGACATGACATAAAATTATAATATTGATCTAAACTGAAGTGTCTGTGGGTGCAAGACAGGAAGATGTATAAATAGCCACAGATTATTCTTCATATGAACGGACTCCAAATCACCTCTGACAAAGGCAGGATACCAAATTGGCATTTGAAGTCTGAAGTTTTAATTTTATTCATGGACTGTGGTCCCCATCCTCCTCTATGGCAAAGTAATTTAGACAATTTGTAAATACAAGTAATTAAGCAGGAGTAAATAGCACCATGGAGCATTTAAGTGTGCTCTTTTCCACTGAGAACAACATAGTTAAATGAAGTTGTTAATTTTGTTATCTGTAGGAATCAAGCATTACAGATACATGCTAACACATTAATTAAATAGTCAAGATTCTGTCATCATGATTTGATTCACAATATTTCACTTGAGAACAATCAAGATTCAACCATAGATACATGGGCATGTTAAAATGGAATATTGAAATGATTATGTAAAACCCAGTCTAGAAGAAAGACACTAACTTTCCAGATCTGCACTATCTGAATAGGCAGAAGACGACATTTTTCTAACATACTTGTTTAGCCAAGCCACTTTGCCACAGCTAAATAATTTTATCAATATATGATGAGGGAAGTTTAAAGCAGCATTTCCAGGTGATATCTTCACATATTCAATCATGATAACGTTAGCTTCGAGAAAGAAACTTCAATTAGACACACACACACACACGCGCATTATTACCTTGGTTGGGAGAGGGCTACAGGATTCAGGAATGCCACAGGCACCCCTGGCATGTCCAGGTGCAGGCACAGGTCAGCCCACGTGTTCACACATCCACATGCACCATGCACAGTCCCAGCTTCACAGGGATGGGATGCACTTTTAATTTCAATGAGAAGCATTGATCCATCTGGAAGGATAATGGCCAGGCACTGGCATCCCAAAGCAGCAGGATTTATCCTGCTTCTCAGCCACCCAGCAAGGTGGTAGTTGATGCCACCTGCCAATCTCAGGGTAGATCGTGGTCCTGGGATTATATATAGGAACACCATGCACAGTCCATCAAGGTCCTTTGGCAATGTAGGCATGGAAAAGCTCTGTTTGGGGACCACACACCATCTCGTCTTAGGCAGGAATATGTGGATGTACAACCAGGCCAGTCAAAGCAGAAGCATCTTTGGGCAAACCCAGCTGAAGAACTTTATTTGCTTAAAGGACTTTTCAAAAAATAAAATAAAAAAAAGAAGCTTCTTGGGATCTAATCAGACCTAGAACTTGGAGCTGGACTTCTCTCCTGAACGTTGGCGCCTAAATTGTGTCTATGATGCACGGGGGGCCCATGTACGAAATTCTTCATCTTACCCTGAGTCTTAGCTTTTGTTCTTCAGTGCTTTCTATCGGTTCAATAATTTGACTCTCTGTTCCTGTGGCTATTGGGCTTCTGACATTAATTCTTCTCCTGCAGGGTGGAGGAATTGTTTATAAGCAATAAGCCTCTTATAGGAGCCCTCAGGAAACATTATCACACCCATGACGAGAGACAGCCAACTTTTTTCCAACATAGTTTTCATCTGCAAGTATAACTGGACAAAAAACTTGTTTTAAAGGAGAAGCTATTTGTCAGACAGAGGCATAGCTTATAAAAATGGAAAGAAGAAACAAAATTGAAAAGAAAAATGTCAGGATGATTTTTGCCAAAGTTTTCTGTTGAAGAATTGAGAAGTGTATGCGCTCTCCATGCGGGTTTCACCTGTAGCCTTACCAGCTGTGAAACGGTAGGAAAGGATTAGAAGTGCTACTTTTCAAGAGAGAGTGTTGTGTTTGGAAATCATTGTCAAGCATGTTAAAGGGAAGATGTTACTTTTAAAAATGAAATATGTTTTTCTCCTTCTCTTCTTCACACTATCTTACTATTTCTCAGCTCTACAAAGCTGCTAGAGAGTGAAAGTTTGTGAGTGTAGGAAAAGAACAAGCCCTTTTTCATTTTTTCACCCTTTGCTCATGGAAAAAAAATACAATCTCACATGGAAAATAATCCTCAGAAAAGCTCTACTTTTCCAGTTCTACCTATGCATGACACAGAAAAGAAAGATCAAAGGAACTGTCAAAAGTTTTAATGTCAACAGCAGAGTAAAAAATAGAAACTCATTTTATCTGACTTTGCCTCTCCCTAGTATTCTTATTGCTGTCTCTTTGACAAATCAAACACCCATCTCCAAAATGTTCCCTGACGTTGAGTAAGAGCAGGACCTGGCAAAGGTAGAAAAAGATCCCGCAGAGTTCAGGAGACACTTAATAATTCATCTTTTTGAATCATCCTGAAACTGTAATTGAAGATTTCATCAAAATCATTTTCTAAACAGTCAATGACATTTTGCAGCTGCTAAATCGCCACAGCAAATCCAGGTTAATTTTTTTCTGTGATGAATCAAACGTTTTACATCTCTTCCTCCGGCCAAACTCTTCAGTCATATTTCCATGGCTTCTTATTGCAGACCGCGCAATATCTTGCTGTGTCTACTCTGACTCAGGAACCAACCTCCCTTGTATGTCCACACCATCCACATTGCTAATCCTCTAGCAGCCCTTATCAGATCGGGAAACTCTACAGCTGCGGTCTTTTCCATGTCCAGTCTTTTCTACTTACCTTGCAATAATTTTCATATCCTCTGACTGTAAATCAGCTCATGTAATCTCCCACTTCTGCTTTTGTAACAAGGGTTCACTATGAAAAGATAACTTTGTGTTGAAATGTCAGATGTAAAAGTCTTAGTGGAGAATCTCTGGAAAGAGAGAAAAAATCCCACAAACAGACTTTCAAATGACTTTGTCTACCATTATTAAACTAGAACACAAAATGCTGTGATCTGCCCTTCCATTGAACAATGTCTCCATTGCATTTATGCTTTCCCAGTGTCTCAGCCCAGGCTTTTGGGGAGAGGCATCATCACAGACAGATGAAGTGACCACAGGGGCAAATGAGACATTGCCAGAAAAGAGGTACCAAGTGCCAGCTGATGGCAGGGATGTGCCTACATAAGCTATTAGTTTTGGTAAACCTTAGTGTCTTGCTCACTCTCTCAGAAATGTTTTCAGGTTAAAGAGTAAATTACAGCCAGAAGGTGACAGTGAGAGATGACATGAGAAAATGTTATCAACAAGACAAGGTTAATGACCTGTCCCATGAGCTGCCCAGCTGAGACCCTTTGTCACTGCACTACGTCACTTAAATGAAATGAGTCCCCAAACAGAGGGCAAATACTCTGAAAGTTACAGTAAGAAATGAGAATGGGAAAATGGGGGAAAAAATCTACTCACTGTCATTATTATGTTCAGTATATCAGTGTGAGTACAGGACATCTTCTGCATATATAAGCCAGGTTTTCTCTGCTAGCACAGTAAATAACAAAAACAACCATTCCACTTTTCCGAACATTAGAATGCGGCTCTATATGCAGTTTCATGATAGATTACATATTTTAACTGTGCTGCCCAAGGAGTTTTATTGCTGACCCACAATTTTCAGTGTCTTCCTTGCTCCCGGGTAGAACAAACTGTGATCTACTGCCATCAAGTTCTTCTAAGTTGAATAAGATGAATGGGGTTTCCACAAGTTTGACACTCTCATTATCTTACGTTTTTAATATGTTATGTGCAATTTTTTCAATCTTCAGGACAAATGAAATATTATATAACTTTTTATTACAATTTTTCTCAATACACTGTGTCTAAAAGTTACACCACTTAGATATCAGGTGACTGAAAAAAAAGAACAAGCCGTCTGAAGCCAGATGTGTTAATTATGTGGGACAGAAATATTAACCAAGAGAAAAAGAAGGGAAGGAGTTGAACCATGTGACAGATTCTTGCACAAAGACAAGAATGAAATCTGTCCTAAAAAGGCATGGGGGGAAGCTCCATTATTCCATCATGGGCTGGAAACAGGATAGATTGCTTCAGGCACCTTCACCAACAAACCAGACAATACACAATTCAAAAAGCCCTCCGGTGCAAAGTAACTTAGATGGAAAAGTCAATTATCCTTTCACACGAGCTGCCTTCGATACTTGAGAATTTTAATGCTTTCTTGTGGGCTTCTCTTTTTGTAACTAAGAAAGCCAGAAAGCAAAATCACTGCTGTCTTGTGAGTTTTTTGGTGAAATTTCTCCTTTATCTGTAAATAGCCTATAGAAATCCCTCCAGATTTATGAAAATCAGTGCGGTTTAACTAGGCAGGCCTCTCTGTCAGGCCTGGCTATTTCTCTACAGAAGGGTGAAAAGGAAAATCCTAAATTGCCCATCACCCACTGGAAAATGGTATTCTCAAAACCTGCAGGGAAAGTCTTGACTGCATCTGCTTATTGGCAAATTTCCTAAGGTGAAGAAAGACCTTTTTTTCATGATGTGTGCTAGTCTCGACAGCTTCAGTGAGCAACCTTGGGTGGTGGCATCACCATGAACTGTTTATTTTGTTCTCTGACACTCTTCCTTCTCCTGCCTGTCAGGGTACACGGGCAGGTGCATCATCCCCTTTATCCCCACACAGCAGCAGTCCTGGGCAGCTCACATGAGGACACTGGAAGGATCACTTATGCATTAATTAGCAGGACACTTAATTCCAACCTGAGCAGCAAAGTCTCTGCTCCTAATCCAGCTGGGGTGCTGTGTTCATCTACGGACACTACACTAGGCGTGCTGTTATAAGGTTCCCTGGCAAAGTAGAGCTTTCATTCTTACCTAATATTATTTTACCAATTTGTCTTCATTTCTGCAGGGTATTTTGCCTGTGTAAGTGCATAAGACAGAAAGATGCTCAGCTCTTTTTAACAGTTTTGCTAAATGAAACATAAAAAAGCTAAGTGGGTGAGAAAAAATTTATTTAAATCACCTGTGGAAGGAGCAGTCCATCTTTACTGTAACTCATATGTTTCTAAAGAATAATGGTGGATTTTTTCCCCCACATTGCATATTCCATTCTTTTCCAAGTTCCTTACAACTTTAAGAACATAGGAAGCCAAGGAAACAAATAATTTACCTTTCTTAATTTTGTCTTGCGACTTCATCCCACACAAAGTATTTCCTTTGTCCAGTGCTTCCATAACCCTATTTCAAGTTAATAAGGAATGATTACAGTAAACACTAAAAAGCCTGTCTTTTCAGAGCTTTTGAATGTAATGTTTGGCTCTGTACCCTTTCCAGAGTTCCATGTAAATGCAACAGAGTACCAGAGCTTTCCCTCAGCCCTTGGAAGGCAGTAGGACTGGATTTTGGATATGAGAGTCTTTAGGAATAACAGATCAACTGGCCACATGTATTCAGCATGGAAAGTCAAATAAGTATTCCCAATATCCAGCAGACGTGTTAGTATGCTGATGATTTAAACACATTTTTCTGGCATAATTAAGAAAGCACTTTTTGGGAGACCTCATCACACTGTAACTGTCTCAGTAATTTGCCATGCAGCCTGCAATATCCGTTTTTAATTCCAGGAATAATTAGATATCTCCTGGGACTTGCCCTGAATATATTTTCGTGTCTGTCCTGCATACTTCTTCAGATAAACTGATTTTGCATCTCATCAGGGAAAGCACATTAGAATCACCATTAATTTTTGGCATTTGGAATTCTACAGTAATATGATAGCTAAGATGTAAATTGGCCTCTGCACTCATCTTTTCACACTTCTTTCTTAGATAAATATCACTTATGTTACTACTAGTTAATAATAAAGCTGAATTAAATGTAAGGTGCCCTCTGTTAGCAGGGATCTAATATCAGCTTCCCTGAGAAAAGTAACAAGCTCTGTGTAAACCTGGCTGGCCATGCTAGGAAATGGTCCAAACTTTTATCCAGGCCTGGAACCAGCCCAAACATCAACATTTCAAATATTTGCTTCCTCCCTGTGCAACTATTTCTCTCTCTCTGAAGAATGGGATTTTCTCTATCAGGTTATGCTGTGTGGGCTCACCCATCAAAGGTTACTGAATATTTCTGACAGAAGTGGCTCCAGACTGTCCCAGTGCTTTGGGGGATCACTCAAAGGAGAGTGTCCAAGCAAGGAGGTCAGTACCATAGCGACAGACACAGGAGAAGTAGCCTGGTGGGCTGTTCATGTGAATGTGTAAGATTGAATGCTTTTGTTGTTTGCAAAGGGATAGAGAAGTGTGAAAAACCAGGCAGGTTATGGTTCAAGACACCTAAATTGAAGATTCAGCATGTAGGTGTCTGTTATTTTATTAGTTATTTAATCAAGCCCAAAACATATTATTGTCAAACGTGTCCTTGGTATGCTTTCATTATAACTTACATCACTCCATTACCAAAAGACAAGAACCTGATGTGCCATATGTTTCTCTGCAGCTGTGAAGGTTATAGTTGCCATATCTAGAAATGGAAGAGAAATGTCATGTGTCCAGGTTCATCTTTCTATCTAGACAGCATTTCTCCTTCAGAAATATTTTGAAGCCTTTTGTTCTCTCCCGGTTTTTTTCACTCAGATAATGAGATTCTCACCAACTCTTCTGGGGAACATTCCTCAAAACTTTCCCTGTCCTAATGCCATCCTGCACAAATCATTACTTTCCATTGCTGCAATTTCTCAAGTGTTTGCCATCAAGTTGTCTCCATTGTCCCTCAACCTTGATTCATCTGCTCCACACTATGTAACCACAGCTCAGTTTTCAGTCAATAATAATTTTGTTTCCTTTTTGTTACTCACTTATCTTCTAAACTCATTTTAATTACCACCCACATCCTAGCATCACATCATTAGCAGCCACATCCTAGCACCGTATAGACACAAACACCCTTGGCTAGAGCTTCTGTGGGCTGTGACTGTAATGTATCACCACACCAGAGTGAAAAACAGAGCAGATTTCATGAGGTTTGCTCTGGATGCACTTCTTGCAACAAAGGTACCAGCTAAGCTCCTGCAGCCTCATGGATTATAGCTGTACCAATACAGAGAGATCTCAGCCCCGTCAGTGCTCCTGTACTGGGTTGCGCGGGAAGCAGGTTGCTAATGCCTCTTATAGGAATCATAGGATAGTTTGGGTTGGAAGAGACCTTGAAGGGTCATCTCGTCCAACACCCCTGCAATGAGGAGGGACATCTGTAACTAGATCAGGTTGGTCAAGTCCAACCTGACCTTGAATGTTTCCAGGGATGGGATATCCGCAACTTCTCTGGGCAATGTGTTCCAGTGTTTCACCACTTTCATCACAAAATTTTTCTTCCTTATATCTAGTCTAAATCTATCCTTTTTTAGTTTAAAACCATTATCCCTTGTCTCATCACAGCAGGCCCTGCTAAAAAGTTTGTCCCCATCTTTCCTGTAGGCTCCCTGTAAGTACTGAAACGCTTCTGTTCTCAATTGAAACACCTCTGTTATCAAGCGTACTGCAGCATTTCCTTATTTCATATGTATTGCAAACTTTTTTTCCAGGACACTAAGATGTTAAATGTGACCATACAAGGTCCTATACAAGGACCAGTACTTGCACAGGGACAAGTCCCAGCCCACAATGTGTACACATAGCACAGAGAGGTTCTAAGGTGGCCACAGCAGTGGTGCACCATCAACAAGGGACTGGTGCGGAACTTCTTACAAAGCCTATGGAGAACAGGCCCTTCTTTCCATCCTGACCTCTTGTTGTGGCAACTTGCTCAGTAGGACTGGCATAAAGTTATTATCTTCTTATTATTTTAGCCCACAGAAAGACCTCACAGCACGTGTTAATGCCCATCCTAGCTGGATGTCAACTAGCAATCCATTGTAACAACCTCAACAGTTTGCTGCTAATCCTACTAGCCTGCAAATGCCCTTTCCTCTGTTTTATTATTTCCTGTACTCAGCGCATGGTAGGGTTCCTTCCTTTTCCCATGAGGCCGTGATCTATTTCTCATTGCTTGCCAGTCGACCCATTCGCCATTTGAGAATTCAATTAGTTGAAATTATCTTTATATTTGTGCTGTAATTTTGCAATTGTCGTTGCAAGTGACACACCATAAACAAAATGTTCTTTGAACCACTGCCGATATCTAGTAAAATTTGCCAATACTTAGTTATGACTACAGTAGGTTTTGAGTTGTACTCTCACTTCAGCCCAAAATGGCTAAAGCAAATTTTTCATACTATGCCTTGTGAGGAGACCAATCTAACACCCACTGGAGTCAGTGGAAGTCTCTCTGTTCCCTTATGTAAGCAATGCTCCTGGCCCTGTAAAAAGTATAATTATAACTAAATTTAACACTACAGAGTGATAGCAGTGAATGGCTTTGCAAATGGAGGAGCAGTCTTATTTACTGCAGAAGAAACAAGAGATGTCCCAGCTTCCTCATCTGCAAACCAGTTAGGGAACCACCTTCATGACGACAAAGCTCTTAGAAAGGAAGGCACTTAACATTTGGGTTGTTTACTTTCCCAGTCTCCAGGGTGTAAGTATGAAGCTATTTTTCTTAATTATCACCCCTCTAAAAAGCCATCCAAGTGTCCTTTATGAAAGGAAATCAAAACAAGTCACAGATGTTTAATACAGCTTCACTGTAGACAGCTGGCAGGTAGGTAGAGTATACCTATAAAGATTTATATCTCTTCACAGTTAATATAGATGATCAAGAATTAAAATAAGAAAGCTTAAGATTACTCAAATATTTCCTACGTCATGTACATTTTTGTAGGACAACAGGCTCTTTTTATTAAAATATTTTGGAAAAATATCTTTTAAAATGTTTTTTCCCCCCTCCCTAGTGATCTCTCAAACTGCAAGACTGAGAGAGAGAGAGACTGGACTTCACTATATTTTCCTACAATTCTTAGTGTAACTCTTCACAATGAAAGCAAATTGTTCCTCTGCAAATGGTAAGGAGTGATAACATATGGAAAAATGTTCTATATACCCTGTAAACTTTAGAAGTGCGCTCTGTTATGTACAAATTCTCTAGGAATGTACCTGAATTCTATAGGTGTTGAAAATTTCTCCTAGAACAAAGGCCTGTGCTGCATATATCCAGCTCGCCCTTCTCCCTCTAGCATTTATCAGATACAGCTTTTGTCCTGCTAGATTCTTAAATCAGAATTCAGTTTTCAGAAACTATAGGAAACCCTGTTCATTTTAGACTTCAGTCTTAGTGACACACACTGCCTTTTTTGCCTGTGTTCTTTTCATTCTTGTTTTGAAAACATTATTCCTTAATGGAAAAGGCGTAATAACTTTCACAGAAGTTCTTTTCCAGCTTGACAGTATCAGACTTAAATTTCTGAAAAGGGAACCCAATGTAGATGGAACTCAGAACTGACCAGAACTTTAATTTGCTCAAGGTTGTTCAGAAGTTCACAGGGCTGAAGGAAGAGGTAAGGGGACAGTGAGGGAAGCACAGTGTAATCTCCTCTGCTCACTGGATTCACGCTTACTGGTGCTATTAGGGCTAAATGTAGGGAGAGAGGCTGAAGATCTGTGCTATTTCTCTTAAACTGGTTATGTCATCCTGAACTGATTCCCATATTAGAGGGATCTCTTCACATGGTGTAGCCACCACGACAGCTGTCATACTGCATTTCTTCTGGGACCTGCCTTAAGGATGGTGTCATTGGAAGGAGGAGAACATGGGCAAGACTTCCATGAGACCCAAATCCTGGCAGCCCTATTGTCCCTTGGAGCCACTTCCTGGCTTAATGAGCCTGAGGAGCTCTTAAAGTTCCCCTGAGTCCCCCAGGAGTGGGCAGCACAAAGCTGGCATACAGTGCCATCCTTGCCACCCTGCCAGCTTTCCCTCCACAACCCTTAATTGCTCTGCAACTTTTCCTTTTGAAAATGAATGGTTTGTTCATCTTGACTAGAGGGATACAAATAACAAGGTCAGATATCCCCTGCTGTAAAAAAAAAAAGAGAAAAATTAATATTTTTTAGACTTATAAAATATGTTGATTTACTCATATAAAAGTGTTTGAGATGTTCAGAGATTTGCGTGTGATGAGTTGCTTCAGCCACTGAGCATGTTTCTTAACACTGCCATTGCCCATGATGCTTTGATACTATCGTGCCACAGTCCCTGACTTTCCCTCTCCTGACACTGGAAGTATGATTAAGTACCGTAAAGCCTTTGGCAAGGATCTGTACTTTGTGCTGGTGCACTCCCCTTAGATCAGGAGGCATACAGGGAAAAAATAGCTGTTTTGTTTCACTGAAGATCGTCATGAAAAGATTTCCATCTGATAATCAAGTCTCTTGAGTGTTATCATGACTCAGGCCCATATATTAATTGAAAATTACAATTAACCTCTCTTCCTGCTGTCTGACTTGACTTAAATCCCACATATTTTGCCTCTTCGTATTTTGAAGTTTGAGGGGGAAAAAAACTTCAAAATGTGTTATTTGTGAATGTCTTTTCAACTCTTCCCTAGTATTTCTCAATGAATAAACTGCGTAAACATGTACAGTAATTTTGGCAGCATGAAATATTAAGGCCTGACTTTTGGCTTTGGCAAACATTTCTGTGTTATTCAATTTGTTTGGTTAGGATCTATTTTAGTTTACTAACTCAATTCCCAAATGGCTTTTGTGCAGCTCAGTTTTATAGTCTCAGTAGTGTCTCTCATAAGTAAGCTGCTTAACTAATAAAAATTACCCAAATTAATAATACATTCCTCTATTTCAAAATGTCAACAATACGGAGTAGAAGTAATTGCCAATAAATCTTTCCCAAACCTAAGTTTAAAAAAAAAAAAAGCATAACAGCAGCCCAACATTTTACTGCAAACATACTCATGTTGGAAGCAGCCAGAGACCTGCATGGGCTAAGAATGAGTTTTGGTGAGTTCCAGGACTGTTTGCTTTGCTGCCATTTAATGTTCTATTTGGGCTTCTCTGTGCCAAATGGTTTCCATATTTGTGTTTTTTGAGCAAGTCACATAAAGTTCTCATTTACTTCCTCGCAAAATTCAGACAATACACTTCTTTGATGTTTTAGACCAAACTTGGGTGCAATTTTCAGCATGATATGGAAAATGAAATAACTATATAGCTTAAACATCAACACATGCATTCCAGCACGTATGAATTAAGGAGCCAGAAGTCAGCTCTTGCCAGAAATTCATCATTATCTGGGAACAATGCAAGGAGTTGCTTTAACTTTGCTCGACCCCCAGAGACTGCATGCTGACAGCCTAAGCTTCAGCCCAAAAAGAGTGCAGCCATTATGGGTGTTTTCATTCCTGGAAGGTGGGCCTGGGGAGCAGACTTCAGCTCTCCCTGCTCTCCACACCGTCAGCCTAGTGCTCTGAAGCACTATGGTGTGGTGTCACCTCCATCTCATTAGGTTCTCCTGCTGTGACCTGTACATAGGCACTTTGCTTCAGAAGCAAGGAAGGTGTCCGCTGGCATCCATGCCTGATGAGCAGGGCACTCAGCTGGAAGCGCAGAGGGGGATGTTGATCTCCTCCAATTCAGGAAGAGGTAGAAACTGAACCTGACTCTTCAACTTCCCGATATCAGTATGGGAAAGTGGGTGTTATTGTTGGGCAGGCTTTACAATAAATGAGTTCCTCCCAGCTGCAGTCTTCACCTGTGAGAGGGTCCCAGGCACTGGACTAACCTTGTCCACAGCCCTAAGGAGTTACCAAAGGCTGAGCAAGAGATGAGTCACCCCTACATACTCAGAGGCTACTTCTACGCTTCCCTGTGGCCAGGTGCCATGGTATGACCATCTTCATGCAACTAAACATGCTTAGCCTTCAAAGTAGAATGGCTGCATCCAAACCACCTTTTGGGAATGGTCCCAAATGCCAGGGGTCGCTCCAGCAGTTTAACCACAAAGGCAGTTGTGGCTCAGGGTCTGCATCCGGGTCTTGGTACTGTTTTTACCAGCATGGCCACAGCCTGTGGGAGTGACCTGCCTCTGCTCTCCTGATGCGTAGTAACTGCACCCTGAAACTTTTTGATATAAAACTAAGCAGTTTTAAAAAAGAAAAAAGAGAAAAGAAGACTGACTAGCTGACAGACAAGCCTGATTTCACTAGTTCTGCAAATGCAGAAAGGAAAAGGGAGTGAGGGATGGGAGCTGGCAAGATATTATCTTTAATAAGCAATATGTCACTTGTCATCACCAAGACAAAAGCTTCACTGCGTGAGGGTGCTCAGAGGATACAGCTTTTCTGTGTGGTTTGGCAGCTTCATGCTACTGGCACCAAATCACCCGTGAGGGTTGGCACAGACAACTTGAGAAAGAGAAAACTTTTACCCCCTGAAATTTGATTGCTCTGAATGAAATGAGACTAAAGAAGATGAAAACAGAGGCCCAAGATCAACTTTCAGCAGTAAATCACTAAAAATTGAGAAAAACTTTGTCTTTAATGCAGCCTAGGGAAAAATTTAAATTGTAGAATGCAATAGAATAGACTACTTCAGTTGGAAGGGACCTACAACAATCATCTAGTCCAACTGCCAAATTAATTCTTAACATTAAAAAATTATTCCCTCAGGTGAGTTACTGCAGTGCCAGGGAACCTTGTATTCCAGCCACCAACTAAGATGCACATTACTTCGAAAAGGAGATGCCCTGATGAAAGAGAATGTGCCACAGTAGTGATGGGCACAAAGAGGGTCAGGGTCTCCGCCCGAGAGTCCTTTCAGGGGTGGACTCACATATTAAAAAGTTGCACAATTAAACTTGAACAGATCATTGATTTGATAATGACAAAGTGCCAAATCTGTATTAAATGCCCCAAGTCCCATCATTTAGCAACAAATCAAAAGGAAACTATGAGGTGTGTGAGGATAGATGGTAAAATTACTGATAATACAATTGGCACAAGGAAAAACATTTAATAATATATGTTGAAATAATACCTAATAATAATAATACATTAAACAGGACAGGCTGTACTACACCAACACATTGAATTTCTGGTCTTCAGGAACCACTGTGAACTGCTTGCCAACATCAACCAAGAGCAGGCACTTCTAATCCATGGCACATAAGCTCTTGGCTCCTAAGAGGTAGGAAAGTTAGGGTGGCTTCCCTAAGGTCATAACAGAGAGGCTCTCAGTGCCAGGGAAGTGGGTATTTGGATGAAATGCCTTTTGCCAAGCCCTGTCCTACTCATCCTGAAGCAACCAGGAGTTACACTTAGATAGTGTTTCCAAAGTCTTGATGCTTTGTGGGGTGGGGGAAAGCACCCTTATTCCAGATTATGGGTGACAGTTTTAAGCCATTTATGTATCATATATGTCTATGTATCATATAAAAATCTATTTTTCTAATTATCTAATTATCATATAAAAATCTATTTACCAAATAGAGAATTTAATCTGGTGGGTTTTTTCTAGCCTGCTGTGCCCTGTCACTTGTATGCACAGGCTGCAGTGAAAGAAGTAAGTAGGAACTTTTGGGCTGCTTGTCCCACTTCTGCTCACAGGGAATGAGCAGAACTAGACGTAGTAGCCAATTCTTCTTTTACTGGACAGATCAACACAACTTTATCTTCATGTCATATACAAAAAGCATGAATCAAACTTGTCACTTAAAATAGGAAAACACTTGTGTTTCTGTGGCCTTCCGGATAAGAATTTTTTACCTTCTGTGTTTTGTAAATGTAAAAAACGCAAAATGTAGAAATGGTCAAGTGGAAGTAATCAGTTTTCTGTCTCAATACATTTTCTGTAACTCTAATGAAAAATCGGCATTATTGGTCTAAGGGTTAATGAAGTGAGTATTCCTCATGCTTCCTTTCTTGTTATGAATAATTTTTCAGTTGACATGCCCAATATAAAGAGTATGGATTTAGACTGTTGAACAGCAGCAGCTCCTCTCTTCGGTACCACTCATTCCTTCACAAGAGGCAGCTCCAGAGCAGCCCCAGCAGCAGCAGCAAGGACTGCACCCTTCCCAGGCTGGTGCGAAGGCAGGCAGAGTCAGGCCCCTCTCTCTAGTCTTAGCAAGATTAGCAATAGTTCTCACGAAACGATTAATATTCCAATGCAGTGAGAATTGCTGCTGGTTACAGGAAGATTCTTCTGTAAGCAGTTTGCAGCTTGCCAGAATCCCGCAGGCAAGATCTTCAACTTTCTATTGAAATGCAGAAATCAATTTTAGTTTCAGGAGATAATAAGAAATTTAAGAGTTATCAAACAATTAATTTTGCATAACTAGGCACATGCTCAGAAAGGTGAAACCAGATATTCATAACTGGGGGGAACAAAAAATGGAACTTGTCCCATTTCATGTTTGCAATCTCCGGAGTGTGCAATACCAGGAGCAGCAGAATAATAGGGTAAGCAGGGGAGAGAAGATGAGAAAGTTGTCATGTTAAAGTAGAGGAGAGCAATCACTTTATTCACAGAGTTCTCTTTTCCTTTAAACTCTTAAAAGAAAACACTACAGATCAATGGGTTTCCTCATTGACCAACTTTAGCACCAGGTTGTGAATACCAAAAGCAGCTTTGACTTGAATACAGAAGAGCTGTACAGATGACAACTGAGCTAACATCACTTGCAGTGCAGGATCTCTCTGGACTGAAGGTTTATATGTCAGGAAATGCGAGCTGCACATGTAACTGGTTCCTGGAAACCCACCTCTCCTGGGGACTCCACATTTCCTTTCTCTCCTGCCCAAAGCTTTGCAAGTTCATAGAATCATAGAATCATATAATGGGTTGGGTTGGAAGGGACCTTAAAGATCATCTCGTTCCAACCCCCCTGCCATGGGCAGGGACACCTCCCACTAGACCAGGTTGCTCAAAGCCCCATCCAGCCTGGCCTTG
>JAOXNO010000024.1:105458203-105470145 GCA_028565335.1 Limnodromus scolopaceus
CAACTTCATCCGCCAGCTCCCTCAGGACCTGTGGATGGATTTCATCAGGTCCCATGGACTTATGCACCTTCAGGTTCTTTAAGAGGTCTCGAACCCGAAGTTTACCCTGTCTTCACTGTTTGGCCTCAGTTTTTGAGGATGCTTCCCATTCTGTTCATGGTTTCTGGTGGGAGGAGGGCAAATGAGCAGATCTTTTTGAAGCAGAGCCACGTGTTCAAGTTTCTCCTTTTTAAATTTGAAAAATCTTCATTCTATACTTAAGAATAAACATCTTGTAAATTATTGTATGAAACACAAATAAATGCTTTCAAGTAAGCATATTTTTTCTGCGTGTGTTCTGCGGTTCACAGCACAAAAGCAGTTTTATTTTGTGGCAGTATGATGATACAGCTCACAAACCTCCAAATTTCCAAGTAATAAGGCGATTAGTTTCCAACCCCAAGGGTTTTAGCAGATGAGAGAATGACATAATCATACTGAAATCCAGCAGCAGAGACGTTTTACTGGCACCTGCAAAATGCCTGCATATGTAACACCCGTGCAAGCAAAAGGCCAGTTCTCTTTCCACTAGCATCCTCAAAGCTCCCTTCTGCACACAGGAGCTGAGTTTACAGCAGTGAACAGAGCTTCTCGACATCAGGTTTCAGCTAGATAAACACCCGTAGGTCTTTACCAGTGAATCTCTCTGGGCCTTAGTTTCTAATTATTTTCTGTTTTGTCAATTTAAATTGTAAGCTTCTTGGTACAAGAAGAATCTCTGACTTATCAAATAATTAGAGTTGTATAACCAGTCACACGCCTGAGAAAGGTGAAAGCAAAACTTTGCCCAGGGTATGAATGAAAATGAATTTCCTAACATTTTGCATTCCATTTCCTGACAAACTTGCCTTGTCAATTTAAAACTGTAATTATTTTGGTCAACACAGTTCTGCGGCTACAGTTTACAGAGAAAGGCAATAGCCGGGCTGGGTAGACCCTTCGGCTCCTGCATCGGGATGGCTGGGAGCTACCACATTTCCTCCCACTTCTGCATGGGAGGCAGCACGAATCCCAGAGCTGATCACTTATTTATGTTTCGCATCCGAGGGTTGTGAGAGGCATCAGCCGTGTCCCCCAGAGGAATGGAGACATGTGGAAACAGCCTCTGGTTCAAAGGGAGAGCTCTGTGCCAGCACACCACTCCTTCAGAAGGTACCACAAGTACCTGTGTCAGCTCTCTGTCCCCTGGAGACCCGCCTGTTGTCACTGCGAGTCTCTGCAGCCTCTAACCACTGCCACAGCTGATACAGTTAAGTAAAGACTCAAAGCCACATGCATCCTGCCCATGCAAGTGCATTTAACAAAATAACGGCAGAAACTCAGCTTGATTTCTAGGTGATTGATTTTTTTTCAAGACTAGCATTTTGAGTGTATTTGATTATAAAAATCAAATAATGAAGAGAAATGCTTTCTTCTGTCACAAGCCTGCTTTGAAGAGTGATGATTCTTCATTTCCTAACTTGATTTATTCAGCTAATCTACTTGACCTTATGCAGACCTTCTGGTTTCATGTCTGAATGGTAAGGAGGAGCAGTTCTTAGTGCATGCAAAAAAGCCAGAGGAACTATGAAGAAAACTGAAGCCCAAAACACATTGTTTCATGAGGAAAAAGTAAAACCTATATTTATTACAAAGGTCTTCTCTCTTCTCTACATATGTACTGTGGGAACCCAAAAATAAAATTATTAGTCTAAGATAAAAAAATATATTATTCAAAACTGTCTTTCTGGATTATATGAATTTTTTATGTGAGTAAGGCTTTGTGTGTCCCCTATGATCAGCAGGCAGGAACACATCACGTACAGGTTACAGGCTTAGAGAAAGATGCTCAGAAGACTTTATTCACCTCATACAGCCTGAGTGGCCATCACTCTGTGCCGGTCCCAGTTCTGATCCTGTAGTCTGACATACTTTTTCACTTGAACTACAACATCTTCCCTCATACAGGGGACCCAGCATGAACCTAAGGAGCAAGTTGAGTCTTTACCCTTTTCTTGTGCCACTGTCAAAGAGCAGCAGGAAGGACACTGGCCTTGCAAGGTTTTGGCAAACCCCAGGTAGTCCTTCCTTCCCTAGCAGCTTTTGTGTTTTCTTATCCTTCCTTTCTCTGCCTAATTTTGTGCCAATATTTTTTCCCTCATCAGAAGTGGCATCCAGAGAGGATGTGAGTACCCAGCTGGCACCAGATGCTGGCACCTGGAGGAGAAATTGCAAGTTAATTTTAGGCTTGAAGGGATCCCAGTTCGGGGGTTGGTCTCACTGTCTGAAATAGCAGGTACAGTTTTTCCTCTGCTATTGGCAGAGCATCCTCAGCTGTCCCTCTGGATTAATCTTCATCCTGACTGCCTGTGGAGCAGAGAAGAGCTGTCTTTCCTGCTCTCCTAACACAACCAGCAGGATTACCACTTAACAGAGTTGTTTTCTCCAAGAGGAACTGTAACAAAATCTGAGAGAAAGACATAACCCTGAATGAGTGCCAGTGGCACTACCTGTTTGAAGAAGGGGATCTCTCTTGTTGACTGTCAACTGGCAAGAGGGAATATTAACAACTCAGGTGGAGGACTGGCCAAATATACAGTTTTGGGGATTTATACCAAGATAAAAGGACGTTCCCTCCACTCACGTGGCAAATGGGCCCCTTGGAGACCTCACAGCTCAGTGCAGAAGGAAGATGCAGAAGGAAGAGCTTCGTCTCTTAGTGCTTGTGCTTTATATAGAATAATAGAATATTCTAGGTTGGAAGACACCTTTAGGATCATCGAGTCCAACCATTAACATAACACTGCCCAAAACACCACTAAACCCTGTCCCTAAGCACCACGTCTACTCATCTTCTAAGTACCTCCAGGGATGGTGATTCAACCACTTCCCTGGACAGCTTATTCCAATGCTTGACAACCCTTTGGGTGAAGAAAGTTTTCCTAATATCCAGTCTAAACTTCCCCTGGTGCAACATGGGGCCATTTCCTCTTGTCGTATTGCTTGTTACTTGGGAGAAGAGACCAAACCCCATCTCTACAACCTCCTTTCAGGTAGCTGTAAATAGCGATAAGGTCTCCCCTCAGCCTCCTTTTCTGCGGACTAAAAAACCCCAGCTACCTCAGCTGCTCCTCATAAACTCGTTCTCCAGACCCCTCACCAGGTTCGTTGCCCTTCTCTGGACATACTCCAGAACCACGATGTCTTACTCTTTTCTAGCTAAAAATATCATCTGTTGGGTTGATTAGTCTTAGTTCTCTGTTCCAAAATAGTTGGTATTTAAGATAATTGGAGTTTTCTATTACCTATACAACGTGTCCTGAAGAAACCCAAAGGAACAAGTACCTTTATGAGTAGTACTTGTACCTTTATAGTACAGAGCATTTTAATGGGCAGCTGGAAGGGAGCTTGTTAGTAGGCATAGGGTTAGGCTCATCCTCCTCTTTGGGGATTAGACATGTAGGATCAGGCAGCTTGATTCGATTTGAAAACCCAGACAGCTGTGCTCTTCGTTAGCTGAGAGGTAACTAACAGCAATAACTCACACACTTGAGAGTCACAACTTGTTTGATGATTAACTTGTGACCTGCTTGAAATACCTTTAAATGAAAGTTATTTTCCAGCACACTGGTCATTATTTTGTTAGAAGATATATATAGCATAACAGACATTTTTCAGAGTGCCAGTAAGCCTGAAGTCTGAGATTTTGACTTCAGAAGGAAAGGATGTAAACTGTTGAGAGAAACGCAGAGCAGTATTCTGCAGAAAACTTTGTCCAGAAATAGCTTCGGTCAGACAGAGACACATTTGAATATGCACCTTTAGGTACCCTATATTAAGTGCTTTCTGCTTCTTCTGAACATTGTGACAGTGCGTGCCATCTACTGTGAAACACAGCTCCTGACAGAAATGAAGGATAATAGTTTCTAAAACACAGTGGAAAAACTGAGTCTTTCCATTGCCTTTAATGGGCTTTGGATCCATACCAAACAAGCTGCAGTGATGTGCTGCTCACTATAATTCACTGGCCCTTTCCCCCGGCCTTGTGGCGAGAGAAGACCATCTGGTGAAGTATGTGCTGCCTGCAGCAGCTCCACGCCGCTTCACCCTTTGGGCTGCAGGCAACGGCCAGGCCTGGTGCCGTGTTTGTGACCCAGGTGGTCTGAGAGGGAAAGAGAAAAACCCTACCAAAGGCAGAGGCCAGCTCCAGCGGTTGTCACGGATGCAGCCCTTCTTCACTCTGCTCTGTCAGGGGGGTCCCAAAGTCACAGCCAAGAAATTGTTCCAGCGCTTTGGGTGTGCAGCTTTCCTGCAAAGGAGGGAAGACTGCAGAAACCCAGAGCTGATAGGCAAGATACTGCTCCTTAAGTGCTGCATTTGGGCAGGTGTCACCAAAGTGCTGCCTCCCTGAACCTATCATCTCTCCAGAGCCCATGGAAAGGAGCAGAAGTTGCCAACAGTTATCTTGTCTCCTTGCCCACAGGCAGTTCCGTTCCCCCTCATCCAGGGACACAGCCTACGGGTGGGCACTGCCAAAGCTCCAGGCTTATCTCCATGTTTCATTCTTTCCTGCAGCAGCACCAGCACGCAGGACTCTTGTCCCATCTGTTCCCATCCCCAGGCAATGCACCAGCCGTGCCAGCCCAGTTGTGCGGCAGATCTCTGCTGGGAGGCAAACACACCTCCTGCCCCCCTGCTCCCTGCCACAGTTTGCGTTGTGGCCTCCAGGGTGCCGGAGAGGGGAAAATACTGTTCTCAGAGCCACGGTCTCAGGCTGCTGTTCAAAAACTTGCTTTAAGACAGCATGAACTGCACCCATCCCTAAAGCTGCTGGTGACTTTCCATCTCCCCAGGCCTTTTCTGCCCAGCTTTCCCCAGCACCTAGAGCTGGCAGAGGTCTGGCCAGCTGGGTGCCAAGCCAAAGTAAGGTGCTGAAGTGTGATACGGTGACAGGGGGACAGGGCCATGTCCCACTCCTGCTCCCTGTACAGCCACACAGACACTCGGAGGTGGCAAATGGGGATGACTGTCCCACTCCTTCCAGGGTTCCTGGGTGATAACCCAGCAAGAGCTGCAGCCAACTGAGGTTACAGCCGGGTAGTATTTAGGTTCCTGTTCTCCCTAAGTTTAGTGGGCTGGTGGTTTTGAATTCAATTCCATTATTGGTGTGAAGAGGAGTTACAGGTTGTTTTCTCCACACTGGATTGCTACAAGTTATACATATGCAAAATTGTCTTGAGCTTAGGCTTCAATGCACAAAAACTTGTGTGCACGTAGTAACACCCCTCGAAATGAAAAGACTGAGTAATTACTAGATACAGAGCTCCTTGCAGCAAGAAAAAGGTCATTCTGCAAAAGAATGTCTTTTTATTCCTGAAATGAAGCTGCTGAAATAACACTCACAGTGAGGTTTAGCAGCAGAGGTGTCAGCAGTTCCATTAATAAGAATTACTTCCAGCTACTCTGCAGCTGAAGCAGCGTGACACCAGGCAAACTCACATCTCTTATCAGGTATAAAAAACACAACCATCAGCTCTCCTGCTTCGTCTGTGACTGTTAAGATGCTATACAAAGGAGACCAGGCATCACGTCCCATTCTGGGGCGCCTGGCCTTTCGTGAGAAGTTCATTTTATTCATAAGCAAAAGCTGATTTGCTAAATCCAGCCTATAAAACCAGAAGTTAAGGTAGGTGTAAGATTATAATCAGAGAATTAAAATGTTAGCCTGTCCACATCATAAACCCCCATGCATTCTTTTTAGTAAGTAGATAAAAGGATTTCTCTAATCAGTGCTTGTTCACTGACTGTAAGCTAGCATCTAAAATCTTGGCAGTGATCTTCAGCACATTTGCTGAGATAAAATACCATTATTAACAATTAGAGCAGAGTTATTCTGAAATATTTTCTTCACTTGAGCAATTATCTGGGTAATCACTGACAGAAGCGTACAGGCAATGATGCCAAAGCACAGAGCTGAGTTCTTTCTTCCTGTTTTCCAGTCTTATCCTCAAATTAAAAACCGCTATGAGCCAGTGGAGTTAACCTGTGTGTACAACAGAATCATGCAGTGTTACCACATCCAAGCTTACGCAGAGACTTACTTTTTCCATATTTTCCGACTCTGAACTTGTTCATTCAAATTTAAGCACACATGTGCATATTCACCAAGGTCCCCGTACTCTGCCAACTCCACATCATATGAACCTTGTTTGGTAGGAGTCTCCACTTCTGAAAACGTGCTAGAGTGCAGCTCAGTGCTGGGGACACTGCCCACCTGAGAAGCACAATCATTGAGAACATCTCCATCTGATAATGTAGATTGCTCACAGCAAACCCAGGTCTATAAAAAGATCCTGCAATCACATCCCTCCTAAAGCAGATTTTGGGATCCAAGAGGTCCTACATAATAGAAGGGCTATGAAGTAACGGCAGACAAATATGTAGTGGTGTTGCAAAGTCCTGATGGGACATCCAAATGACAAGTGGAAATGGAGTGCGTTGCCTCACCAGTTTAGCCAGGAGGAGAGCATTTTGGTTTATTTCACAGGCCTGTAGTTCACAACCCTTTTACACTCCCTTGCTGAGTGGTTTGCCTGCTGTTCCAAGGAAAGTAATTATTCTGCTGGAAGTCTCATTTTGTCTTTGAGGTTTATCTTTGCATTGTCATTGCTATATAAATAGAATCTTAGCTAAAAATAAGCATTTCACAATGTTTATCAGGGACTTGCTTCCATACCAAAATAGATTTGTGTGTGTGTGCATAACATACAACCATAGAAATCTTGATAAATTGAATCACTGAATTTCACTGAATTTCACTGAATTTTTTGGAGTTGGAAGGGACCATAGAGATCATCTAGCCCAACTCCCCTGCCAAGGCAGGACTACCCAGAGCATGTCAGAGCATGCCAGTCAGGACTGCATCCAGGCGGGTCTTGAAAATCTCCAGAGAAGGGGACTCCACGACCTCCCTGGGCAGCCTGTTCCTATTTCTCAATAGAGAAAAAAACCACAACTCTAAGCACCCAAGTACACTCTCTTGCCAACACTTTCCTTTCACTAGGAAAAGAAAAGGGATAGGTGAAATTGTTGAGGTATTTCTCTAAGAACAAAGTCTGCTATTCCTGACATGAAGCCAAAATAATTATTTTTAAGAGGTCCTAAAAGGTGGGAAAGTCAGGTGTGAGTTAAGGTGTACTTTTCAAACGTCAGAATTTATATTCAGGAGGGTGTTACAGAAGATGAAGACAGAACAAGCAGTACCACTGCAGCTCTTGGTGAGTGCCTGAAACCTTCAAGATTTAGGTGGCCACATTGTGTCACTAGTCACAAGGTGACCAGAAAGATGATCTACAGGAGAAAATGTGTTTGGAAGGGCGCAAATACTTATTTTCCTTCTTGAATAGAGCTTGGTTGTTTCCTTAGGCAGCCTTCAGTAGAGAAGTATAGCAGACAGCAGCATTTCTGCAGCTGATCAGTTTTGGGAGCTCTGTCAGACCAGAGAAATTTCTTTAAAGCAATAATTGAGCATCTCTAGCTCAGTTATCCACTTACTTGGTTCAGGCAAACTTTTGCAGCCTCAGTGGGAAACAGCTACCAGAAGATCTGACTTCTGCTCCCCTAAATCTAGGCTCCTATAAAGCTCATTAGTTCTTTTTCCAGCACTGGCTGATTCTTTCTGATGTGTATTCCAGAAGAAACAGTTAAACTATAAGGACAAGCAAATGCCTAGCAATAAAATTAATCATGCATCTACTAGATAATAGAGAGGAATTAATGTCAAGTGAATGTCAACAATTAGAGCTTAAAAGGATTCTTCAGTATCATTTCATTAGTGACTGAAGTCCTGTGAATGAACACCAGAGGTGATATACTGTGAAGAGATTTTAATTTTCTAGGATATTTGATTTCCATTGCATCATTTGATATAGGTTTTACATCAAATACAAAACTGTTTTGTTTATATTGACTGCCTTACAAAAGTCCTATTGATCCCACAACTTTTGCTCAAACAGTCATGATTTCAGAAGCATGAGGATTGTTTTCGAGTTACAGAAGAGGCCAGTATTCTGGCATATCATATACAAGTATATGTATATGTATATACATATGCCAAGTATCTGGCATATCATATACAAGTAGCTTGAAGACTACTTGTATCAAAAGGAATAGTGAAAGTGATGATAAATTAATGTATACAAAACTGGAGAAGTCAGAATGTTCCATGCCCATATATAAAAGAAGGGATTTCTCATTTAAAGGTGAATTGTCTTATTGGTCCAGAGCCACAGAACTTGTTAGTCCTTCATCTTCTAAGAGATGCCATTCCAAGTACTATGCAGGTCTCACATCTTTAATTCGTGTAATAACTTGCCTTCCTACTAGGAATTAAAGAGATATTATAACTAAACATGGCAGTTCTGATTAATAATACAGAAGTGAGATAGATACATATTTTTAACTCTACATGCACAGGGCACATAGAAACCCAACCATTTGTGTTCAACTAAACTTTTAGCTTGAACAACATCTTACAGGAATGAGCACAACACTTATTATGTCTTTTATGAAAAAAAAAAATCTGTTTTAGGTATGGATATAGGAGAAAACCAAAAAGCTTTTTCTGCCCTTGATTGAGCCTGAAGCTATACATATATATGTATTTTTTTTCCAGGTCTTTTTTGAAGAAATAGGTAACATTTATTAAGGACTATATCTTAGTTTAGCTTCTGGTCATAACAATATGGAGATTGAATCAAATGGAGAGTTTTAGGATTGCTTAACTTTATATCTATCTTAAAGGTATAGCCTTACTTTCCTGTTAGATAAGAGGAAATTAATGCATTCCCTAAGGCAGACTTCTAAAATGGGTCAAATGAAGCAGTCTCTAAAATTACCTGTTGCTCTTCATTGACATGGGAACATTGGGTACGGGAATCAGTTTGACACAAGAACTTAAATTTAGGTACTTCTGAGTACACTAGGTTTCTAAGTTCCCATTACAGTCACTGGAGCCTTAAGAGCAATTCAGCTTACCATAAAGTAGGTATCTAGTGGCTGGTCAGCTGAATCGTTCATTGATTGCTTTTACTAGATCTTCATTAATGGTAATGGGAGCTTAGACATTTTATATGTAGTTGCTTGTATTTAGAGGAGTTAATCTAGACTTGATCTACCATCAGAAGTGTTAGGTGTCTACCTGATAAACCTCTGCTTACTAATTCAGGGCACATGAGCCCTACTCATTGTCTCAGACAACTTCCAGTTCATTTTAAAAGAATCCTCGGAATAGCTAAGAGACAAAAATGACTCGCAGAACCAGGGTTTCCCCTGAACTCGAACCCTAAAAGGAATTGCACATAGAAAGTCATATGATTCTTGAATCATAGAATACTGGGTTTGAAGGAACCTCAAGGATCATCTGCTCCAACCTTCCTTGGCAAAAGTATAGTCTAAACATAGTGGCACAGCATCTTGTTCGGCTGAATCTTAAAACTGTCCAGTGTTGGGAAATCTACCACTTACTTGGGGAAATTATTCCAATGGCTGATTTTTCTCATTGTGAAAAATTTTCCTCTTGTGTCCAATTGTAATCTCACCAGGATTAACTTGCACCCATTAACCCTTGCCTTTTCTGTGTGACTCCTTGTAAAAACAGAGTCCCCATCTTCTTTGTAGCCACACTTTAAATACTGGAATATGGTGTAAGGTCTCCCCTAAGTCATCTTTTCTCAAGGCTGAACAAACACAGTTCTCTCAACCTTTCCTCATATGGCAGGCTTCCCAGTCTTTTGATCATCTTTGTGGCCCTGCTCTGGACCCTCTCCAGCCCGTCCACATCTTTTTTCTTTTGTAAATTTATTACAGTTAAAGCTCCCCTTACTTAAACAGAAGAAAAAGCAAGAACAAAGTATGGTTCAGCAGAAAATGATGACCAAGACATTTGCTAGAAGAGCATGGTTACTGACACAGTTAATGGCTAGGTTTCGTGCAGCCAGTTGGCACTGGCCTAACGACAGTGCTGTTAAGGAGCCAAGCACTCAACCTGGAGCTCAAATTCCATCAAACTACGGACAATGAGATGTTGCCATGTGAAAATCACCCTTGGATATCAAATTTATCACAAGGTAAGTACTTATGCAGCACTTGAGCAATAGACACTCTCAACTAGGAGCTGTGACCGGACACTGAGACAATTGCCTTGTCTTAAATCCTGCCTCATTCCTGCCATGAGGCATGTAAAGTCCATTGCTTCAAAGACAGTACAAAAAGTAACTATGCAAACCCTTTCTACAAAGTGCAAAGTTGTTGGCAGATACCTCCTTCAAGAAGTATCTCAGAGGATAGTTCATTCTTCCAAATATGGCAGGAATAATGATCCAATATACTTTTTCCTCATGTGCCAGAAAGCTCCCTCTGTAGAGGATTGTGGTGGGTTGACCTTGGCTGGACACCAGGTGCCCACCAAGCCATTCTATCACTCCCCTTCTCAGCAGGACAGGGAGGTGGGGTAGAAAAAATAAAATGGAAAAAATTCATGGGTTAAGATAAAGGCGGTTTATAAAGCAAAACCAAAAGCTGCACTCAGAAGCAAAGGAAAACAAAAGATTTTCTCTACTTCCCATCATCAGGTGATGTCCAGCCACTTCCTGGAGAGCAGGACACCAGCACACATAGCGGTTGCTCTAGAAGACAACATTGTAAATAACAAATGCCCCCCTTCTTCTTCCTCTTAGCTTTTATTGCTCAGCAGATGTCATATGGTATAGAATATCCCTTTGGTCAGTTTGGGTCAGCTGTCCTGGCAGTGCCCCCTCCAAAGATCTTACCCACCCCCGGCCTACTGGGGAGGTAGGAATGTTGGAGAGACAGCCTTGATGCTGTGCGAGCATTGCTCAGTAGTAACCAAAACCAGTAGTAACCATTACTCAGTAGTAACCAGTAGTAACCAAAACACCAAGGTGTTGCCAACACCTTTATAGATACCAATACAAAGCACAGCGCTGTGAGGGCTCCTATGGGGAAAATTAACTCCACCTCAGCCAGACCCAATACATGGATTGATGTAGGACTGGCAAATCAGTAATTTCATTTTTAGTCATTCCATGCAATATTCACAGATAGACCATGTACTCATGCCTCAAGACCCTGCTTCAGGATTTGGGTTGTGTTGGACTCTGAATTAGACCTTTACACTCCTTAGAAATTAATTAAAAAAATTAAATTGCAGGGGTGCTGAATGCCCAGAGCTTAGCTAAGTCCAGAAGGAAGTGGGAGCCCTGTTAGGGGTTTGCAAATTTTGGAGGTGGTAAAAGGACAATGAGGTGCTCAGAGCCAAAGTTTATTTGCCTTTTATTCACATACACTGTTAAGGGAGGATCCTGGTGCTTCTGAACTGGGGAGAAGTTCTTTCCAACGTCTGGTTTTTCCCAGACCTTATGTAGCACCGGTAGAAGCTCTTGTCTGGGCAGAAGGTCCACACAGTTGTCCATAGCACTGCAGGAGATACAATACAAATGAGGAGAGCATCGGGTGAAACCAAGGAAAACAAGTCAACCACAGGGACTTTATGAACTATTTAGTTAGCCTCTCTCAGTTTGGAGGCTCTGGGTGAGCCTGTGTATTGACTGTGGATTTTAAGCTGTGTATTTTAAGAGGTAACCTTTCACCGGGTACTGGGCCATCATCTGTGAAACAAAGACTACGCAAATTAACCTATTCAACTTTCATCTCATCAGTCACTTGGTGTGTTCCTCAAGGCCTGCAACCTCAGTCCAAGCTGTGTCCTTTGCACTGGGGCTGGCCACAAGGCTGGGTATTGCATTGACCTTTAAAACCTATTGAAACCTCTTTGGCCTTTAGGAAGCAGAGTGAGCCCTCCCACACCCCAGGAATGTCCCATCCCTTAGTTCTCCACTTCAGCC
>JAOXNO010000024.1:105470245-105507394 GCA_028565335.1 Limnodromus scolopaceus
CTCTTTGGCCTTTAGGAAGCAGAGTGAGCCCTCCCACACCCCAGGAATGTCCCATCCCTTAGTTCTCCACTTCAGCCCATCTCTAATCTTTGGGCAATTACCTCAAGGGGAATAGTTTTCCAAATTCACTTTTAAATACAGAAAAGCTTTCATTTTTTATTGCGTTAGAGTGATTAGCCAAATGGCTTTGCGAAGCCAACTGCTTTAGAATGACACATTATGAACTAATTTCATTACTACTTGGCAAGAAGCAGTAACTGGAAGTCTCCCTGTACCAGAGTTTACAGAAAGGGCTGGAGGCCAGCACTATAATTTCAGCAAATGCAATCACATTTTACCATATCACTGCACTAAACAGGCAACCCACAAAGAGCAACTGACAGGAATGCAAATTATCCATGAAATGGGGGCTTTTTCACTGTTCTTAAAAGAAGTATTACGATATCTTCATGTTTACCCTAAGAGATAGAAAACTCAAATTCACCTTGTCAGTCCATGGGTACTTTAAATGGAGCACTTGGGAATTTTGAAGGCGCATTTGTGTAAATGTGGTAGGATAGAGTTTAAATTAAAAAAAAATATATTAAAGATATAGACTAAAGTAAGTGAGAAACCCTATCAACATTTTTTTCTCAAGAAAAAAAAAAAAACTAATTTGAAAGGCTAGATTTCTACAGAAAAATGGGAGTTTGCCCATTTTTTCTATCAGTTCTGCATATCCTGTCTTCTACAAGGCATGGGTGCGGAGGGAATCTGTATCAGTTCACATGAAATCTCTTGCCTGCTAGAAATTATGAAAATGAAAAAAAAGAAATCATCCTCCACCTTCTTCATGGGCCACCAGCTTTCTCACTGAAGTTCTGTTGTCAGGTACGCAATTCCAAATTTGCTGTTGTACTGGGTCTGGCTGGGTTGGAGTTAACTTTCTTCCCAGCAGCGCATATGGTGCTGTGCTTTGGATCTGTGACCAAAACAGTGTTAATAACACACTGGTGTTTTGGCTATTGCTGAACGGTTCTTGCACAGCATCAAGGCCTTCTCTGTTTCTCACACTGTTCCACCCCAGTGAATAAGTCAGGAGTGGGCAAGAAGGTGAGAAAACACAACCAGGACAGCCGACCCAAATTGGCCCAAGGGATGCTCCATGCCATATATCTGTGCTCAGCAATAAAAAGATGGGGAGTTTTGTTTTCCACGGTGTACCAAGCCATTGCTTGGTACCTCAGTCTACTTGTTGGAGGTGATGAATAATCGCTTTTGCATCATTTGGATTTTTTTTTCCTCTCTCCTTCATTTATTAAACTTCCATCATCTTGACCAACATATTTTCCCACTTTTGCTCTTCCTGTTTTCTCCTCATCCCACCTGAAAGAGGAGTGAGCGAGAGGCTGTGTGGGTGCTTAGCTACTGGCTGGGGTCAACCCACCACACGACTTTTCTCTCAAGACGTCTAAATATACCAAGAGGCTCAAGAAGTCCCACTACCATGATCAAATGGAACTTGGCTATAGTTTAATCCTTCATCATCTTTTACTTCCAGAGTGTGCGCTTTCTGTCTTTCAACATTCTGCTCCTTATTAGGTCTCTTTAGCTTTTTTTTAAAAAGAGTCCTTTCCCTGGAGGCTATGAGATCACAGGTAACAAGGCAGCAGAGTAAGTGGGAGGGTTAAGTCCAGCTCACAGTGGAGCTGAAAATGGGGAGTTGGGTTAAGTAAACAAGCAGGTTAAACAGGCTTCCAAGAATTTACTCAAAATAAGCCTTGTTCAAGCATCCAAACAGAGAATAAACTCCTGTTAGATTATAATCAAAATTTAAATATTTTCAAAAGGTTTTCTGATTGCTACAGGACAGTTTGATGATAACTTTTCACTTGCAAGTCATGCAAAGACATTGCCTTATTCCCACTTAAGAAATTCAGTTGCTAACTGGCATTTAAGTCATTCCCACCAGACACCTGAGCTTAACAAAATAAATAAGTATATGTTCCCACATCACAGATTTTCAGAAGGTACATCTATGCATCGGGTAGCTTCTGGTTCACAGAAGCATGGGTTTGCTCATAACCAGAACAGCCTAATAGTCTGTTTGGGATTCTGCACGACAAATGAATACATTCATAGAAGTGCTGTTTTGCCACAGGAGACATACAACAGTTTGAAACTTGGCTGCATTCAGGCTACTGATCTTCTCTGAAAGTTACAAGACAGTCCAAAATCAACTGCTAAAAAGTAAAAGTTCCTGTCCGAAAACCTTTTCACAAGTATTAAAAAAAATTTATTTTTTCCACAATTTCAACTGAACTAATTCTAACAGAAAATTGTAAATTGGGTTTTGCACACTGTTGAACATCCCATAATCTTAAAAGAGAAGAGGCTTCTTTCTTCTTCCCCCACAAAAGCAAGATTTCACAGTACCCCACAGGCAGTACCACCATTACAGAAAGCCTAGGATTTGTCTTTCCTATAATATTCTGTACATGTACTACTTTCTGGCCTAAAAACTATGTACCCTCATGTTGGATCAAAAATTTGCAGTTCAACCCATCTTTAGGAATGTTGATATACCGGAATCCATACAAGCCAGATACGAGCCAGCTCGTTTAAATAAAAGTTTCCTGCTAAGGTCCTTAGAACACCAGTCCTCCAGTGTGATATAGCTATAATCACGTGTGGAGCCATACATACCCATGTTACTGTTGTGAAGAATTAGGTCTTCATAGCCAGTGTAAGTTACTAGCATCCTATAGTTTCAAAGCATCTTATGAAGACTCTAAGTTCAAAAGTTTCAGAAGAAAAATTGTTAATTGTTAATAAATGTATTTGTCAGACTCCTTTAAGTGGCTTGAAGAGAATATTCAACTATTTTAAAAATATTTAAGGCTTTATTCCTTTGCATAAAACAACAGTAGAAAAGACCACTAAGCATACAGGCTGTTTAAAGTGAGACCTAGGCTTACAAGCAAAGCACCCTCTCCACTGAAAAGATGGCTTTTATTTTCCTTCATACAAGTGTAAGGGCATATAAGGCAAGACAATGAAGTATCAGATTTCAAGCACTCCATAGCGAGTAGGTTTTATATACATGCTACTTAAAGAAATGGCTGAATCAAAAGCTCAGGTTTACTCGTATTTCAGCCTGTGCACACAAGCCCTTCGCTAATGGTATAAGCACAAGTGAAGTACGTCTTAATTCAGTTTGAAGTGATTTGAGCATCGGCAACAGCAGAGAAAATGAGCAAGCCCCTTTTTGTGATTCTACTTTATTTGGTATGGCAGACTATCAGTGGTACTTGCATGCCTTGTGTTTTGCCTGATAGATTCATGATTCCTGGAAGTATTTTGGGCTTGACAAACACCAAGTAGGTCTCTTCTAAGAAATAGAATAGAATTCTTCTGCTTCTCTAAAACGTGATATTTATTGATTGTTCTGCTGTTGTCAAATATCATTCAGGAAAAAAAAAGAAAAAAGTATAAAGTCACCATCAACATAAAGTCACCATCAACACCACAAGAAGTTCTTGGATCTTCTAAAACTCCTGCTGGGGGAAAAAACCCAGGTTGACAGATCTGTCAGAGGAGCTTTTGATTTTCTTCTTCTCCTTCATACCACATCTCCAAAAGGTAAGGGTGACGTTACTGCAGTATTTCCCCAAGAACATGAGCATCCCTTCCTAAGCTTTGCTGTGAGAT
Organism: Limnodromus scolopaceus; assembly: GCA_028565335.1. Lineage (NCBI taxonomy): Eukaryota > Metazoa > Chordata > Aves > Charadriiformes > Scolopacidae > Limnodromus > Limnodromus scolopaceus. The sequence goes on from JAOXNO010000024.1 coordinate 105,473,936, forward strand.
ACAAGAGTGCAGGAAGCCACAGGCTGGCAGGATTTCAGAGGAACTGGTTTTGTACAGCACTGTCCACCCCAGGGCAGCAGTACCTCCTGCCAGGGACACCACATCATTGACAGTGCTCAACACAGGGGCAGATGAGGGGACATCTGTGCCAGAGGCTTTGAGCTTGTCTCTACATAGTTCCACACAGCTCCAGGAGTGGGCTCTACAGGACTGCACTTACTTCACAGAATGACGTTGCTGGATTATGTGCCTGATAATTAAGCAGTCTAACAAGCCAAGTCAAACTCTGCCCCAGTATTTAAAACAAACCACAAATATTGCAGAAAAAAACACCCCACATCAATTCTGTTTCCAGCAGAGCGTTCACACAGACCTCAACATTTAAGAGACTTAGTTAAAAACCAAGCAGGCTTTCTTTAGGACATTTCTTTCCTTATAGTAGGATACGATACATAGGTTTCATTTCAGGCAGAAATAAACTCATTGCACGGGATGTGAGAAAAACAACTCCACTTTGTATACTCAAGAGCAGTTAGGGTGAACACAAGGACGTAGTCAAGATACATATTTTTAAACACAGTAGGTCACAAACTGTGAATCAGTCTATACGACTTTTATGGAAAACAGAGACATGTCTAGGGGTATGCTAGGAAATATGAAGAGGTGTGCTGTTTTTCAACACACATGGAAAATTCGTATACTGCTTTGGGCTCTGTGCTTCAAGGAGTATGCAGCTGCATAGTCCATAGCTGGGCTGTTAAAGCTGGAGAAGACAGAGTATCAAGATCGTAGTGTATTTATTCCCCAGGTATAACCCCCGTGGAATCGGCCTCTCCCCAGCAGTTTCATCTCAGTAGCTCAAGGGCTGGCTGGGCTCCAGGTCTGAGGTTATCTTTAAATAAGTGAGAGAAGTGAGAGAAGCAGAGAAGCTCTCAGTCGCTGTGCTGAACTCTCAGCAGAGCCTCAGGCAGACAGGGAATGGCATAAGCAAGGGAAGAGAGAACTACCCCCAGCAAAGAGAGCAGAACTGCTCTTGGCCAGCTTCGCCACCAAAGGAGACCTCCTACTGCTTAGCAGCCCAAAGGGAGAGTGTCAGCACTCACATACACAAGGGAATACGTCCTTCTCTGTGCTCACTGTAGAAAACTTAGTTTAATAGGCTTTAACTACAGCAAGGGGGATTTCAATAGCTAAAAAAGCTTTCTAGAGTGAGAAACTAGAGCAGGATGGGAGCAGGTTGCGCAGGAGGGTCTGTGCAGTCCTCATTACTAGAGGTTAGGAAGAAACTGGACAAGGGCAATGCTCCTGGTGCATGGCATTGCCCTGCCTTCGGACAAGAGCATAAAGGAGCTTCCCTGATGCTCGACAGCCTTATTTGACATAATTTTGGCCCCCAGACCTTCAGTACGGAGACTCTGGCCATGGTTACTTTGTAAAGAGGGTTGTTCCCTTCTCTGCCTTCGCTCAGGGGTTTTTAAAAGTGAGAAGACACTTTAGCAGATAAATGATTCTCAAAGGGTAATTATATAATCAGGGGCAGGGGCAATGATGATGTAATTAGGGCTTAAACATTTGCTAAGTAACTGGCTGTATGTGGGCCCAGAGTTGATATATTTTCCAAGAGAAAAAACTGTTCTTAATAACATTTCTTTTGAGCTCCCTATTTCCTGTACTTGTCTCATTCATGTATATAGTTCCATTGAAGTGGGTATCATCTGGGGAATCCGGTTGAAAGTAGTTTGGAGTTGGCATCATTTCACTGAAGGCCACAAAGCATTAGGGACAGACCTCAGCTTGGTCAGGGTATCTATCTTACTAACAGTCATGCAGACTCTCTCATGCTGTTCTTACTTTCCCTTGTGTCATTGTTTCTTCTCTTGTCCTTGCCACATGGTAGGTGGAAGTAATTAATGTCTACAAAATGCTTTAAAACCTGAGCTGAAAGAAACTACACAGGAATAACGGTTATTTGGAACAACTTCAGAAACAGTCATTGTATATTCACTAATGTTACTTCCAGTCTGAATTTTCCATGGATAATTTGCAATGTTCATAACCCACCAGAAGTAAATTTTTTGTTTTAGCCAGAAGCTGTTTGTATTGGCTCTTATTGTATGCCTATTATCTGAAGGAAATCTTACTCAAAGGTAAGAAAAGTAAGAAAAGAGTTTATAAGAGTTTTAAACCCAAACTCTCTAGTGCGCTGGAGCTCTTTGAAGAGCCCCATCCCTGTCATCCTCCTGACAAGAATCTGGGTCCCGCACTAACGCTCCTTCCCTGCACAAGTGGCATTTGAAATGCATCAGTTATACATGAAAGTGTTTGCACACTTTATTTCAGGAATGAATAATTCCTGAAATAAATTTTTTGAATAATTGGCCTATTTAGTTTCATCACCAAAACCTCTTGTGCCTTATCAAATCCACCTTCAGATCCAGAGAACATGAACCATTTCCATTTTTAACTAGCAGCTCTTTAGTACAATACAGGGGTAGTACAGCTGCAGCTACTGGAGAAACTCTGCACATTTTGTCACAGCTACACAGGGCTTCTAGCAGAGTATTTTGGAAGAAGTTGGAAAAAATAATAATAATTTTAAAATCGTTCCTACCACCACCAGTCCAAACCCATCCTGAGCTGCTGAGCTTCTGGGCATGATGCAAAAGTACCTTTGGGAAGATGCTCCCTCAAGTGACAGAGCAGCACAGACGCCCAGCTGAATCACATTTTAAACACTGCAGCATATCAGCTCATCCTGAGTACTGTGTGTTAGCATGCCTGCATTTAAGTAGACACTATTTCCAGAAGTGTCCAAGCCACTTATAGGCACGTGTCTTATCAAAGTAAGGCAGCTACTTTTGAAAGCACCATTCCCTGCCCTCAGCTGCTGTCATCAGCATTCACGTTGCTGTGCATTGCTTGAGAAAACTCCCTAGAGAGTAGTTTTCAGCGACACAGACCAAAGACTGTAACTGTGCACCGCTCAATAACCTTTTATAGCTTTGCTATATCACCATTAATCTCCTCCTTTCTTTCTTTTTCAAAACCACCTATCCATCTTTTAGGCTGATGAAAGATATTTCCCCATTAAGTGCACATTATTGCTAGGAACACCCTGTCCATTGTGCAGAAATTGCCATTACCCCTCAACATAACCACGCTCTGCTGCCGTATGCTTAGGAGAAGAGTACCTCTGGGCTTTCAGAGCATCTTTTCATGGCTGCTCTACACCTCCTCTTTCAGCCTACATCTGCCTCACTAAGTAGCCCTGCATCAGGCTGATTCTCAGATACACCTTGGCAGTCATTTCATTTTCCTTAAACAGAACTTTCCCTCTTAAATAGTTCCCTAGAAACTGTTTTGTCGTCCCTAGGATGCCCAGCTGGACAGCCAGAACTGGAAGCCTGAAAAAAAAAAAACATCACGACAAACTTGAATGTCCTTTTGGTATACAGATTCCCATGGGGAAGATGAACTCTTAGTCCTGCATCAGGTCCGCAGCACCAGGAAGAAAGCTCAATGACAACTTTTATGGCCTCATAGTCCAAGTCTCATCCTCTCCATTTGCCTGGAACTTGGAACATGTTGGGTTTTTTTTTTCATTTTGGAGGTCATGACTGGGAAATTCTGGGGAGGGGGTTAGCTGGTGTGGCTGAACCAATGGCAAATACCAATCTCACAAGTGAGCAGAATAAACAAGCAAGACCCAGGGCAGGGGTCACAGCATAGTTTAATTTTTAATTAAACAGCACAGGTCAGCACTTAGCCCTTAGCGCAATTCTAGTCTTTCACATCTCAGATATCAGGTCTGATAAAATTCCATCATGCAAAATCCTGTGAGATTCATAGACCTTGGACTTGGGTTTTCTCCTGTAGAAAAGTCATTGATAAAAGTCATAAAGGAGTTTTTCCGCTGTTTGTATCTCATAGATTTGAAAACAGACAGCAAAACAGCAGTAGCCTCTTTCAATGCTGTAGAAAGCTCTCCGAGTCAAGCTTCAAAGATAATAGTGATCTTAGAGACTGCAAGAGGCAAACTCTCCTGTTTTTCATTATGCCATTTCTTGCAAAATAAACATCATGAAAATTTTCCATTGCAGCATTTTCCCTTTATTACAGTGGAAGGAAAAGTTCGATGAATTGTGTTCTATGTAGTACCCTACAAAACAGCTCTTTCAGAAGTCAGCCGGCATAATAAAGAGGGTATGAAGTAGGAGTAGGGTTTTATTCAGGGCACCAAACTGCTGTTGCCTCTTGTTGGGTGAATGGGATCAGAGACAGAGGATCTCATACCCTAAATGAGTTTTCAAAAGCAAACACCCTCCACAAACTATCTGTAAGAAGTTGCTGTCTAGGTATATAAGCCTCTCCACAGTTCCAAGAAACAGTGATATCTGGATTTTATCTCAGACATTTATCTCATAAATGGCTTAAACGTTGCAATAACAACAGTCATTAAACTTCAGAAGTGCCTATAAACCAGCTCTCAGGCTGGGGCCAGGCTGCCTTTCTAGTTCTTCTTGGATTTACTTGCAATTGTACAGTTATAAACACCCTTACTGGTAAATCAGCAGGGAAGAAGGTTTGCACGATCTGTTTGCTTTCACACCAATTTATTTAAGGTTAATAATTGAAAAAATAATAATAAAAAAATAATTAAAACACTGTTGAGTTCAAGGCTTTTTACCCAGAGTATCTCTGCACTTCATTATTTTACTTTGCAGAATGAATACATAACCATTGAATATAGCTATTTTGTTGGGGTTTCCTCAAGAAACACTTTGACAGTTTGTAGAGGAACTTATTCCACGCTGCATAAGCCACCAACTCATAGCAGCAGTGGAATTTTCTCTGCTAACTCATCTAGAAGTTAAAAAAAAAAAAATGCTGGATACCTTCAGCTTTTTTAATCCATCAGCTATTTTGACCTTTCAGCTGCTGAAAACCCTCAAAGATGATACTTATCTCCAGTACACGCAGTGGGCCAGGACAAGGGTCTGGTAGGTGGCATGAGGGAGGATGTTGAGAGTGAATCAACAATGTCAGCATCGTGAGGGAAAGACATCATATTTTCAGTCACGAAAAGATACAGCTGTGTCATTGACATTCCTTGTGTCAGTACTGCGAGCCTCTGACTTGGGAACAGCAAAATACTTCAGAGGCGACAAGATTTTTTTTCTTGCAGCAACCAAAAAAGTGTAATATCACTGCTGACATCCCCGTGTCCTCCCTTATTCCCCAGCCTTTGGCATCTGGAGGAGCTTCCTACACAGAGGAAGATGGTAGGACCTTGGAGGGTCCCAGAGCCCTCACAGCACTGCCTGGGCAGATGCCTCCAGCTCAGCATCCACCTGTCCCCCATCTCTTTGAGACTCACAAATGAAGTTTTTCAACCCCACACTCCCTGGTGGCCAGTGCCACAGGCATGCTTGGGCTGTGGAGCATTTCTTGTGCTGCAGATAGTCCACCAAACATTAGAGCTGCTTTCATTTAAACACCAGTGACAGAGCAGCTGGGGACAGCATCTGCTTTTCTGCAAGGAGCAGAAGCGGGGATGAGGAGCACTCGGGATTCAGCTCTTTTCTCGCACAAGAAAGGTCACACACACAGATCTCCTCCCCCAGCACAGTGCATACGCTGGAGGAGACATCTTTGAGCCTCTCCCATCATGGGTGCCCATATAACAGAGCCAGTTGCTCAGACAGAGACTGCACTTATGTTCTCTCAGCCTGGCATGCTTGAAGACACACTCCCATCATATACAGAAGCCATTTGAGGGGACAAGGACCAGGATCTAGGATTCCCTAGGCCCCAGGACAGAGGTTACATTAGCCTTTTATTGCTTTAACACAAACATGAATCTCACTTCGCCTCCTCAGCAGTTAGGGTTTCAGAGGGGCTGGAAGGAATCCCATATCAGCTGTACATCCACCCTGGGGGACATTGTTCACTTCTACACTTCATGAAAAGTGAAATGAGAGAGGAAGATTCAAGGTTACAGCATCCAGCCAGAGAGAAAGGAATTGACTGTAATATTTTTTTCTTACAGTTTTTTTAGGATATAGCTACTTACAGCGCTTGTCTGAGTCATTCACACAGCAAGCACCAAATTCTCACTGACCTTGTCAGCGGTGGAGAAATGCAACTCACCATCATGACCCGCCTGAGCTGTTCCTGGCCCCTCTGCAGACAGTGGCTGCAAGGAGGCAGCAGCCTGGAGCATCTGCCTCCCCTGCCACTCCTGCCTTCCCGGGGAAGCATGTTCCCTGCAGACACCCCAGCGCGGATCCCCCTCTCCAGCAACACTAGACGGGTACATAAGTAAAGGGTAAATAAAGGGACAAAGCACTGAAATTTAGACCCTGTAGTTTCAGTTTCATCTGCAGGTGCTCAGCACCCCTCAGAAGCAAACTTGGGGTAACCCAACACGGTCTGTTGGGGTAAACCAACCAGTCCTTTGGCTGGCTGCTCAGGGAGATCTTCTGTGAGGAATTTTAGATCCGCTCCTGAAGAGAGTTAGAAGCAAGAGGAGGAAATCTGGTATCTTTCTCCTCCTGGGATACTTAAAAAAAAAATATTTAATCAAGTAATGCATTTAGATTGAAAAAAAAATTACTTATTCACAAGACACATGAGTAGACAGTAGAAGAGAATAGCTGTCTTCTCTGTGAGCGTTCCCTGGTGAGGATCAGAGGTCAGGACAGCCTTTCTCTGTGCTGCTTGCTGGAGCCCATCCAAGGCAGTTGGCAGCATTTTATAATCTGTTATAACTCAGAACTGTTTATTGGGATATAAAACTTGTTAAAACACAATTCCACCCTCTTTTGAAGCTGTGCCAAAAAAAATAAAAATGGTGTAGGAGCTCACAAACATGTAATAACGTAACAAAGCAAATGCAGAAAGTGTACAAGGTGAAGTTAATCCTTCTCCTGGTAACTAATACTCATCTCAACCAAACCTCATCCCCGGGAATACGGATTTTGCTGGACAGATTGACCAGTGGTTTTACTTGTATTAGTATTTGCATTTCAGAGCTTGTGCCCACGGCCCCTTCCCTCTTGCAAACTGTCTCGTGAGCCACTTTGGATATAAAATAAACATACACGTAACATGTACATAAGTGCTGTTGTATTAGTGGATAACCAAGTAGGGAAGTTTCTGTAAGAGCAAAATATGCTTCTGAAAACCTTTTGTTTATGAAATTACCTGAATATTCAAAGCCTTATATACAATATTTTCAATGCACATAAAGTATTTTGTTAAAGAGGTTTGTGTTTCATTCTGTATCAAAGTTACTGTCATACTCACCGCTGTGTTACCTGAAGGCTTCCCATACTGCGTTACGGGAATACAACTACCTTTCTCACACACAGCATTTACCTTTTGGGGATTTTCCTTGGTGAAAAAAAGCAGATGAGGTGGAGCGATTTATTTTGAAAGAGTGTTTTGTGGGGTTTCTATATGTGTTTTTAAAATAGACACACTTATGACGTATCTGAGGCAGAAAAGGTAGCTGAAAAATCTAACTTTTCCATTAGAGTTTAAGGCAGCAAAGTCTGTGGTGCACCTCTGCCCCTTGGAGAGATTCTTCAAGTATCTCAGAGTGATTTTTTTGGTGAATTCTGCTCAGACAAGCTTTCTCCTTATCATAAAAAGTGGTGTACCAGAGGAGGAAGGCTGGCAACATCTGTCTGCATGCCCACAGCAGCCTGTAAGCAGCCTTCTGCATATCCTTAGCCTTGAGCCATAAAGCTCTTTAGCAGTAAGGGCTGAAAACATGAGCTTGCCTCAAACTTCTGTGAGGGGGGAGGAAAGGTCTGGTGGTCTCTCTGTAGCTGTTCAGATGAGGAAATATGTTCTACACTACTTCAAAGTGTGAGAGGGCTGCACATTTCATGCTTGATTATATTTTTGCTGCCAGCCAGCTAAGATGTAAGGCCACAAAGTAACGGCTTATCTTACTCTAAAGGGTGGGCTGGAGTCTGTCATCCACCCAGACGTGAAAGAAAGAATTAATCATAGGAACAGATGCCCAAATCAGTGAGAAATGCAATAACCACCAACCATAACTGGCTCCCAGGGGACCCAGCATTATGGGGACATCCAGCTGCCTGGGACCTGTTCTGGGTACAACGTCCAAAGCATGAATTTGGAATATCATATCTGGGGTGACTCATTTACATAGGCTGGACCAGAAATTGGCTGGGAAAGTCCTACAGAGAAGATTAATTTTTTTTGTTTTCTTGCTTCATCAGCCTTGTCAATACTTGTGCTGAAACATGGCAGGACTGCAGCTCCAAAGAACTTTCCTGACAAGTTATCAGTGAGCTTTGTTATCAAGCCCGTTGTCTGTGATGGTCTGTATATAAGTAAAAATCCTCTTAGTTTTGGCTCTTGTTGCTGTAGTAAAATGAAAAAATAAAGTGGAAATTTTCTTTCCTGAGGTGACTTTCCTGCTTTTGATACCTCACAAGAAATTATGCAAGGCAGTGCTGCTTTTCCTTGTCTTGGCCAAGTCTCTCCTGCACTAAGTACCCTCCAAGGAGGCTTAGGAGGGTTTTGTGGTGTAATTCACACACATCCAGATAAGGCAAGCTACACTAATGCCTTTGTTTCTGTTATCCTGTGTTGTACTCGCACCCTGAAGTAGTCTGGGAGCTGTCATTTGCCCCAGATCAGCTGGATGCTCTCTGTGGTGTTAATAATAGTTCCGCAGTGATGTCTCAGGCTGATGGCAATGACTTCCTTTGAGGCAGACTACGGAGATCTGCCCTGGGGACATGGATCCACTCACTGACCTGACAGCAGCAGAGCTATCCAGGGAGCAGCCAACACGCCTAACACCAGCTCACTTTGCTCAAACAAAAGCATTTCAGAATAGATAAATATCATCTTCTCAAACCATACAGAAGGCATACGCATGCCTAGTTAACATCTCTATGTGTGTTTGTGGGGAACTTTATTCCATTTAGAGATAAATTAAAAATACTCAATCTCATGTCATGAGGTTGGTCTGGCCATGTCTACATCAGAGCTAGCAAGACCAACAATATCTAGAACTGGAACTAGCAAAATCTATATTATATTTGAACTACGATGAAATGTATATAAAATAGTTGCATTTGGAGGAAGTTCAGGTCTTGGAGGACCAATATGGTCCTCTATTTCTGCACAGACAATGACAACCAGGTTTTACCAACCTAATCCTGACTTCATGTTTAGAAACTGTCACCAAGGCCAGCTGTGCCATATGCTGAGATTTTCAAAAGTTGATCAAAAAAGGCCTGGAGGAACCTGACATGATTTAGAAGTTGGCCCTTCTTTGAGTCCAGATACCTTTGCCTAAATTATTTTATGATAAATGGTAGATGATTTGAAGGATCTTCTATAATCATCCAGCCACAGTTGCATCAGATGACATAAGGGATATGCTGTAGCCAGCAGTTCTAAAAAAGTGGCACCAAAATATTAAGACTGTCACAGTTACCCTAGGAAAACTTGGGGACACCATTTCCGTTTTCCCATTCTGCGTGGTCCTCTGGCTACAACCTGGAGACAAAATGCTTTGGCACTTGGGCCAGCTGACACAGACTGACTGACCAATGTCTTCTCATCAGCACAGCCATCCAAACCACCTGCTGGGGCTGATCCATGCAGTGAGCACAAACGCTACCAGGGACTCTGTGGCCGCTCGGGGAGATCAGACCCACACTGGGATCCTGTTTCATTTACAAAATTTATCACAATGACAGGCATTTTGGAGCACATCATTCCAGTAAATCTGTTGATAACACCTTCCTGAGGATGAAAAAAGTGCTCAGATATTTTTCTGTAGTGAAAAGTCTGCTATTACCTAGAAAACTAGAAAAAAAATGTCTCCTATGTTCTGTGGTCTTTGAATATTTTTTTTTTTTGTTCTTTCCACTGGTTGTTTCCCTCTTGCAACAAAGGGGTTTGGCACTGATGCCTCCACTGTCCTCCTCCAGCACTGAACTAACTGGTGCTCCTCATCAGCAGGCATTTCACTGCTTGAAATGCAACTGCATATACCAAAGTCTTATTAAAGGAATTTTGGGTCACTGTAGTGATGACAAGAAGAATAAATGAAGTTCTCTCTTTTGTATATACAAGGATAAAAAAAAAAACTTATCAGCATTACCCATTGTTGTCTGCTTCTAAGACTAGGTTCTGCATTTAGTTATTTTAAGCTGTTTATTCTTGGGATACGTAACTGATGTATATCTAGGAACTGTTCAGACTGAATAACATTATTTTTGTTTCATGAATCAGCAAACATTCCTCTGTCAAACAACTGTCAGAAGAATCACAGTCAAGCCTAGTTCACTTGCACTTCCACTTGAAATAAACAACGTGCATCTGGTCAAATTAAGTGATGAGTCTCTACTTGTTATAATATGCACCTTACTCCAATTGTCCTAGCTGCTATGTGATGCACTTGAAGACATTGCTCTTCCTAACCAAAACCCACATGTTTCTATAGGATTTAATCCCAGCTACTAAAGGAAAATACCATAAGTGGGTAAGTTTTCAGCAGGGATATGGCAAAAAATGACAGCCCCTTGCTAGCTAGCTCTGTAGGAAAAAAGCTCTGTAAATGCATTTCGTCAAATGCATTTTTGATGAAAAAGCATTAGCTATTCTGTACTAAATACCTAATTAACAACCCATAGCTAACAACATTACAAGCATCACCACTGTGTTTAAAAATAAAAAAAAAAGAGGCCCCAAGAAACAGTAAGAGAGGCTAAGCAAAGGGACTTATGCTAGAAATATATATGAGGATACGTACTGGGTCAGCTGGGATGCAGTGAATTTTCTTCACAGCAGCCCATATGGTGCTGTGCCTTGGATTTGTTACTAAAACAGTGTTGGGATGTTTTAGTTATTGCTGAACAGTGCTTTACATTTATTTTGCTTTGCTTCTGTATGCAGAAGCTTTATTTCCCATATGAAACTATTAACTTTCACCTAGTATTTCAAGCCACAACTTTTCAGCTTTTTCTCTTTCAATACTCTTCCCCACCCTGCAGAGAGGGGTAAGTGAGGAGTAAAGGTTGGGCTCAGCTGCCAGCCAGGGTCAACCCACCGTAATCTGTAAAGTTACATGTGCTAATCCAGGATCTAACATACCCAGTTACATGCTCTACTGACCCCTTGACGCACCTCTAGGAGAAGCTGAGGATTCATGTCCCTGTGGTGCAGCCTGCCTGGAACATCATAATGCAAAATAATGCATAAAAGTGTAAAAATCAACACACACCTACTATCCTGTTTGAAGTGGCTTCAGCAAATTAGTGACATAGAAAGTAGCAGCCAGAGGAGGGGTGCCAGGGTCAGCTGGAGACTTCTTACCTTACCAGGAGCATTTCCTCAGTCGAGTTCCCCAGGAAGGTTACAGCTACGCTGCTGAATCCCTCTTGAGCACAGCTGTGCCACCAGGCTCAGCAGTAGACCCACTTATAATCTCACTGATGAGCAAACCTATGTGTCATCACTACTGAGCTACTCCATGCCCAGCTGAGAGCCCTTTATCTCCCACAGATGGGCTTTTAACCCCAGCAGCTGGGGTTAAAAAACCCTTCACAGCATGATCTTCTCCTGGGCTGTGAGGCACAGCTGAGAGTACAGGCTTGGAGTTTAGGCTTTGCTTCAGCCTCCCTCGGGTGCTGGCACGGCGAAGCCCGTGTTGCTCTCTAGGGGCTAAGGGAAGACTTGCATAAATAACATGTGTTGCTGGAAAGACCCTGGGAAGGAGAGAAGTGGTTGACTGTCATGAGCTGGTACCCCACAGCTGTGTAAGCAACCTGGCTGAAGCAGGCTGGTCTGAGTGTTAGGTTTTCTTCACAGCCAGAGAAAGACAGAAATTTTTTTACCGCCTTTTTTTGCAGAGTAAAAGCTGCCAGATGCTCAGTCCTATCCCCTGGCCCCTCCTGTGCTCTGCTGCCTTGCTGAACTCCTCTCCTTCCCTTCATTGCCTGTCAGCCCTGGGCTCAATTCCAGCTATGTATCCTGCATCTGAAGAAATGGGACGTTTCTCCCATGTTGATTTTGTCAGAAGCTGATACCAGCTTCCTGCAAAAGCTGCCAAAGGATGTCTGCAAGGCCTCTGCTTTGGACAAAGGTGTCCCACACACCATTTTGATGGAAAATGTCAAGCAAAGAGGTCAATCAGGTGTGAAGCACCCTGAATGCCTTAATGACATGTTCATTGCCATTTCTTGTTGCCAAATGCTGTTTGCTTTTCTTTCCAGAATTGTCCGTGCTGATGAGCAACTCATCTGGGAAGCCATTTCTATGCAGGGTTGTGCTCCCACCACTGAAGTGAGGCAGATCCGGCTCTGGCAGAAAGAGATGGCCCTGGGAAGGAGTTCAGAGGGTGTTCAATGCACACAAGGCTTGGAAGACAAAGGACACCCTGCCTGCAATGGCTTCTACCCACTGCACCATCTAGGTACAGTTTCAGAGGACTGGCATCATGAGGGCTTTTGATAGGGAAAATATTTCTGCCTAAGCTCATGCTGGCCTGGAGACCTTCTAGATCATTGGTGTATGCTTTTATATTCCTTAACACACCACTTCCAAATTAGGCCATGACTGTAGTTGTTCTGTACTGATACTGTATGTAGTCCTTCATCCCAAGAGCTGAATGCTTTATACATCCAGATAACAAATTTCCAAAACATTCTTAAAGATATTTATTCCATTAAAGTGCCAAATGGCAACAGAAACTTTCACAGGAACATATATATATCAATTCAGGAGAATGACAGGAAAAAATCACAAATGTCCCTACGCAGGGCCTTTGCAATCCCAACGGCCAATGCTTTCACATATGTCAGATCGTGGCATACATATTTACTTGGGAAATTGGAGTAAAATCATCCATTAACACTTACAATGCACTTTTGATAACAAGAATTTCTGTTTATCCATGTTTGTTACTAGCATTTAACTGCTATAGCAACAAGCCCTTTATAAATGAGCAAAGTCACAAAAAGAAACATTCCCAGTTTCACTTGAACTTCACAGAAGTAAAGACCATTCCTGCACTCTAGTGCTGGATCTTTTTTTTGAGGTGGAACTGTGGAGAGCTTTCATTCGCAGTTTATTTATCTTAGGATTAATTGTTCAAATGATGGTATTTTGAACTAGACTTTATTAAATGTCACAGTACTTGCTCCTTCCCTTTGCCATGTAAGAGAATGTGTGTTCATGCTGGTATTTGAATTACTTAATCATATTTCCACACTTAAATGTAAGCAAGTGATGGGCCAGAATTGTGGCATATATACGCTGCAAATTGCCTATATTTGGATCTACACTTTCAGTGTAGAATGAGTAATAAAGAGCATAAGATGAGGGAGTGGGACACTTAGGTGGGACCATAGGAAAAAATTTCTATTGATGTGTGTAGGAACGTTGGACTTGGTTGCCTAGAGTGCATGTAGATTTTCCAATGAGACCTTTTTTTAAAGAAAAGGTTAATCAGCAGTTTTTCAGGGATATCGTTGGTGGCAGAGTTGCTCCTGTCATGGTGCAGGGGATTGGCTGTGGAGATTCATGCAGTTGCATCTGGGCTTGTAAATTAAGCAGTGCTGGAACAAGGGTCCAAGAACCTGAGTATTTAAAAGATTATCCATGTTGTTTAATTGATATTGCTCATGCTAGAGCAGTTTATTCCAGTGGTCTGGGCACCTAGGTAAGACTTCTGGATAATGTGGGACATATATATCCCTCTATGCAGTGTAGACAAGGTAACATTTGGGACAGGAAGGAGATTATTTTTATGGAGACAAGGAGTTTTGTGCCACCAGCTGTCATTGCTGGAGAACAGAATTTTCATCTGCCTTATTAGAAGAGACTTGTCTGTCTTATTAGCACAGACACTGCCAGAGGTTTTGCTCCAACTCTACTCTCCCAAACCCTGCAATCCAGCCTTTTATGAGATGTTTATGAAATGTTGGTATTAAGCTCTCAGCGATTTTCAGAGTCTGTTTTGGTACAGCCCCTATTGTTTATCTCTCCTCTGAACTTATCTTCACAGCCCTGGTTTTACTGATGTATCACTGCTGACTTCAGTGGAGGTTATCTTAATTTACATTTGCCAGGACTCAGAAGATAGGTTTGTTAAGGGGAAAACCTGGTATGTTGTTTTCTTTATGTATATTGGGTTATGTAGAAAGAGCTAAGGGTGTGGATGAAGTAGAAAGAGCAAAAGATGAACAGCTTCATGATCTAGCATGGGGCTGGAGACAAAAAAATACAGAACTAGACTATTGTCAGCTGGAAAGAATGTCATTAACTTTACAAGAAAGCCTCAAAGAGAAGCTAAAAAATGGTGTTATGGAGGCCAGTTCTTCCAGCAACAGACACTAGGAAGGGAGTAGCAACATACTTGTTAGCACTCCAAAGACATGTTCGAGTTTACATTTCCTGAAGAACACATTAGCCAGAGAAGAAAGCCTGAAAGGAAACAGGACATTGGAGGAGAGTCTGTCATGCTCTTGGCACTGATAACTTGTTTGTTCCTGACAGACAATCCTGCAATCCTCTGAGAGTGCTGATGGTACTGGGAAGATAGGTGTTTCCTACAGAAAGTCTATGATCTTGCTGCCTTTGTGACCCTAAGGAAGGCCCACAGAGTGTGACAAGTGATCTTGATATCTACAAGCATACGGAAACGCTCATCCATTCAATAACTGTAAACTTTCCTTGCTCTCAACAGGGATGTCTTCCCTTGTGGTTTGGGCCACTGGGAATCCCAGGGAATCTCTCAGAACTGGATCCCGGCAAATATTCTCATTGTTACAGAGGTGGAAAATACAGTTTACTGCACTGAATGCATCCATCTCATAACTGTAGGGAAGTAGAAGCTATTAGCTTTTCCTCATTCATGAATTATTTTATTTTGATGATTCTGAAGCCCTCTGTTCTTATTCAGACCAACAGAAGCAGTCATAGTTATTTGATGTACTCATCTATAAACTAGCAGTTGAACAAACTTTTCACATAGCAAGCTCAATGGACATCAGCTGTTTCAGCTGGTTTTTGGACAGGAGTAGCTATAAGCAGTTGTAACACAGGTTAAAAATGAAAGGTCTTGGTACCTCATGAGCAGGGACTGCAATTATCCACTGTGTAGGTCTTATCAGACAGGCCAAGATGCAAGAAAATCGGGAGCTTGTGATATTTGTCTTGCACCTTGTCCTGTGGTATGCCCAGTTTCTACTATGCATGTGGTAAAGGAATAATATCATCACCAGGAATGAAGACACTGTGGAGGAGGCAAGCTGTCCTTCCCACCTGTGTCTCAACTCATGGAAGATGTGAAGGGGGAGCAAGGAGGAAAGATAAGGGGTAAGGGATACAGAAATTTACCTGCCATAGCAAGGACTCTGTTGGCTTAGCAGTTCTCCTCTGTCATCCATCTTCAGTCCCTTGAGATGCACTGCTTCTGGGGCCCAACTCACAGGAAAATCAAGGAGTATTATATTTATTATATATACTAAAACTCTTGGGTTTGTGGCATTAAAAGGTGGGGCTACGGAAAACAGGTACTAAGGAAATATGGTTGTCACTAAGGGGTATCCTCCTTCTTATGCCTCCTGGTCACCAGGGCAGGGGACATTTTGATGACAGACTGAAGGGCCTTTTGGTGGCAGGGGAGCTTGTCTGAGGATGGAGAGCAGAGAGAGGGACCAGCCAGAAGAGTAAGGAAGGATTAGGTTGCATTTTGTGAAATGTGAGGCTTGCACAGAGTATTTCCCACATGAGAAAATTAGATAGCTTTTTGAGACAGCTTCTGAAGTATGGCACAAAAAACATGTCCTTTAAAAACATGTTCCTTTCAAAAATCAGAGAAGCATCTTTTTCTAAATAGCGCTGAAGCGTCTCATGAATGGCAGATCTTGTACCCTGGGATTTTCTTACTCCCTTTCTCTTGAACTCTCTGACAGGATGGATACAAACAATAGCTTTGCTGTATTACAGCAAAAATACAGAGGTTTGGGTTCTAAAACTGTTAACAACCCACAGATAACTAGCATCCATTTATTAACAGTATACAGGGAAGAATTGCATTTCTCTTCCAATCCAGGGTTTCATTATGGCATTCTCTGTTCCTTGAAGTTCAGAAACAATAATTTGCAAAGAAACCTTTAATCAAAACAAAGGAATTGGATTCAAATATATATATATATATATTATTTTTTAGCGTAGGAGAAGAACAGATGGTTTGTGGGAACAATTCATTAGTCTGTAACATTATCTCTTTAAGTGAATCTTTCTTTAGTATTCATGAAGGCTGCTAGATTGCTGACTCTGGGCCCATGAAGTCCTGTGTTTACACGCAGCACTGGCATGGCCAGAGCAATTTCGCTGACTCAGTTTTAGGCTGCAGCATAATTGCCATTGAGCTGTTGAGCAGTGCTGAACAGAGCTTGGGACTTCCACTTAAAAAGAAATTGCAATATTTTGAAATTTCATTTCATACACAACAAATGCATTTACAAAAGAAAATTCTTGCAAATCCTGATGTTTTTGTTTCAGTTTGAATAAGCACGATACAGTGTCAGAGAGGGAAACATCTTCTTGGGACAGCAACAGCTGCTGTCTGAGATTAGCACAGGTAATACGGACAAAACCATGATTGACAGGATACTAATTTAATTAAGCAGGTACCAGAGCATCCAACACCTGTGTTCAATCGTCTTTTAATAAAGTGAAGGTGGGTATCAGAAGAGACTTCCTACTCCTTAAAGCAGTAAGACTGCAGAACAATCTTCCCATGGGCATAGTGGGAAGGGAAAAAAGCAAACTATTTTGGGGTTGAACTAGGTACATAGCAAGGCTTCTCATCTTAATATATCAGGAAAAATTGTGTAGCTTAAGTGTGTTTTCTGAGCTGGATGAGTAAACCTGTTAAAGAGAGACAACACAAGAGTCATACAGACCCAGAGCGATCTTTAATTAGCTGAACTTATTGACTGTAGCCTGTAAATTCTGACAGTGAAGGACTGCACAAGTACCCTCTGTCGAAGGAGTCAAATGGGAACTCTCCTTTGCAGCTGTGATGTTAAACTTACCTGCGAACTAATAATATTTCTTTTTGAGTTTAAATATAATTACACCCTCCCTTAGACTTTATCTTAAAAGCTCATGGGATGACTTGTTTAGGACTGAGAACAAAATTTATGTGTAATCATCTATTTGGTGGGGAATGATAAATATTCAACAGGACACTTTTCAAAAAATTAAAATAAAAAATATTTAAAGTCATTAAGAGCAAATTATTAAAACCAACAAAAAAAAAGGCTTTGGAATGGCAAACAAAGAGAAATTGGGTAAAACTTCCAGATCAGCCATTTAAATTCATTCCCTCCCACCACCTTAGAATTTCTAATACTTACAAAGAAAATATATGCTGAAAGATAAAAGGGAGAAAAAAATAGAATAGTAAACTTCAATTGCACATAAAAGGAATAAGTGGGAGTATGGGAACACATTTGTAACTATTTTCTTAACGCTAAGTAGGGCAAAATGACTCCAGAAAGGCATGGGATTATTTAAACCACACTCATATTTTGTTCATTTTTCAATATACAATTTCCTTAAAGAGAAAAATGTCAAGACAGATTGACCCAGGGTATTAATGATAAAAAAGCCAGTTCTTGTTTTTATATTGTTGATTTGCTTTTGAATCAGTAACTTAGCATATGATTCATTTACTTAAATTATATGCATTAGAGTATACTCTCATAAAGTATACTTTAGACTCCCTTTATATTCCATGGACAGAAAGGACACTTGTAGCAGGCAGTTTATTGCACCCATATGTGGACCTCTGAAATAGGTTGATGAATTACACTCTCAAAGTACCAGTTTCCCTCAGGGACTATAAAGATAGTTGAGCATAACTAGTGCTGATGTAGACCTCTACTGTGCAGAAATCTCAGTTTAGGCAAGATGAATCACTCTTAGGGCAAGATTCAATTGCCCGCACACAGGTATGCAATGCCATTGGGGGGGGCATTGGAGATGTCCGTGTAATAGCGTAGATAAGAAAATGAATCTATGAGAGACCCATGCTCTTCTCTACCAGCAACTGAAGATTAGACAGAACACCCTACAGCATCTATAGTACAGTTGCACTATGCATATATGTGGAGACAACTGAACTGAGCCAGTGTCATTGCCCTTTACTATCTGCTTGATAAATTAGCACAATGAAGGCGTATAGCAGCTATTTACACAGGTTGGGAACCAGACATCTACTTTAGATGCCTTCATTTCAGCAGATTGGATTTCCCTCTGGAGGTCCTCAAAGCACTTCCTTTTCTTTGTTAGTTATAAAGCGAATTTTGGCACTCAGTTTTGGAAGGATGCTCCATTAGACGCCAAGGGCTGAGCATAATTCATGTACCTAAATGGACAGGATCTTAATTCATGCACCTTTTTTTTTTAAGTGACTCAATCCTGTATGTGATTTTGATATTTCTAAGAAAAGCGATCCTTAGTCATATCCCAGGTATGGGTAATAGACTTCACAGCTTTTAAGTGGGTTTGGGAGGTCTCTTCATCTATGCTTCATTAAGCATGTACCAGTTGGAGGAAGCAACGCCTCCCCATTTGACATAGTGCTCTTGGGACTTAGTGACCTGAGGTATGCAGAAACTGCAGTAATGAAGTACCTAAAATCTGCTCAATCTGCTAGGGTTGAGAAAATTGCACTGTTTTTTCCAAACCACCCTCTGCCCTCATCTACCATTTATTAAGCTTCTCTTCAGCTCGCTGCTCTTTTTTTAAAACCCAATAGTCCAATGACAGATCTGCTGGGAAACACACCAGATAAATCACCAAATTCAATATAAATACAAAAGGAAGAGCTGACTGACATTTAGAGAGACTGACCTTTCAACAGACAAGTCGGTGTGTGATTGAAACACTGCCTCATTCAAGGGTTTAAGAGGGTTATTCCACATAATAAATAACGTAAAAAAGAAAAGGTATTTGGAAAGCATAAAGAGTGAAGACCTTTCATCTTCCCTGGTACCCAAGCACAGACTCAGTTCTGTACCATTCAGTACTTCTGCATTATTTTAGTCAAATGTACATTGGGGAAAAAAAAATATAAAAAAAAATTATTGACAGATTATTTAAGCATTTCAGCAAAGACACTATAACAAGTTGTACAAGTGATTTTTTAGCTTTCTTTGTCATCTTCTGTTCTCCCTTTCTGTTGTTTATATCATGTGGTTTATCTTTGTCTATTCATCAAAGGTCATTTGATAAAACCATTTTTTAAAACCTGTTTAAAGCATTGTTTTGCCCAGTCAGAATCAACAACTTTGTTACTATTGGCTTGCATTGTCCTGTTCTTATAGAATACAGAGCGTTTGAAAGGGCTTTTTCAGAAAACTGTTTGAAAATAGAGACAATATCATCGTATAGAGAAAACATTTAATATTTAAAGACTGTTAACCTTTTTAAGTCAAAAATATCTTGTATTCCTTTTGTTTTCATTTATAAATAAGTGGGTGGATCAGTCAGCTAGGCACTCCCAGCATCTTGCACAAACAGCTCCAATTACTTTCATTTTCAGTCCAATTATAATCCCAAAGAAAGCAAAAAGCATAAGACCAGGAAAAAATGGAATAGAAAAAAAGCGCTTTAAATTAATGAGACAAGATTTTTCACAATTTATCTTTAAGGGCTGGTCCTTTTCTTACAGAAATAACTTACACTTCAGTTGGCTCCAGGATCCCAGTTTGTGAGTTAGGAAATTGGCAGCAGTTCTGATTAACATTATGCCTGTTAAAAGACAGCATTGGATATACTGAAAATTTACATTTTTCCAGCATCAGTCTATTGCTGAAACAACTGCCTTTTTAGTAATTCCAAGATGTTTCAGTGAGACATTCAGCTGACGAGTTCAGGAATGCAATGTAAAGCTCTGATTAAGCAGTACTGTAAGGAATATTTTATGTGGGTTAGCCTTCCACAAGCCATTTCATTTAACAAAAACTTTTATAACTGTACTTTATAATAATATATAATTTCTTATTAATTGATCTCATGCACTTACCACCCACAAAAATTCCAGTACTTGCACCAGTATGAAGTGACTTGCTCATGTCACCCAGGAACTGACCCCACCACATTTCTGTTTTGCTTTTTACTTTTTACTTTTCAATGCAGAGGTCAATTACCTGCACTTTTAAAAGCCACCCCTTAAAAACATGGTGACAGGTACAATTTCAAACTTTTCAGACCACTCATTGCAGAAAATGTTGCCCCGTACATTTCAATTCACACTTCAAAAAGAAGTGTCAAATTTTTTTTAATAAATTATGATGATGTATAAAGCAAGTAGAGATTCGTAGATCAGACAAAAATGAATAGCTGTTTGAAGTAGGCTTTCTAGACGGAACTCTCTGATCAGCATCTCTCTAAGTCACTTTGATATAGTTATTGCCTGCTTGGCTCTATTTGAGTTTCAGGCTGGTTTTCAAGTTGGATTACAGAGTTCCTTCTCACTCCCACCAAGGGAGACTCAGGTCATGGCACTTGGTCATGGACTTCAACCCCTGCAATTCAAAGAGATCCGGAGACTGCATCTCTCTGTGGCATTGCGTGGCCTCTCTCAGCAGTAAGTAAAGGCTACAGTTCAGCTGAATTAAAATTTCAAAGATACAGAGGACAATTTGTCCACTTGCTTAACATGAAATTAGATGGCTGGTCAAAATTACCTTCCCATTAGGGTATGAGGCAAACTTGGCTTCCTGTTACACTGCTGCAAGTTAAGGTTTCACTGCAAATAAACATTATTTCTGTTGATTTACATTAGCATCATTGAGAAGTGGATTTGGCCCACGTCTAGAACAATTTCACAATATCATAAAAAACCAAAAAAGCCCAGTTTTTCATACCCTGATGATTTTCTCACTTCCTGAATACTATATTACTGCGAATTCAAGCATAATTAAGGTTCCTGTCACTTCATCCATTGCCAGCAGAAGCAGAAGGGCTTTTATTCCATAATTGCTTGTTTTTCAGTGTCCATGAAAATGATTGTTTGCATTCACATTACCGGCACTCGCAGAGTGAGAGAGGGGAGCATGAAAGAGGAAGCATTCCTGTGTATGAATCTGCAGGCAGCTGCGATGTCAGAAATACTGTGACCGAAAGCTTAATGAATTCTGGAGTTTTAAAAGAACATGCCTGAAGACCTCTCTTCCTCATGGCGTTTCCTGCTCAGCTGCATTATCCCCCATTATGTCTACAATGGTGGGCATAGCTCTCGGAGCCGTGGCTTTGGCAGCTGCTAATGCATGAAAGCCAGAGAGCTTCTCAGTCCAGCGCGCAAGAGGACAGAGATATTCCTCCCCGTTTCTGTCCTTAAAAGCTGCAGCAGAATGATTTGAGGATTGAGACTTTAAATGGCACCTGCTAGCCCAATGTAAGGGGAGTTTGCACGGCTGCATTTAGACACACTCCAAGGAGCTTGTAAAACTGGCGCCATGACATCAAGGGCCCAGGTCTTCATGGGTATTGAGGTATCTCTCCCATTTAGATTGACAGCAAATGGATTCTCGCCAATTTAGCATTTTAGCACCCTGGGAAAGCTAGATCAGCAGCAAGCAGAAGCATTTCAAGGTTTTTAAAACACTTGTAAATGCACTGACCAAGCAAACAACTTCTAAAAGCACCTAGCAGAAGAATACTTTTATCAGTTCAGGTGCCAAAACAAAACACTTAAAAGCAGTTTCTGAAAAGGTCTAGCCAATTAAAAAAAGTAAATAATAATAATGAAAGAGACCAAAAAAACCAGCAAAATGTTTTTCTAGGTGAAATAAAAGCTGAGATTTTTTGTTTAGGGTCAAACAACACAATGATTCCTGCAATGAAACTGTGACTTATCCTGAAGACCACGTAGCGTTCCAGTCACATGTATGAAAAGAGATGAACAAAGGATAATTGAGATCACCAGGCTAAAGAGGAGCTTTTTTAGTAGATGAAACTTAGCCATTTGTCTTATTTAGCTGAGCAAAATGAAGGCTGGAACAAGATATTTACTGCACAAGCATAGCTGGAGGATGAACAGGGAGGAGCTAATAGAAAACACACCCAAGTGCAGAGGTTGGGCATACACAGGTCACGTATGCAGTTTGGCAGTGAGGAGACTTTCCCACCATCAGGGGACTGAGACTCCGGAAAAAAGATCCATTAGGATTATCAAGGACAAAGTCTTCATGGGCATTAGGTTCAATGGTGGTCTCTTTGTGAAGGCTGCACCAACAAACGCAGAGGACAAAATGTCCAACAAGTAAACTGGTCTAACTAACATATTCAGGCTTTGGAGCGTGGGGCGGATGATCTAAAGGCTTTACCCAGGGAGAGGCAGGGATCCAGGGACACAATCAGTCACCTATAAACGGATGTCTCCAATTCACTGACTATATCTGAAGCAATATTTGAGAGAAAGACAATGCTTACCACTTTCTAGGATGGTACCCACTGAGGTAAAGAAAAAAAAGTGAACTCACATCTGGCACATTTTGGGTCACTAGTCATTCTGTGCCTAATGAGTACAAGGGAAAAATATACGGGTAGAACCAAGGTCAGAAGCACAAGGCTCCGATATTGACAATCTAATTGCTAAAATATGTTTTTCCAACCAAAATTATTTATTAAATTCATGCTCAGTCTTGGGGTGAAAAAATCTGTATTCATTCTTAGCAAATAAAAGTTCAGGGGGAAAAAAACCACATGGAGTTTAGAAGGAAGCACTTAAAACCTATATTCTAACACTTTTCTGCTATCACTGGTAAAATGCCAGCAAAGACTGAATCTAAATTGATGCCAGAGAGGAAATGAGAGGCATTAGGGGCTGAGTGCCTAATTCCTACATTCTGGCACACTGCCGTGCTGTGATTTAAAAGGTGGGGACTGGCTAATCATTCACAACTGTGTTGTTAAAAGAAAAGGTTATCCAATTCTTGCAATGGCAACCCAAGCAATATCACAGATTAGAGGTAGCAACAATTTACCTTCCGTAGTTAGCACTGAAAAGTTTACATTAACTTTATGGAAACAGAAGCATTGTGCAAGTGATTCGAATCCTGTTCTCTCTCCTCACCTGGGAAACGGCTGAGAGCGTTGATCGCTGCCCTTGCCACTCTCCATGAGCAGCCATAGAAAGACAGAGGGAGACATAATGCCCGAGCTAAGCTGTGAAGAGATTCATTTAGGAGATAACATTTTCTTCTCAGTCTTACAGTCACTGACATATACTATGCACTGAGGAGAAATACATATAGGCAATGCAGGCTTAAAAAGTTTCTGACAATGCAGGATGGAGGCTAGAAATTCTCAGAGGAAATATAACACATCCTACTCCTATTCTTACATTTCTTCCTACCTTTTTTCCCATGTATCTGCTCTAGGGCATTGTTCAAGACGTAAGCATTTAATCCAGGGAAGTTCTGCAGCTTCTTTTGTGCAGGTCAACTTACTTCTTATTTGGTTGGCTTTTAAGAGGCTAAGCTTAGTTTAGAGAGGTAAATTGTGTGATAGACTATACAGTCCCTCATCTGTGCAACCTGCCATTAATTGGAAGAACTGGGAAGACAGCAAAGGGAGCCCATGGAGGTGGAGGCTGTCCAGAGCTGTCGTAGCGATCATGCGTGGAAAGAGCACCATACCCAGCCTTCAATAAGGAGGTATAGACCAAGATACAGAGGGAAGAGAGCTTGGGAAAAAGAATAGAAAATAGAGGAGGGAATATGGAAACCTTGATGTAGAAAAGACAGAGGAAGTTAGAAGAAATCTTGAGATGGATGGCAGGAAGCAAAATTTAAAAGGAGAAAGTAACAGTATTTGGAAAAAAACTACCAGGTAGGGAAATGGTAATGAAAGAGAAATCAGGAAAAGATAAAAGGGATTTCAAAAAGAGAAGCCAAGGTGAGAAATGCAACACCATCATTACCTACAGAAAGGTATAAAGAAAAATTCCTCTTCAAGCCCTCCTGCTCTCTGAATTCAGAACAGGTGTCAGATGCCAGCTTTCAGGGGAAGAAGTGGTTGCAGCCCCCTTCACCCCCAGCCAGGCTCACATTGCTCTGCTTCCCCCCCACAGCCTGGTACAGCCACACTCTCAGCCTGGCACGGGGGTGAGCCACAGAACACATCAGTCCTGCCCAAAAGCACCAGCAGGAACTCCTCAGCTGGCTTCCAGGGACACCAGTTCACCACTTCTCAGTCACCATCCTACACTTTTTCATGTTTTTAACTTAAAAGTGCATTGTGACTGAGTTAAAGGAAGATATTGGCTTAAGGTTTTACATGCTAAGATAATATCAACTTCTGTTTCAGCACCTTAAATGGAAAAAAAAGAAGAAAAACTTACCTGCAAGAATAAACCTGTCAAGGATTAAGGGGATTAATTGGAGACAAATCATGTTCTTCTATCTGTGACTGACATTGGATTTTTCATTTTCAGATACTCTTCTGTTTAATCTCCTCAAGACATGTAAAGCAAAGAAAAAAAATAAATTATCTAGAGCACAACTTCAGAGTGTGTTTTATCACAAAGTCTCAGGAAAAATAGAAAGTGCTCTTTGTAGGTGGCAAGAATCTCACCTCGCCCAGCTACAGATCGGGGGGGAGGATGTTTTTGTTTATTTATTTATTTTTTACTTAAATGGCATCAATTTGTTTCTGACTGTCAAAAGACAGTCAATTAAAAACAAAAGCAAGGATAGAATAGAGAGTGCTGGGAACTAGAATGTGCTTCAGCACAGGAGAGCACTGCTTTGAGGATAAGAAATGTATTCTGACTTCACAGAGCTGCGCTGCAGTAGAAGAATAGACTTACCGGAGCTAAGAGGGTGAGTTTGTATATCATAATGTACTTGTGTCCCTAGGATTTATTTTCACAGATGTAAGGCTACAAAGGAGTGTGTGAAAAGGTTAAACAGCTCATTTTAGAGCCTCTTTTTTCCCAGCAGATTCACAGGAGCCCAAGCTTAAAAATCATTCTCAGCTGTTGACGTGCCTTAGACACGACCAGGCTGCAGGAGCTGTGGTGCCCAGGGTGGAAGCAGAAGTCCTCTGCTCTGCACAACCCTTTCAGAGGGACCAGAGCACACTGTCCTCTGCAAAAGGTGGGGTAGAGGGTCTGTCAGGACATGCTGGCTCTCTACGTGCTGGGAAGAGCTGTGCAGCAGTAAAGAGTAGCTTTCTTTTGTCTTGCACAAATCAACCTCAATGGCCAAAGCCCAAAGTCAAGACACCACAACTGGCTGGCCTGAAACTAACTTGGGGCAAGCTACAACGAAAGTACGATCCCTGCTCTGGCAGGGCTCTCGCGCATGGTGTGGGCACGTTCTGCCACTGCGCAAAATATTGAGACCTTACAGCTGTAGGAATCCTTAAGTGCAGGGTCCTGTGACCTGGGCACAGCGGGGTTAAACACCTGTAATCACAGGGAAGGCACCTAGCTGCCCGAGGTAGAGAAATAGAAGTGGAGACCTCCTTTGTGAGGTCAGTTCCTCAAAGCAGGGGCTCTCGGTTCCTCTACGTTTGTAGGGCACCTTGCAGGGAGGGGTCTTCATGGCAGCAGCTACCGCTCCAAGCTTATGCAACCATAAATGTTTATTAATAACTATATCAGTTTTGCATCTCACGCACTAAAACAGGTGGCACCTCCTCCCACCCCCAGCCCAATCAATCAAAAACCCTTAAAATAAATCTTCTCATTCATGCTTATAATCAAGTCTCAGAGAGAAAATAACAGTAGGTATTCGTTATCACACAAAATCAGGTTATTATCCCCAAATTCTGCCAAGCAGAACATAAAAGATACATTTTGTCTACATTATACACAGTCTTGGTGTTATTTCTTTCTCTGACCTTGCTTCTTAATCCTTCATTGACGAATGCTATTTTGAGTTCAATATAGCATTTATTTATCACCTATATTACAGAAGTGCCTCTTCTGTCACTGTGGCGGATGGTTCCTGTTGCTATTCACAGATCATGCATGAGCAAAGGGATAGGACCTGCCCCAGACACCCTCTGTAAAGCCAAATACATCCACAGTCTGTGGGTAACACTTGGCACTTTACTGACTCTACACTGCTGTTTTCATAGCAGATGTTTATTACTTTATAATTAAAAATCACCATTTAAAATTTTAGCTTCTTCCAAGAAGCACAGAAGTCACTTGGATATAGAAGGTGAATTTCAGATAAAGTTTTGTAACTGACCAAGTCATTAGTTAGCAAATTTAAAAACATTGCTGCGCTCTGAATCATCACTTAATTCCAAATATAGCTTTTATTGTATTGGTGCCAGTGATGGCTCAGATAGAATACCAGTTTGTAAAGTACGCATTCAAAAAATGCCATAATGTCATTTCAGCAGTAATTGCATCACAGGAAGAAAACATTGCAATTGAAAAATTAGAGACATTGCATTGAAACCGTAGGTGGACCTGCATGTTCTTTGGCAGATGTAATCCAAAATCTATAGATGTGACACAACTATCTTGACATTTCAGAGACCTGTGAATACCAGACAGAAGTGTTCACCAGAATTTGAAATGAGGGTCTATTAGAAAGTCAGGCATTTAAGACTTCTTACATAAATTACGCCAGTCTTGTCAGTGGTAGCCCACCACACATTTGAATATAGGCATTATAATTCTCTGCAACTTGTCGGGAGGTTCACCTGGGGCATAGCCAGGGATGGAATGAAGACACACTTCACTTTCAGAAGAAAGATCATGTATATTCCATTAGGAATAACAAAGAGACCTAAATTACCTCTGCAGAAGATCTTTGCTGACTCTCTTTGGTGATAAAAAGGATCACGGCAAGACTAACTGGAGGCTTATCCAGCCAATTTGGGGAAGGGGGAAGTGAGAAGCAGAATTTGTTTTAAGAATTATTATTTTTCTAAGCTTGCAAATTTCATTTTAAAATGTAATCATAAATCCCTATCTTTAAAATCACAGAAGGGGCATGAGGTAGGAAAACAGGAAAATTGAAAACGTTTTTTCATCTAATCATGTCCTGGAATATTTTAAGGTCCCTCACTGGCTGATTGGTTAAAATCAGCACAATACAGGGACAATACAGAGTCACAAATTGCTGGTATATAGTAATTTCCCAAGTGTCACTCCATTCATTCACAGAAAGAAATTTACCTAATGAAAACAGACAAATTCCTAGAATTGCATGCCATGGGCAAATATATATTCCTCTCCTGTTTTTTGCCATAAGAAATGTCACATTTTTGATCTTTTATACTTAAAAGTTGTCAGTAATTACAATTCTCCTTGTGTTGTCTGAAAGGGGTGAAATCAAGGGCAGGTATTAAAACTTGCTAGGCTTAATTAAAATGTTTCCAGAATCATGCTCAGAGAGATGAGTTTCCCTTAAAAAAATGAAATATTCATTTTTAATGTTATGACATTTCCATCCTTCTTTTTGATTATACTGTTCAATCCATTAATATTTCCACTGAAACCTTTCCATGAAAAAACGATAGTCCACTGCAATTGTGCTTGTATATTCTGTGCATACGATACCAGATAATAAGGCTCATATAGTTTTATCTCTGTAGTTCCATTAAAGATAATAATGAAGTTTAATGGTTTCACCACCACTTCACCGATGAATCATTCCATTTGTACAGCTGCAAAGCACACAAGAGGAACCACGTTCCCTCACAAAGAAAAAGAAAAAGGGAAAGCAGACAGAAAGGAGTAGAAGGAAAAAAAAGCTATAAAAATCCTACACATTGCTAACACCAGCTGTACAGCAGCAAAGTAAGCCTGTACAGTTCACAGAAGCTCCTCAGAATGGTGGGACGTGGTGTCACAGGCAAGGCTGCTCGCCCCATTAAGGACATAAAATTAGAGAGGACATCGCGATTAGGCATGAAAAATAGGTGGAGTTGAGCTCCATGAAACTTCCAGATCTAGGTGCCACATACAGACTAGAAAGAAGTAGTCAAGAGGATAATCTTATCCTGGAGACATACCAAGTGTTCACAGTCCTTCTCCCTGAAAGCCCATCATTGCTTCCACACCAGGTTCTTAATCGAGGTCCTGGCCGTCTGCTTAGGAAGGGCTGGAAGAGAGCATCCATCCCTGCTGGTGCCCTGGCTGCTCGCAGGAGCACCAGTAGCTCAGCCCCCATTAACATGCAGCACATGAAGCACCTAGGAGGAAGACATCAATGTGCGATGCTGGTGGTGCAAGAAGCCCTTCAGCTGCCTATCAACTTCAAAGTTTCCATGCCAGTAAATGGCAAAGGAACTTTTATACAACACTGGTCTGTTGATCTGTCTTCTCAGTTAAACCATGGAGGTTATCTTAAATAAAGAGACCCTGGCAGGAGAAGAACAACCAGGAGTGTCTGAGGGGCTACAGCAGTGGTTAAATACTTTTTTAGAAGGGAATCCTTAATGTGTACCTTTTCTGGGTGTTTTCTTCAGCAGTTTCCCTGTGATGGGGGTGACTGTGCATTTGGAGAGAGAAGTCGAGTCAGTGATGATTTTGAAAGACCCTCAGGGATTAGTTGCTCATGCAGAAAACAGCACCACTTCAGACGTGTCCATTTGTACACCCATCCCCAGTGGGACATTCGCCTCCTGCAGACAACCTTCCCCAAGGGCTCTGGCTAAGGATACACCCTTCTCTGACTCGAGTAAAGATATTTCCAGAGTTTTCATCTATAACTCATCAAAACTTCTTTCACTGCCTTCTGCAAGGAGGTACAGCCCAGAAGCCTTGTCTCTTGATGACTTTTTTCACTTCCCTCAGTTGTCCTGAGAGCAATGGTGAAACTAGAAGGGCTGAGGGAAAATCCATGGTTTCTTAGTCCAGACTTTTACAGCCCAACTTGATGCTCTGTGCCTGTCAGCCACGTACCTTGCCACTGCACCACAATGAGGTCCTGAGGCAAAGCAACCACACCTCTCCCTCAGTTTGGGTTTTAATTGCCTTTAGCAGTGGTCAGGTTTCACTCATGCCCTTTACAGTGCAGGCGTGCCTCAGTCTCATTGCGCATAAAATGGAAAAAAATCTCACATTTTCAGCTCACGAAGTCAGATTCTTTACTATTGATGAGGTCTCGAGTAATGTATGCATTCCATAAATAGTGTGTGAAAGCTGCCTAGATAGAGATACAGATAGGATAGAGGGTTGTCATAATCAAAAGAAACACCTGGACTCTCTGTCTGAAAGCAAAGGTCTGTCCAAAATAATGGTTTTGAAAGTGCACATCAAAACATTAATTCTGTAGCTTAGAAGTGTTATCTTCTGCATTTCACTAAACCCGTTTGCAGTTGCTGCAAGATGCTGTTTCTTTCAGATAAGAGCAGCACAGTAAATGTCAGGATCAGCAGTGCTGGGCTGACCGGGGGAGACACTGTGCTGTAATCTATAGAGCTCCGCCTCTTCTCTCCATCCAGATATCTAAAGCTGTCTTACTTCAGAGAGTATCTATATTATATTTCAGAATTAGAGCCCCAGAGAACACCATTCAGTCAGTACGAAATGCCACCAAATCACTTAGGGTAAAACCTTTTGTTGACTTTCCTGACATCTCATTTTATTTAGTAATTTATTTTTTCTTTATGTACAGATGAAGCAAGCTTTGCTTAAATATATTTTCTGGAAGTGCTGGCTTTTTTCACAGGGATGGTACCTCTTCATTTTTTAAAGAACAGCCTTTACACTGTGAAGTCTATTTGTAGCTGCAGTAGACCCTGCAACCAGCATAATAACCAGATCTCCATAACCTATTGTGGTTCCAGTGAATGCAGGGAGAAGCAATATTTCACACCAATGAAAAATTTCATCAATAGACTTAAATTATGCATATTTTACACAACCAGTTCATATATTTGAACTGTGTAATTGAAGCAATAAGGAGCCACAGGAACTTGTGAGGTGATTACCATCATCTGCCTCCCTTTCAGCTTGTACCAAATCCATGGTGCATGGATTTACCACCAAGCTTTGGCAGCAGTAAGAGAGGGCTTCCTTAGACATTTCTGCTGACCCTTGGCAAAACCCTGGCCCCAGGCAGTTGTTCGGATTTGGGCTGTTAACCTGAGGGCCATCCCAGGGATTTGGTTGCCTGGGCTCAAGGTGAGATGAGAGGGCAGCCAGTGGCCTTGATTGAAAGAGTTGGAGGAAGTATCTGCAGATGTTCTCCCCACCTTTGTGGGCTTCTTTTAACCTGAAGGTCTTGCACTTTGTGCTTAACAGAGTTACACCACACCTCCATCAAACATATGTCTGCATCCAAGCTCATACTTCCCTGAGCTGGACCTGTGGACTTGGCTCCCTGGCCTGACTGGGACCTGCCCTGCTGCTGAGGACTTGCTAGATGCTCACCGGACCTCTCATCTGACCCCATCTGCTCACCTTGTCCTGGTGCTATGGTCAGTGAGGCTACTGCCCTGCCAGCCCTGCATTGCGCTGGGGTTCCAGGCTCCCCTTCACTGCAGAGCAGCCTGCCCTTGCTGCTCCCTGACAGCCAGAAACAGAGCAGAGAAAGTTTTCACCTCCAGAAATCAGTTAATCGTGCCTATTTGCTGGATGCTGTTACCCTTTTTTTCTCCACTTCACCCTAAATCTGCTTTTGAAATCCGTTAATCCAATGGCCTCAAGCAGGTTGGCTCCTCACACTCTTTCTCCTTTAGCCTCAGAGACATTTTCCTTCAAACATTGTTGAGGCAACTATAGGTGACTCCCCTCCCCTGGCCCTTGCAAGCCCAGACATAAGACTGAGCCAATTGAAATAGAAATTTGCAAAGAAGAATGGAAATAGGTCAGGGTAGACCAAAAAAATGGTCTGACAGGCTGCAGATGTGGTCTGACAGGCTGCAGATGTCCCCTGACAGTCTGCAGGTTACCCCAGGTAGCTCTGCTTCAGGTTCAGCTGCAGCTCAGTGGCAAAGGCCTCATGTCTTAAAAACTAAAGATTTTTGCAACAGAGAACAATATCTGCTTGTTTATTCTTCAGGAGCCATCTGGGGATTCCAATGGAGTTTGTAACCATTAATGAAACAAGTAGCAATAAGCAGGAATAATCCAGCTGTGATGTACTGGATTTTAACATCCAGTCCCTAAAGTACCAATTTAGCCCCAGTAACTTTTTAAAACAAATAAACGTGCTATTTCTTTTATAGACTGTTTGTCCTCAAAGTCCAACAACCTTTGTGGGCTTGTGTATCTTTTAAGGCATCTCCTTTGCAGAGAGATCTCTTAATTTATTCCTTTTCCCGTGCATGCAGCCCTCTGCATCAGATCACGCCCCAGCAGCAGGGGCAGCAGCATGATGGGGGGGCTGGCCCTGCGGAGCAGCACCTCGAACCCCATCTTCCTTTGAGGGCAGGTCTCCGCTGGGCAAAACACTGCTGATCTTCCCACGGCTCTGCAGTATTTCTTTCATTCCTGCCCCTCATGTGCCTCACACCACCGACCAGTGGTGGGCAGATCACAGGAGAGATGCTGGGATGCAGCGACACAGCCGCACAGACACGGGGGGAGCGTGGGACAAGCACCAGTTGTGGGAACCTCTGCCCAGCACAGGAGACTTGTCACATCAAGGGATGTGTAAATGCACACTGAGGAGACAGGCTCACATTATTTTTTAGCAAGCTCTAAGCACCTCAGGGAAGAAACCAATTTATCACTGTTTGCATGCACAATTAGCATCACAGGAGTCTCAAGCTCCAAGTGGGACCCCTGGGCCAGACTGCAAGCAACAAATAATACTGAGCAGCTCCCCGCTGTTTAGATCTGATTTCTCTGTGTCGTATGTAAAAATATTTTAAAGTAAGTGAAGGAATGGGAGAAACTGATGACAGCATTGTAGTGACCGAGTACAAAGCGAGTACACGACAGAGCTAAAATGAAAGTTTAGTGTTTGCTTTTTTTCACTTATATTAGACAGAAGTGACTTACAGTATTTGTGGGTTAAGTATCTTCCAAAGGAATAATCCCTTTCCAATGTAAATTGGCAATTACCTTTAGCTGTTTTTATCAATTAGAGTTCACCATGGTCTGCCTCCAATGTTCCTCATTGCCATTTATGCTGCCTCCTTGCAGAGCTATGGTGCTTCCAGCTGGAAAGACCTGAGATGGGACAATGCAAGTTTTTGCTCTAATATTTATGAATGAAAGACACACAGAAAAGAGGAGTTTGTTAAAAGCCAGCTTACAGATGGATAAGCTAACACAAGAGGGAACTGAAGGACTTCTGATGCATTTAATTATTTTCTGGTTTATATTAGGCACTGGCACCATATGGGGGACATCAGGAAATTATTAACTTCAGCTATAAGGGCAAAGAAATTACAGCAAACTGCAGTGTTCCCAGCTACAATCTCTAGATGCTCTGAGCTTAGCTCAATGCAGAAATGCCAAGGGATCCTTCCAATTTCTCTGCTAAGCCCCAGAGATCAGCAAGTCCATCCCTGGTGCAACCTGGGATGCAAGTGTGGCCTGATGCAGCTCCACCTCCCCACCCCAGCAGAGGTTTCACCCGCTCCGTCTGCCTGGAGCCAGCCCCCCAGCTCAGCAGAGGATGCTCACCCTCCCTCTGCCGCCTGCCGAGCTTGGGGAACGGGAGTGAGGGAGCGGGTTTCCCCGAAGCAGCACTGCAAACCAAGCCTGTGTCAGCCCGTTAAAGCTCCCTCACCTCATCCCTCCAGAGAACAACCTTTCAGGAAGAAAGCACAAGTCATGGGCAACAGATCTGCCAACCCCAAATAGAACCTGGTCCTGCTTGGGTCTCATATTTCTGCAGGGAAATCTTAACTGCCATGACTGAGAGGTTATTAGTCTTTTTTCAGGCTCAGAAAGCCATTTTAAGCCACACCGGTGGTTTCAGACACTTCCCAAGGCAGACTCATCTGGCTCTGGAGGCTTAGCACAGAAATGAGAAGAATTTGGTGGCATTTCCAAATTGGGTTGAGTTCAGAGTGCCTAGAGGCTGCTCAGTCCCATAGCTTGAATTCATGACCACTTCTCCTGCTGCCTGCTGATCTCCTCCCCTGGTGGCCTTTCTGCCTGCTCTGAAGACGTGCTATTCTGGTGAGAAGTACAAGGCACGTGCTTTCATCCTGCCACCCCGTTGCCCTCCACCTTCCCCCTTCCCCTCCCAAGAGACAACACTAACACATTGTCCGTGACTGAAGCTGCCACTTCCATCCAGAAGCTGGAGAATTGCCCAAAAGGCCAAAAGACCACATCAGCCCAAAGCACTACAGGATGATCCATATAAAACAGCTAAAATGCAGCAATGTGATAATGTTGCAATAACCTACTCATGCATTATTTATAGCTACAAATGCAGAAGAGCTCCATGCTTAATCCTGCCTTATGTTATACGGAAATCGAGGTCGACAGCCAGC